>CM077082.1:180891360-181491360 GCA_039513925.1 Platanthera zijinensis
TGAGTATCGCTAGTGATAGTCGGCAAATTCGGCGGTATGCACCATGCAACTGTCAAATTTTTACTTGAAGGAGTTTATGGAGTTCCAGAGAATTCTTCCCTAAGTAAAACATGTAGTTCTGAAGAGCATCGAAAGAGACATGAACAGATTCTTTTATTATAAACCCTATACTTTTCGAATTCGATTTTAGATCTCAATACTCCCGAATTTTACTGGGTAAATTCTTCAGTTATGACTCCTGGTTCTTTGTCATTATTGTTCCTTCAAATGTACTTAAAATAGAAATTCACCCCTTAGGAGAATTCCCTTGAGTCTTGCCCTTCAGTTTATGTATCAAACTTCAGTTCAATATATAGTGGAGGTGTTCACTGCCTCTGCCCAAAAAGATAGAGGGAGGTGAGCATCTGTAGACAATGTAGTAGCAGATTTAATTAGGGTTCTATTTTTCTTTTCAGCTACCCCATTTTGTTGAGGAGTTCTAGGAGCTGAGAAAGTATTCCTTATCCCTTCACTTTGATAGAACTCTTGCATAAGAAGACAATCAAACTTGTCCCATGATCACTTATTATTAGGGCAATGTGAGTATTGAACTCAATCTGTATGCATTTGATAAAATCTGTCAAACACTTAAAGTTATCAGACTTCTTCCTCAGGAAGAATACCCATATGAATCTAGAGAAGTCATCTACAACACTAAAGTGTAAGATTTCCCTCCTAAGCTTTGTACTGTAATGGGTTCAAAAAGATCCATGTGTAACAGATACAAGATCCTAGGTGAATCACTCTTATTAAGTGCCCTAAAACTATTTTTAGTTTGCTTGCCTAATTGACAAGCCTTGCAAGTCCTTCCTTTGTAGGGGCCAGAGGTTGTCTCTAACAAAGTTGTCCTTTTATAGCCTAGCAATGGTTCTAAGGTTTATATGCCCTAGTCTCTTATGCCAAAGATGATTTGGTTTGAAAACTGAATTAAATAAACAGATATCTATATTGGTTGAAAGGAAATCTACAAGATAAATGATTCCTTTCCTTTTACATGTTAACATGTTGTGTTATCCTCTGACTTGATTTTGCATAAGGATTTGTGTAATATCACTTGATAGACTTCATCACAGAGTTGACTGATGCTGATTAGGTTGTGCTTCAGTCCTTCCACATATGCCACCTTCTTGAATGTGACTGAGCCAATCTGAACAACACCATATTCTTTGTTTGACCAAAGTTTGAATCTCCAAATATTACTTTTGGTCTAAGTTTGGTTCTGAAGGATGTTAGATTCTCCTTGCTCCCTGTCATGTGCTTTGAGCACCAACTATCAAGATACCATTATTGGTTCATTGCTGGATAGGTCTTCACCTGCACATAAACAATTTATGTGTTTTTGACCCAGTTTACCTTGGGTCTAGGTTTATAACCTTTAAACAAAGAAAAAAATACATCCCGGGCTGATATCCTTCAGGATGGTATCTCCTAGGAGGCACTATCCATTCAGTATAAGGGTTGAAGCTTTGGGATGAGGGACGTCTAGGATTGATTTTAGATTTACCTCTAAAAGAATGTTCAAAGCTCTGAGCTCTGTTCGACGATCGTCGAGCTTAGTTCGACGATCTTGGGTCAGATCGTTGAGCTCCGTTCGAAGATCGACTATACCAGAGTTCAAAGTTTAGAAGTCGTCGACCTGAGTTTGACGATTCAGCCTTGGATCGCCGAGCTCTGTTCGACGATCGTCGTGCTCTGTTCGACGTTTTCTGTTGAACTTTGTTTTCCTTAGATAAATCAGGATTCTTCCTAGCTACCTCTACAACACCCTTTCCTTTATAAGAAATAAATTAAATTGGGGTTGTTAATACTATAGGTTGGATGGATGAAGCAACCAAGCCCAGTGTACTGTTGAATCTTGAGTTCACTGTGCTTGTGATGTCTATCAGTCTGATGCTTCTCCCATTAAGGGATTCTTCAAACTTCTTTGCCTGGGATAGCTCACTTTTCAGTGAAGCTATCTCCTCCTACAGCATTCTAACTCCTTAGAGAGTTTGAGGTTGTCTGATTTTAAGGTGCTATGTTCAAACAATTGATTTCTGAAAGAGATAATCTCTTTCTCAGACTTTAACAGGTCTAAACAAAGTGCCTTAAATTCAGATCTAAAGTCATCTGAATCAAATTCAAAGGAGTCTATTACCTTGTCTTCTTCAGTTTGAGTTTCAGATTCAGACTCTTACTCTTATTCTGCATCAGAATTTTGTTGGGAGCCATTGATAGCCATCATGCCGAATTCCTTTTCTTCAGCATCATCTTCATCATCACTTGAGCTTGTCAAGCCTCCGATTCTTCTTCAGTTTCACTCTAAGTTTCTGCTACAAATCCCTTCCTTGTATGTTTATTTTTGCTGGAGGAGGATTTGTTATAATTATTCCCCTAGAATCCTTATCTTTTATCCTATCTTTTCTGTCCTTCTTGTCCTTACTCTGATTTTCTAGACAGTAAGGCACAATACGGCCTTGTTTCCTGCATCCAAAACAGATTATTTCTTTATTATTTGACTTGTCATACCTTGGCTTCTCATGCCCTCTGGATGACCTCTTTCTGAAATCTTTCTTGGCCATCTTATAGAATATTTTGGCCAGCAAGCTCATCAATTCTTAATTGCCTGTGACCTTGTCTTCAGGAAGATCTTCTGTAGCTTTGAATGCTATTGTCTTCTCCTTCCTGATAGCTGGAGAAGCAACCATTTGTTCTTCCTCTCTGTTTTTGATGAGAAGCTCATAAGACTTGAGCTTGCCCAACAAAGCTTTAGTAGTAATCTCAGTTAGGCTTCTGGCATCCTTGATTGGCCAGATCCTTGAGTCCCAAGTGCTAGGGAAGCACATTAGGATCTTGTCATTTAGTTTAGTTAGAGAGATCTCCTTGTCTAGTGTTTTTAATTCAATGACTATTAGGCTGAGCCTGTTGTACATGTCAACCACTAATTCAGTTTCTCCCTTTTTGAAGTTCTCATATTGGCTTATGAGATGGGATCTCCTGTCTTTCCTTTCATCAGCAGATCCTGAGACAATTTCAGATAACTTGTCCCATATCTCTTTTGTTGAACTGCATTCAGCCACCTTTTGGAATATCTCATCAGACATAGTCTGAGCAAGGATATTCATAGCCTTTGCATCTGCAACATTACATTTCTTTATTTCTACATCTGTTCCTGAGGGAGGTGGAACAACACTTGTACTTGTAATTACAGAGGGTCTTGGACAAACTGTCAAAAAAGAATTGTAGATGTCCTCATCAATAGAATTCATGTAAAGCCTAATCCTTGCCTTCCAAAGTGCAAACTTAGAAAGGTTGTACACTGGAGGTCTTGTGCTAGCATAATCTTTGTTCTGTCCCATGGTTTTGTTTAAAAATAGTTATATAATACACAAAAGAAATAACTATCCTCTTTAGAGGGTTGATCTTTTCAGAGATTTTTTTGTTCAGGTGCTAGCCTGTTCAACCAATCTGTTGAAAATTCAGATGTTTAGTAACCAACCTGGCTCTGATACTAATTGAAAGTGAGTGAAAGTCCTGCCTTAACTCTAGAGGGGGGGGGGAGTGAATAATGTATTTTAAAATAATTTACAATCCAAAAACTGTAAAGCAGTGGAAGTCTTGATTTATATATATGTGTAAGGTGCTTGCAAGAAGAAAACTAAGTAAGCAAGAAATAGGAAATCACATAGCACACAGCAAAGTAAAAAAGCACAGTAAACCAGATGACACAAGGAGCTATTGTGACTCCCCAACAACCTGGGTACATCCACTCTGCTACCACCCTAGGTTGGAATCCACTGCAGGAATAGGGTATCAGGTGTCCTGGGCACCAATGAGCTTTTGATAAGGTGCTCAAAAACCAAAACTAGATTTTTTGATAAGGTGTCTTGCCACCACTGAGTTTTGACAAGGTCTCAGAAACCATCCACAAAACGTTTGAAGGGAGTTTTGAGAAACCTTTTACAGGAGAGAAAGGAAAAAAAAATGAGTTGAGTGGGTCTGCTCTGTCAACAATCTGAGAGAAGACAAGTGGAAGATGGTTGTCAATCTCCCTTGAGATCTGTAGGGTTCAGGAAGATGAGCTTTGCTTAGGGTGATAGGCCTTCAGTTGCTTCAGATCTCCAGCAATAGATGATTTCAGCAGATGCTGAAATGTGTGTTGTCTGGAGTCCTTGATAATAAAGCTTTTGAACACTTGAAGCTTGAAGGAGTAGAACAGAAGATGATCTCCTCCATAATGATGTTCTTTGTGTTCTTGAAGAATTCTGACTCAGTAATTCTGTAAGCTTTTGTCTACTGAATCTATTCTCAGAAGATGAATTCTTGATGAGTGAATTTTTTTGTTCTCTCTTCTGTATATCTTTTTCAAATCTTATCTGTTCTGTTCTGAAAATTATTCTCTAAGGAGTATATCAGATTCTGACTTTAGATGGTCGTTACTCAGTCATAAATGACTTCCATAATTGACAACTGTCTCTGGGGAAAGTCCTAAGTAACATTCCAATTATTCTTCCTTGAAACTTGCTCCAGATTGCTTGAAATGGCTACAGAATCCTTTGTCATAAATGTTGAAAATAAATCTGAATGAATTCCATAACTGTCCTGAATTTGAATTCTGAAATCGTCGATCTCTTAAAAAAATCGTCGATCTGAGCTCCACGATCGTCGAACTGAGCTTAAGTATTGGATTTAAACCTAAGACAGAAATTGTCGAACTGAGATCTACGATCGTCGAACTGAGCTAAGCGACTTGGAAAACCGCTGGAAATAGAACGTCGATCTGAGCTCAACGATTGTTGAACGAAGTTCGACGACTCGTTGAACTGAGCTCAGAGAACGTTGAACTGTGTTCAACGTTTCGTCGACCTGAGCTCAACGAAAATTGTCTTTGTCTCAGCACTTGAATTTTGATCTATAGAAGGTCTTGAGGGCAGCTTTCAAACCTAAGTACTAACCGAAGACTCATTCTATTTGACCTATCAGACTATACAATAAGGTCAAAATAAAAACCTAATCACATAGTGATCCTTACCCAAATTAGTAATCGGGTGTTCCAACAAACTGAATTTAACAATATATCATCAGAAAACATTAAACTTAAAGAAGATTTAGAAATTTCTAAGGAACAAATATTTTCCCTGGAAAACAAATTAACACAGGCTAAGAAGTTTAAAGAAACTCTTATTGTGAGAAGTATCAAACTGATGAATATTACAAGTACAGTCAATGACAGGTTAAATGGCATAATATGCTTGGGAGCTTCATCAAGTCAATTTCAAACTCCTATGAAAGATATTTTTACTACACTTATAAAATTTATATCTGCTAAAGGAAAGGAAATATCAGAAGAAGATACTGAAGTTTTGTCAAATAATGTACTAGAGAAATCTATTCTAAAATAGAATAAAAATTTCCAGAGAGATAATGTTCAACAGAATTCGTTGAACCCAGATCGACGAAAACACTACTATTCATCGAACAGATATAGACGAACGCTGAACACAGGAAATGAGTATAGTTATTCACAGAATGGTGTTCGGCGAAATAACTATTATTCATTGAACGGAGATAGAAGAACGCTGAATGCCGGAAATGAGAATGAGACTCGACAAAATCACCATTATTCGTCGAACGGATCTCGACGAAATCATAATAATTCGTCCAACTCAAATTTTTCAAACAGAAATTTTACTACTTATCAAAAGAATAATCAAAGTCAAAAGTTGTTAAACCCTTTCACTGAGTGGATCATTCCTCCCAAGAGATATCATCCACTTAGATATAAAAATCAACCTGAATATTCTTATATTTCTACTTATTATGACAAAAAACAAGGACCTAAGGTAATTCGTATCAAAACACCTAACTTGTTTTTAATATAGGAAAAGAACTATCCCACCACAGAGGAATAGTGGTATTTGGATAGTGGGTTCTCTAAACAAATGACAGATATCAGAAGAAAAGCATGTTTAATGTTGATGAATATATGAGCCTGCATCTAGAAGTTGTTGTTCCCTCAGTCTCTTCTCAGAAAATTATTGGTTCTCAAGATTTGAAGCTAGGCAAAAGGGAATCTGATGATTCAACAAGACAACTGGTTTTTACCAAGTCTTCATCTGATACATCTCAAAAGAATTCCTAACTTTGATTATGTTTTTAAAACATATTGTTATAACTTTCCAAAACTTTTATATCTACTGATATTTTATGTTTCTGCAAGATAATTATTTTTGCAATGTGTTTTTCTTATAGTATCCTCACCCAAATAGGGGGAGAGTGTTAGAACTCCTTATTACTGATTTGGGCTAGGATTACTATTAGGTTTTTTACTTTGACCCAACTTGTATAGACTAGGTTCATATTTTATTTCAAGAGTCATTTCAGAAGGAATTCTTGAGAAGCTTTGTTTGATTAACTCTGAGCTCAGTTTAGCGAACTCTGAACTCAGTTTGACTAACTCAGATCTCAAACTCTGAGCTCAGTTCGACGAACTCCGAGCTCAGTTCGACGAGCTCTGAGCTCAGCTCGACGAACTTTGAGCTTAGCTCGATGAAAGCATAATCTCAGTTAGTATAAGCTCAGCTCGACGAAAGCCAAGCTCAGTTTGACAAAATCCTTGCTTAGTTCGACAAATCTGACAGTCTTTCTATCAATAGAAGGCAGAATGATTTCAAATATTTGGTAATAGAAACTCTGATATTCATTGTTAAGTATTCTAACGAATATAGCCGTTTAAGGCAGCATTAAATAAGGATTTATCATAGAGTTTTAAAGCTAATTAATTTCAAGGCAATTACATTCTCAAAGGATTCTTCAGACGTTTCAAGAATCGATTAATTCAAATATTTGAATTCCACCTTGACAGCATATATATATCTATAGAAGATTACTTCTTAACAGGATTATGGGGGACACAGAGAGATAGAGATAGAGATATTAATACATATATTCTACTTCAGACACTTCCAGTGACACATCTTCAATCTAAGAGACATCCTGATCCATATCTATCTAAAATATCTACTGGAGAGAAAAAGCTTACAAGAAGGCCTACACCTTGATAAAAAAAGTCTCCTCCCTTGATCAATTTCTCTATTCAAATCAAGGGGAGCTTTTTGCAACATCATCCACTAAGTCTTCTCAGAGACCCTTGACAGAGAAGATAACATCTAACTTTTTAGTTTATTCCCAAATAGTGTACAGGTTTCTAACTCCCTTCAAAAGTTAACACTTGGTTTATAAGTCACCTGATCAAAAGACTTAGGTTTGGTTTTTGGGTACCTTGTCAAAAGCCCAAAGGGTTGCTAGATTTCCCTTAGAAAATAGATCTTCTGGTGGGAGGGCAACTGATCAAAAACCTGTAGTGAATTCCTACCAGGGTGGTAGAAGAGTATATGCACCCAGATTAATTGGGAAACTACTATAAAATCAATTGCGTCTTCTGTGATTGATACTTTCTTATTTGTGTGCTGTGAATTTTATTTATATATATAAGTTAGATCTACACATTCCCCTTACAGATAGTGATATGTCTAATATATAATTAGTACAGAGGTCAAAATGAATTTTTCTTCTTGAGGGACTACAAGTGCAAAATCCTATTTGGGTGACCATGTGTCTAACCATACATTAGTCATGCACTTAAGTTAAACCTATCACATCAAAACTAAAAAAATCATCAAATACAATCTATTTATTTTCATCTTAAGGCCTTTATCAAATCAGGAATCTTGAGGACAATATTTCCAGCCATATCTCATTCCATTCATATATACAATTATTCTAGATATTGTTAGGTGTACTTATTGAAATCGAAAGATGAAGCATTTTAGACCTTTAAGATATTCAAATCTCAGGTAGAAAATCAATTAAATATAAAAATTAAAAGATTTAGAAGAGATCGAGGAGGATAATATTCTACAATTAAGGTTCAAAAAGTTTTGTACCTCTAAGGGTTTAATCCTAGAAACTACCGCTCCTTACTCATCACAATCAAACGGTATTGTAGAGAAGAAGAACAATATTAAATAGAAATGATAAATTCGATGCTACTCATAGCTAATATACCTAATTTGTTTGACGATGAAGTAGTCTTAACTGCAAATCACATTTTGAATAGAGTGTCTCATTTTCAACTCACTTCCATTGGGAATAGTGTCCACAATGTTCCTGATTTAATTAAATCCTCACAATATAGATGATCACATTTGTATTTGATATTTGTGTGTTCATGCTGTGATGAGACAAGTACATATGTTCTCAAGCTCAACATAGGTCTAGACTTAGTGTCATCTGACATAGTCTTGCCACAATAATCCTTCATTGTGCAAGACACTGTGTTGACCTAAGTTCTAGACTATGTTGGACTTGACACTCACCCTAAAGAGGATCAAGAAACAATTTATAAGCTTAGGAAAAAAATTCGATAAAAGAAGTAAAAGTTTAATAAGTAAAAAATTGACCAGATGGTCTAGTCAAATATCCATTGATTCGACCAGGTTGTCTAGTTGAATTTCCAAAAGAGACGAGCAGTAATCTGGAAGACAAAAATTCTATTAAGTATAAATTTGACTAGATATTCAGTTGAATGGAAAGTAGGCCTGGTCAAAAGAATAAATGATTCGAGCGAATTTCTACATGTGTAGAATTTGTGTTAGTATATATTTGACAAGATGTTCAGTCGAAATAGTGAACATTCTGATCGAATATGTAGAAGTATCAAGATGAATGAGTCAGAAATCTTCAGGAAGAAAATGGTTTTTGACTAAGTATAAATTCGACCAGATTAATTAAAACTATATGTACTAAAGTCTCTTGAAAGAAAACAAATCTGGCTAAGTACAAAATCGGGCAGAGATCACTCACTACATCATGACTATTCGAGCTGAAGAATTTGGCTTAAAAGAGACAGTACAAATTTGACTGAATCATTAAATCGTGCAGAAGCATTAAGGCAATTCGACTGAATCTTAAATGCTCGTGTAGAAGTATCAAGGCGATTCGACTGAACATATCTTGAAGAGTTTAATTATTGAGAAAACATTGCGCTAAGTCCATATTCAACTGAAAGAAGATGTATCAAGCAAATTCGGGTAGAAGACTTGTGAAGATGTGTATTTAGTTAAGTAAGACAAAATTCAACACGAAAGAAGAATTTCAACTTGAAAGATAAAATTTGACCTGAAAGGATGAATTCGTCTCGAAAGGAGCAAATGGACTTGAAAGATAGAATTTTACATGAATGGATGAATTCAAGTGGAAAGAAGAAAATCGACCAGAAAGACTGAATTCGATGTGTTGAGAAGAATGTTGGAACTGACAGTTTACTTATCCTTCGTTTGATAATATCAACACCCAAGTTGTATTTGATTACATCGTGTGTTTGGTAGAGTGTACAGGTTTATAGGTCCGAGAAATGCAAGGAACCCTCCTCTGAAACCTACCGTCGAACGGTAGCAGATAATGTCGGGCGGTAGCCTGAATTAAATGGACAAAGAGCTCGGGAACCTACCGCGCTACGCTAGTCCTACCACCTGTGTTAGCTCGAAGAATTAATTTGTCAAGCTCTCGGAAAGCTACCGCACATGCTCTAACTTTCTACCGCGCCACGCTAGCAAGAGGCATCGAGAGCATTGAGAGAGTGGCATCGAGAGCATCGAGACAGCAATACCATAGGGCGCTAACTTGGTACCGCGCTGCGGTAACTCACTCAACGCTTAAGGCGTCAAGTGCGTTGAGACAGGTCTATCGCCGTGCGATATCTACCTTTCGTGTCGCGCTAGCATTAGAAAAAGGAAAATATTCATTTTGAATATTTTTCCAAATTTGGAGGACAGCTGGCAGAGTTACCGTTGGGCTCTATCTACCTAACGCGCTGGGCTAACATGATGAAAAGGAAAAATATTTGTTTTAAATATTTTTCCAACATTTGATGGACAGCTGTCAGCATGTAGCAGGTGAGCTTACCACCGGGCACTAGTACTACCACTGGCGGTAGCATATTTTCTTAAAGATGTATATAAGGTGCCTCGTGTTATGCATAGAACACCACAACAAAAATAGTTCAAGTACTGGCACTCTACGGTTTGGCCGCCTCTCTACGTTCTATTCCATTCATCTTCATCGAAGGAAAAG
The DNA here is from genome assembly GCA_039513925.1 of Platanthera zijinensis. Taxonomy (NCBI): domain Eukaryota; kingdom Viridiplantae; phylum Streptophyta; class Magnoliopsida; order Asparagales; family Orchidaceae; genus Platanthera; species Platanthera zijinensis. Next base: position 180,901,513 of record CM077082.1, read on the forward strand.
AAAACCGCCTCCCTCCCGTTCATAAACGATGAACTCCGGTAATCCAAGGACTACATCGATTATGAAGAGAAGACCGGTTGAAAGAACACGGAGATCTCAAGCACCGGTCATGGATCACTCTACGGAGAAATCATAAAGAGGGAGAATTTAATCTTTAGATTCTTTAAAACTTGTTTTGTAATCTTCTTTTCTTTTCATTCTTGTAGTAAGGAAAATAGACTGGTGAAGGTCATCGAAATGTTGGAAGGATTTCGTGGGAAATTGTCTCGGGATCTGGATGTCTAAATCGGGTGATCTTGTAGGGCTCTAAGACCCTTCCTTGCATGGAGGTGAAGAGTCGGCTCGAAGACCTTTCTTAGAGGTAAAGGGAGAGAGCCAACCGGTCCGTGGAGCGGGTCGATATAAAAAACAAAAGTGTTTTTCTTTCTCAACTCCTTCAATCTCCGGCTTGACGGGGATCACAATTTTGTAATTGTCAAAAACATCTGTTCTTCTAATTCTTGCAATGAAATTCATTTTCTGCTTTATTACTTCTGTCATCTAATTTGATTATTAGTTGGTATTCTTTTATGGGGTGTACAACCAAATCTGCATAGGAAAACTAGTTTATAGACATTATAACACCCTCATCCGTCGTATGACATATAGCAGAAAGTCCAGCTGGAACCCGACGTCATATACCACGGACAGTCGGAAGGGTTACATAAGAATATCAAAAATAAACTACAACTACTCGCCCTTACTCAAAGCATTCTAGCGGAAGCTTTTAAACAGTTTGAAAGAACCCATAATTGAATAACAACTATCATGAATGTCCACTTACCACCATAGGAATGAAATAACAAATACACTGAAAGTACTTGCCCTTATGGCCTTACAAGAGTTCACTTTAACTAAGTAATGTTGTACATACATCGGCTCGCAGGACGGCCACACATGATAAAAGAAAATCAATAATTCGCTTTGGCCTTCGAGGGCCAGCTCCACAGCATGGGCTTTAGCCCGCTATTTGGTACCTTGCTCTGCAACACCTGCAAGCAACATTCCACCGCACGGTGGCAAACAAAGCAACGGTCAGCTAAACCATACCAAATTATAACGACCCCGCCCCTTACTCGGGACGGCGGTGCTCCTTCCCTGCATTTTATTAGCCAAACTAAACAACAAAGTGCAAACATAGGTTGCCACAGGTATAGGATCGCACGGCCAAACACCTCGTGCACTCAGGGAACATTTTCGGTGAATTCGGTCAATTTCATGGATTCACCACCATCCCTAGGATGGAACATCGTGAGCATTTTAGTCTTTCTGACCACCATCAAAGACTCCCGACTATGCCAACAGCTCGTTCCACTTTTGGGCCTCTAGCACCGAACCGCAAAGCCTAAGTCCGCTTCCACTTACTCGTTGTTCACTCCGCCTAGTCACTTTAAGACATGCGTGCGAGCCATGCTTCTCCCAGATCCTAATACATTCCCAATCATTACATAACCCAGTTAAATACAAGGCTGGCTCGCGGGCCGCCTGGTTAGCAGAACTACGTTTCCGCTCAGTTTTCCGGGTGCGCCTTAGAGTTAATCCCCAAGGATCCCTGCTGTAATCTACCGTGTAGAAACCCGAAAAACACCTAGCACAGAGTCTTCTCCGGCAATCCATACAATATGCAACATCACCGATCCAGACCAACACGTCTGGGTAGGCTTCACACACAATGCCTATGTCCGTACTTCGATTCCGGACTCTATATGCAATACAAGGGGACTATTCACATCTACCCCAAGGAACACCGCACACTCGCGGGAGCGAGTTTCCCACGCAGAAAGAAAGAGAGCTTCACAAGATCAAGTAGAGAATCGTTACCCTTGAAGTTCGCTTTTGAGCCATGGAAATCTATCCAGATGGAAAGCTTCGCAAGGGAATTTCCTCTGCGGATCCGGTATTGGTTCTCAACTTGGTGCTCCGATGCTCTGCCGCCGGCCAGATTCCTCCTCTTCCTTCCTCAACCAGTCTCTCCTCACTCTAACTTCTTAGAAAGAGAATGCGAAAGAGATAATGAGGAATTAATCCTCTATTCCCGGCCTTATTAAAGCAGGAATACATCTGGGCCGTCAGATCTTGTTTAAAGAAAATGAACGGCTCAGATTCGCCTGAAATCTCTTAATCCTAGGCCGAACACGGCCTTGAACATGGCCGTGTTCAAGGCCTTGTACCCCGATCAGGGCACGATCGTCGAGCATATAAAAAGATACGGGTTGAGACACGCCCATATCACAACCTGACATGCCCGTGTCGGGTCCCGACACGCCCATTACCTTTGGTTGTGTCCTAGATAACCAACAAGCCAACCATCATATCGCATGGTGTACGTGGGTGGTGACACGAGAATGGACACGTCCATGTCACGCTTGACATGCTCGTGTCTCTACTATTCAAAGCCGTGTTTTCTGTCATGTCCTTTACTAGACATAGTCGACCAACACAGAGAAAGACACGCCCTTGGACACGCCCGTGTCCCAGGCTGTGTACCCCTATATAGGCACCAAAAATTTCTTAGGACGTGACTGGTTCAATTACAATTTTCGGGGCATTACAAATCCCCCCCTAAAAGAATTTCGTCCCGAAATTATGTAAAGGTACACAAAACTAAAATGTTACATGAGTGGAATAACTCGGGGTATTCCTCCAAAATAGTCTGCTCTCGCTCCCAAGAAAGCTCCTCACATCCGCAGTATCCCAACGTACTTTTACCATTCGAATTTCCTTATTGCGGAGTCATTCGACTTCAAAATCGTCAATGCGTACTGGCTTGACCTTTACCGTCAAACCATTATCAACTGGCACTTGATCGACCGCAACGACCTACGAAGGCTTTTTCCCTGCCTTCCGTAACACCGATATGTAGAACACACCGTGTAGCCCACTCAATTCCACTGACAGCTTTAGTCGATACGCTGCTTCGAGAACTCGCTCCAGGATCTCAAATGGTCCAAGGTATCTCGAACTCAGCTTCTTCAAGTTTTGAACCCATGAGACACCCTGAAATTGCTTGATTTTCAAATACACCCAGTCGCCAACACCAAACTCCATGTTCCTATGTTTGGCATTATAGTATTTTGCCTGCCTGTCCTGAGCGACCTTCAATCTTTCCTGAATTGTACGTATCATTGAAGTGGTGTCTTCCACCGCTTTATGTTTGTATAACTTAGACTCGTCTGTCTCTAACCAAGACAACAATGTGCGACCCTTTCACCCATATAAGGCTTCGAAAGGCGCCATTCCAATACTCGCTTGATAGTTGTTGTTATAGGCAAACTCCACCATGTATAGGTGGTCTTCCCACTACTTTCTAAAATCCAAGACACACATGCGAAGCATGTCCTCCATCATTCTGTTGACCCTCTTGGTCTGACCATTCGTCTGCGGATGGAAGGCTGTGCTAAAACTCAGCTTAGTTCCCAACAATCTATGCACAAGACTCCAGTCATTTGATGTGAAGCGTCCATATCCATCACTAACAATACTGTGGGGCACACCATGCAATCATACAATATTATCCACATAAAGTTTGGCTAACTTTTCCACCGAATCTTCCTTCCTATTCGGAATGAAGTACGACACTTTTGTCAATCTATCAATGACCACTGAGATGGCGTTGTTTCCCCTCTGCAACTTCGACAAACTATGCACAAAATCCATATAAATGTCGTCGAACTTCCACTCCGGGATAGGCAAGGACTTCAAGAAACATACGGGCTTCTGGCACTACGCCTTCACCAAGGCACATGTTTGGCACTTGGCCACATAAAGTGCTACATTCTTCTTTAATCCTGGCAACCAGAACAACTTCTTCATGTCCTTATACATCTTCATGCTCCCCGGGTGAATTGAGTACTTTGTATGATGAGCCTCGTACATCAATTCCTCCCGAAGATTATCCGCACTAGGGACGCATAGGCGACCATCCCTACTCAACAGCCCATCCTCAACAGCAAATTGGGAATTTTACCCATCCAAAGATTCATCTAAGATCTGCTTCATGCTGCTATCCTGAACCAAAGCCCGCTGAATCTTATCAGCTAGGTCATATTGCACCTCTGTCTAATATAATTTTGCCTCGACACTTGTCTGCTTGTCAACGCAAGAGATCTCCAATGCCTTCAAATCACGGACAAAACTCTCACCATGTTCCATCAACCAGTTAGCATCCACCACTGCATTTTGTTTCCCAGACACATAATGTATCTCGAAGGTGTAGTCCCCCAGGAACTCCATCCACCTCCGCTGCCTCATGTTCAGGTCCTTCTGATCTAACAAGTACTTCAGGCTCTTATGATCGGTGTAGATATTGACCTTCACACTGTATAGGTAGTTTCTTTACAGCTTCAGGGCGAATATCATGACCGCTAAATCCATGTCATGGACAGGAAAAATCCTCTCGCATACTTCCAGCTAATGCGAGTTATATGTTATTACACTCCCATGCTGTAGCATAACACAAGCCACTGCCCTAAGCATCGTTGTAAATCTCAAATCCTTCGGTCCCACTCGGTGAACATGGAATAGTTACCGAGGTCAACCGACTTTTCAGCTCTTCGAAAGGTTGCACGCACTCCAGCGACCACAAAAACTTTTGATCTTTCTTCGTCAAAGTTGTGGGGTATAATGCTATCCACTAGAAGTTCTCTATGAAGCATCTGTACTAGCCTGCCAGTCCAAGAAAACTTCAGACTTTTCTCCAACGTAGACAACACAGGCAACTCTCATATCGCAAATATCTTTGACGGATCTACCACGATACTTTCTCCACTCAAGACGTGACCAAAAAACGCTACTTAGGGTAACCAAAGATCGCACTTGGAGAACTTGGCATGCAGCTGATTTCTCCTCAATGTCTCCAATACCGAATTCAGATGCTTGTAATGATCACCCTCAGACTGAAAGTATACCAGTATATCGTTGATAAAGGTTATCACAAACTGGTTCATGTACTCACTAAACGCCCTTTTCATCATATCCATAAAAATGGACGGCGCACTTGTCAGCAGAAGCAGCATGATGATGAACTCATAATGCCCATATCATGTGTTGTATGCCGTTTAGGAATGTCACTTTCCCTTAATGATAATTAATAGTATCAAGATTTCATATCCAACTTGAGTACACAGTTGACCCAAAGAGTTTATCGAACAGATCATCACTTCTTGGGATTGGATACTTATTCTTTTTCGTTAACTTAATCAACTTCTAGTAATCATTACAGAGTTGTAAGCTTCCATCCTCCTTTTAATAAGAGGACCGATGTGCTCCAAGGCAATAAACTTGGATGCACATAACCCTGTTCCACCATCTCTTTAAGTTGTACTTCAGTTCCGACATCTCACAACCTATAGCTAGTACCAATCTGGCCACCTTACGGTTGAAATTGATGTACACACGCTGCTCCGAGAGCCAGTCCATACCAAAGATTACGTCGAATTCTACAAATAGCAGTAGCGACGCTTGCAAGTCAAACTCCTGACTCCCTATCCGTAACTCCATAAAACAGACTCTATTCGTGTGTATAGAGCACCCATTAGGCAGCAGTACTTTCGATTTGTCTCTTCTCCTTGTAGAAGGAACTCCGATGCGCGATACACATCCTTCAGACAAAAAAGGAATGGGAAGTTCCCATGACGAACAGTGGTTTCATTGGACACTAAGAAAATCAATACAAATCGTATCTCAACCAATCATAGACTAACATGTGTAAGGCAACAAGTATCTGAAGATGACCTACAAAAATTTAAACCATACCTGTCACCATGTCAGCATGTTCCATGGCCTCCTGATGGCCAAAGCTATACACTCTAGGTTGGGATGGATCATATTGAGATGTAGTTGCCTCCAACCCCTTACCCTTCTCCTCGTAGGTTGCTCTAGGCTTCTTCTCGGACTTCAAACGTCCGCTCCGACACTCTCAGGCAAAGTGTCCCAACTTTCCACAGTAAAAACATGCGCCCGGGTCTCGGCCAATAGTTGTTCCAGACTCACCAAAAGAAGGAACTAGACCTGAAATCCTAGCCTTCTTATACCATTTACGGAAACCGGACTTTAGGAGGTCAGCACCTTGAACTCTGTCTTCTTTGCACTGGAGTCTTTCTTCTCATGAACTCTCTTCATAATCTTCTCTGTCCTCGAATCATCTATACGGCAATCTCGTGCAAAGTGACCAATCATTCCACATTTATAATAGTAATATGGAGCTTGACTAGTAGATAATTCAGGCCTCAGTTTACTCCTCTTTCGGTATACAGACTTTGCAGTACCTGGGGAGTTTGGTAACCTGAATACTGATGTCTGGTTGATTCTGGCCAGATCTGCTCTCAAAGCTCTAGCTGACTCCACTAACGCTCGGAATCCAAGTAGCTTTGGTCTTATGAGTAGAAGTCGTAATTCATCGCGTAGACTGTTGTAGAATCTATTAGCTATAGTTTTCTTGTTCTCCAACTCAAACCCTGGGTAGCGCCTTATGATAAGAAACGCCTTCAAATAATCCTCAACTGAGTGCATACCTTGCACTAAAAGCATGTTCAACTGCAGATCCAAAGGTCTTATACATGCCAGTTGTTCCATCACACCACTCGGGTGTTGAATCCACCCCAGGGACAGGGGGCTGCACTTGCCCTCCAAGTGGTGCTTTAGTCACAACGAACACCACTTCAACTATCCTTGTTATGGTTTCAACAGAAAGAAGGGTCTCAGGAATGTTGTTAAGTGCGCTACTCTCCGTTGAGTGCTGACCTTGCGACTGCCCCGTACCACTCCTAGTCACCTATATAGCATAACCATCGATTATGCGACATACAGATTGCTAAAAGCAATCATTGGAACACTCAGGTTCCTCCAAACAAGTGTATTTTCATCTCTAAGGGGACATTCATGGGTTCTTTTAAGTTATAATGATGACGCACATACATTTTCTCACCTCCCCTTAAAATAATTCACCCACAAATTCAAATATAGAAGACTGACACCTTAGTCTGATACCAAATTGTAACACCCCCATCCGTCGTATGGCATAGAGTAGAAGGTCCAGCTAGAACCCAATGCCATATACCACGGAAAGTCGGAAGTGTTACATAAGAATATCAAAAATCAACTACAACTACTCGCCCTAACTCAGTGCATTCTAGCGGAAGCTTTTAAACAGTTTGAAAGAACCCATAATTGAATAATAACTATCATGAATGTCCACTTACCACCATAGGAATGAAATAACAAATAAACTGAAAGTACTTGGCGTTATGGCCTTACAAGTGTTCACTTAACAAAGTAATGTTTTACATACATCGGCTCGCAGACCGGCCACACATGAAAAAAGTAAAACAACAATTCGATTTGGCCTTCGAGTGCCAGCTCCGCAGTATGGGCTTCTGCCCGCTATTTGGTACCTGGCTCTGCAGCACTTGCAAGTAACATTCCACCGCACGGTGGCTCAGTTAATGCTGACAAAATTATAACGACCCCGCCCCTTACTCGGGATGGCGGTGGTCCTTCCCTACATTTCATTAGCCCAACTAAACAACAAAGTGCAAACATACTTTGCCATAGGTGTATGCTCGCACGACCAATCACCTCGTGCACTCAGGGCACATTTTTGGTGAATCCGGTCAATTCCGTGGCTTTACCATCATCCACGAGATGGCAACATCGTGAGCATTTTAGTCTTTTTGACCAACCTCTAAAACTCCCGACTATGCCAATAGCCAGTTCCACTATTGGGCCTTTAGCACCGAACCGCATAGCCCAGGTTTTCTTACACTTGCCCGTTCCTTACTCTGCATAGTCCCTTAAAGACGTATGCGTTGGCCAAGATTCTCCCGGATCCAAATACATTCCCAATCATCACATAACCCAGTTATGTACAAGGCAGGCTCCCCGACCGCCAAGTTAGCAAAACCATGTTTCTGCTCAGATATTTGGGTGCTTCTTGGAGTGAATCGCCAAGGATCCCTGTTGTAATCTACCGTGTAGAAACCCGAAAAACAATAGCACAGAGTCTTCTCCGGCAATCCATACAATATGCAACATCACCGATCTAGACCAACACGTTCGGGTAGGCTTCACACACAATGCCTATGTCCGTACTTCGATTCCGGACTCTATATGAAACATAAGTGGGACTATTCACATCAACCCAAGGAACACCGCACACTCACTGCACACTCGCGGGAGTGGGTTTCCCATGCAGAAAGAAAGAGAGCTTCACATGCTCAAGTAGATAATCGTCACAATTGAAGTTTGCTTTTGCGCCATGGAAATATTTCTGGATGGAAAGCTTCACAAGGGAATTTCCTCTGTGGATCCGATCTCGGTTCTCGACTCGTTGCTTCGATGCTATGTCGATGGCCAGATTCCTCCTCTTCCTTCCTCAATCGGTCTCTCCTCTCTCTAACTTCTTAGAAATAGAATGCTAAAGAGCTAATGAGGAATTAATCCTCTATTCCCGTCCTTATTAAAGAAGGAACACATCTGGGCCGTCAGATCTTGTTTAAAGAAAATGAACGGCTCATATTCGTATGAAATCTCTATATCCTGGGCCGAACATGGCCTTGCACACGGCTGTGTTCCATGCCATGTTCCCCGATCAGGGCACGATTGTTGAGCACAGAAAAAGACACGGGTTGAGACACTCCCATGTTTCAACCTGACATGCCCGTATTGGGTCCCGACACGCCCGTGACCTTGGGGCGTGTCACAGATAACCACCACGCCAACTGTCACGTCGCTTGGTGGACACGGGTGGTTACACGGGTATGGACACGCCTGTGTCACGCTTGACATGCCCGTGTCAATACTATTCATTGCTGTGTTTTCTGCCGTGTCCTTTACTAGACACTGTCGGCCAACACAGAGAAATACACGGCCTTGGACATGCCCGTGTCCCGGGCCATGTACCCCTATATATGCACAAAAAATTTCTTAGGACGCGACTAGTTTGATTACAATTTTCGGGGTATTACATACATACCTTCACGCGTTAGCTACCTAATGCCCCTCGGTAGCTTCCAGAACTCGATTTTTTGAGGAAAAATCACTTAAATTTTATTTAACACGAAAAACCTTATTCACCCCTTCCCCCCTCTAAGGTTGTCAACGAGATCCAACAAGAGGTATCAGAGGGAGGTTGCTTCAAAAGGATTAAAATCCTAAAGTAAGATGGCCAACTCTATTCACGTGTTTTCTGAGTGACAAGGTGTGAGTAGATCTCCACATTCACGAGGAGTGACTTTAGTCAATAGAGAACCCAAATGAAAATTTTTTGGATGACTGAAAGCATGGATGTATGGGCCATTGTAGAGACGAAGTACACTACACCCACAACCATAGTAAGGGATACCGTCTTAGAAAAACCACACGATAAGTGGGATGACGCTGACAAGCTTAGATGTACGAACAATGCTTAGGCTATGAATTCTTTATTCTGCACTTTAGACAAAAATGAATTTAATAGAATATATAACTGTGAAACTGCTTATGATATATGGTGTCAACTTGAGCTTACTCACGAAGGTACCACACAGGTGAAAGAGTCAAAGCTGTTCCGACTTGAATCTGAATACGAACAATTCCGGATGGAGATCGATGAGGAAGTGGACAACATATATACACATTTCACCAAGATCGTCAACACCTCGCGATCCCTCGGGAAGAGTTTCTCAAATGGAGATTTGGTGAGAAAGATCCTGCGATCTTTTACCCTTCGCTTCAACCCAAAGGTGACTTCAATTTCTCAATCTCATAATATCAGCACCCTAAAAATAGAGAGCCTCATCGGTAATCTAAAGACAACTTGAATTGAAAATTCAAGCGGAGGAGTATCTAAGGGAAATAAATAAAGAGGGACTGGCGCTGAAGGTCGCAAGGGAGAGAAATGCTGCTGAAGAATCTGAGGAATATGATGAGGAAAGCCTCTATGTTTGGGAATTTAAAAGGTCATTAAGATTCCCAAGAAGCAGGGACAATTAAGAAATTCTTGAAGAGAGGAGCTGGAAAAGACAGAAGGTGGAACAAGTCATCAAAGGAGATGGAAAGCGATGATGATAAGTCCCAACCCGAGTGTTATCATTGGCACAAGCCTGTGCACTTAAAGAGGGAATGCCCAAGACTCTAGAAGGAGGAAAAGGAGAAGCAATAAATCTGATTTAAAGTTAGTGAGGGATAGATCTGATTTATAGTGATGGATAGATCTGATGAAAGTGAGGAATAGATCTGATTTATACTAGAGAAGGGGGGGTGAATAGTGTATATTAAAAACATTAATTAATTTTTATAGCAGATTTAAAGTAAGTGATATATATATATATATAAAGAAAAATCACAGCACACTAATAAAGAAAGTAAAGCAATCACAGACGACACAAGGAAATTTATAGTAGTTCCCCAATAAATCTTGGTACGTCTACTCTTCTACATCCCTGGTAGGAATCCACTACAGGTTTTTGATCAGGTACCCTGCCACTATAAGATCTATTTTCTAAGAGAGATTTAGCAACCCTTTGAGATTTTGATCAGGTGCTTAAAAACCAAGCTTAAGTATTTTGATCAGGAGACTTAGGAACTAAGAGGTTAACATTTGAAGGGAGTTATAACCCTGTACACAGTTTAGGAAGTAAACTAAAACTTGATGTTGTCTTCTCTTTCAAAAGTCTCTGAGAAGACTTAGTGGATGATGAAGCAAAAAAGATCCCCCTGATTTGAGTAGAGATTTGAGATCAGGAAGGGAAGCTTTTCTTCAGGGTGTAGGCCTTTTTGTATTTCACTAAAGAAGACTTTGCACTGGCAGAGACTAAAGTAGAAAATCTGATGAATATGTGTTAATCTATATTGATTTGTTGATTAACCCTTTAACAGCAATCTTCTGAAGGAATATATAGAATGTCTGAGGAGAATTCAAATATTATAAATAAAACCATTCTGAAATGCCTGAAGCATCTCTTCGAATTGTAAATGCCCTTGTAATAAATTAGATTAATAACTCTGTGATAAGTCCATATTTAATTCTTTCAGAAAAGGAAATATTCATTAAGAATATTTAGCATTAAATATCAGAGTGGAACTGACAATAATTAAGCCTTGAAACCATTCTGCCTTCAGTAAATAAAGTTGCCTGAACACTGCAAAGAGTTCGACGAACTGTATTTTGAGATCATAGAACAGAGTCTGGAGTTTGTCGAACTGTTCCTGGAGTTCATCGAACTGTGCCTGGAGTTCGTCGAGCTGAGCCTGGAGTTCGTCGAACTGAGCCTAGAGTCCGTCGAGCTAAGCTACTGAGTTTTGATCAGTGTTCGTCGAACGTAGCCCAGATTTTGTCGAGCTAAACTCAGAGTTAGAACTCTGAGTTTGTCGTACTGAGCTCGGTATTCGTCGAACTAAGCTCAGCTTTCGTCGAACAAAATCTTGTATTCATCGAACTGCATGTCACTGGAAATCTTCTGAAGGAGAAACCCTACAAATAAACCTATGGCCCTTAACATTGGGTCAAACTAATCATCTTAAACAAATAATAGTGATCCTAGCACGAATCAGTAATAGGGTTCCAACAATCTCCCCCTATTTGGGTGAGGATACTATCAAAAAAAACACAAAGCAAAAATAATCTGACAGAATTATAAAATTTTCAGCAGATATAAAGAAAGTGCTTTGTGAGTACATAATCATCAACAAAGTTTAAAACTTATAATCAAAATTAAGAGTCTTTTTGAGGAGCTGCTGATGGAGAATCTGAAGATGATTTGGTGAAAATCAGCTTTCTATTAGGATCTTAGCTTCCCTTTTACTCATTGTCAGGTCTTGAGAGCCAATAATCTTAAGAGAGGTTGTTCTGAGAACTACTGCCTTTTGATGCAGACTCATGTACTCATCAACATTGAATAAACTTTTCTTCTGATATCTTTCGAATTTCTTCTTCATGTAGGACATGGTAGTGAATTGAGAAGAGTCCATTCCTTCTTACCTGGCTTTCTTAATTTGAGATAGAGCTACTACCTCCTTAAACCTTTCCATTCTAAAAACTGGATCCATCTTTGGATCATATACTGGTGAAGGTGGCCTCTCTTGGCTTGATTGTTGTTGCTAACTGCTTTGACTTGATTGTTGTTGCTGGATGCTGTGAGAATCTGACCTTGAAGGTCTATCTTGTCTGTCTTGAGAAGATCTTGAATAATGATGGAAAGTAGGCATTTGAGAAGAAGAAATATTACCAGATGACTCTGGTGCTGGAGAAGGAGGAGGAGGTCCTCTCCTATACCTTGGAGGTGAAGAATATCTCCTCATCTTCTTCCTGTTTTTCTTCTCATTCTTAAAGTACCTCATCTAGTTTGGAAGATCTGGAGTTAGAGGTATCCCATACATGATATAGTCTGGAACATCATCAGTGGAGAAAGGTTGAGGAGCAACCTTAATTGGATCCTTTTTCTTTAATTTTCTTTTCTTAGACCTAGAGTCTTATGACCCACTTGACTCTGAGTTAACATCAGACTGCTCTTCAGGCTGATTATATAAAGCATCTATCTACTTATATACATCAGTATGATCAACAACCCGATCCTTTGTCTATATATGTACATCATCTGTATCAACTTATGTATAGATACTATCATCTTCATTTTCCATATCTTCATTAAGAAGATCCTTAAAATTGGGCATTAGAGTTTCATCCCATGCAAAAGTAGGAGGGGAAGAAACTTGCTCTATAACATTTATTATATTATCAATAGTTATTGTAGGCTGAGAGACTGAAATTGAACTAGTAGAAACAGTTCTTAAACTAGATTTAATCTCTTCTAAAACTGAAGCATCAATGGGAGCGAAATAACAAACTACTGATCTTGAGAGATCTTCTTCAGAAACTGGTAAAGCAGGAAGATAACTAGGTAGAAAATCAAATACTGAAAATAGAGAATTCAAATTGACTGGGGGATGGATAAACACATCACCATCAATAACTACTTCTGGTTCTGCCACTTCTTCTTCAACAGAACTGATCTTCTCTATATCATGAATAACATCAAAAACTATTATTTTTGCTGCTCTGGTTGAGACTTCCTCTGCAACTAGAACATCTTCATGAAGCATCTCCCCCATCCTAAATCCAGGGAGACCAGAATATAGGCCCCCAGAAGAAGTGACAGTGTGGGAAGAGGCTAGCATGGAAGAAAGATCAAAGATAGAATTATTAAGTTGAGCCAAGGCTTCAACTATGAGATTCCCGAGAGTTGGAGTAATGAATTTAAGGAGACTTGAATCAATAGATTAGAAATTCAAATACATATACTAAGAAGGATTCTGAGTAGATGCAGAGGATGGATTGGAAGAAGATGGAATGTAACTGTTAGCATAGTTGGAGGATATAGTGAAGGCTTGAGAAATAAATGAAGGAGGGATTACAGGGGGAATTTCTTCTGGAAAAATTTTCTGGATTGGTGAGTGTGGTGAAGATATATGAGATAGAGTTGAATGCGGTGGAGATGAATGTAGTAGAGAGAAGTGAGGAGGATATGAAAGTAATGGAGATGAAGGTGGTGATAAATGAATGGGTGAATCTGTAGGGATGATTATGGATGGGATATCTTGAGATAGATTAGGTGGTAGTGGTGACTGAGGAAGACGTGAATCATCATATTGAGTTGATGATGGAATTTCATCAGATAGAGCAGGTAGTTGAGAAGGTGGAGATAGCTGCATGGGGGAATAGTGTGGAGATGGTAGAGGAGAAGAAATATGAGGATCAGAAGCATCTATTGGAGTTGGGGGAGTCGCTAGAACAGGCCTTTTGCTTTCAAAATCTACCCTGGAGGATTCAGCCCTGGATGGCTTTTGAATCACCCTCTCCCATTTTCCAAAAAGGTAAGAGGTAATCCTCTTGGAGGCATTGATATGCACTATTGGAGATACCAGAACCTCTGGGCATTTGGTTTGGAGAAAAATTCCCAGTATTCTCTCATAACTAACATATTTTTTTATTAATATTTTTTTTGTTTGAGTCAAATAATATTGTCCCCCAGTTAAAAGTTTTTCGGTCCACCAGAGCACACATCAAAAGGAATTGGTGCCTGGTCACATAATCATGGGCAGAGTGTTTGCCCAGAATTACCTTCCCAACCACATCAGCTAAGAACTTATATTCTATATAAAAATATTTCTTCAGTTAGTGGCTAGGGTTTCCTTATTTGTGTCTTATTCTATCAAGCCTAACATCTATTTCTGTACTAGACAATTCTATATCGTCTTACTGTTTAACTAATCCAAAAAATTTAGATAAAATTGCTGTAGCAGGAGAAACTTGATTGCCAGAGATATATCCAGTAATAGTTATAAGATTAGGGATCCTTACAGTATAAACCCATTATTTTATCTCTACGATGGAGAGTTTTGATCATGGTGGTAATAAAGTTATGTAGATGTAGAGCCTCAAATAGTAGTAAAATATGTTTGAAGATTTGATCTGAGTGGCGGAATGAGTCCATATCGATGTCGAATCCGACATCGAAATTCAATGCAGAGAGAGTCTCCTGAGAAATCTCCATTTTCCTGCAAAACAGAGTGATCAAGTGCAAGGGAAATGGAAAATGCGCGGGATAGAGTTCGATGAAAACCTAAATAAAAGTTTTCATAAGTCGAAAAGGCGAACTCTATCCGACGAAAAGCAAAACCTCGAACTCTGTTCGACGAAAATTTCACAATGGAAATATAATTCGTCGATCTTCGTTCGATGAAGGGAAAAAAAATTGTCGAGTTCCGTTCGCCGAATGTTTCACTGAAAAAAATTCATCGCTCTCTGTTCGACGAAAGTTTCACAAAGAAAGTTCGTTGATCTCCGTTCGACGAACGTTTCGCAAAAAGTTCACATTTCATCGAGCTCCCTTCGACGAAAGGTGTACATTTCGTCGATCTCAGAACAAAAATTAAATTAAATATTCTCCATTTATCATTCCTAATTGAATTAAGAAGAAATTATGTTTCTTTTCATCTAAAGGTTTAGTGAAAATATCAGCTCTTTGAAAATCAGTAGAAATAAAAAAAAATTTAATTTTATTTTTTTTCTACATTATCTCTTAGAAAAAGATGCCGAATTTAAATATGCTTAGTCCTACTATGAAGGACTGGATTTTGTGAAATTATTATTGCACTAGTATTATCACAGAAAATAGTTGAATTATTTAAATTATAACCATATTCTTGTAACTAATTTTGAATCCACAAAATCTGTGAACAATAACTATCGGCTACAATGTATTCAGCTTCAGCAGTTGAGGTAGAAACAGATGTTTGTTTCTTGTAAAACCATGAAACAAGCCTATAACAAAGAAACAGACAAGTTCCTGATGTGCTTTTTCTGTTAACTTTGCATCCAGCATTGTCAGCATTTGTGAATCCAGTTAATTCAAATCCTGACTCAATCGGACTAGAGTCCTAGATTAGGGTAACCTTTTATATATCTCAAAATTCATTTTACTAAAATTATGTGAGATTCTTTAGGATTTACTTGGAATGTAGCATAAATACAAGTGACAAACATAATGTCAGACCTACTTGCTGTTAAATATAATAGGGACCCAATGATTGTCCTATATGTTTTCTTATCAATAGGTTTGCCCTATTCATCATTATCAACTACAACATTAGAGGGCATGGGAGTTTTCATAGCTGAGGCATCTGACATCCCAAATCTTTTAATTAGCTCTTTAACATATTTAGATTAGGATATAAAAATATCATAAGGAGTTTGCTTCACATGTAAATAAAGGAAGTAAGATAATTCGGTCAGATATTCTTTTCTTACTTTGCGATTTTCTTTATTCTATTTTTATAGTTACCTCACCCAAATATGGGGAGATTGTTGGAACCCAACTTGTGACTTGGGCAAGGTTAACTATTAGGATTGATTAGATGACCCAACATGTATAGTCTAGGGTCATATGTTATTTTTAGGGTCAAAGTCAGCAACACCTACTTAGATTGTCAGTCTCTACTTTAGAAGAATTTAGAGACAAAAGACTTCAAAGTAAAAGCAGTTAAAATGATTGCAGAAAAGTCGTTCGACGATAGCTGAACTCAGCTCGATGATTGTCGATCTCAGATCGACGAACTCACAGTTCCTTCTCGGAGTTGAGCTCGATGAAAGTCTAGCAGAGATCGACGAACAGATATCTCATATCAGAAGTTCAGCTTGTTGGAACCCCTAAGTGATTTGGGCTAGGTTCTCTTCTTAGGGTGTGACCCATGTTGTATAGAAGGGTCAAGTTTTATGTTTTTCTAGAGTCTAGGTCAAGTCCTTAGAGTCAACAGTACAAATGACCATCCTCTAACACTGCCCATGACTCAAGACTTAGAGAATTAAAGTTTTAGAAATAGGAGATCTACGTTCGTCTATCTCCGGTCGACGATAATTGTGCTCAGCTCGACTAACTCAGAGATAAAATTCCCTGAGCTGAGCTCGACGAACTCTGTTCTCAGGTCGACTAAAACTTCAACTCTCAATGCCAAAGATCTCTCAGCGTCGTTGTTCACTCAAAGACAAAGCTTACTCAGAGCCAAAGATCTTTCAACGCTATCAATGACTTAACACTCTCAAACGACCCAACGCCAGATGTGATATTATCTCAATGCCGTCAGTTTGACCAAGTTCTAAGGTTGACTAATTTCACATTCTCAGGTCAACAAAGTTAGAGCACAGTATCCGTCAGTTTATGCAGTGCAGTTGTTCGCAGATCACAATTCGACGAAAGCTGATCATAGGTCGACGAAAGCTGATCACAGGTCGACGAAAGCTGTTCTCTGGTTGACGAAAATTGTAAGACATATTGTTATTTATTTTTTCCTTTTTTGTCTCCTTATTTTATATCTATTATAGGTCGTTAATTCCCTGGATAATCAATGCACTTATATCCTTTGAATCGAGCCGTTACTGGGAGCATTGATTTCAAATATCCTCCATGGAATTAATTGCTTATATCTCGGGACAGACATATAATAGAATATATGACAGCATACTTGCAGTTTTCATTTCCCATATTTCGGCTGAGAATTTATTGTAGGTTTTTGAATTAGACCTTGAGGCAGTTATCAATCTGATCAACACTCTGCCAGAATGTAGTCAACATAAAAACTCTTTGAGATCAACAAGAAGTGCAGTGCATATAATTCTCAGAAAATCAACTGCTCTCAAAAGAAGAAGAAAGAACAACAATCACAATCAAGAGTCTTTCTTCTTCACCTTCTTTGTTTTAAGGGATCACAAGTGATAAGAATATTCACATCAGTCAAAGGATCACTAGAGAGTTGATCATATCGCAAAAGGCCAACTCACCCTTAGCAAAGCTTCCACTCTTGAACCATTCAAGATTTCAGGGGGTGCTTTGACAACACCACAGAATCCACATAGTCTTCTCATTTTGACTTGAGAAAAGAAGACTTCCATCAACCTCTCCTCCCCACCACTATACATGGTTTTAATTCCATTGAAAATTTTTCTGGTTGCAAGTCTCCTTCCAAAAGACTTGTGTTGGTTTTTGAGCACCTGATCAAAAGCTCATTGGTGGCAGTCACTTGATTAAAAGCTGTAGTGGATTCCTACCTAGGGTGGTAGTAGAGTGGTTGTACCCAAGTTTGGGGAACCACTATAAAAATTCTTGTGTTGTCTGTGTGGCTGTGATCTTCCTGTGTGCTTGTGTTGTGGTATGTTTTATTGTGTAGCTTAGTTATCTTTTCTCTAGTTCATTTGTTGTACTTGTACACTCATACACCTATATCATAGTAACATATTTTATTAAAGACTTCTTATTTCACGAAAAATCAAAAATATTTTAAAAACTCTATTCACCCTGCCCCCCCCCCCTAGAGTTTGTTAGAGCTTACCATATCTTTCAATTGGTATCAGAGGAAGGTTAATCACATCATACAGGCTTACACCTAAATTAATCAAGATCCTCAAGATAAACTCTGAATAAGTCTTATTAGTTTCTCTGATTAGATTTTATTTTCTGATATCATGGAACAAAACAAGTATTATGCCAGCACCAGACCTCTAGACTGCATCTTGCAAAAGTTTGTGATCTGGAAGGAAAGAATCAAGCTTTATATGAACTCTATTAATGAGGACATCTTTAATTCAATCTTGACAGGACCACCAGCTCCAGTGCCTTCTACATCAACTCTAGTAAATCTTAGTGCAGTGCCTCCTCTAGATCAAGCTGATGCACATAAGAAAGCAAAGATTTTTGATGCTAGAGCAATGAACATACTGGCCCAAACTATGTCAGATGATATATTTTAAAAAGTTGCTGAATGTACATCTGCCAAAGCCTTTTGGGATTCCCTCAACCAAATGGTAGCAGGCTCTGCTGATGAGAGGAAGGATATAAGATCCAACCTCATATCCCAATATGAGAATTTAAGGAAAGATGAAGCAGAATCTGTGGAAGTAATGTACAATAGGCTGAGCTTCATCATTAGTGAGCTCAGAACATTAGACAAGGAAATTACTCTAACTGAGGTCAATGACAAGATCCTCATGTGATTCCCAGCACTTGGGACTCCAGAATCTTGCCCATCAGAGAAGCCAGAAGCATGGCTGAAATTCAACAGAATCTCTACTTGGAAAGCTCAAATCCTATGAGCAATTGATCAAGTCAAGAGAAGCTGTAGTTGAACCAAAGGCTTCAACACCTACCAGGAAGGAACAGAACTTAGCATTCAAAGTTGAAGAAGAATCTCCCAGCTTGCCAGCTAATGAAGATCTTATGGGTCTCTTTGCTAAGAGATTCTATAAAATGGCAAGGAAGGACTTCAAGAGGAAGCCCTCAAGGAATGAAGAAAAACCTAGGTATGACAACACCCCTTCTAAAGAGGTTGTCTGTTTTGGGTGCAGGAAACCTGGACACTTTATATCAGAATGCCCAGAAGTCCAAAAGAAAGACAGAAGGCAATAAAAGGATTCAAGAAGACATCAGCACAGCAAGGCCTCCTCCAGCAAGTATGAAAAGAAGGAGAAGGGATTTGTAGCTGAAACCTGGAGTGATACTGAAGATGAAACATCCTACTCCAGTTCCAGTGAGGATGATGTAGAAGAAAAGAAGGCAAGGGAAATTTGCCTTATGGCAATAGATGCAGGAAGCAGCAGATAAGACTCAGAAGAATCAGATGATGAAAAATTCCTCTCTGAAGAGGATCAGGTAATTGCTTCCTATGACTTTCAATCTAAAGAATTTCAATCTGAATTTAAACTCTTGTGTTTAGACCTAATAGGATCTGAGAAGGAAATAAAACTTCTCAGGGAAAAACTTTTAGAACAAGGCAAAATCATTCCTGAAAATGAAAAGTTAACTAAAGAATTAAGCTTAGCCAATCAACAAATAGTTTTTCCGAACTCTGAATAAAGTAAGGCTAAGGAACTAGAAGAATTCTTGAATGGTAGAATTTACAACTGTTAGATATAACTAGCACAGTTAATATAAGATCTAACAATAACAAACTAGAATTAGGAGCCTCATCTAGTGAACCAATCGTAATTATGAAAAATCAATTATCAAAACCTATTAACTTTATCTCTGAAAATGGTAAGAAAAATACTTAACAGGTAGAGAAGGTTAATGAAGTTCTTAAACAGTTAGAACTTAAGAAAACCAATTAGAAAAAAGAAAAATAAACAACATAACTATGTTCAGCATATTTCGTCGAACTCAGAACGATGAAATGGGTATGGTTCATCGACCTCAGAACGACGAACCCAGAATGCAAATAATAATGTAAACTATTCTTCGAACTGGGATCGACGAAACCAGTATGGTTCATCGACTAGAGATCAACGTTTCTTGGGCTTTGAGAATGGGTACCTCCATTCTTCGAGCAAAGATCGAAGAACTCATCCCAGATCGTCGAGCTCAGGTCGACGAACTTACTCAAATTTGTGAAACTCGGTTCATAACCAGAGTAACCTAAAAACTGATAAATCCTTTAATCCCTTTAGTCAGTGGGTCATACCTCCTAGAAGGTATCATCCTTTAGGTTATAAGGATACTCTTGAATGTTCATTTATTTCAACTTTTAGTTATGTTCAACAATAAGGACCCAAGGTAATCTGGGTCAAAAACTGTTAATCCTCTTTGCAGGTAGAAGACAACCCTGTCACTCAAAACAAGTGGTACCTTGACATTGGTTGCTCTAAACATATGAAAGGTTGCAAGAAATGCCTAATCAACTATAAAGCCAAGACTGGACCTAAAGTAATCTTTGGGGAATCAGGCTTTGGACTGACAGAAGGCTATGGAGAATTCAACTGTGGAAATGTCGCATTCAAGAAAGTGACTTATGTAAATGGTCTTAAGAATAACCTGATATCAGTAAGCCAACTATGTGATACAGGTTATCAAGTAAGCTTCACTAACTCTTTATGTCTTATTTCTTTAAACAACACAACTGTTCTAATAAGAATTAGACAAGGCAACATTTACTTAGTAAATTTTGAATCAGCTAAATCTGAAATTTGCTTATTCAATTCCTTCAGCATTCAAACTAGAAAAAGACTAGGACATGTAAACCATAAAAATATAGCTAGGTTATCTAAGGACAATCTTGTTAGAGGTTTACCTTCTGGTCTTTACAAGAAGGAAGGCCTTTGTAGGGCTTGTCAACTAGGCAAGCAAACTAAATCTAGTTTCAAATCCATTAATAAGAGTGATTCACCTAGAATTTTATACTTGCTTCATATGGACCTTTTTGGCCATATTATAGTACAAAGTCTAGGAGGAAAGTCTTATACATTAGTTATTATTGATGATTTCTCCAAATTCACATGGGTTTTCTTTTTGAGAACTAAGTCAGATACTTTTAAGGTTCTCACAGATTTTCTTAAGAATATAGAGATTGAGTACTCTACTCAAGTTGCATTGATCAGAAGTGATCATGGCACTGAGTTTGAATCTCTTCTTATGCTAGAGCTCTATGAGAAAGAAGGTATTAGACATTATTTCTCAGCTCCAAGAACTCCTCACCAAAATGGGGTAGTTGAAAGGAAGAATAGGACACTCATTGAAGTTGTAGGTACATTGCTTGTATATGCTTACATGTATCTTTCCTATTGGGAAGAGACAGTAAGCACATCAAATTATGTCCTGAATAGAAGCCTAATACATAAACTAAAGCATAAGACTCCCTATGAACTACTCAAAGGGAAGAAACCTATAATAACCTATTTTAAAGTATTTTGATGTATATGCTATATTCACAATAATGATAAGAAATATCCTAGAAAGTTGGAAGATAAGGCTGCAATGGGAATTTTCCTAGAATATTCCCAAGTCAGCAAGGCATATAGGGTGTTAATAAATCAATATTAAAAATTGAGGAATCTATGCATGTGATATTTGATGAATCTAATATGTTTTACAAGGAGAGAGACATCTCTTCCAACAATAATCTACAGGTACAAAATTAGTGTGAGAGCTTGGATGATCTAAACCTTAACTCAAGGGTTGAATCACATCCCTCTCCACAAGCTATATCAGAAGCTGAAAGTGAAGAAGAGACTGTGGAAGCAGTTCAAATTCCTCCAACAGTTGATACAATTACACAAGAGGAATTAAATCAAATAACTATCACTGAACAAACTCCACCTAATGATCTTGTCACACTTAGGGATCACCCTAGATCTCAAGTAATTGGAGACATATGAGTAGGAGTGCAGACAAGGCATCAACTCAACCCTGATGTGATGCTTGCCTATTTTCTCTATGAAATTGAGCCTCAATCCATCTCTGATGCAGAGCAAGATCCAAATTGGATCACTGCAATGCAAGAGGGACTCAACCAGTTTGAGAGGAGTAAAGTTTGGGACTTAGTTCTAAGGCCTAGGGGCTATACAGTAATTGGTCTAAGTGGGTATTAAGAAACAAACTTGATGCCCAAGGTGTGATAGTGAGGAACAAGGCAAGGCTTGTTGATCAAGGATACATGCAAGAGGAAGGGATTGATTATGATCAAACCTTTGCTCCCGTTGCCAGACTTGAAGTTATAAGGATTTTCTTTGCTTATGCAGTATTCAAAAAGTTTAAAGTCTACCAGATGGATGTAAAAAGTGCATTCCTAAATGAAAAACTCAAAGAAGAGGTGTATGCTGAACAACCTCCATGTTTTATCTCTCTATCTCATCCCTCTTATGTTTTTAAATTGCATAAGGCTCTCTATGGTTTAAAAAAAGCTCCAAGAGCTTGGTATGAGACCTTAGCCAACTCTCTTTTAGAGTATGGCTTATCAAGAGGCATGGTAGATAGAACCGTTTTTACAAAGTTGCATCATGATAAAATTCTCTTAGTATAAATATATGTGGATGACATAATTTTTGGTTCTACTAATCCCAATCTGTGCAAAAGATTTTCTGATTTAATGCACTCAAGGTTTGAGATGAGTAGCATGGGTGAGTTATCATATTTCCTTGGTCTCCAAGTGAAACAAACCCCTGAAGGGATCTTCATCTCTCACTCTAAATATGTTAAAGAGCTTATTAAGAAGTTTGGGATGAAAGATGCCTTTGCCATGAAAACTCCCATGGATGCCAATGCTATTGTAGATGCTGATGAATCAAAAAAACCAGTTGATCAGACCAGGAATAGGGTCATTGTTGGATCCCTACTGTATTTACCAGCAAGCAGACCAGATATTATGTTTGCCACATGTCTTTGTGCTAGGTTCCAGGTGAACCCTAAAGAATCTCACCTTATTTTCTTAAAAAGGAGTTTAAGATATATAAAAGGTTGTCCAGATCTAGGCCTCTGGTATTCAATAGAATCAGCATTTGTGTTAACTAGATTTTCTGATGCTGATTATGTTGGATGTAGAGTAGACAGGAAAAGCACATCTGGAACTTGTCAGTTCCTTGGTGACAGACTTGTATCTTGGTTCTATAGAAAGCAAACATTTATTTCAACATCCTCTACTGAAGCTAAATATATGGCTGCAGGAAGTTGTTGTTCACAGATCTTGTGGATACAAAACCAACTACTGGATTATGGTGTCATCTTAAATAATTCAACTATTCTATGTGATAATACAAGTGCTATTTCAATTGCACAAAATCTAGTATTGCATTCTAGAACAAAGCATATAGACATTAGACATCACTTCATTAGAGATTGTGTTGACAAACAAAAGATTAAACTTGAATTTATCTCTACTGATTTGCAAAGAGCAGATATATTCACTAATCCATTGGACTCATCCAAGCATCTGTTCTTTGTCAATCAGCTTGGTATGATAAATATTCAGGATTTAGTCTAATGCACTGTCTTTGGTCAAAGAATTGTCTCTGTTCGTCGACCTGAGATCGATGAACTGATAACTGTTCTTGAAATTTTTCGTCGACCAGAGATCGACGAAATCTCTTGGTGAAGTTATTTTCGTCGACCTGAGATCGATGAACTTACTTCTGAAACCTTTCATCGACCAGAGATCGACGAAATGTCTTCAAACCTTCAGACTGAGTTCGACGAACTGTTTAACTCTAAATTATTTCGTCGACCTCAGAACGAAGATTTTTTTTTCATGGACCAGAGTTTGTCATTTCATATTCCGAAAAACCTTATATTTAGGTTTTCTTCGACCTCTGTCCCGCGTATTCAGTTCTCTTTGCACTTGATCTTCGTTTTATCTCTTACAGGTGCACTAATGGCGATTCAAGCAGGCACCCTTGCGGCAATGAAGTTTGATACCGGATTCGACGTGGATTTCGACTTTTTCCAGCACTTCGATCCAATCTTCATCCACATTCTGCAACTGCTGGAAGACCAGCAATTGAAAAATTTGCTGTCCATTAGAATCAAATTACCCAGCATGGAAATCAGAGAATGGGTCTTTACTGCGTTTACAACCGAGGACAAAATAATGTCCAGATCAATAGCGGGTACTGCCATCTCTCTCTCTCTCCCGCTGTATTATCTGAAATCTTTGGATTAGACAATGGAGGAGAAGAATTAGAAATTGATAATGAGGAATATGATATGATGTTGAGTCTGATGAACTACTCTAGAGACAACCCAAATAAACTACTGAAGAAACACCTATCTGCCGAGTTCAAGTTTCTCGCAGATATTATTGGGAAAGTCTTGCTGGGCAAGCACACTGCACATGATTATATAACCAAGAATCAATTTTTGGTTATGTGTGCAGTGGTAAATAAGAGGCAGGTAAACTTGGCACAGATCATCTTTGATCTCATCAAGAAAAGGAACAGTAAGAAGGAAGTAAACTTTGGAAGGATCCTAGGGATCTTCTTGACAGAAAAGGCTCCCGAATCACTGGTTTCCCAGATGACATTCATCAATGCCAGCAAAAGGCTCACATGTGCCTTGTTTGGCAGGTGGGAGAGGACAATCACAAAGCCATCTAAGGCTTCATCCTCTGCCATCCAAGCTTCTGAAAGTACAAGGGCTGTTTCAGCCACTTCCCACCCTTCTCAAGAGATCCCATCCACCATTATTCCATCCAACATTAATCCAGCCACTCCTCAATCTCCAGCTCTCTAATATTCATCTATGCCAGCAACACAACACACCCCAGCTTCAACTCATGTTACAGTCTTTACTCCCCTACCTCCATCATCCCCAATTCATCAATCTCCAACCAATATTTCCTCCTCTACACCTTCCCCACAACCTGATACATCCATAACTACACCTCCCCAATCCCCTCTTCCATCTAATCTTGCTTATCTCCCCTTCTTTAATTTATTATCATCTCCACTGAACACTCCCTCTCCTCAACATGACTCCCCTCTAGACACTTCCATTCCATCTTCACCCCCAGCCACTGTAATTTCCACTCAATAAGATACTGCCCCATCATCCACTTCTCCAAACTTGGATCCATCTCTTGTCTCCCCACTCATCACTCTCCTCACACTCCTACTCAAATCCCTTATAGCTGAGGCTATTTCTCCTCTAGCTGCCTCCATATAAACTATAGCTGACCAAATCTCTACCCTAATTTCTTCTCCCTCTTCATTTGGGGGCCTAGCTTCAGATCCTACTGAAGCCAGGCAGGGGGAGATACTTTGTGAATAAGTAGTAGCAGCAGAAGAACCAGCTGAATAGGACATGGACACAGCAGCAGAAGAAGAAGCAACAGTAGAACATACAGCAGTTGTACTAGCAGTAGGAACAGAAGCTGCTATGGTAACAAATATCATAATTTTCTTGAATCAGACATGGAGACAAATGTTTATTGTAAAGATATTACAATGTCAAATACTCAAGAGATCACTCTGCCAGAGATTCTGTCAGGAAAGGTTTACTTCATTAAATCTAAAGTGACTCTAGTAGCTTTACTAAGAATATTTGGGTCATGCATTTATTTTTTCCATTCCCCCCCCCATTCCATCATTTAGAGCAATAGTGTGCTACACTTCTACTGTCAGCTCAGAGGTTTTAGACACAATACAGAAAAGTTTGACAACTCCTCCAAAAAATTAGTCTGATGATCAGAGATCTAGCCCTCTTGGGCCATCCTATATCATGGATGATAGCCCTCTCCCCAATCTGGATGACATTATGGCTCAAGACATTGCCATGGAAACTGAAGTAGCTCATGCTGAAATTGTCCCTACTCCAGTAAGTAAAGAAATACCCAAGGATGTAATAAGCCAGATTGATGATATGTATGACAATCCCCAATCTTCAAATGATGATGATGATGACTCTTATGAGGATCCAAAGAGGAAGAAAATTTCCAAGAAAAGAAAAGCTCCTCCTCCTCCTGCTCCAAAACTCAACCCAAAAAATGACACTCCCTACTATATTCTGCATAATATAACTCCATATAAGGGTATGCCAGCATGGATGTGGATATCCATAAATGAACAGAAGGCAAGGAAGAAAAGCAGAAGATATTCTCCTCCTCCACAAAAATTTAAAAGGGATCCTCCTCCTCCTCCTCCAGCTGTAGGTGCTTCAGGAACCAGCTCTCAAAGCTCAGATGCACTTTCCAAGCCTACAGTCAACAAAACATATTAGAGACAAGGAAGACCTTCTCAATCTTCTAGAGACAGTCAACACCAACACAGACATAAGCTCTCCTCTAGAAGTTCATCGAGTGCTCAGTAGTTTGCCCCTAAGCCAACATTCTCTCCTCCTTCATCTCCTGGCAAAGCAAACAGCCCTAAAAGACCTCCAATTCCAGCCTATGATCCTGAGACTAGCCCAACTACCAGAATGGCTTGATTCAAAGAATGTGTGGCTCTCTCTCAGATAAGGTAAGCCAGAGAAAAGGGTCAGGATCCTTCTCAATTTTCAACAATGTCAAGCTACAGGAAAAAGGAATTTGAAAGATATCAAGTTGGAAAGTTGTTTGATGCTGAAAAATACATGCATCTACATCCTGAAGCTGTTGTTCCTAGAACTACTTCTCAAAAGACGCTTGGGGATGTAGATATGACTATGACACTGAAGCAAGCACAAGATCCTAACAGAGTAATTAAATTTGCTAAATCTTCTGATTCTCCCAAGGATATTTAGGTTATTTATTTTCAGTCTCTATTTTTATTGTGAACAATTTGGGTGCATAGCTTTATAAAGGTACTGATAGCTTTTTTACTCTATCAACTTTCTCAGTTTTATGCTATGTATACTTCATTTTATCCTGTGATTTTTTTTCTCTGTTTCTATTTGAAGTAACCTCGCCTAAATAGGGGGAGATTGTTGGAACCCCTAAATGAATTGGGCTAGGTTCTCTTCTTAGGGTGTGACCCATGCTGTATAGAAGGGTCATGTTTTATGTGTTTTTTGAGTCTAGGTCAAGTCCTTAGAGTCAACAGTACAAAGGACCAGCCTCCAACACTGCCCAAGACTCATGACTTAGAGAATTCAAGTTTTAGAAATAGGAGATCTACGTTCATCGATCTCCGGTCGACGATAGTCGTGCTCAGCTTGACTAACTCAGAGATAAAATTCCTTGAGCTGAACTCGATGAACTCTGTTCTCAGGTCGACTAACACTTCAACTCTCAACGCAAAAGATCTCTCAGTGCCATAGTTCACTCAAATCCAAAGCTTACTCAGAGCCAAAGATCTCTCAACGCTATCAATGACTTAACACTCTCATACGACCCAACGCCAGATGTGTTATTATCTCAACGCCGTCAGTTTGACCAAGTTCTAAGGTCAACTAATTTCACATTCTCAGGTCATCGAACTTAGAGCACAGTATCTGTCAGTTTATGCAGTGCAGTTGTTCGCAGATCACAGGTCGACGAAAGCTGATCACAGGTCGACGAAAGTTGTTCTTTGGTCGACGAAAACTGTAAGACATATTGTTATTTATTCTTTCCTTTTCTGTCTCCTTATTTTATATCTATTATAGGCCGTTAATTCCCTGGATAATCAATGCACTTATATCCTTTGAATCGAGCCATTACTGACAATATTGATTGCAAATATCCTCAATGGAATTAATTGCTTATATCTCGGGACAGACATAGAATAGAATATATGATAACATAATTACCGTTTTCATTTCCCAGATTTCGGTTGAGCATTTATTGCAGGTTTTTGAATTCGATTTTGAGGCAGTTATCAATCTGATCATCTCTCTGCCAGAATTAAGTCAATACAGAAACTCTTTGAGAAAACCAAGAAGTGCAGTGCATACTGTTCTCAGAAAATCAACTACTCTCAGAAGAAGAAGAAAGAACAACAATCATAATCAAGAGTCTTTCTTCTTCACCTTCTTTGTTTCAAGGGATCACAAGTGATAAGAATATTCAAATCAGTCAAAGGATATTAGGAGAGTTTATCATATCGCAAAAGGCCTACTCACCCTTAGCAAAGCTTCCACTCCTGAACCATTCAAGATTTCAGGGGGAGCTTTGACAACACCACAGAATCCACATAGTCTTCTTATTTTGACTTAAGAAAAGAAGACTTCCATCAACCTCTCTTCCCCAACACTGTACAGGGTTGTAATTCCCCTCAAAATTATTATTGTTGTATGTCTCCTTCCAAAAGACTTGGGTTGGTTTTTGAGCACTTGCTCAAAATCTCATTGGTGGCAGTCACATGATCAAAACCTATAGTGGATACCTACCTAGGGTGGTAGAAGAGTGGATGTACCCAAGTTTGGGGAACCACTATAAAAATTTTTGTGTTGTCTGTGTGGCTATTATCTTCCTGTGTGCTTGTGCTGTGATATGTTTTGTTGTGTAGCTTAGTTATCTTTTCTCTAGTTCATTTGCTGCACTTGTACACTCATACACATATATCATAGTAAAAAAATTTATTAGAGACTTCTTATTTCACAAAAAATCAAAAAGATTTTAAAAACTCTATTCACCCCTCCCCCTCTAGAGTTTGTCAGAGCTTACCCTATCTTTCACAGCTCGACGATGGACTATCTCAGTTCGACGAAATTGGAGATCAGATTGACAAGTATATTTTTAGCTCGACAATCTTGGAGCTCAGCTCGACGAAGGAGAATTCTTAGCTCGACAAACATGGAACTCTGGTCGATGAATTCATTGCTAATTTTTGCTAACTCCTTCCAGGTTCTGTTTGACTTATCTTCTCTGCAGTCTCTCAGTTCGATTATGCAAGTTTGTTTTAAAACTTTATTATTATAAGACAGTAATGCTCTGATAATTAATACTCCATATTCTCATGAATATAGCTGTTACCTTTCAACATTAATTATGGTTTTCACATTGTTAATACTCTACCTTATTTACTAGGACAGTTAGGGAAATGCATTCAAGACAAAATTAGTCGTTCAGGATCCCAGAAATTATGCAGAGGATTTCAGGAAAGAATTTAAAATTCAAATGGTTTTAAATCTACAATCAAAATATAAAGTGACTTTTCAGAAGATTGTAATAACAAGAGTTTGTGAATCAGTGAAAAATAAGAGCAGTCAGTAATCAGTTAAGAATAACACAGCTCTCATATACATAGAGTTCTTCATCTGCTTCAGTCTTTCAAGAGAACCAATTAAAATCAGTCTAAAAGCTTGTTGAAGAGTAA
Source organism: Platanthera zijinensis (assembly GCA_039513925.1). Classification (NCBI taxonomy): domain Eukaryota; kingdom Viridiplantae; phylum Streptophyta; class Magnoliopsida; order Asparagales; family Orchidaceae; genus Platanthera; species Platanthera zijinensis. The sequence continues at coordinate 180,930,551 of CM077082.1, forward strand.
CATCATTTTGAAGGCCTACACCCTGATGCAAAGCTTCCACTTCTGATCAGATCCATACAACTCAGGGGAATCTTTGACATTAATAAGTCCACTAGTCTTCTTAGAGCCTTAAGATAGAGAAGACCACATATTTTTACTTTTACCTTTCACTGTGTATAGGGTTTTAACTCCCTTCAAAAGTTAGCCTTTTTGGTTCACAAGTCCCCTGATCAAAAGACTTGGGATTGGTTTTTGGGCACCTGATCAAAAGCTCAAAGTGTTGTTAGATCTCCCTTAGAAAAATAGATCTTGTGGGGACAGGGAACCTGAGCAAAAACTTATGGTGGCAGGGCACTTAATCAAAAACTTGTTGTGGATTCCTACCAGGGTGGTAGAAGAGTGGATGTACCGAGGTTTATTGTGGAACAACTATAAATTTCTTGTGTCGTCTGCATTGCCTTTATCTTTTCTATTTGTGTGATGTGATTTTCTTCTTATACTTATACATATCACTAACTTTTAATCCGCTATAAAAACAAGTGATTAAACTTTAAAATACTCTATTTACCCCCCTCTAGAATTAAGACAGATCTATCCCTCACTTTCAATTAGTATCAAAGCGAGGTTGTTTGGCTTCACAGGCTAACACCTGAACCAAAAGATCTTTGATAAATCCTATTTTATCTAGTCTATCTTTAAAAAATGGCACAAAATAAGGAGTATTCAAGCACTAAACCTCCAGTGTGTAATCTTAATAAATTTGCACTTTGGACGGCAAGGATTGGTCTTTACATGAATTCCATTAATGAAGATATCTATAATTCTATCTTGATAGGTCCCCCTACACCATCTGCAACAACAAGCACAAGTGAAGTTCCACCACCTGAGTGGACTGATGCTCAGAAGAAGGCCAAGATTATTGATGCCAAAGCCATGAATATTTTGGCTCAAACTATGTCTGATGATAGATTCAAGAAGGTTGTTGAATGTACTTCATTAACGGCCATTTGGGACTCCCTAAATTCTGTGGTAGCAGGATCTGCTGATGAAAGGAAAGATAGGAGATCACACTTGATCTCTCAGTATGAGAATTTCAAGAAGGAAGAGTCAGAATAAGTTACTGACATGTACAACAGAATCAGCCTCATAATAAATTAGCTAAAAACTCTAGAAAAGAATATCTCGTTGATAGAGATAAATGACAAGATCCTTATGTACTTCTGTAACACATGGGACTCTAAGATCTGGCCAATCAAGGAAGCCAGAATCCTAAATGAGATCACTATTGAAACTTTGTTTTGCAAGCTCAAGTCTTATGAGCAGCTCATCAAAATAAGATAAGCTTAGCAAAGGACTTCATCATTTGTAAGGAAAGAGCAAAGCATTGCTTTTAAAGGAACTGAAGAAACAGAAGCCCTTCCAGACAATGAAGATCTATTTAGTCTTTGGCTAAGAGATTTTACAAGATGACAAGGAAGGACTTTAGGAGAAGATCTTCCAGAAATGATGATAAGCCAATGTATAATAAGACTCTTACTAAAGAGATTATCTTTTATGGGTGCAGGAAACCTAGACACATACAACCAGAATGTCCAAAGAACTAGATGAAAGAAAAGAAGACGGAGATGCATTATAAGAAGAATTCACACAAGCCCTCCTCTAGCAAAGATAAGAAGAAGGAAAGAAGCTTTGTTGCTGAAATATGGAGTGAATCTGAGGATGAATCTTCATCCAGCTCCTGTGAGGATGAAGAAGAAGCTAAGGCCATAAAGTTCTGCTTGATGGCAATCAATACATCATGCAGCCACTCTGTAGCTGAAATTACAGAAGATGAATATGTATCAGAAGAAGATCAGGTAATTTTTTCTTTTGATTTTACTTCATATAAATTTAAAACTTAATTTAAATTGTTATGCAATGATTTAATTAAATCTGGGAAGGAAATCAAACTACACAGAGAAAAGCAAATTGAATTTGATAAGCTATTTTCTGAAAATATCAAACTCAAAGATGATCTAGATAATGCTTCACAACAAATAATATCTTTAAAAACTAAATTATCTGAGGCTATAGAATTTGAAGAATCCCTTAATGGTGGAAGTATCAAATTGATGAACATCATAAGGACAGTCAATGCCATGCTTAATGACAAACTGGGCTTGGGAGCTTCATCTAGTCAGCCTCCTCTTATACAAAAAAAAACATACTTTCTACTCCTATTAAATTCATTTCAGAAAAAGGAAAGGAAAAGGTAAAACACCCTAAGAAAGAAACAGAAGTTTTAAATAAGACTAAACAACAAAAAAAGGAAAATCTTAATAAAAATTATGTTCAACATGTTTCGTCGAACCAAGCTCGACGAATCAATGTGGTTCGTCGAACTCAGATCGACGAACTATGAACGCAGATTTTCTGTATTATTATTTGTCTAACTGTGCTCGACGAACTCAATATGGTTCATCAAACCGCGATCGACGAACATGGGGCGCAGAGAATGAATACTGTCATTCTGTGAACAGAGTTTGATGAACTTATTCCTATTTGTCGAATGCAGATCGATGAACTTATTATAATTCGTCGAACCGAGTTTCTTATACTATAAAATTTAATTCTTTTCAAAACCTTAATCAAAAACAAACCTTTATTAATCCTTTTACTTAGTGGATTATTAATCCTAGGAGATATCATCCACTAGGTTATAAGGACCAACCTGAATTTTCTTATATCACTAGCTATAATTATGAAAGAAATCAAGGACCCAAGGTCAGTAAGGTAAAGAACACCTAACCTATTGTTATGGAGGTGAAGAACTATCCTACCCCAGTGGAACAGTGGTATCTGGATAGTGGATGTTCAAAACATATGACAGGAAGTAAAGTCAACTTGACTGATTTCCATGCAAAGCTTGGACCAAAGGTGATATTTGGAGACTCCAACTGTAGAGAGACAGAAGAATATAGAAATGTCAAAGTTGGAGCAGTTACCTTTAGGAAGGTAGCCAATGTAAGTAGTCTCAAGCATAACCTAATATACATAAGCCAATTATGTGATGAAGGTTATCAAGTGTCATTAAAATTAGTCTTCTTATATTATTACTTCTAATAAAAACAAAATTGTTTTAACTAAAATTAGACAAGGAAACATATCATAGTTAATTTAAATCGCCTAATTCAAAAATTTGTTTATTTAACAAAATTAGTAACACTAATGATTTATGGTATAAGAGACTAGGTCATGTAAACCTTCAGAATATTGCTAAATTATCTAGGGGCAACCTTGTTAGAGGATCGTCTTCTGGTTCTTACAACAAGGAAGGACTCTGTAGGGCTTGACAATTAAGCAAGCAAACTAAAAATAGTTTCAAATCCATTAATAAAAGTGATTCACCCAGAATATTGTACTTGCTACATATAGACTTTTTTAGACCTATTACAGTATATAGTTTGGGAGGGAAGTCATATACCTTAGTTATTGTTGATGACTTCTCTAAATTCACTTGGGTTTTCTTTCTTAGAAATAAGTCAGATAACTTTAAAGTTCTTACAGGCTTTCTTAAGAGCATCCAGATTGAGTACTCTACTCAAATTTCATTGATCAGGAGTGATCATGGAACTGAGTTTGAATCTCTTCTCATACAAGAATTCTGTGAGAAGGAAGGTATCAGCCATTGTTTTTCTACTTCTAGAACTCCTTAATAAAATTGGGTAGCTGAAAGGAAAAATAGAACACTGATTGAATCTGCAGGGACATTACTTGAAGATGCTCAATTTCCCCTATCCTTCTGGGCAGAGGCAGTAAGCACACCAAATTATGTTCTGAATATAAGTCTAATTCATAAGCTAAAGGGTAAGACCTCCTATGAATTACTTAAAGGGAAGAAACCTAAAATAATCTATTTTAAAGTATTTGGTTGTATATGTTATATTAACAATAATGACAAGAAATATCTTAGAAAGTTTGAAGCCAAAGCTGCAGAGGGAATTTTTCTTGGATATTTCCAAGTTAGCAAGGCTTAGAGGGTAGTTAATAAATCAACTCTGAAAATTGAAGAATCTGTTCAAGTATCTTTTGATGAAGCTACCAAATTTTACAAGGAGAATGATTCTTCTACCAGAGACGCTTTACAGGTACCCTATCTGTATGAGAAGTTGGATGACTTAAACCTTACCCAAGAGGTTACACTGTATCCTTCTCAACAGATTGAAGAAGAGAGTGAAGAAGAAATTGTTGAAGTAGTTAAACTCATAATAGCAAATATAATTCCACAAGAGGAATTAATTCAACAATTTGTTGATGAACCAACTCCACCTGCTGACCTTGTCACACTTAGAGATCATCCCATATCTCATGTGATGGAAAACATATCAGTTGGTGTGGAAACAAGGCATCAACTCAACAAAGATGTGATGCATGCTTGCTTCATTTGTCAAGTTGAGCCTCAATCCATAAAAAATGCAGAGCAAGATCCCAACTAGATTATTTCAATGCAAGAGGAACTAAATCAATTTGAGAGGTGTAGAGTTTGGGATTTAGTTCCAAGACCCAAAGACTACCCAGTCATTGGAACTAAATGGGTGTTCAGGAACAAATTGGATGCATAAGGAGCAATTGTGAAAAACAAAGCTAGGCTTGTCGCCCAAGGTTATTCACAGGAAGAAGGCATTGATTATGATCATACCTTTTCTCCTGTTGAAAGACTTGAAGCCATTTGAAATTTTCTTGCATATGTTGCCTATCAGAATTTCAAAGTCTATCAAATGGATGTCAAAAGTGCATTTCTCAATGGATAATTAAAATTTGAAGTATATGTTGAACATCCACCGGGTTTTATCTCTTCCACTCATCCCTCCTATGTTTTTAAGCTGCATAAATCCCTTTAGGGTCTAAAGCAAGCTCCAAGAGCTTGGTAAGAGACCTTGGCTAGTTTTATATTAGAGCATAAGTTAACTAGAGGCATTGTAGATAGAACTTTATTTATTAGACATCATAAGCATAAAATTTTGCAGGTAAAAATATATGTAGATGACATAATATTTGGATCTACTGATTCCAAACTTTACAAAAGGTTTTCTTACCCTATGCATTCAAAGTTTAAAATGAGTAGCATGGGTGAACAATCCTTCTTCCTTGGTCTCCAAGTGAAGCAATCCACAGATGGTATCTTTATATCCTAGTGTAAATATGCTAAGGAGCTTAAAGAAAGATTTGGTATGCCTGATGCCTCAGCAATGAAAACACCCATGCCCTCCAATGTTATAGTTGATTCTAAAGAACAGGGCAAACCAGTTGATCAGAAAACATATTAGACTATTATTGGGTCCTTATTGTATCTTACAGCTAGTAGGCCAGACATTATGTTTGCTACTTGTATTTGTGCTAGATTTCAAGTCAACCCTAAAGAATCACACCATATTTTTCTAAAAAGGATTTTAAGGTATATAAAGGGTGTCCTAATCTAGGACTTTAGTATCTTACTAAGTCAGGATTTGAACTATCTTGATTCTCAGATGCTGACTTTGCTGGATGTAGAGTTGACCGAAAAAGCACATAAGGAACTTGTCAGTTCCTTGGTGATAGGCTTGTGTCCTGGTTTTGCAAAAAGCAAACTTCTATGTCCATATCAACTACTGAAGCTGAATACATTGCAGTTGGTAGTTGCTGCTCAAAGATTTTGTGGATTCAAAATCAGCTCCTGGATTATGGTTTCAACTTAAATAATTAAACTATCTTGTGTGATAATACCAGTACAATTTCTATTGCTCAAAATCTAGTGCATCATAGTAGGACGAAGTATATAGAGATTAGACATTATTTCATTAGAGATTGTGTGGACAAAAATAAAATTAATCCTATCTTTATCTCTACTGATTTACAAAGAGCAGACATTTTCACCAAACCATTAGATGAAAATAAATATTTGTTCTTCCTAAATCAGCTAGGTATAATTAACGTAGAAAGCTTAATTTGATTTTTTGTCTGTGGTCGATGAATTGGTCACCTTTTGTCGAATGGAGATCGATGATCTGTGAACTCTTCTTGAGCTTTTTGTCGAATGGATATCGACGAAATCTCTTTGAGAAACTGTTCGTTGAACGAAGATCGACGAATTTGTTTCAGATAATTTTTCATCGAATGGAGAACGATGAGTTATTTTCCCCCTCTTCAAACTTAGTTCGACAATCTTATTTCTTTATAAGATTTTTTGTCGAACTGAGTTCGAAGCTTTACTTTTTTGTTGGACGGAGTTCGCTGCTTCATCTTCTAAAAACATTATAATTAGGTTTTCTTCGAACTCCATCCCGTGCTTTCCAATTCCTTTGCACTTGATCTCTTATTTCTTAAGGCAATGGAGACTTAAGCGGCGACCCTCTCTGGAATGAAATTTGATGCAAGGTTTTATATTGATATCGATTCATTCAGCCATTCTGATAAAATCATCAAGAACATCCTTCAGTTGTTTAGGGCTCGATAGTTAAGAAAGTTCATGACCTCAAGGATCAAAATTCCAGTGCAGGAAATAAAGGAATGGGTATTTACAGTAACTTTTTCAGATCAAACAACCATTTCTGGATCGATTTATGGACACCAGGTTTCTCTTACCCCTGTTATTTTAACTAAAGTTTTTGGTTTTATCAATGGGTAGGATGATATTTATTTATTTAGCATTGAGTTTCATGATATGCTAGTTATAATGGGTCACTCCCAGGGAAACCCTAATAAAATGCTGAAGAAGAACTTTTTTGTTTAATACAAGTTCTTGGCAGATGTTGTTGGTAAAGTCATCTTGGGCAAGCACTCTGCCCATGACTACATAACCAGGCACCAATTCTTTCTGATGAGTGGCCTGGTTAATCAGAAATCAGTGAGCTACGGTGAGATTGTATTTGATTAGATTAAGAAGAAGATAAGTAAGAAATATGTTAGTTTTGGTAGAGTTCTGGGTATTTTCCTCCAAGTAAAGCTTCCAGAACTTTTGGTCTCCCGGATCATTTTCATCAATGTCTCTAAGAGGTTTACCTCTACCCTCTTTGGCAAATGGGAGAGGGTTATCCCAAAGCACTCCAGGGCTTCCTCTTCCAGTACAGCTTCAGAGGACACAAGGGCTGTAATAGCCACTCTCCAAACCCCAAAAGAAGCTCCTACTCATTTACCATCTCCTACTCTTTAACAACCATCCACTGCTATTGCAGAAACACCTTCTACTTCCATCGCTGCTGCCTCACCATCTCAACCACCATCTCAACCACATCACAAATCCACATTCTAGATGATACACTATCACCTCCTCAATCACCTCTTCCACCACATCTTGATGACATTCCATCCACTTCTACTCATCCAGATCCACTTCTGTCATCTCAAACTTTTAATCTACTCTAATCTCCATCTCTATAACACTCTCCACCTCTTTCACAAGTTTAGGAAATCATTCTAGATGAACTACCCTATGCCATACCTACACCAAATATTCCACCAACTTTTCCAACCTTCCTACATTCAGACAACCCTCAAGCATTCTGAATTTGTTCCAACTGTGGTAATAGATCCACCTATACCCCCTCTACACCTGATCCACTATATTTGGATTTCTCTAACATTGCGAATGACCTTCTCATATTCATTTCACCCACTCTGAATAAGCTCATAGATGAGGCTATTACCCCTCTTGCTGCATCCATTTCTATTCTTTTTGCTCAGCTGTCTTCCTCCTCCTCTATCCCATCTTCTGGGGGCTAGGGTTTAGGTCTCTCTGATTCTAGGCAGGGGGAGATGTTCTATAAAGAAGCTCCAACAGCAGCTCCAGCTCCAGTAATAGCAGCAGTAATAGCAATAACAATATTAGTAATTCCAGTAGCACTAGTAGTTGAAATTCTTGATGATACTGGAATGATTTTTTTAAAGAAGAGGTAGCAGCCCCAGAAATAATCACTGTTGGTGATTTCATCATCAATCCCACAGTTTACTTTCCTTCTATACTTCATTCTTTTGATACAGTTTATAGATACTCTTTACCAATTTTTGATACAGTTGATACAGTTTCTGATTATTCTAAAGCAATTGTTTATTATTCTACTCTAGTTGATTCTTCAATTTTAGAAGAAATTATAAATAGTTTCTGTAATATTTCTCCCTGTATTTCTTCAATCTTTGAGATTATATCAGTAAATGTTATAGAGCCAAAGGCTATCTCTCACCAACTTATGCTTGAGCTGAATCCCCAATGCCAGATATAGATGAGATTACGTTTGAAGACATAGATATAGAAGATAATGATGTACAGGTAAGTACAGAACATATAGAGCCACAACCTCAGGCTGAAATAATAAATACTGAGGTACAGTTATAGGCTCCTCCATAAATTTCTACTCAAATGCTAAAACAAATTGATGCTCTGTATGATAATCCTGCTGGTGAATCTGATGATGATGAAGAGTCGGATGATTCAGAGGATGTTGGTTCTAAGAAAATAAAAGCCAAGAAGAAGGATCCAGTAAGGGCAGTTCCAAAACAAAATCCTACAGCAGATACCCCTTATTATATTATGCAACATATTACACTCACTCCAGATACTCCTTAGGGGATGAGGCTTTCTAAAAATGAACAAAAGAGAAGGAAGAAGATGAAAAGGTACCATTCTCCTCAAAGGACTTGGAGAGGACCTCCTCCTCCTCCTCCTCCTACAGCAGGATCAACAGGAAGTGATTTTCAAGTTCAAAGGTCTACTTCTCACTCACATCAATCTAGACCTACTCAATGCTACAAAGACAGACCTTCAAGGTCAGAAACTCAATCCAATAGCCAGCAAAGAAAACAACAACAATAGCATGACAATCAAAGTAGCTAGCAGACAGAACAAGGTATTTAGGAAGAAGAATCAAGTCCAGAGAGACTGCCCTCTCCAATTTATGATCCAGAGTTGGATCCTAACTACAGAATGGCCAGGTTTAATGAGCTGATAGCACTATCTAAAATAAGGAAGGCCAAATCATAAGGAAAAGATTCCTCGAAATTTCAACCATGTCATCTTACAGGAAGAGGGAATTGGACAAATATCAGGTAAAAAATCTTATCAATGTTGATACTTATATGAATTTGGATCCAAAAGTTGTATTGCCCAGAGCTATATCTATGAAGATTCTTGGTGCTCAAGATATGAAAATGACTCAATAGTAAGCTGCTGATCCAAAAAGAAAGATGATTTTTACAAAACCTGCTTCAGACCCTTCTATAGCTGCTTCAAAGAAAGACTCATAATTTTCTGCATGTGCTTTCTGAACTTTATTATTCCTGTGTATATTTTCATGAGCCACAATTGTTTATATCTACTGAAGTTTTTTAATTCTGTCAGATATTCTTTTCATGCTTTATGATTTTCTTTATTCTGCTTTTATAGTGATCTCAAACAAATATGGGGAGATTATTGGAACTCTACTTATGATTTGGGCTAGGTTCACTATTAGGATTGATTAGATGACCCAACATGTATATTCTAGGGTCATATGTTATTTCTAGGGTCAAAGTCAGCAGTACCTACTTAGATTGTCATTCTCTACATTAGAAGACTTTAGAGACATAAGAATTCAAAGGAAAAGCTGTTAAAATGATTACACAAAAGTCGTTCGACGATAGCTGAACTCAGCTCGACGATCGTAGATCTCAGATCGACGAACTTAGAGTTCCTTCTCTGAGTTGAGCTCGATGATAGTCTAGCTGAGATCGACGAACTGATATCTCATATCAGAAGTTCATATCGATGAAGGACTATCTTAGTTCAACGAACTAGGAGCTCAGATTGGCAAGTATATTTGCAGCACGATGATCTTGGAGCTCAACTCGATGAACTTAGAGCTCAGGTTGATAAATTCATTGCTGAGTTCGACTAACTCCTTTTAGGTTCTGTTTAACTTATCTTCTTTACAATTTCTCAATTTGACTATGCAAGTTTGTTTTCAAATTTTATTATTATTAGATTGTAATGCTTTAATAATTATTGCTCCATATTCTCAAGAATATAGTCATTATCTGGAAGCAATAATTAAGGTTTTCACAGAGTTAATACTCTATCTTATTAACTGGGACAGTTAGGGAAATGCATTCAAGACAAAATTAGCCGTTCAGGATCCCAAAAATTATGCAGAGGATTTCAGGAAAGAATTTAAAATTCAAATGGTTTTGAATATTCAATCAATATGTAAAGTGATTTTTCAATAGATTGTAATAACAAAAGTTAGTGAATCAGTGGAAAAGAAGAGCCATCAGTAATCAGTGAAGAATAACACAGCTCTCATACACATAGAGTTCTTCATCTACTTCAGGCTTTCAAGAGACAACCAATCAAAATAAGTCTAAAAGCTTGCTGAAGAGCAACATCATTTGAAGGTCTACACCATGAAGCAAAGCTTCCACTCCTGATAAGATCCATACAACTCAGGGGGATCTTTGATATTAACAAGTCCACTAGTCTTCTCAGAGCCTTGAGACAGAGAAGACCATATATTTTTACTTTTCCCTTTCACTGTGTACAGGGTTTTAACTCCCTTCAAAAGTTAGCCTTTTTGGTTCAGAAGTCACCTGATCAAAAGACTTGGGATTGGTTTTTGGGCACCTGATCAAAAGCTCAAAGGGTGTTAGATCTCCCTTAAAAAATAGATCTTGTGGTGACAGGGCACCTGAGCAAAAACCTATGATGGCAGGGCACCAGATCAAAAACCTGTAGTGGAATCCTACCAGGGTGGTAGAAGAGGGGATGTACCCAAGTTTATTGGGGAAGCACTATAAATTTCTTGTGTCGTATGTATTACCTTGATCTTTTTTGTTTGTGTGCTGTGATTTTCTTCTTATACTTATATATATCACTAACTTTTAATCCGCTATAAAAACAAGTGAATAAACTTTAAAATACTCTATTCACCCCCCTGCCCCCTCTAGATTTAAGTCAGATCTATCCCTCACTTTCAATTGGTATCAGAGGGAGTTTGTTTGGTTTTATAGGCTAATACCTGAACCAAAAGATATTTGATAAATCCTATTTTATCTAGTCTGTCTTTTATATCATGGCACAAAATAAGGAGTATTCAAGCACTAGACCTCTAGTGTGCAATCTTAATTAATTTTCACTTTGGAAGGTAAGGATTAGGCTTTACATGAATTCCATTGATGAAGATATCTATAATTCTATCTTTATAGGTCCCCCTACACCATCTTCAATAACAAGCACAAGTTATGTTCGAACACCTGAGTGGATTGATGCTTAGAAAAATGCCAAGATTATTGATGCCAAAGCCATGAATATTTTGGCTCAAACTATGTCTGATGACATATTCTAGAAGGTTGTTGAATGTACTTTAGCAAAGGACATTTGGGACTCCCTAAATGCTATGGTAGCAGGATCTGCTGATGAAATAAAAGATAGGAGATCACACTTGATCTCTCAGTATGAGAATTATAAGAAGGAAGAGTCAGAATAAGTTGCAGACATGTACAACAGACTCAACCTCATAATAAATGAGCTAAAAACTCTGCACAAGAATATCTCATTGACAGAGATAAATGACAAGATCCTTATGTGCTTCCCTAGCACATGGGACTCTAGGATCTGGTCAATCAAGGAAGCCAGAAGCCTAAATGAGATCTCTACTGAAACTTTGTTTGGCAATCTCAAGTCTTATGAGCATCTCATCAAAACCAGAGAAGCTGAGCAAAGTACTTCATCTTCAGTAAGGAAAGATCAAAGCATTGCTTTTAAAGCAACTCAAGAAATAGAAGCCACTCCAAACAATGAAGATCTATTGAGCCTCTTGGCTATGAGATTTTACAAGATGGCAAGAAAGGACTTCAGGAGAAGATCTTCAAGAAATGATGATAAGTCAAGGTATGACAAGACTCCTACTAAAGAGATTATCTATTATGGGTGCAGGAAACCTAGACACATACTACTAGAATGTCCAGAGAACCAGAAGAAAGAAAAGAAGAAGGAGATGCACTCTAAGAAGCATTCACACAAGCCCTCCTCCAACAAATACAAGAAGAAAGAAAGTAGCTTTATTGTTGAAATATAGAGTGAATCTGAGGATGAATCTTCATCCAGCTCCAGTGAGGATGAAGAAGAAGCAAAGGCCCGAGAGGTCTTCTTGATGGCAATCAATGCATCATGCAGCCACTCTAAAGATGAAATTTCAGAAGATGAATCTGTATCAGAAGAAGATCATGTAATTTCTTCGTTTGATTTTACTTCAGATCAATTTAAAACTGAATTTAAATTGTTATGCAATGATTTAATTAAATCTGAGAAGAAAATCAAACTCCTCTGAGAAAAGCTAATTGAATTTGATAACCTATTTTCTGAAAATATCAAACTCAAAGATGATCTAGATAACGCTTCAGAACAAATAATATCTTTTAAAAGTAAATAATTTGAGGCTAAGGAATTTGAAGAATCCCTTAATGGGAGAAGTATCAAATTGATGAACATCACAAGTACAGTCAATGTCAGGCTTAATGGTAAACTGGGCTTTGGAGCTTCATCTAGTAAACCTCCTCTTTTACAGAAAAACATACTTTCTACTCCTATTAAATTCATTTCAGAAAAAGGAAAAGAAAAGGTAAAAGACACGAAGAAAGAAGCAGAAGTTTTTAATAACACAAAATAACAGAAAAAAATCTTAATAAAAATTATGTTGAACATGTTTCGTCAAACCAACTCGACGAAATGAATATGGTCGTCGAACTCAAATCGACAAACTATGACTATAGCTGTTAAGTAATATTATTCGTCTAACTGTGATCGACGAACTCAATATGGTTCGTCGAACCGCGATCGACGAACTTGGGGCGCAGAGAATGAAAACTTTCATTCTATGATTGGAGTTCGGCGAACTCATCCCTATTCGTCGAACACAGATCGACGAACTTATTATAATTCGTCGAACCGAGTTTCTTATAACGAAAACTTTAATTCTTTTCAATACCTTAATAAAAAACAAACCTTTATTAATCCGTTTTCTCAGTGGATTATTCCTCCTAGGAGAAATCATCCACTAGGTTATAAGGATAAACCTAAATTTTCTTATATCTCCAGCTATAAATATAAAAGAAATCAAGGACCCAAGGTCTCCTGGGTCAAAAAAACATAACCTATTGTTTATGTATGTGAAGAACTATCCTACCACAGAGGAACAATGGTATCTGGATAGTGGCTGTTCAAAACACATGACAGGAAGTAAAGATAACTTGATTGATTTCAAAGAAAAGCTTGGACCAAAGGTGATATTTGGAGACTCCAATTATGGACAGACAGAAGGATATGGAAATGTTAAAGTTAGAGCAGTTACCTTCAGGAAGGTAGCCATGAAGTAGTCTCAAGCATAACCTAATATCCATAAGCCAATTATGTGATGAAGTTATCAGGTATCATTCAATCAGTCTTCTTATATTATTACTTCTAATAAAATCAAAACTTTTTTAATTTAAATTAGATAAGGAATCATATATGTAGTTAATTTCAAATCTGTTAATTTAGAAATTTGTTTATTTAACCAAATCAGTAACACTAATGATTTATGACATAAGAGACTAGGTCATGTAAACCATAGGAATATTGCTAAATTATGTAGGGGCAACCTTATTAGAGGACTGCCTTCTGGTTCTTACAAGAAGTTAGGACTTTTCCGGGCTTGTCAATTAAGCAAGCAAACTTGAAATAGTTTCAAATCCATTAATAAAAGTGATTCACCCAGAATTTAGTACTTGCTACATATGGACCTTTTTGGACCTACTGCAGTACATAGTTTGAGAGGGAATTCATATACCTAAGTTATTGTTGATGACTTCTCTAGATTCACTTGAGTATTCTTTCTTAGAAATAAGTCAAATAACTTTAAAGTTCTTACAGACTTTCTTAAGAGCATCCAAATTGAGTTCTCAACTTAAGTTGTATTGATTAGAAGTGATCATGACACTGAGTTTGAATCTCATCTCATGCAAGAATTCTGTGAGAAAGAAGGTATCAGGCATTAGGTATTCAGGCACTTGTCACTTTATCTGGGCTCCTAGAAGCTCCTCAACAAGTATTTGGTTGTATATGTTATATTCATAATAATGACAAGAAATATCTTAGAAATTTTGAGGTGCAGAGGAATAATAGAATCAACTCCTGATGTATCAATCATGTAAGGATATGCAGGTAGCCTGTGCATGACCTTACTCACTCTGCCCACTACTCCTTTCCATGGGCAGATGATGAGTAGAGCTCAAGTGATTGGAGACATATCAGTTAATGTGCAAATAAGGCATAAACTCAACTAAGATGTGATGCATGCTAGCTTCATTTCTCAAGTTGAGCCTCAATCCATAAAAGATGTAGAGCAAGATCCCCACTAGATTATTGCAATGCAATAGGAACTCAATCAATTTGAGAGGTGTAGAGTTTGGGATTTAGTTCCAAGAACCAAAGACAACCAAGTCATTAGAACTAAATGGGTCTTCAGGAACAAACTGGATGCACAAGGAGAAATTATGAGAAATAAAGCTAGGCTGGTAGCCTAAGGTTATTCACCGGAAAAAGGCATTGATTATGATCAAACCTTTGCTCCTATTGCAAGACTTAAAGCCATCAGAATATTTCTTGCTTATGCTGCCTATTAGAATTTCAAAATCTATCAAATGGATGTCAAAAGTGCATTTCTCAATGGGGAACTAAAAGAGGAAGTGTATGTTGAACAACAACCAGGTTTTATCTCTTCAACTTAACCCTCTTATGTTGTTTAGCTGCATAAAGCCTTTTATGGTCTAAAGCAAGCTACAAGAGTTTGGTATGAGACCTTGGCTAGTTTTCTCTTAAAGCATAAGTTCATTAGAGGTATTATAGATAGAACTTTATTTATTAGACATCATAAGCATAAAATTTTGCTGGTATAAATATATGTAGATGACATAATATTTGGATCTACTGATTCTAAACTTTACAAAAGGTTTTCTGACCTGATGCATTCAAAGTTTAAAATGAGTAGCATGGGTGAACTATCCTACTCCCTTGGTCTCCGAGTTAAGCAATCAACTAATTGTATCTTTATATCCCAGTATATATATGCTAAGGAGCTTATAAAAATATTTGTGATTTATGATGCCTCAGTAATGAAAACACATATGCCCTCCAATGTTGTAGTTGATTCCGATGAAAATGGCAAACAAGTTGATCAGAAAACATATTGGGCTATTGTTGGGTCCTTATTGTATCTTACAACTAGTAGGCCAGACATTATGTTTGCTACTTATATTTGTGCTAGATTTCAAGTCAACCCTAAAAAATCACACCTTATTTTCCTAAAAAGGATTTTTAGATATATAGAGGGTTGTCCTAATCTAGGACTCTGGTATCCTACTTAGTCAGGATTTGAACTATCTAGATTCTTAGATGTTGACTTTTCTTGATGTAGAGTTGACAAAAAAAGCAAATCAGGAACTTGCTAGTTCCTCTGTGATAGGCTTGTGCCTTAGTTTTGCAAAAAGAAAACTTTTGTGTCCACATCAACTACTGAAGCTGAATACATTGTAGCTGATAGTTGTTGCTCACAGATTTTATAGATCCAAAATAAGATCCTTGATTATGGTTTCAACTTAAATAATTCATTATCTTTTGTGATAATACCAGTTACATTTCTATTGCACAAAATCCAGTGCATCATGGTAGGACCAAGTATATAGAGATTAGATATAATTTCATTAGAGATAGTGGGGACAAAAATAAAATTAATCTTATCTTTATCTCTACTGATTTACAAAGAGCAGACATTTTCACCAAACCATTAAATGAAAAGAAACATTTGTTCTTCCTAAATCAGCTAGGTATGATTAATAGAGAAGGCTTAATTTAATTTTTTGTCTGTGGTCGATGAATTGGTCACCTTTCGTCGAATGGAGATCGACTATCTGTGAACTCTTCTTGAGATTTTTGTCGAACGGAGATCGACGAAATCTCTTTGAGAAACTGTACGTTGAATGGAGATCGATGAATTTGTTTTAGAAAAATTTTCATCGAACGGAGAACGACGAATTATTTTCCCCCTCTTCAAACTTTGGTCGACAATTCTTATTTCTTTATGAGATTTTTCGTCTAACTGAATTCGAAGCTTTTCTTTTTTGTTGGACAGAGTTCGTCGCTTCATCTTTTGAACACCTTATAATTAGGTTTTCTTCGGACTCCATCCCGCACTTTCCAGTTCCTTTGCACTTGATCTCTTGTTTTTGTAGGCAATTGCGACTTCAGCGGCGACCCACTCTGGAATGAAATTTGATGCAGGTTTTGACATTGACATCGATTCATTCAGCCACTCTGATCAAATCTTCAAGAACATTCTTCTAATTGTTTGAGGCTCCATAGTTAAGAAAGTTCATGACCTCTAGGATCAAACTTCCAGCGCAGTAAATAAAGGAACTAGTATTCACAGCAACTTTTCCAGATCAAACTACCATTTCTAGATCGATTTCTGGACACCAGGTTTCTCTTACCCTTGCTATTTTAACTGAAGTTTTTGTTTTATCAAAGGGGAAGATGATATTGAATTATCTAGCACTGAGTTTTATGATATGCAAGTTATAATGGGTCACTCCCATGGAAACCCTAATAAATAGCTTAAGAAGAACTTGTCTGTTGATTACAAGTTCTTGGCAGATGTGGTTGGCAAAGTTAACTTGTGGAAGCACTCTGCTGATGACTACATAACCAAGCACCAATTCCTTCTGATGAGTTCCCTAGTTAATCAGATATCAGTGAGCTGGGGTGAAAATATATTTGATTTGATTAAGAAGAAGATAAGTAAGAAAGATGTTAGTTTTGGTAGAGTTTTGGGTATTTTCCTCCAGGCA
Source organism: Platanthera zijinensis (assembly GCA_039513925.1). NCBI lineage: Eukaryota > Viridiplantae > Streptophyta > Magnoliopsida > Asparagales > Orchidaceae > Platanthera > Platanthera zijinensis. The sequence goes on from CM077082.1 coordinate 180,947,393, forward strand.
AAGGTTCTAGAACTTTTTGTCTCCTAAACCATTTTCATCAATGCCTCTAAGAGGCTTACCTATGCCCTCTTTGGAAGATGGGAGTGGGTTATCCCAAAGCCCTCCAGGGCTTCCTCTTCCAGGACATCCTCAAAGGACATAAGGGTTGTAAAAGCCCCTATCCAAACCCCTGAAGAAGCTCTTTCTTATTTACCATCTCCTCCTTTTCAACAACAATCCACTGCTATTGCAGATACACCTTCTACTTCCATCCCTCCTACCTCACCATCTCAACCACCTTCTCCACCACCATCACCAATCCAAATTCTTGAGGATACACCATCAACTCCTCAATCACCTCTTCCACCACATCTTGATGACATTCTATCCACTTTGACTCATCCTGATCCACTTCTGTCATCTCCAAAATTCAATCTACTCTCATCTCCATCTCCACAATAATCTCCACCTCTTTTAAAAGTTCATGAAATCATTCCAAATGAATTCCATAACTCCACCAAATATTCCACCAACTTTTCAAACCTTCCTACATTCAGACATCCCTCAAGCATTCTCAATTTGTTCCAATAATGGAAACAGACCCCCCTATATCCCCTCTACTCCAGATCCACTATATTTGGATTTCTCTAACATTGCAAAGGACCTTCAAAAATTCATTTCACCCACTCTAAAGAAGCTCATAGATGAGGCTATTTCCCCTCTTACTGCTTCCATTTTAATTCTTTCTACTCAGGTGACTGCCTCCTCCTCTATCCCTTCTTCTGGGAGCCTGGGTTCTGGTCTCTCTGAATCCAAGGAGGAGTAGATGTTCTATGAAGAAGCTCCAACTCCAGCAATAATAGAAGCAGTAGCAATAGTAGTACCAACAATAGCAGTAGCAATTCTAGCAGCAGCAGTAGTTGAAATTCTTGATGATACAGAAATGATTTGCTGAAATTCTTGATGATACTGAAATGATTTGTTTTGAAGAAGAGGCAGCAGCCCCAAAAATAATCACTATTGGTGATTTCATCATCAATCCCACTGTTGACATTCCTTCTTTAATTCATTCTTTTTATAAAGTTTATAGCTGCACTTTACTTGTTTTTGATACAGTTGATACAGTTTCTTATTATTCTAAAGCAATAGTTTGCTATTCTACTCTAGTTGATTCTTCAGGTTTAGAAGAAATTATAAATAGTTTCTGTAATATTTCTCCTAGTATTACTTCAGTCTTTGAGATTATATCATTAAATATTATAGATCCAAAGGCTATCTCTCCACCAACTTATGCTTTGGCTGAATCCCCAATGCCAGATATGGATGAGATTATTTTTGAATACATAGATACAAAAGATTAATATTTACAGGTTAGCACAGAACATATAGAGACAACCTCAGGCTGAAATAATAAATAAAGATATACAGCTACATGCTCCTCCTGTAATTTTTACTTGAATTTTAAAAGAAATTGAAGCTCTGTATGATATTCCTGCTAGTGAATCTGATGATGAGGAAGAGTCAGATGATTCAGAGGATGTTGGTTCTAAGAAAAGAAAAGCCAAGAAGAAGGCTCCATTAAGGGCTGTTCCAAAACCAAATCCTACAGCAGATACCCCTTATTATATTTGGCATAATATTACACTCACTCCATATACTCCTTACTGGATGAGGCTTTCTAAAAATGAACAAAAGAAAAGGAAGAAGATTAAAAGGTACAATTCTCCTCAAAGGACTTTGAGAGGTCCTCCTCCTCCTCTTGCAGTGTAACATCCCATTTCCGGCTAGACCCCTAGGAGTCGGTTGGTCGTGACAGAACCCTAGGAAGCCTAAAAATTGAAATCAATCGACCGAGATTTCGGGTCACGGGTTGGTCAAGCCTGTGACCGACCCGTCACACCCGTGACTTGGGGCGTGACTCCTTCGACGATCGTCGATCCCAGGGAAACGATTGTCGGGCGCAGAATTTTCAACCCGGCCCTGTCACGCCCGTGACCCAGGTGTCACGCCCGTGACCCACAATGTCACGCCCGTGACATAGGGCGTGACCACGTTCGACGATCGTCGATTTCAGATTCGACGGTCGTTGACCCAGAATTGGCCACACGGGCCTGTCACGCCCGTGACCCGCAATGTCACGCCCGTGACATAGGGCGTGACCATGTTCGACGATCGTCAATTTCAGTTCGACGGTCGTCGACCCAGAATTGGCCACACGGGCCTGTCATGCCCGTGACCCAGGTGTCACGCCCGTGACCACCCTTCGACGATCGTTGATCTCAGTTCGACGATCGTCGAACCCAGAATTGGCTTTCCGGGCCTGTCACGCCCGTGACCTATGTGTCACGCCCGTGACCAAGGTCGAAATGTCAGCCAGACTGGAAATTTCGGTAACCGACGTTGTAAGCAATTCAGATTATGGGAAGTTACACCAGTAGTATTTATGGGCCGTTTCCTACTTTAATTATTTAAATAAATAAGGAAAAGGTTAGTCCAATAGGAAATCGCCACCTGGCAAACATCTCTTCATTTCCAGCAATTCAATTACCAGCATCGTTTCCAGGAAATATTAATGGCCATGAACGTTTCAACTTTTCCCCTCCCTCCTTTATTCCCTTTAAAAAGGCCCCTTAGGCTCAAGGATGAAGTTTCCCATCCCTTACCTGAAGTTTCGAGCCTCCTACTGTGTTGTAGAAGAATTCCGACGACGCCACCACCGCGCCATGACAGTCCAACGTCCAGCTCGCTGTCAAACCATGAATAAGGTCCTCCTCTACCCTTTCTTCTATGGATAGATCTTAGAAATCAATAGGAGAGATATCGGGCTCAAAAGAGCCGGATCGGGTGAGCGTTTCCATGCTTTTCTGAAATTTGCATGGTGGCGGGTTCGCCGGAAACCGCCTCTCCGGCGGCCGTGCCGCCGCCCGACGATAGCCCTCACCTCAACAGAGGTGGTGGTGGTGGTGGCCGGCCAGGGAGATGGCTGGATGGCCGGGAAATAGCTTTGGAAAAGCTACAGGAAAATGAGTTTCAGGGCTCTGGTTTCGGGCTGTTGAAGAAGATGAACAGTGCCATGAGAATTAAATTCTATTTTTAAAACAGTTTCTGAATAAAGATATCTGTCACTTTAAATAATTTGGGAAAAATACCTAGAGGCTTCTACAGGAAAAATGGTCAACATAGGAAATGTAGCCCTTGAAGTCTACTTTACTCCAAAATTGATTACACTCGATTTGGAGTCCTGGTTAGACCACATCACCCTTTTTGGTGAGGTCTGTCCATAGGGCTGTCTTGACCTTAGAAAAATTACCCACTCCAATCCCTTCATCGAAATGACTTGAAATTCGGGGTGTTGCCTAATCATACCTATATCTAGGTGCTATCCAAAAATTAGAATTTTTGGAGAATGGTTTTCTATAGTATTTAGAAAAAATTCAATAATCCTAGCTTAATTTAATTAGATGGCTAAAAGACTTTCAAACCCTCCCAAATTTTGGTGAGTGGTCCCTGGGTTTATCGTAAGATTCTGGTAAAAATTTCATCTCATTTGGAGTTGTTTTGGTTAGGTTTGTGTCCAACCCTAGGTTGATCCTTAAAGGATAATTTAAGATCAAACACCCCTTGGTGTTTGAGTGGCCATATCACCTCAACAGAGGCTGATATTTTGGTCGCTGACTTTACAGGGCATGACACACCCTCCAAGAGAGTTTGGAGCGGTTGGGTGTAGGGTAGCCCTAGAACCCTAGGGTAGGTCCCTTAATGGGGATTTGTAGGGTTGTGAAGGTCATGGGGTCAAATGACCTTGGACTGACTTGAAATTTGGTGGAGAGAACCATAGGGCCAGTATAGTTCTCTGGACAAAATTTTAGGGTATTTGGAGACCTTTAGCCCACCTAAAACCCTAACCCTAGTTTAGGTCACCAACTTTAATTTGCATTATTAAGCTATTAAATGAACTGCAAATCAAGCAAAAATTTGGGTAGAGTGAGGTTATCGTCCAAGTAGATATAATATAATTTTGTTGAGATTTTTGGATTAATTTATACAGTACTTCATTTACAACTCTAATGGTGTCCTGGATATTTATTTTCATGATTATGGAATTTCTGTTCAATGGAATATTATGAAATCTTGGATTAGGGCATCTTATAGCATATTATATCTTCTGTAATTTTCTTGGAAATTTTATCTGAATATTTTGGGTACTTTATTCTTTAATGTGCTAAATGTGATATACAGTCAAAAATACAAATAGTGCCCAATTATTGATTGGAAAATTATGAAATTTGATCAGTGAGTGTTTTAAATTATGATGGTCACCTGGTAATTTTCTCTGAAATTTTAGATGGATAAAAACAGTACCTCCTTCATTAAGTTATGAAAACTAGTATCTTACATTAAAATAAATTCAGAGTTCAAATGATGGAGAAAAGTTATGGTACTTGGCCTATGATGGTTTTAGGTCACTCTATAGCTTATATAATTTTCTTGGAATTTTTGGATAATAATTTACTGTACTTCCTTCATGATAAAGTAAAAGTGGCCTAAAATGTTAAATTAGGAAATATAGGCATAAACATCTCTGGAATTTCTCAAAACCTGGAATTGCTGTTTAAATGTTGGATATGATTTTTACTGATTTTTTTGATGATTTATTATTGACTCATTAGTGCACTTCATGTTCATACAAGGGCATTTGGGACCTTAAAATAAATAATTTAAATGCCAAATGAAATAGGAAAATTATTAATTTCTGGATTTAGACTATTTAGGTCATGGTAGACCTCCAGTAAATATTATATGGGATTTGGAAGACAGTTGGGAGTACCACCCCTTGCATACCTCATAAAGATTAGGACGGTCTGCGTTTAGTAAAACTACAGAAGCGGAGCTAGAGTGGGTAATGAACTTGGAGATGGAATTTCTGGTAGTTTGCTGGTTTGGACAGGATGAGTTAAATCAAGTTCACTATTGGAAGTTAGGATGGGTAGGGGGTGAGATTGACTAGCGGTAGGTAGTGTTCGGGTTCGACGGAAGACCGTCCTCCCCGAGAAGAGGAAGAGTCAAGCCACCCTAGGAATAGCCCACTGTAATGTGAGAAGGGAATGGGTTAAGGGAACCAATCAAGTATAATAAGTGCCTTAGAAAGGGAGTTTTGGGATTCACCCCATCATAGCTCCTAGTACCGCTGCGAGCGCTTCACCGGGTAACCCTCGGGAAGTCCAAGGTTAACCTTAAATCTTAGGAATAAAATGATCAAGAGTAACCCTAATAATAGTTGTACCTCACACCTACACTTGTACACTTAGGAAGAAGAATTGGCTTGGAATGGGTAGAGAAGGTCCATAGTCTAAGGGCCTACAAGTAATGACTATGGTTTGGTTGGTAATTGGGAAGTCCAGGGAGCGGGATGCTCGGAGTCTTGGTATAGGCTTAGTAGCCTAGAGAGCTGGAGGCTCGGTAATATAAGAACTGGTACAAATATAATAATTGACATGGTTGCATGTGCATATAAGTGGTGGGTCATCGGTACTAGGCGATCGATCACACCGACAGCGGTACGTTGACTCGGCGAAAAGCCTGGTGTGTACAACCAGCACAAGTACGCGGATATTGAAGATAAGCAGTAGACAGAAAACTTCGATCTGAGATCGACTATCGAAGTTCATGGTCTGGCAGAAATAGTCGATCTGATTAAGACAGAGATCGTTGACCTAGACTTCAACAGAAAACGTCGACCTGAAGCAAACGAAGATCGTCGACCTAAACTTTCCCAGAAATAGTCGACCTAAGCACAACCAGAGATCGTCGACCAAAGCTCGACGATCGTCGGACTGAAGCTCGACGATAGTCGACCGAAGCCAGCAACAAGCAGAAGGCTGAGGACATAAGTAGTCGACCTAAGCTCGACGATCGTCGACCTGAGCTCGACGATAGTCGACCGTCGTTCGACTATTTTTATCTCTTTACTTAGCTTGAAATCCTGAGCTTGAATGGTCCTTGGGGGCAGCTTCAAACCTAAGTTCTAAGCCCTAGACTCATTCTAATGTTGACCTTTACACTATACAACTAGGTCAACCTGGTTTCCTAAGAGAAACATAGTGATCCTTGCCCAAATTAGTAATAGGGTGTTCCAACAATCTCCCCCTATTTGGGTTAGGATTACTATTTACAGACAAAAATAGGAAATAAATAAGCATACATCAACACAAAAGCTAAATCAATACTGTAGAGGAGATATATAGCAGCAATGCAGACCACAGATAAAAAGACAGCAAATATCCAATGGAGAATGATGTTCAGCTTACACAGTTCACTTCTTTTCAGTTCCCTTTTTAAACAAAATTTCTCTGTTGGGATTTAGGGATTCTTTCTTGGATCTTCTATCATCTTCTGTACCTAAGGAAGTTTGAGATTTGGGCCTTGGAACAACAGCCTCAGGGTGCAGCTTCATATAGTCTTCTGAATTAAAGAATTTCCTTGATGCATATCTCTCTAGTTCTTTCTTTCTCTGCTCTGATAAAGTTGTTATGTTGGAAGTATCCTTGCCTTGTTCTCTGGCCTTTTTCATTTGATCAAGGGCAGCCAATTCTTTCATTCTAGCTATCCAGGACACAGGGTTGTTCTCAGGATCCTCAAATGGAACAGGAGGTTCATATCTATTGATGGTTTCAGAATCAGTAGGAGGAGTCCTGGAGACAACAACATCTTTTAGCTTATAGGGAAAAGGACCTGAAGTAGAATCAGTATGTCCTTGTCCTTCCCTTTGATGAAATTTGTGCCCTCTCTGGCTTCCTCTATATTGATATCTTCTGGATTGATATCCCCTTTGATGCTATCCCCTTTGATAGGATCTCTGATAGGACTGGGAAGAACTGTGTCTGGAAACTGGAGCTTGAGGGGCTGAGCCTGAACCAGAATCTGGAGGAGGAGGAGGAGGAGGAGGCTGATACTGAGAAGATCCTTTTTCATACTTGTCTAGCTTCCTCTTCTTCTTCATAGCCTTTAATTGGTTCTTGGAGTACTGCATCCAAGGCTCAGATAAGGGGCAGTCATGCAAAATATAGTAGGGAGTATCATTAGAATCCTTTGCTTGAGCTGGGGAAACAGACATCATGGCCTTGCTTTTGGCCTTCCTTTTCTTGGCAATAGTGCTAGCAGAATCATCAGAATCTGTCCTGTACTGATCACTCTCAGAACTCTGAGGTTGATCATACAGATCATCAATTCTTCTGATATACTCTTCTTGAGCTTTAAGCTTTGCAGAAACAGTAGGAGCAGGAGGGAAGGGAGCAGCAGCAGAGCAAACAGAATCAGCAGCAGAAGTATCAACAAGCATATCAGAATCAACAGCAATATTAGCAGAAATATCTACAACAGCAGTAGCAGCATCATCAACAAGAGGCACAATGGCCTTAGTAGCAGCATCAGAGTTGGACATAACAACATCCACAGCCTTCCAAGAATTTATATATGCTTCAATTTGGCTGGGATTACAGACAGAAATAGGCACAATGGCCTTAGACAGATCTTCAGTATGAGGAACTGGCAGGAATCTGAAGTATCCAGCATTAAACTTGGAGAGCAGGCTCTGGAGGTTCATTGCAAAAACTACTTCATATGGCATCTCCCCCTGCCTTGGTTCAGAGATAAGTGAATCAAGGCACCTAGAAGATGAAGTTGCCTGAGAGGGAATAAAAGATGATAGCTTGGAAGACAGCTCCTTGACATGGGTCAGGAGTGGAGCCAGAGTGGTCTCCATTAATGAGGTTAGCTTTGGAGCTAACAGCTCATATAACCTGTCAGCCAGGGCTGATAGATCTACATGCTCAAGAGGGGCTTGAGCAGAGGTAGGAGAGAAGGTTGTTGGAAGGATGTTGGCTGGAGTTGGTGGCATGGGGAAAGAGGAGATAGGAGGTGAGGGAATGGATGGTTCTGATATAGGAAAGGAGGAGATAGAATGAGGTGAGGTGGAGATAGAAGGGGTAAGAGAAGGATTGAAGATAGGTTGAAAGAAGATGTCTTCCATCATTTGTTGGAATGAGGAGGTAGAGGGAGGCTCAGGAGGAGAGGAAGGATGAGAATCATCCATAAAGGATTCATCTAAAAGAGAATATGATGGAGTGGTAAAGGATGGGTAAGAGAAGAGAGGAAGGAATACCTCAGATGTAGATGCTGGAGGGGATGAAACTGGTGAAGAAATGGTAATTGGGGAAGATATGGCTATGGTAGAGATTGGAGGTGAGGATGAAATGGTTGGGGTAGAGACAGCTGAAGGAGGAGGAGAAGCAGGCAACCCTTCTGCCAGTGCAGAGACCAGAGGTGGAGTGACTAAGAGAGTCCTTGTGCCTGAAGCATGAGTCGATGCAGCAGCTCTGGAGGGATTGATGATCTGACTATCCCATTTGCCAAAAAGGGCACAGGAGAGCCTCTTGGATGCATTAATGAACATCCCAGAAGAGGTTAGCAACTCAGGGCATCTGAAATACAAATAGACCCCTAGAATTCTCCCAAAGCTGACAGCAGTCTTATTCAGCTTTTTCTTAATCAGATTGAAGAAAATTGATCCCCAGTTTAGATGTTTCTTATCCAGCAGAGCTCCCATCAGACAAAACTGATATCTTGAAATTGTATCATGGGCAGAGTGCTTGGCCAACAGCACTTTCCCAACTACATCAGCCAAAAACTGAAATTCCAATGACAGATTCTTCTTCAGTAGTTTATTAGGATTCACAGCATTGTGACCCATTCGATCAAGCATGGAATCATATTCTTCTTCAGATAACTCGATGGAATCTTCTCCAGAATTGAGATGAAACACTTCAGTTAAGAGAGTCGGGGACAGTTGTACCTGGGTCCTTTTATGAGGCCGACGACAGAATTCTCATTCTCATCTGTCGCTGAATAGCACCATTCTTTTATTTCATCTGAAGTGATCTTCATTCTGGAAGTCATTATTTCCAACAGTTGTTGATCTCTGAACAGATTGAGAATATCCTTGAAGCGCTGATCGCTTCCATCAAATGAGCTTATATCAATATCAAATCCGGTGTCAAAATTCATCTTCGAAAGGGCGGCAACAGTTGAATCCATCTGTACCTGCAAAGATTGAACAAACGCGACCAAGTGTAGAAGGTTTGGAGGGAAAAAGAATTTGCAGAGAGTATGAAGGCGTAAACGATGAGCGGCGGCCAAAAAATGATTTTATATTAGGGTTCGACGCAAAAAAGGAAAATCGTGGAGCTCAGTCCGAAGAAGCGTCGAACTCAGCTCGACGATTTGGGCTGCAGAAGGAATCTGAAGAGACGTCAATATAGTCGATCTCCGTTCGATGATGTTGAAAAGCGTCAAGCTCCGCTCGACGGCCTCTGAACAGAAGGAGAAAAAGCCTAGATCTAGCGATGACTCTGAACTCAGATCGACGACTTCGGGAACGTCGATCTTTGGTCGACGATTTTTGGAAAATCGTCGATCTTCGTTCGACGATTTCTGGGAAGACGTCGAGCGCAGTTCAGAGACAAAACTTGTTCTACAGACACAAAAAGAATTGATTTTTAGCCTAGTCTTGGTCTGTTTTAGCTTTTCAAAAACTTGTACTTTAGTTTAGGCTTCCTCCATCTAACATGTCTAACTGATTTAGGAAGAAGCTGTGTTTCTTTTCATCCAAAGGCTTGGTGAAAATATCTCCCCTTTGCAAATCAGTTGGGATATATTGAAGTTCAATTTTATTTTTCTCTACATTATCTCTCAGAAAGTGATGCCTAATTTCTATGTGTTTTGTCCTACTATGGAGGACTGGATTTTGTGCTATAGAGATAGCACTAGTATTATCACAGAAAATTTTTGACTTCTCTAAGTTGTAACCATAGTCTAGAAGCTGATTTTGTATTTACAATATTTGTGAGCAACAACTGCCTGCATCCATATACTCAGCTTCAGCAGTTGAAGTTGACACAGATGTTTGTTTCTTACAAAACCAAGAGACAAGTCTATCACCAAGGAACTGACAAGTTCCACTGGTGCTTTTCCTATCTATTCTGCATCCAGCATAATCAGCATCTGAAAATCCAGTTAAATCAAATGCTGAATCTTTTGGATACCAGAGACCTAGATTTGGACAACTTTTAACATACCTAAGAATCCTCTTAACTAAGATTAAGTGTGACTCTCTAGGGCTAACTTGGAATCTAGCACAAATACATGTAGCAAACATTATATCAGGCCTACTAGCTGTAAGGTACAATAAAGAGCCAATTATTGCTCTATATATTGTCTGATCAGCAGGTTTCTCATGTTCATCAGCATCTATTACTGCATTTGAGGGCATGGGTGTTTTCATACATGATGCATCAGACATACCAAATTTCTTAACCAATTCTTTTGTATACTTGGTTTGAGAAATAAATATGCCTTCAGCATGTTGCTTGACTTGCAATCCTAAGAAGAAAGACAGCTCACCCATACTACTCATTTCAAATTTAGAATGCATAAGCTTGGAAAACTTTTTGCACAAGTTTGAATCAGTAGAACCAAATATAATGTCATCTACATAAATTTGCACTAGTAGGGTATGGGACTTATGGGTTCTAATAAAAAGAGTTTGGTCTACTCTCCCCCTAACAAAATCATTTTCCAGAAGAAAGCATGCTAGGGTCTCATACCATGCTCTAGGAGCTTGCTTGAGATCATATAATGCTTTATGCAATTTGTAAACATGATCAGGGTGAGTTAGAGAGATAAAACCTGGAGGTTGTCTAACATAGACTTCCTCTTTGATGTCCCCATTGAGAAATGCACTCTTTACATCCATTTGGTACACTTTGAAACCTTTGTGAGCAGCATAGGCTAGGAATATTCTGATGGCTTCTAACCTTGCAACTGGTGCAAAGGTCTGATCATAGTCTATTCCTTCTTGTTGAGAGTACCCTTGAGCAACTAGCCTTGCCTTGTTTCTGACTATAACTCCTTGATCATCCAGCTTGTTCCTGAATACCCACTTTGTTCCAACAATGGGATGATCCTTTGGCTTAGGCACTAGTTCCAAAACCTTGTTCCTTTCAAATTGATGCAACTCCTCTTGCATTGCAATGATCCAGTGTGGATCTTGCTCTGCATCTTGAATGGATTGATGCTCAATTTGAGAGAGGAAGCAAGTGTGCATCAGGTTTTGGTTGACCTGATTTCTAGTTTGCACACCAGCTGAGATGTCTCCAATTACTTGAGAGATTGGATGGTTTCTTGTTGTTACTAGATCAACAGGGGGTGTTGATGGTTCACCAACCTGTGTTGTTGTTTCCTCTTGTGGAACAACAACTGGCTCTTCAAGGTGATTTTCTTCCAGATGTTGAACTTCTTCTTCATCATCACTGCTCTCATTCTTTTCAGCAACTTGCAATTTGTTCAACTCTTCAGCTAGAGAATGTACCTGCAAAGGTTCTATGGTAGAAGTATTCTTCTCCTTGAAAGACATGTTAGCTTCATCAAAAATAATATGAACAGATTTTTCAATTTTATAGGAAGATTTATTATAAACCCTATAGGCCTTGCTGATCATGGAGTATCCTAGAAACACTCCTTCATCAGCTTTAGCTTGGAATTTTGCTAGATATTTCTTGTCATTATTATGAATAAAACAAGTGCAACCAAAAACTTTAAAATAGCATATTTTAGGTTTCTTCCCTTTGAGCAATTCATAGGGAGTCTTGCCCTTCAGTTTCTGTATCAGGCTTCTGTTTAACACATAGTTGGAGGTGTTCACTGCCTCAGCCCAAAAGGATAGAGGTAGATGAGCATCTGCCAATAATGTAGTTGCAGATTCAATGAGTGTTCTATTTTTCCTTTCAGCTACCCCATTTTGTTGAGGAGTTCTAGGAGCTGAGAAAGTGTGCCTGATCCCTTCACTTTAACAGAACTCTTGCATGAGAAGAGAATCAAACTCTGTCCCATGATCACTTCTGATCAGGGCAATGTGAGTGTTGAACTCAATCTGAATGCATTTGAGAAAATCTGTCAAACACTTGAAGTTATCAGACTTCTTCCTCAGAAAGAATACCCAAGTGAATCTTGAGAAGTCATCTACAACCTCTAAAGTATAAGATTTCCCTCCTAGGCTTTGTACAGATATGGGTCCAAAAAGATCCATGTGCAACAGGTACAAAATCCTAGGTGAATCACTCTTATTAATTGATTTAAAACTACTTTTAGTTTGCTTGCCTAATTGACAAGCCTTGCAAAGTCCTTCCTTCTTGTAGGGACCAGAAGGTAGTCCTCTAACAAGGTTGTCTTTGGATAGCTTAGCAATGGTTCTAAGGTTAATATGCCCTAGTCTCTTATGCCATAAAATATTAGATTTTGAAATGAAATTGAACAGGCAAATATCTACTACAGGTGAATGAAAATCCACTAAGTAAATGTTACCTCTTCTGTTACCTGTCAACACAGTTGTGTTGTCCTCTGACTTGACCTTGCATATGGCTTTGTTGAATGTCACTTGATATCCTTCATCACACAGTTGAGTGATACTTATCAAGTTGTGCTTGAGTCCTTCAACATATGCCACCTTCTTGAAAGTGACTGAGCTAATTTGGACTGCACCATATCCTTTTGTAGTTCCAAAGCTTGAGTCTCCAAAAATTACTTTGGGTCCAAGCTTGGCTTTGAAGGAAGTGAAGTTGTCCTTGTCCCCTATCATGTGCTTTGAGCACCCACTATCCAGATACCATTGATGGTTTGATGCTGGATAGGTCTTCACCTGCACAAGAAACAGCTTATTTGTTTTTGACCCAGTTAACCTTGGGCCTAGGTTGATATCCCTTGAATTCTGAAATAAAAGACATCCCAGGTTGATCCTTATAACTTTCAGGATGGTATCTCCTAGGAGGTACTATCCATTCAGTATAGGGATTAAAGCCTTGGGATGTGGGACTTCTAGGATTGAATCTAGATGTGCCATCGAAGGAATGTTCACAGTCCTGATTTCTGTTCAATGATCGTCGAACTGAGGTCGACGATCTTGGGTCAGATCGTCGATCTCTGTTCGAAGATCGATTATACTGAAGTTCAGAGTTTGGATATCGTCGAGCTGAGGTCGACGATCTGTGGTTAGATCGTCGAGCTCTGTTCGACGATCGTCGAGCTCTGCTCGACGCCATCTGTTGAACTGAATTTTTCTCTGACAGATCTGCATTCTTCCTAGCTACCTCTATTACTCCCTTTCCTTTGTCAGAGACAAATTTGATTGGAGTTGATAATATTATTGGTTGGCTGGATGAGGCACCCAATCCCAGTGTGCTATTAAATCTAGAGTTCACTGTGCTTGTGATGTCCATCAGTCTGATACTTCTCCCATTTAGGGATTCTTCAAACTTTTTGGCCTTTGATAGTTCACTTTTCAGTGAAGCTATCTCCTCCCTATAGCATTCTAACTCCTCAGAGAGTTTGAGGTTCTTTGAGTTTAGGACACTATGCTCAGATAATTGATTCCTGAGAGAGATTATCTCCTTCTCAGATTTTAATAAATCTAGGCACAGTGTCTTAAATTCATTTTTGAAGTCCTCAGAATTAAAATCAAAGGAGTTGATTACCTGATCTTCATCTGGTTGAGTTTCTGAATCTGATTCTGATTCTTCATCAGAGTTTTGCTGTGAGGCATTGATAGCCATCATGCAAAATTCTTTTTCATCTGCATCATCCTCATCATCACTGGAACTGGATGAGGCTTCAGATTCCTCTTCAGTCTCACTCCATGTATCAGCAACAAAGCCCTTCCTTGTATGTTTGTTCTTACTGGAGGAGGCTTTGTCTGAGCTGTTCTTCTTGTAATCCTTTTCTTTTCTTCTTTCTCTTCTTTCCTTCTTGTCCTTATTCTTGTTTTCTGGACAGTCAGGCACAATGTGGCTTGGTTTCCTGCAACCAAAGCATATAATTTCATTATTGTTATTTGATTTATCATACCTTGGTTTATCATGACCCTTGTATGGTCTCTTTCTGAAGTCTTTTCTGGCCATCTTGTAGAATCTTTTGGCCAGTAGACTTATGAGCTCATCATTTCCTATAGCTTTATCTTCAGGCTCCTCTTCTGCAGCTTTGAAGGCTATGGTCTTTTCTTTCCTTGTGGCTGGAGAAGTAGCCTTTTGTTCTTCTTCTCTATTTTTAATGAGCAGCTCATAGGATTTGAGCTTGCCCAGGAGAGCTTCAGTGGTAATCTCATTTAGACTTCTGGCATCTTTGATTGGCCAGATTCTTGAATCCCAAGTGCTGGGGAAGCACATCAAGATTTTGTCATTCAGCTCAGTCAGTGAGATTTCTTTGTCCAGGGTTTTTAACTCATTGACAATTAGACTTAGTCTATTGTACATGTCAGCCACTGATTCAGCTTCTCCCTTTTTGAAGTTCTCATATTGGCTTATCAGATGAGATCTTCTATCTTTCCTTTCATCAGCAGACCCTGAGACAATTTCAGAGAGCGTGTCCCAAATTTCTTTGGCTGAGTTGCAGTCAGCTACTTTCTGAAATATCTCATCAGACATTGTCTGAGCTAAGATGTTCATGGCCTTTGCATCTGCAGTTTTCCATTTCTTTATGTCTGCATCTATTCCTGAGGGAGGTGGAACAGCATTTGTGCTTGAGCTTGCTGGTGGACTTGGACAAACTGTCAAGACAGAATTGAAAATATCTTCATCAATAGAATTCATGTATAATCTAATCCTTGCCTTCCAGAGTGCAAACTTGGAAAGGTTGCACACTGGTGGTCTGGTGCTTGCATAATCTTTGTTCTGTGCCATGTCTTTAAATAAATAGATAAATATATAGAAAATAATCCTCTTAAGAGATTGATCTTATCAAGGATCTTTTGGTTCAGGTGTTAGCCTGTATGAGCAACCAACCTCCCTCTGATACCAATTGAAAGTGGGGGTAAGATCTATCTCAACTCTAGAGGGGGGTGAATAGAGTATTTTAAAATAATTTTTCACAGTTGAAATAAACAGCACATATAAAATTCAATTTATGATATAGTGTAGAGTGCTAGTAAGAAGTTAAAAACCAAGAAGTAAAGAGCACAACACACAGCAGACAAATCACACAAACAAACCAGAAGACACAAGGAAATATAGTGGTTCCCCAAAAACCTGGGTACATCCACTCTTCTACCACCCTTGGTAGGAATCCACCCAGGATGAGTTGATCAGGTGTCCTGACACCAATGAGCTTTTGATAAGGTGCTCAAAAACCAAAACTGGATTTTTTGATCAGGTGTCTTGCCACCACTGAGTTTTGACAAGGCTCTCAGAAACAAACAGAACTTTTGAAGGGAGTTCAAGAACCCTTTACAACAGGAAAAAGAAAAAGGTAAAGAGGTGAGGTTGTCTTCTCTGTTCTCAAATCAAAAGAGAGAAGACTAGTGGATCTTTTGTTGTCAAGGCTCCCCCTGAGATGTTGAATGAATCAGGAATGGAAGCTTTGCTCTAGGGTGATAGGTCTTCAGATCTTTAGATCTCCAGCAAAGAATTGTTTCAGCAAAGAGGCTGAAAGATGAGGTGTCTGGAGTTCTTTGAGATGAGGCTTTGATCACTTTTCTATAAGCAAGAGGATGGTTATCTTTCACAGCTTAATTCTTTTTTGTTCTTCTGTAACAGTGTGTGTCTCTTGATTCTATCGTGTATTGACTCTGGTTTAATTCTCTTGGAGAGTAGTGTTGGAGAAGACGATCTTATTCTCTGAATATGTTTCTTCCAAGATAGCCGTTATCAGACATTAAATGCCTTCCATAAAGGATTTGTCTTCTAGAGGAAAGTCCAATGAAACATTCCTGAATAATTCCTTGAAACTTGTTCCAGAATAAATGAAAACGGCTGGCAAATCTTCTTGAAATTAAATGCTGAGAAAAAAACATTCCAAAGACCGGCAGCATTTGAAACCTTAAGAACGTCGATCTCTCAAAATAAACGTCGATCTGAGCTCCACGATCGTCGACCAGAGCTCAGAGAAGGAATAGATCATTCTGATAGAAAATGTTGATCTGAGCTCGAAGATCGTCGACCTGAGCTCAGAGATATTGAAGATAAGCAGTAGACAGAAAACTTCGATCTGAGATCGACTATCGAAGTTCTTGGTCTGGCAAAAATAGTCGATCTGATTAAGACAGAGATCGTTGACCTAGACTTCAACAGAAAACGTCGACCTGAAGCAAACGAAGATCATCGACCTAAACTTTCCCAGAAACAGTCGACCTAAGCACAGCCAGAGATCGTCGACCAAAGCTCGACGATCGTCGGACTAAAGCTCGACGATAGTCGACCGAAGCCAGCAACAAGCAGAAGGCTGAGGACATAAGTAGTCGACCTAAGCTCGACGATCGTCGACCTGAGCTCGACGATAGTCGACCGTCGTTCGACTATTTTTATCTCTTTACTTAGCTTGAAATCCTGAGCTTGAATGGTCCTTGGGGGCAGCTTCAAACCTAAGTTCTAAGCCCTAGACTCATTCTAATGTTGACCTTTATACTATACAACTAGGTCAACCTGGTTTCCTAAGAGAAACATAGTGATCCTTGCCCAAATTAGTAATAGGGTGTTCCAACAAGATGATTCAAAGAAAGACTCATTATTTTCTTCCTATGCTTTCTGATCTTTATTTTTGCTGTGTATATTTTCATAAGGCGCAATTATTTATATCTGCTGAACTTTATAATTCTGTCAGATTTTCTTATCTTGCTTTGTGATTTTCTTTTTTCTATTTTTATAGTGACCTTACCCAAATAGGGGGAGATTGTTGGAACCCTGCTTCTGATTTGGGCTAGGTTTACTATTAGGATTGATTAGATGACCCAACTTGGATAGTCTAGGGTCATAGGTTATTTTTAGGGTAAAAGTCAGCAGCACCTACTTAGATTATCAGTCTCTACTTCAGAAGACTTTAGAGACAGAAGACTTCAAAGGAAAAGCAGTTACAATGATTGTAGAAAAATCGTTCGACGATAGCTGAACTCAGCTCGACAGTCATCGATCTCAGATCAACGAACTCAAAGTTCCTTCTTTGAGTTGAGCTCGATGAAAGTCTAGCTGACATCGACGAACTGATATCTTATATCAGAAGTTCAGCTCGACGAAGAGCTGTCTTAGTTTGACGAACTTGGAGCTCAAGTTTTCAAGTATATTTTAAGCTCAATAATCATTGATCTCAGCTTGACGAAGGAGAATTCTTAGCTTAACGAACTTGGAGCTCAGGTCGACGAATTCATTGCTGAGTTTTACTAACTCCTTCCAGGTTCTGTTTGACTTATCTTCTCTGTAGTTTCTTAGTTCGACTATGCCAATTTGTTTTCAAATTTTATTATTATAAGGCAGTAATGCTTTGATAATTAATGCTCCATATTCTAAAGAATATAGCCATTACCTGGCTGCATTAATTATGGTTTTCACAGACTTATTACTCTACCTTACTTACTGGGACAATTAGGGAAATGCATCCAATACAAAATTAGCTGTTCAGAATCCCAGAAATTATACCGAGGATTTCAGGAAAGAATTTAAAATTCAAATGGTTTTGAATCGACAATCAATATATAAAGTGTGTTTTTCAGAAGATTGTAATAACAAGAGTTAGTGAATTAGTGAAAAAGAAGAGCAATCAGTAATTAGTGAAGAACAGCACAGCTCTCATACACACAAAGTTCTTCATCTGCTTAAGGATTTAAAGAGATAACCAATCAAAATAAGTATAAAAGCTTGCTAAAAAGAAACATCATTTTAAAGGCCTACACCCTGAAGAAAAGCTTCAACTCCTGATTCGATCCATACAACTTAGGGGGAGCTTTGACATCAACAAGTCCACTAATCTTCTTAGAACCTTGAGATAGAGAAGACCACATATTTTTATTTTCCCTTTCACAGTGTACTGGTTTTTAAATCCCTTCAAAAGTTAGCCTTTTGGTTCATAAGTCACCTAATCAAAAGACTTGGGATTGGTTTTTGGGCACCGTATCAAAATTTCAAAGGGTTGTTAGATCTCCCTTAGAAAAATAAATCTTGTGGTGACAGGGCACCTGAGCAAAAACCTGTGGTGGCAGGGCACCCGATAAAAAACCTATAGTGGATTCCTACCAGGGTGGTAGAAGAGTGGATGTACCCAAGTTTATTGGGAAACCACTATAAAATCCTTGTGTCGTCTGGATTGCCTTTATCTTTTATGTTTATGTAATGTGATTTTCTTCTTATACTTATATATATCACTAACTTTTAATCCGCTATAAAAACAAGTGAATAAACTTTAAAATACTCTATTCATCCCCCTCTAGAGTTTATTCAGATCTATCCCTCACTTTCATTAGGGCAACCCTTTATATATCTCAAAATTCTTTTTACATAAATTTGTTGAGATTCTTTAGGATTTACTTGGAACCTAGCACAAATACAAGTGATAAACATAATGTCTGTTCAACTGGCTAATAAATATAATAAGGACTCAATGATTGTCCTATATATTTTTTTATCAACAGGTTTACCCTATTCATCATTATCAACTACAGCATTAGATGGCATGGGTATTTTCATAGTTGAGGCATCTAACATCCCAAATCTTTTAATTAGCTCTTTAGCATATTTAGATTGAGATATAAAAATATTATCCGGTGTTTGCTTCACTTGTAAACCAAGAAAGTAGGATAATTTGCCCATGCTACTCATTTCAAACTTTGAATGCATTAGGCAAGAAAACCTTTTGTAAAGTTTAGAATCAGTAGAAGCAAAATTATGTCATTAACATATATTTGAACTAGTAAAATTTTAGATTTATGATGTCTAAAAAACAATTTTTTATCTACCATGTCTCTACTAAATTTATTTTCTAAAAGATAACTAGTAAGGGTGTCATACCATGCTCTTGGAGCTTGTTTAAGAACATAAAGGGCTTTGTTAAGTTTAAAAACATAATAAGAATGAGTTGGAGAGATACAACCTAGATGTTTTTCTACATAAACTTCCTCTTTGAGTTATCTATTCAGAAATGCACTCTCACATCCATCTGATATACTATGAATTTCTTGAATGCTGCAAATACAAGAAATATTCTGATAGCCTCCAATCTTGGAACAGGAGCAAAAGTCTAATCATAGTCCATGCCTTCCTCCTGTGAATATCCTTGAGCTACCAATCTTGCTTTATTTCATAAAATGATCCCTTGAGCATCCAACTTATTTCTAAAAACCCATTTGGTTCCAATGAATGGATAGACTTTGGGTCTTTGAACTAAATCCCAAACTCTATATCTCTCAAACTGATATAGTTCTTCTTGCATTGCAATGATCCAGTGGGGATCTTATTCTGCATCTTTGTTGGATTGAGGTTCAATCTGAGAAATAAAATAAGCATGCATCAGATCTTGATTCATTTGATGCTTTTTTTGAACACTAGATGATATGTCTCCAATCACTTGAGATCTAGGATGATCTCTAAGTGTGACAAAATTAGCAAGTAGACTTGGTTCTTCAACAACTTGTTGTGTTAATTCCTCTTGTGGAATTTTATTGACCACAATACTTTCAACATACATTTCATGATTTTCTTCATCACTGACATCATCAGTAATCTATTGAGAAGGATGAAATATATCCTCTTGTGTTAGGATTAAATCATCCATTTTCTCACACAGATTTGGTACCTGAAATTAGTCTATGGTAGTGATATCTCTCACTGTAAAACATGTTAGTTTCATCAAAAGATACATGTATTGATTCTTCTATCTTAAGGGAAGATTTATTAAAGACCCTATAAGCTTTGCTAACTTGAGAATATCCAAGAAATATTCCCTCTATAGCTTTGGATTCAAATTTTCTTATGTATTGATTGTCATTATTATGTATATAACATCTACATCAAAAAACTTTAAAATAGTTTACTTTTGGTTTCTTATTTTTAAGTAATTCATAGGGAGTCTTACCCTTTAGTTTATTAATTAGACTTGTGTTAAGAACATAGTTTGCTGCGCTTACTACCTCTGCCCAAGAGTATAGGGGCAAGTGAGCATCTGCAAGTAATGTTCCAGCAGATTCAATTAGGGTTCTGTTTTTTCCATTCAACTACCCCAATTTTGTTGAGGAGTTCAAGGAGCAGAAAAACAATGCCTGATACCTTCCTTCTCACCGAATTTTTTAATCAGAAGAGATTCAAACTCAGTGCCATGATCACTTCTGATCAATGAAATCTGAGTAGAGTACTCAATCTTTATGTTCCTAAGAAAGTATGTAATAACTTTAAAGTTATCTGACTTGTTTTTAAAAAAGAATCCCAAGTGAATCTTGATAAATCATCAACAAAAACTTAGGTATATGACTTTCCTCCCAAACTCTGTACTGCAATTGGTCCAAAAAGGTCCATATGTAGAAAATACAAAATCCTGGGTGAATCACTTTTAGATATGTATTTAAAACTATTTTTAGTTTGCTTGCTTAATTGGCAAGCTCTGCAATGTCCTTTCTTCTTGTAAGAACAAGAAGGTAGTCCTCTGACAAGGTTGTCCTTAGATAATTTAGCAAAAATCCAAAGGTTTATATATCCTATTCTTTTATGCCAAAGATCATTAGTTTTACTTATCTGATTAAATAAATAGATTTCAGATTTTGCAGAGTTAAAATTAATTAAGTAAATATTACCATGTTTAATCCCAGTTAAAACAATTTTGTTTAAACTAGATGTAATAAAACATAATGATTTGTTAAAAGATACTTGATAACCTTCATCACATAATTGACTGGTGGAAATAAGGTTATGTTTGAGACATTTCATATAAGCTACCTTACTGTAGGTAATTGCTCACCCTTTGACATTACCATAGCCTTCTGTCTCACCACAGTTATAGTCTCCAAAAATGACTTTAGCTCCAAGCTTTGTTTTAAAGTCACTTAAATTTTCTTTTCTACCTGTCATATGTTTTGAGAATCCAATATCCAAATACCACTATTCCTCTGTTGTAGGGTATTTTTTTCCTACATAAAACAAATTAGGTGTTTTTGACCCAGTTTACCTTGTGTCCTATTTTTCTTTCATAATAATTTGAAATAAAAGAACACTCAGGTTGATCCTTATAACTAAGTGGATGATATCTTCTAGGAGGAATAATCCACTGAGTAAAAGGATTTATAAATCTTTGTGCTTGATTATTCTTGTGAAAAGAATGGTAATTTCTATTAGAAAAATTTGGGTTCGACGAATTAAATTGAGTTAATCGATTTGAGTTCAACGAATGGAAGTGATTTCATCGAGCTCCATTCACAAAATAATATGTTCATTTTCTGTGTTGCACGTTCATCGATCTCAGTTCGACGAATCATATAGATTTCGTTGAGCACCATTCGAATAATTATACTCAAGCCCTACGTTCAAAGTTCGTCGTTCTCTGTTCGACGAATAGTATTTATTTCGTCAAGCTCGGTTTGACAAATAATTTTGAACCTAATTTTTATGAAAATTCTTTTTTTGATTTTGTTTTTGTAAAAATTCTGTAGCCTTATCTAAATCTCTTAACTTTTCTTTTCCTTTAAATGAGGTGAATTTAATGGGTGTAGTTAAAATATGTTTCTTTAAAAGATGAGGTTGACTTGATGAAGCTCCCAAGCCTAGTTTGTCATTTAGACTGGCATTGACCGTGCTTGTGATATTCATCAGTTTGATGCTTCTCCAATTAAGGGATTCTTAAAACTGCTTTGCCTCTGATAATTTATTTCCTAATTTAACTACTTGTTCCTTATGAATTTTTAACTCTTCTTTAAGTTTTAGGTTTTTTTTAAGATAGATTATTTAGTTCTATTAATTTCTCTATGGGAAGTTTTATTTCCTTCTCAGATTGTATCAAAACTTGACATAGTAATTTAAAACCTGTTTTAAACTGATCTGAAGTATAATCAAATGTCGAGATTACCCGGCCTTCTTAAGACTCAGATTCATTATCAGAATTGCTGCTTGATGCATTTATTTCCATCAGACAAACTTCTTTTACTCTTGACTCTTCTTCACCTTTAGTTGAACTGCATGAAGATTCAAAGTTAGTTTCACTCCAAGTTTTAGCTACAAAGCCTCTCTCCTTCTTTTTGTGTTTACCAGAAGAGGGTTTGTTTGAGTGCTTTTGTAGTCTTTCTCCTTCTTCTTATCCTTCTTTTGATTTTACGGACACTATAGAAGAATGTGTCCTGATTTTCTGCAACCATTACAAACAATTTCTTTAGTTGGTGTTTTGTCATACCTTGGTTTGTCTTGGTTCCTGGATGATCTTCTCCTTTAGTCTTTTCTGGCTATCTTGTAGAACCTTTTAGGCAGGAGACACGTAAGATCTTCATTCTGTGGAACTTGTTCTTCTTCAGTTGCTTGGAAAGCAATTCACTTTTCCATCTTCACTGAGGGTAGAGTCTTTTGTTCAGCTTCCATTGTTTTGATGAGCTGCTCATAAGATTTGATCCTGCTCAATTAAATCTCGGTTGTGCCTTCATTCAGACTTATGTATTCTCTAATTGGCCAAATTTTTGAATACCATGTGCTAGGGAAATACATGAGAATTTTATCATTGACCTCTGTCAATGTAATGTCTTTTTCCAAAGATATCAGCTCATCAATTATGAGAGTGAGTTTTGTGTACATATCTGCAACTGATTCATTTTCACCCTTCTTGAAATTGTCATATTAAGAAATTAAGTGAGATCTTCTTTCCTTTCTTTCATCAGCTGATCTAGCTAACATTTCATTGAGGGAGTCCCAGATAGCTTTGGTTGAGGTGCATTCAATAACCTTCTGAAAAATGTCATCTGACATTGTTTGGGCTAAAATGTTCATAGCCTTGGCATCAATAATTTTTGCTTTCTTTTGGGCTTCTGTCCATTCAGGTGATGGTACAAAACTAGTGCTTGTTGTTGCAAATGGTAGAGGTGGACCTATAAAAATAGAGTGGTAGATATCCTCATCAATAGAGTTCATGTATAACCTAATCCATGCATTTTATAGTGCAAACTTATTTAGATTGCACACAGGAGGTCTAGTGCTTGAATACTCCTTATTTTGTGCCATGATAATAAAAACAAACTTGAGAAAATAAGATCTATCAGATCTGTTGGTTCAGGTGTTAGCCTGTAAAACCAAAGAACCAACCTCTGATACCAATTGAAAGTGAGTGATAGATCTTATTTACACAAGAGAGGGGGTGAATAGTGTATATTAAAAACTTTAATTTATTTTTATAGCAGATTTAAAGTAAGTGATATATAAATATATATAGAAAAAAAAAATCACAGCACACTAATAAAGAAGTTAAGCAATCACATGTGACACAAGGAAATTTATAGTAGTTCAACAATAAATCTGGGTACGTCTACTCTTCTACCACTCTGGTAGGAATCGATTACAGGTTTTTGTTCAGGTGCCCTGCCACCAGAAGATCTATTTTCTAATGGAGATCTAACAACCCTTTGAGCTTTTGATCAGGTGCACAAAAACCAAGCTTAAGTCTTTTGATCAATTGACTTTGGAACCAAGAGGTTAACTTTGGAAGAGAGTTATAACCCTGCACATAGTTTTGGAAGTAAACTATAACTTGATGTTATCTTATCTTTCAAGAGTCTCTGAGAAGACTTAGTGGATGATGAAGCAAAAAGCTCCCCATATTTAAGTATAGATTTGAGATCATGAGGGGAGGCTTTCTTCAGGGTATAGTCCATCTTGTATTTGACTGATGAAGACATTGCACTTGCAGAGACTGTAGTAGAAAATCTGATGAATATGTGTTAATCTATATTGATCTGTTGAATAACCCTTAGTAGCAATCTTTAGAAAGAATATATAGAATTCCTGAGGAGAATTTAAATATTTGAATTAAAACCATTCTGAAATGCCTGAAGAATCTCTGAGAATTGTAACTACCCTAGTAATTAATTAGATTAATAACTCTGTGATAAATCCATATTTAATGCAGCCAAAAATGGCTTTATTCATTAAGAATATTTTGCATTAAATATCAGAGTGTAACTGACAATAATTAAGCCTTGAAACCATTTTTCCTTAAGTAAATAAAACTCCATGAACACTGCAAAGAGTTCATCGAACTGCGCCTGGATATTGTCGAACAGAGCCTGGATTTTGTCGAACTGAGCCTAGAGTTTGTCGAGCTGAGATGCTAAGTTTGTATTTGCGTTCTTCGAATAGAGCCCAGAGTTCGTCGAGCTAAACTCAGAGTTGGAACTCTAAGTTCGTCGAACTAAGCTCAGTTTTCGTCGAACAGAATCCTTCATTCGTCGAACTGCATTTTTCTAGAAATCTGCTGAAGGAGTAAACATAGAAATAAACCTATGACCCCATACTATACACATTGGGTCAAACTAATCATCCTAAACAAATAATAGTGATCCTATCCCAAATTAGTAATAAGGTTCCAACAAACAAGCCTGGGCACTTAAAGAGGGAATGCCCAAGAATCTAAAAGGAGGAAAAGGAGAAGCAAAGCTATCACAAAGGTAAGAAGAAGGTGATAAATGTGCTGACTTGGGATGAGGATGGATCTGTTGAGTCTAGCTCCTAAGACTCTAGCTGCGAAGATGAAGCAAATCTATGCCTCATGGGAAGGAATCAAGAGGAATCTGATGACGAGTCTAGTGTCCAGAGCGACACTAAGGTTACTCCACCGACTTATACTGAACTTTTTTAAATTTATTAACATGTGTGTGAGAAGTTAGATAGTGTTATACAGGAGAAGAAGTCAATTCAAAACGATAACAAGAAAATCAAAAAGGACTTGGATAACTTAAAAACTCAATTAATAAAAAGTGGTAAAGAGAAGATCGAGTGTCTAGAGTGTCCTCACTCGATTACATTGATCGAAGAACTAAAAGAAATTCTCCCCAAGACATCAATGAGAATAACCACTCTCATCAATGAAAGGAATGTCTTGGGTAAAAGACTTCAAATGTGTAACGTCTCCATCCGTCACATGAAACATAATAGAGGTTTCGGCCGGGGCCCCACGCCAGATTCCACAGATAGTCGGTGACATTACTTATGAATATCAAAACTAGAGCACACATCCAACTCAGAGCATTATAGCGAAAAATTTAAGAGTTATTATTGAACTCAACAATCATGAATGTCCACTATATATAAACGTAAACAACCACACATATATATATATATCACCATAATGTAACCAGAAATACACAAAAGGTTTTGGCCTTAAGGCCTTACAGTTAAACTTCACAAGTGAAGATTATAAACATCAGCATGCAGGCCGACCGCATATGAAAATGGTAAAACTATTCCATTCGGCCTTCGAGGGCTAGCTTAGAAGCATGGGCTTAAACCCTCTATTTCTTGCTCGGCTCTCCAACACCTGCACGGAGACAATCCACCCCGAGGGTGTCAAATAAGGAAACGGTCAGCATTCAGCTGACCAATTTATAATGACCCTACCCCTTTCTCGGGGGAGTGGTATTCCTTCCCTACAGGCATAGTATTTTCACAAGCAGATATATCACAAAACGTGCACTCACGCATAGTTCAATATATCCCAAACATTGGTCGCACAGCCCGACGCGTCGTGCACTCAGGGCACATTATCGGTGTATCGGAAAACTAGGGTTCCACCACCGTTCAGAGGTCCCAGACATAACAGAATGTTTGAGCATTTTAGTCTTAATGGAGCACAGGCCTAAGACTCTCATTATGCGCTCAAACGAGACCAATAACTTAGGTCAACCAGTCGGTCAGACATAACGCGGGTACAATTCAGCCTTGCCCATTGCTCAAATTGTTAAAATTACGTGGGTCAGCTTTCCCCTTACCCGTTCGGCACAATGGCCTTTAAGAGCTCGCGGCTCACACAATAGCCACACTATCCTCCAAGAAGTGGCTTCATAATCAAAAAGAGTGTTAGTGCCTGCATTCATCACAATCGCTTGGCAGGACCAACCGAAGCTCTCTTTCTTCGCCCAAACTCAACCCAAACCCTGCAATCTCCTGTATTGCTAGAAAACTTGTCTTTCACGTCATAAATAGCTCCCCAAGAGCTATCTCCAATGGTGATATTCACTATCTCTCGGCGATACCCAACTGGTGTTAAATTGTGGATTTCTGTCATATTTTCCTGGAATGCAACTCCAGTACCCCACAGACCTTGTATATTGCTCGTTTATACTCGGATGCTTCTCCAGCATGCAAAATAACCATCACAAATCCATACCAACTTGTCTAGATGGGCTTCATACAACATGCATATTTTGAACTAAACATTTTTGGATCTGTATGCAAGACTCGTTAGGGATTTCATTAATCAACCCAAAGGAATTTCCTCGACTCTCCACCTTTTAGTGAGAGATTCCCTGCATATTCTAAAAGAAGGACTTCACTTGTCCAAGAAGGAAGATCATTACCCTTGTAGCTCTCTTCAGGGCCATGGAGAAGCTTTTCTATGCGGATTGAAAAGAACACGTCGCTCTCCTCTTCATAGATCTGGCTTCGGCCCTTTATTCCAGCCACCAGATCTTCTCCAGTAACTTCAAGCTTCACCCAAAGACTAGCACCAGCCGAAAGATTTTTTTCTCCAGACCTGGGAAGCAAGGAAGAGAGAGAGAAAAGGAAATAATTACTTCCTCAACCCATCCATCTCCAGATATGGCCTCGGGTTTTAACCCAGCCCTACAATCTCTTCACATCAAATGAAACAACGTGAAAGTGAGGGTAAGATCTATCTTAACTCTAGAGGGGGGGGGGGTGAATAGAGTATTTTAAAGTAAGTTTACAAATTAAAATTGCACAGCAGTAAAGGCTTAATTTATGTATAGGTGTAAGGTGCTTTGATGTAGAAATAAAACTAAAGCAGTAAAATAAAAATCATAACACACAGCAAAGAATATGCACAAGAATACCAGAAGACACAAGGAGCTATAGTGGTTCACCAAAAACCTAGGTACATCCACTCTTCTACCACCCTTGGTAGGAATCCACTGCAGGATGAGTTGATCAGGTGTCCTGGGCACCAATGAGCTTTTGGTAAGGTGCTCAAATACCAAACTAGATTTTTTGATCAGGTGTTTTGCCACCACTGAGTTTTGATAAGGCTCTCAGAACCTGAGCCAAAACTTTTGAAGGGAGTCTTGATAACCCTTTTACAACAAGAAAAGAAAAAGGAAGAGGTGAAGTTTTCTTCTCTGTCTCAATCATTGAGAGAAGACTTAGTGGATTGATTGTGTTGTCAAATCTCTCCCTGAGATGTAGATGGTTCAGAGATGAGAGCTTTGCTAGGGTGATAGTTCTTCAGAAGCTTCAGATCTCCAGCAGAAGATGGTTTCAGTAGAGGCTGAAATATGAATTGTCTGGAGTCCTTGATGTTGAAGCTATGATCACTTTTCAGTATGCCAATATTCAATCAAACTTTTCAGGATTGATCACTTGATTTTCCTCTGAGTTTTTCTAACTATCTGTGTATGTCTGTATTGAGTGATAAATAGTTTGTCTTGATCTGCTGTAGGATGTTTTATTCTCTAATGATTCTTTATCCAAGATAGCCGTTAGCAGTCAATAAATATCTTCCATAAATGTTTTGTCTTTTGGAGGAAAGTCCAATAAACATTCTCTGATAAATCCCTTAAAACTTGCTCCAGAATAAATGAAAACGGCTAGCAGATCTCTTGAAATAAATGTTGAGAGAATTTAAAAAAAACATTCGAAAAGCTGACTGAATTTGAATCCTCAAAGTCGTCGATCTCTCAAGAAAAACGTCGATCTGAGCTCTACGATCGTAGACCTGAGCTCAGAGATTGGATTGAACATCAGACAGAAAACGTCGACCTGAGCTCAAAGATCGTCGACCGGAGCTCACCGCCCTGAAGAATAAGCTGAAGGCAGATCATCGATCTGAGCTCGAAGATCGTCGACCGGAGTTCGACGATTTAGCAGAGTTGAGCTCAGAGAGCGTCGAACGGAGTTCGACGTTTCATCAACCTAAGCTCGACGATAATTGTCTTTATCTCAGCTCTAAGTCTTAATCCTTGAATGGTCCTGGGGGAAGCTTCAAACATAAGTTCTAAGCCCTAGACTCATTCTAACTTGACCTTTTCAACTATACATCTAAGTCAAACTGATTTCCTAAAAACATAGTGATCCTTGCCCAAATTAGTAATATGGTGTTCCAACAATCTCCCCCTATTTGGGTTAGGATTACTATTTACAGAACTCAGTAATAAAATCAATATATAGAAAAACAAAAATCTAACACAATAGAGCAGATCATGCAACATAGCAGCAATCAAATGGAATATCAGCAAATGTTCAAAATGTGTATACTGTCTGCTTACAAATGTCATTTCTTTTCACTTCCCTTCTTAAATAAGATTTCCCTATTGGGATTTAGAGATTCTTTCTTTGACCTTCTATCATCCTCTACACCTAAGGAGGTTTGAGATCTAGCCCTGGGAACCACAGCCTCAGGATGCAGCTTCATGTAGTCCACTGGGTCAAAGAATTTCCTTGATACATACCTTTCCAGTTCTGCCTTTCTTTGATCTGACAAGGTTGTAATGTTGGAAGTGTCTTTCTCTTATTCTCTGGCCTTCTTCAGTTGATCTAAGACAGCCAGTTCTTTCATCCTAGCAGTCCATGATAATAGATTGTTCTCTGGATCTTCAAAAGGAACTGCAGGCTCATATCTATTGATAGTTTCTGAAGCAGTAGGAGTTCTTGTATCAACAGTTTCTCTGAGTTTATAAGGGAAAGGACCTTGAGTTGAGTCCATGTGTCTTTGTCCTTCCCTTGCTTGAAATCTGTGTTCTCTTTGATTTCCTCTATATTGTCCCCATCTGGACTGATAACCCCTTTGATATTGCCCCCTGGGATGATATCTTTGAGAGGATTGGGAGGAACTTTGCTTTGGAGCTGAGGTTTGAGAATCTGAGCCTCCACCTGATCCTGAATCTGGAGGAGGAGGAGGAGGCTGAAACTGGGAAGAACCTTTCTCATACTTATCAAACTTTCTTTTCTTCTTCATGGCCTTTAGTTGGTTTTTAGAATATTGCATCCATGGTTCAGTTATCTGGCAATCATGCAGAATATAGTAGGGTATATCATTAGCATCCTTGGCCTTAGCAGGAGGGACCTTCATCATGGCCTTGCTTCTGGCCTTCCTTTTCTTTGCAATGGTACCAGAAGAGTCATCAGAGTCAGTGTGAAACTGATCACTTTCTGAGCTCTGGGATCTATCATACAGATCATCAATGCTTTTGATGTACTTCTCTTATTGTTTCAGTTGTTCAGGAGTCAGAGCAGGAGCAGCAGCAAAAACACAACTTATTGAAGCAGCAATAGGAGCAGAAGTAATTGGAGCAGTAGGTTCAGGTTCTTCCATATAAGTAGCAAGTTCGTCAACAGCAGCAGCATCAGCAACAACAGACAACATTTCAATATCAGAGGATCCAATAGATGTAACAGCAGTAGCAACAGTAAAAATAGAAGCAACAACATCCTCAGCCTTGAAAGAGTTGACATATGATTCAATCAGGCTGGGATCACATTCTAAAATAGGCACAATGGCCTTAATAAGGTCTTCAACTTGTTGAACTGGCAGAGAATTGAAGTACACAGTATCAAAAATAGACAGTCGGCTCTGAAGATACACTATAAATACTGGAGCAGGTTCTGAAACTTCAGCAGCCTCAAGCAAATCCAAAGCTTCATTAGGCATCTCCCCCTGCCTGGATTTAGTGAAAACTGGATCAAGGCACCCAGAGGAAGGGATTGCCTGAGAGGAGAGGAAGGGAGATAGCCTGGTATGCAGCTCCTGAACATTTTTCAGGAGTGGAGCTAAGGTCGTCTCCAACAATGATGTTAGCCTGGGGGCTAGCAGCTCATACAACCTGTCTGCCAAAGCTGAAAGATCTACATGCTCAAGAGGGGCTTAAGTAGAGGTAGGAGTTGATGCAGCTGGAATGATGTTGGTTGGAACTGATGGAATGGATGGTGTGGAGGTAGGAGGTATAGGGATGGATGGCTCAGTAGTACGAATTGTTGAGATTGATGTTACTAAAGTGGAGATGGATGATAAGGGAGAGGAAAGGGATGGGCTGAAGGATGATTGAGAGAGTATGTCCTGTAGAAGTTGTTGGTAGGAAGATGTAGAAGGAATCTCAGGAGGAGTGGGAGGAGAATCTTCCATGAAGGAGTCATCCAGAAGATGAAATGATGGAGTGGTGGCAGATGGATAGAAGTACAGAGGGTGGAATGGTTCTGAGGTAGTGGCTGGAGGAGGTGAAATAGGTGATGAGATTGTAATGGGGGAAGATATGGCTATGGTTGAGATGAGTGGTGTGGTTGATATGACTGGTGTGGTTGATATGGAGACTTAGGCAGAGACAGCTGGACGAGGAGGAGAAGCAGGCAGATCTTCTGCTAGGGCAGAGACCTGAGGAGGAGTGACTGAGGCAGTCCTTGTGTCTGAAGTAGATGTTGCTGCAGCAGCCTTGTTGGGGTTGATAATCTGCCTGTCCCACCTGCTGAAAAAGGCACAGGTGAGCCTTTTGGATGTATTGATGTGCATCCCACTTGAAACCAGCAGATCAGGGCACCTGTGATATAGGTAAACCCCTATAATCCTCCCCAAACTGACACAGCTTTTGCTAATTTTCTTCTCGATCAAATTAAAGAAGATTGATCCCCAATCCAAATGTTTCTTATCAACTAAAGCTCCTATTAGGCTTAACTGATACCTTGAGATTGTATCATGAGCTGAGTGCTTTGCCAGAAGCACTTTCCCAACAACATCAGCCAAAAATTGAAATTCAATAGATAAATTCTTTTTCAGCAGTTTATTAGGGTTCACAGCAGAGTGACCCATTCGATCTAACAACAAATCATATTCCTCTCCAGACAAATCAATGGAGTCATTCCCAGTACTTAAGGAGAATACTTCTGTCAAAAGAGCGGGGGACATTGGTACCTGAGTTCCATTGATGGTGCCGACTATAGAATTTTCATTCTCATTGGTGGCAGTAAAAACCCATTCTCTTACTTCATCTACTACAATCTTTATTCTGGTGGTCATCAACTGAACCAACTCCTGTTTGCGGAAGAGATTCAGAATATCTTTGAACCGCTGATCGCTGCCATTGAAGGAGTTCATATCTATGTCAAAACCTGTGTCAAATTTCATTTTAGAAAGAGCGGCGACCGACACTGCCATCTGTACCTGCAAAGATTCAACAAACACGACCAAGTGTAGAGAGTTTGGAGGGAAAGAAAAAAATTTGCAGAGAGTATGAAAGCGTAAATGACGAGTGGCGGCCGAAAAATGATTTTATATTAGGGTTCGACGCGAAAAAGGAAGGATCGTCGATCTCCGTTCGACAATCAGGACTCTTGAGGGAAGTGGAAAGGTCTTCAACATCGTAGATCTCAGTTCGACGATCTAGAGAACATCGAGCTCAGTTCGACGATCGAAGGACTGAAAGAGATAGTATACAACTATCTGACAAGCTCTGAACTCCAGTCGACGTTTTGGGAAAACGTCGATCTCCGTTCGACGTTTTTCAGGAAACCGTCGATCGACGTTCGACGATTTCTGGGGAAAACGTCGAGCTTAGTTCAGAGACAGAAACTATCCTACAGACACAAAAAAAATGAGTTTTTAGCCTAATCTTGGTCTGTTTTTAGCTTTTCAAGATCTTGTAATTTATTTTAGGCTTCCTCCATCTAACATGCCTAACTGATTGAGGAAGAAGTTGTGTTTCTTTTCATCCAAAGGCTTGGTGAAAATATCTCCCCTTTGCAAATCAGTTGGGATATATTGAAATTCAATTTTATTTTTCTCAACATTATCCTTTAGAAAATGATGCCTAATTTCTATGTGTTTTGTCCTTCTATGGAGGACTGGATTTTGTATAATGGAAATAGCACTGGTGTTGTCATAAAATATTTTAGACTTCTCTAAGTTGTAACCATAGTCTAGGAGTTGATTTTTAATCCACAAGATTTGTTAATAACAACTACCTGCAGCCATGTATTCAACTTCAGCAGTTGAAGTTGACACAGATGTTTGTTTCTTACAAAACCATGAGACAAGTCTATCACCAAGAAACTGACAAGTTCCACTGGTGGTTTCCTGTCTATTCTGCATCCAGCATAATCAGCATCTGAAAATCCAGTTAAGTCAAATGCTGAATCTTTTGGATACCAGAGTCCTAGATTTGGACAGCTTTTAACATACCTAAGAATCCTCTTTACTAAAGTTAAGTGTGACTCTCTAGGGCTAACTTGGAATCTAGCACATATACATGTAGCAAACATTATATCAGGCCTACTAGCTGTAAGGTATAATAAAGAGCCAATCATTGCTCTATATATTGTCTGATCAACTGGTTTCCCATGTTCATCAGCATCCAATACAGCATTGGTAGGCATGGGTGTTTCCATACATGATGCATCAGACATACCAAATTTCTTAACAAGTTCTTTTGCATACTTGGTTTGAGAAATTAATATGCCTTCAGCATGTTGTTTGACTTGCAATCCTAAGAAGAACGATAGATCACCCATGCTACTCATTTCAAATTTAGAGTGCATAAGATTGGAAATCTTTTTGCATAAGTTTGAATCAGTAGAAACAAATATAATATCATCTACATAAATTTGTACTAGTAGGGTATGGGCCTTATGGGTTCTAATTAAAAGAGTTTGGTCTACTCTCCCCCTAATAAAATCATTTTCCAGAAGAAAGCATGCAAGGGTCTCATACCATGCTCTAGGAGCTTGCTTTAGACCATATAATGCTTTATGCAATTTGAAAACATAATCAGGATGAGTTGGAGAGAAAAAACCTGGGGGTTGTCTGGCATAGACTTCTTCTTTGATCTCCCCATTAAGAAAAGCACACTTCACATCCATTTGGTTGACTTTGAATCCCTTTTGAGCAGCATAAGCCAGTAAGATTCTTATGGCCTCTAACCTTGCAACTGGTGCAAAGGTCTGGTCATAGTCTATCCCCTCTTCTTGAGAATATCCTTGAGCAACTAGCCTTGCCTTATTCCTTACAATAATTCCTTGATCATCCAATTTGTTTCTGAACACCCATTTTGTTCCAACAATGGAATGATCCTTTGGATTTGGCACTAGTTCCCAGACTTTGTTTCTTTCAAATTGATGCAACTCCTCTTGCATTGCAATGATCCAGTGTGGATCTTGCTCTGTATCTTGAATGGATTGAGGTTCAATTTGAGAGAGAAAGCAAGTGTGCATCAGGTTTTGGTTGACCTGATTTCTAGTTTGCACACCAGCTGAGATGTCTCCAATCACTTGGGAGATTGGATGATCTCTTGATGTTACTAAATCAACAGGGGGTGTTAATTGTTCACCAACCTGTGTTGCTTTTTCCTCTTGTGGAACAGAACCTGGCTCTTCAAGAAGATTTTCTTCCAGATGTGGAGCAGCTTCTTCATCTTCACTACTTTCATCCTTTTGAGTAACTTGCAATCTGTCCAAGTCTTCAGCTAGAGAATGTACCTGCAATTGTTCTATGGTAGAAACATTCTTCTCCTTGAAAGACATATTAGTTTCATCAAAAGAAATTTGAATAGATTCTTCTATTTTTAGTGTAGTTTTATTATAAACCCTATAAGCTTTACTGATCATGGAGTATCCCAGAAACACTCCTTCATCAGCTTTTGCTTGAAATTTT
The DNA here is from genome assembly GCA_039513925.1 of Platanthera zijinensis. NCBI lineage: Eukaryota > Viridiplantae > Streptophyta > Magnoliopsida > Asparagales > Orchidaceae > Platanthera > Platanthera zijinensis. The sequence goes on from CM077082.1 coordinate 180,981,056, forward strand.
GCTAAATATCTCTTGTCATTATTGTGAATATAGCAAGTGCAACAAAAACCTTAAAAAAGTCTACTTTAGGTTTCTTCCCTTTGAGCAATTCATAGGGAGTCTTGCCCTTCAGTTAATGTATTAGACTTCTATTCAACACATAATTGGAGGTGTTCACTGCCTCAGCCCAAAAGGATAGAGGAAGGTGAGCATCTGTCAATAATGTAGTTGCAGATTCAATTAGGGTTTTATTTTTCCTTTCAGCTACCCCTTTCTATTGAGGAGTTCTAGGAGCTGAGAATGTATGCCTGATCCCTTCACTCTGACAGAACTCTTGCAGAAGAAGAGAATCAAACTCTGTCCCATAATCACTTTTGATTAGGGCAATGTGAGTGTTGAACTCAATCTATATGCATTTGAGAAACTCTGTCAAACATTTGAAGTTATCAGAATTCTTCCTCAGAAAGAACACCCATGTGAATCTTGAGAAGTCATCTACAACCACTAAAGTGTAGGATTTCCCTCCTAAGCTTTGTACTGTAATGGGTCCAAAAAGATCCATGTGTAACAGATACAAAATCCTAGGTGAATCACTCTTGTTAATTGATTTAAAACTATTTTTAGTTTGCTTGCCTAATTGACAAGCCTTGCAAAGTCCTTCCTTCTTGTAGGGGCCAGAAGGTAGTCCTCTAATAAGGTTGTCCTTCGATAGCCTAGCAATGGTTCTAAGGTTAATGTGTCCTAGTCTCTTATGCCATAATATATTAGGTCTAGATATGGAATTGAACAGGCAAATATCTACCTTAGATGAATGAAAATCTACTAAGTAAATGTTACCTTTCCTGTTACCTGTTAACACAGTTGTGTTGTCTTCTAACTTGATCTTGCATATTTCTTTGTTGAAAGTCACTTGATATCCTTCATCACAAAGTTGACTAATACTTATCAAGTTATGCTTGAGTCCTTTAACATAAGATACTTTCTTGAAGATGACTGTTCCAATTTGGACTGCACCATATCCTTTTGTTGTTCCAAAGTTTGAATCACCAAAGATTACTTTGGGTCCAAGCCAGACTTTAAATGATGTGATGTTGTCCTTGTTCCCTGTCATGTGCTTTGAGCACCCACTATCCAGATACCATGGCTGGTTTGATGTTGGATAGGTCTTCACCTGCACATAAACAGCTTATATGTTTTTGACCCAGTTTACCTTAGGCCTAGGTTGATATCCCTTAAATTCAAAAATGAAAGACCTCACAGTTTGACTCTTATAACCTTTAGGATGGTATCTCCTAGGAGGTACTATCCATTCAGCATAGGGGTTGAAACCTTGGGATGTAGGACTTCTAGGATTGAATCTAGATGTACCCTTGAAGGATTGTTCAAAGTCATGATTTCTGTTCGACGATCGTCGAGCTGAGGTCGATGATCTTGGGTCAGATCGTCGATCTCTGTTCGAAGATCGACTATCCTGGAGTTCAGAGTTCAGGTGTCATCGAGCTGAGTTCGACGATCGTTTCTTGGATCGTCGAGCGACGTTTGACGATCGTCGAGCTCTGTTCGACACATTCTGTTGAACTATATATTTCTTTGGCAAATCTACATTCTTCCTAGCTACCTCTACAACTTCCTTCCCTTTATCAGAGATAAATTTGATTGGAGTTGTCAGAACTATAGGCTGGCTGGATGAAGCTCCCAAGCCTAGTGTACTATTAAGTCTAGAGTTCACTGTACTTGTGATATCCATCAGTTTGATGCTTCTCCCATTAAGGGATTCTTCAAACTGCTTGGCCTTGGATAGTTCACTCTTCAGTGAAGCTATCTCCTCCCTATAGCATTCTAACTCTTCAGAGAGTTTGAGGTTCTCTCATTTTAAAGTGCTATACTTAGACAATTGTTTTCTGAGGGAAGTGATTTCCTTCTCAGACTCCAACAGATCTAGGCATAATACTTTAAATTCATGTCTAAAGTCCTCAGAATTTAAATCAAATGAACTGATTACCTGATCTTCTTCTAGTTGAACTTCTGAATCTGATTCTGACTCTTCTGCTTCTGAATTTGTTTGAGAGGCATTGATAGCCATCATGCAAAACTCCTTTTCATCAGCATCATCCTCATCATTACTGGAGCTGGATGAGGCTTCATAATCCTCTTCAGTTTCACTCCATGTCTCAATAACAAATCCCTTCCTTGTATGTGTGTTCTTGTTGTAGGAGGGTTTGTCTGAGGTGTTCTTCTTGAATTCTTTCTCCTTTCTTCTTTCTCTTCTATCTTTCTTGTGCTTGTTTTTGTTTTCTGGACAGTCAGGCACAATATGGCCTAGTTTCCTGCAACCAAAGCATATAATTTCTTTGTTGTTATTTGATTTAACATACCTTGGCTTATCATGTCCCTTGTATGATCTCTTTCTGAAGTCTTTTCTGGCCATTTTGTAGAATCTTTTGGCCAGTAGACTTAGGAGCTCATCATTTCATGTAGCTTTATCTTCAGGCTCCTCTTCTGTAGCTTTGAAGGCTATGGTCTTCTCCTTCCTTATGGCTGGTGAGGCAGCCTTTTATTCTCCTTCTCTATTTTTAATGAGCAGCTCATAAGATTTGAGCTTGCCCAGGAGAGCTTCAGTTGTAATCTCATTTAGACTTCTGGCATCTTTGATTGGCTAGATTCTTGAATCCCAAGTGCTGGGGAAGCACATTAGGATTTTGTCATTCAGCTCAGTCAATGAGATTTCTTTGTCCAGAGTCTTTAACTCATTGACAATCAGACTTAGTTTGTTGTACATGTCTGCAACTGATTCAGCTTCTCCTTTCTTGAAGTTCTCATATTGGGATATGAGATGGGATCTTCTATCTTTTCTCTCATCAGCAGATCCTGAGACAATCTCAGAAAGTTTGTCCCAAATTCCTTTGGCTGAGTTGTATTCAGCTACCTTTTGAAATATCTCATCAGACATTGGCTGAGCTAAGATATTCATGGCCTTGGCATCTGCAGTCTTCCACTTCTTTATTTCAGCATCTGTTCCTGAAGGAGGTGGAACAACATTTGTACTTGAGCTTGCTGGTGGACTTAGGCACACTATCAAAACAGAATTAAATATGTCTTCATCAATAGAGTTCATATAAAGTCTAATCCTTGCATTCCAAAGAGCAAACTTGGATAGATTGCACACTGGAGGCCTTATGCTTGCATAATCTTTGTTCGGTGCCATGTCTTTATATAAAATTAAATATAATGAAAATAACCCTCTTAAAAGATTGATCTTATCAGCGATCTTTTGGTTCAGGTGTTAGCCTGTATGAACAACCAACCTGCCTCTAATACCAATTAAAAGTGAGTGTAAGATCTATCTTAACTCTAGAGGGGGGGTGAATAAAGTATTTTAAAGTATGTTTACAAATTAAAACTACACAGCAGTAAAGGCTTAATTTATATATAGGTGTAAGGTGCTTTGATGTAGAAATAAAACTAAAGCAGTAAAATAAAAACCACAGCACATAGCAAAGAATATGCACAAGAAAATCAGAAGACACAAGGAGCTATAGTGGTTCCCCAAAAACCTGGGTACATCCACTCTTCTACATCCCTTGGTAGGAATCCACTGCAGGATGAGTTGATCAGGTTTCCTGGGCACCAATGAGCTTTTGGTAAGGTGTTCAAAAACCAAACTGGATTTTTTGATCAGGTGTCTTGCCACCACTGAGTTTTGACAAGGCTCTCAGAACCAGAACCAAAACTTTTGAAGGGAGTCTTGATAACCCTTTTACAGCAAGAAAAGAAAAATGAAGAGGTGAAGTTTTCTTCTCTATCTCAATCACTGAGAGAAGACTTAGTGGATTGATTGTGTTGTCAAAGCTCCCCCTGAGATGTAGATGGTTCAGAGATGAGAGCTTTGCTAGGGTGATAGGTCTTCAGAAGCTTCAGATCTCCAGCAGAAGATTGTTTCAGTAGAGGCTGAAATAGGAATTGTCTGGAGTCCTTGATGTTGAAGCTATGATAACTTTTCAGTATGCCAATATTCAATCAAACTCTTCAGGATTGATCACTTGATTTTCCTCTGAGTTTTTCTAACTATCTGTGTATGTCTGTATTGAGTGATAGATAGATTGTCTTGATCTACTATAGGATGTTTTATTCTCTAATGATCCTTTATCCAAGATAGCCGTTAGCAGTCAATAAATGTCTTCGATAAATGTTTTGTCTTCTGGAGGAAAGTCCAATAAACATTCTCTGATAAATCCCTTGAAACTTGCTCCAGAATAAATGAAAACGGATAGCAGATCTCTTGAAATAAATGCTGAGTGAATTTAAAAAAAACATTCCAAAAGCTGACTGAATTTTAATCCTCAAAGTCGTCGATCTCTCAGGAAAAATGTCGATCTGAGCTCTACGATCGTCGACCTGAGCTCAGAGATTGGATTGAACATCTGACAGAAAACGTCGACCTGAGCTCGAAGATCATCGACCGAACCTCAGCGACCTGAAGAATAAGCTGAAGGCAGATCGTCGATCTGAGCTCGAAGATCGTCGACCGGAGTTCGACGATTTAGCAGAGTTGAGCTCAGAGAGCGTCGAACAGAGTTCGACGTTTCGTTGACCTAAGCTCGACGATAATTGTCTTTGTCTCAGCTCTATGTCTGAATCCTTGAATAGTCCTGGTGGCAGCTTCAAACCTAAGTTCTAAGCCCTAGACTCATTCTAACTTGACCTTTTCAACTAAACATCTAAGTCGAACTGATTTCATAAAAACATAGAGATCCTTGCTCAAATTAGTAAAAGGGTGTTCCTACACAACGGCTCAAGTTTAAGCTGACAGAGTCAACCAATGCTCAGTGGCCACTCACAAGACATCTAAAACGAGTAACCTCTCAGCCATATCCTCATTTGTCGACAATTCATGGAGCGGGCTGATAGCAGACCAAGGAGCTTGACGACATTTGTCGGGCTCCGCTCGACGGCATTCGTCGGGCTCTACTTAATGACGTTCGTCGGGCTCTGCTCGACGGCATTCATCGGGCTCCGCTCGACGACGTTTGTCCGGCTCCTCTCATTGGCATTACTCGGGCTCTGCTCGCAGGCATTCGTCGGGCTTCGCTCGACAGCATTCATCAGGCTTAACTCGACGGCATTTGTCGGGCTCAGCTCGACGACATTTGTCGGGCTCTGCTCAACGGCATTTGTCGGGCTCCGCTCGACGACATTTGTCGAGCCCAGGTCGACTAAAATCATGTTCTCTCCAACTCCTTTTTTGGGTGTTACAATCTTCCCCTCCTTACCAAAATTTTGTCCCGAAATTTAATACAGTGTGCATAAACCAGTAACAAATATGTTATAACATATATGTTCTGTACAACAAATAACAGTTTATAACAAAAATGTTATAACAGGTTATACAAACAACTCGGGAACTTCAGCAGGAATGGTTTGCTCTCGCTCCTATGTTAGCTCCTCGCAGCAACAGTTATCCCACTGGACCTTTACCATCCCGATAGTCGTGTTTCGCAGCTGCTTATCCGCTTTATCCTCAATACAAATGGGCCTTACCTTCGGCATTAGCCCAGACTCGACCGGTACGAAATCATTTGCAATTACCTGAGTTGGATCTTTCATGACTTTTTGAAGTATGGATATGTGAAACACATCATGTAATCCACTTAATTCTACAAAAAGAGCTAGTCGATAGGCTTCTTGTCCAACTCTCTCCACCACTTCAAATAGACCAAGATACCTCGGACTAAACTTTTTCAACCGTCGAATCTTTGACATGCCCTTGAATGGTTTGATTTTCAATTATACCCACTCTCCAACCGCAAACTCTATGTTTTGGTGCTTGGCGTTGTAATACTTTGTCTGCCTATCTTGGGCTATCAGTAGCCTCTCCCGAATAGAGTGTACCATCGAATTAGCCTCTTCGACTTCCTTATACTTATATAACTTTGACTCGCTTATTTTCGCCCAAGCTAATGGTGTACATCATTTCCTAGCATATAACGCTTCAAACAGTGCCATATTTATGCTAGCTTGATAACTATTATTATAGGTGAACTCTACCTTATATAGATGGTCTTCCCACCTCTTCCCAAAATCAGAGGCGCACATTCGGAGCATGTTCTCCATCGTTCTCTTGGTCCTCTCAGTCTGGCCATATGTTTGTGGATGAAAGGTCATACTATACATTAATTTTGTCCCTAACAGCTGATGGATTAGTCTCCAATCTTTCAAAGTGAAGTGCCCATCTTGATCACTTACAATGCTACAGGGAACATCGTGCAATCGTACTATTTGCTCAATACAAAGCTTAGCCAAGACTTCCACTGGACAGTCCCTCTTTTTCAGAATGAAGTGAGCCACTTTAGTAAACTGTTCTTTAATAACCCAAAACCGAATCGTTACTGCATTGAGATCTCAGCAAATCGTGCACGAAATCCATCAAAATATCATCAAAATTCCATTCCGGAATAGGTAGCAACTTCACGAAACCTCCATGCTACTGGCATTTAGCTTTCACTAAGGCATAAGTCTGAAATTTAGCCACGTAAGGTGCTATGTCTTTCTTTAAACCCGTCCACTAGAACAGCTTTTTCATGTCTGTGTACATCTTTGTGATCCTGGGTGGATTGAGTATTTTGTAAAGTGAGCCTCATACATCAATTCTTCTCTTATCTTACCCATAATCGGGACGCACAAACAACCATCTGATTGCAAAAGGCCATCATTCCAGGAGAATTGGGCATTTTACCCATCCGTTGCATAGCGTTCTAGACTTTCATCCCATTCCGTTGCTCGCTGAACCCTGTCTGCAAGATCATAATGTACCTCCGTTAAGTTAAGGCGTGCACTTGCGGTGTAATTCTTTTCAACAAAAGAAATTTCTAGGTTCTACAATTCCTGGATCAGATGCTCGTCAGGCATTTGCAACCAATGTTCCCTTATCAGAGTCCTACAACTCAAGGAATCTGCGACAACGTTTCCCTTCCCGGGAGTGTAATGAATATAAAAGGTATAGTCCCCGAGGAACTTTATTAACCTTCGTTGTCGCATATTGAAATCCTTCTGATCCATACTTCAAGCTCTTATGGTCAATGAATATATCCACTTTCACGTCATTTAAATAGTGACGCCACAATTTAAGTGCAAAAATCACCGCCGCCAACTCCAAGTCACGGAAGGGATAGTTTCGCTCATTCACTTTCAACTATCGTGAGCCATATGCGATCACTTTTCTTAATTGAAGAAGAATGCAGCCTAAGCTACTCCCTGATGCATCACTATAAATCTCATAGCCATCTATACCACAAGGCAATGTCATAATAGGCGTCATGGTCAAACGACTCTTTAGCTCTTCAAAATCTCGTGCACACTCCGACGTCCAAATGAAGTTTTGATCTTTCCTCGTCATTGTCGGGAGAGGTAAGGCTATCCGTGAACAGTATCCAGCAAGTCCAAGGAATGTATGACTTAGGTACAATAGAAAACATAGGTCACTGCTGTATCGTAACTATCTTCGCAGGATCTACTGCCATACCAACAACACTACCTACGTGGCCAAGAAAAACCCACCTACGATAGCTAGAACTCTCACTTTGAGAATGTATGAAAGTGAAGGAAAAGATCACACTAACTCTAGATGGAGGGGGGGGGTGAATAGAGTATTAAAAATCTTTTGATTAATTTTTATTGTGGATTAAAATAAGTGTTGGTACCCTAGGTTTTGATTTGAGTTCAGTTTTCTCTTTTAGTCTCTTGACCCAAGATTTATCTATGGTCAAAGGTAAGTTGATAGGATAGATTCTCTAGTTGTGTAGAATTGCCTGTCCAGATGAAAATCTGGCTAAGTAATTTCTGGCTCGACTATAGTCGAACGTCGCTCGACTATCGTCCATCAGCCGATCGACGATCATCTCCCTGATAGCTCGACTATCTGTTGATAGGTCGACTATCTGCTCTTCTTGATAGTTCAACTATCTGCTTGGATAGTTAAACTATCTGATAGTTGGACTATCTGTTTGATAGGTCGACTATCTGTTCTCTTTGATAGTTTTACTATCTGTTGATAGGTCGACTATCTGCTCTTCTTGATAGTTCAACTATCTGCTTGGATAGTTCAACTATTTGATAGTTCGACTATCTATTTGATAGGTCGACTATCTGTTCTCTTTGATAGTTCGACTATCTGTTGATAGGTCGACTATCTGCCCATCTTGATAGTTCAACTATCTGCTTGGATAGTTCGACTATCTGATAGTTCAACTATCTGTTGATAGGTCGACTATCTATTTTCTTTGATAGTTCGACTATCTGTTGATAGGTCGACTATCTGTTTTCCTTGACTATCTGTTTGATAGGTCGACTATCAATTTTGCTTGGTAGCTCCACTATCTGTTGATAGGTCGACTATCTGTTTTCCTTGATAGTTCGACTATCTGTTTGATAGGTTGACTATCTGTTTTGCTTGGTAGCTCGACTATCTGTTGATAGGTTGACTATCTGTTTTCCTTGATAGTTCGACTATCTGTTTGATAGGTCGACTATCTGTTTTGCTTGGTAGCTCGACTATCTGCCTTGATAGATCGACTATCTGATAGCTCGACTATCTGTTCTGATAGGTCGACTATCTGCTGAGGTAGTTCGACTATCTTCTTTGATAGTTCGACTATCTGTATCGTTCGACTATCTGTCTGATAGGTCGACGATCTCTGTGCTTCGGTCGACGATCTCCGAGGGTCGTTCGACGTTTTGCTGTATGTCTTGAGTAATTTTGTCATCTTCTATAATGTGATTTACTTCATATTTATTTTGGCATATTTTATAAAAGATTGTTTGAATAAATTTATGATATTATTTCCATGCAATATCTGCTCCATTCCTTATGCATGAGCCAATCTTTTTCTGACAAAGTTGTTTGTCTTATTAGCTGAGATATGATTCCTGCTTTATCTGCCAGGATGTCCTTTATAGCCGTTAGACTCAAAAAGTCTTCTTTGGCCGTAAAGAGTCTCTTCTGATGTGACTTTCTCTAGTATTATTTTATCAGAGTTACTTACAGCTTCTTAGAAAGCTTTATCCTTTAATAGGATATCTGTCTACAGTTTTTGTTCTTGCTTTATGCTATTTGCAGCCCAGCTTGCAGATTTCAGTAGAAGACAAGATTCAAACTCAAATTAGAGCCGTTGTTGCTGCTGCTATATAAAGAATTCTTTGGAGAAAGAAATCAACTAGTTCATTCAGGAAAAGGAGTTCAAAAAGCTAACAGCAGCATTCAAGCTTACAACTTACAGTTTACAACTGCTCTCAGCTCATTCACATTCAACTGATAAGAAGTTTTAGCTCTTCACTCTTCTTCAACCTGAGTTCTCCTGCCTCCAGGAAGATCTTCACTCAGAGCTTTTTGAAGAAGAAGAAGAAGAAGATAGTTGCCTGAAGAAGAATTTTCAATTCATATTCTTTATCTTCTTGTAGCTTTTTCCATCAGATTTTCTGAAGTTTTTTCTGCACTGAAGCAAGACTTCACCTGGACGTTCTTTTAGCCAGGGGGAGCCATGACTCTTTAGAGCTTTCTAGCTCAGTGCAAGTTCTTGTGCTTCTCTAATCTATTGTAAAAAAGAGAAGACATTTTAACCTCCTTTCCCCCTCCTGTAAAGGGTTATTACTCCCTTCAAAAGTATACCTTGGTGGCAGGGCACCTGATCAAAAACCTGTGTTGGTTTTTAGACACCTGATCAAAAGTCTAAAGAGTTTCTGGATCTACCTGAAGCAGATCTTGTTGGTGGCAGGGCACCTGATCAAAAACCTGAGTGGATTCCTACCTTATTGGTAGAAGAGTGGATGTACCCAAGTTGTTTGGGGAACCACTATAAATTCCCTTGTGTCGTCTGGTTGTTTGATTCATTACTTGTGCTGTTGGTTGTGATTAGTCTTAACTAGGTTGCTAGTTGCTGTTTAGGATTCCAAGCCTTAACTGTAATTACAGTTGGCTGCCTTTTGTGCACAACACTTGTGTTAGGCTTTAGGGTTACTTCTCAAATATCTATAACCTTCATTCCGCAATTAACTCCAAGGGAGTTGAGTAGACAGTCAACTTTGCTAGTGCAATTTTTGATTACTCTATTCCCCTCCCTCTAGATTAGTATGTATCCCTTTTCTTTCAATTGGTATCAGAGGGAGGTTGTCTGACTGAATAGGCTAACACCTAAGTCACAAGATCCTGATAGATACCAAAGTTTATAGATATTCACTTTCACTATCATGGCCAAGTTCAAGGATTACTCTAGCACCAGACCTCTAGCATGCAACTTAGCCAAGTTCAGCATCTGGAAGGTAAGGATTAAACTTTATATGAACTCTATTGATGAGAGTATCTTTGCTTCTTTTTTGACAGGACCACCAAGAGCACCTACTAGAGCTACTGCTTCATCATCAACTGATATAAGTGCAGTGCCTCCTCCAGATTACAATGATGAATACAAAAAGGCAAAGATAGCAGATGCTAAGGCAATGAACATTCTGGCTCAAACAATGTCTGATGAAGTATTCCAGAAGGTTGCTGACTGTTCCTCAGCAAAAGCAATGTGGGATACACTGAACCAGATTGTAGCTGGTTCAGCTGATGAAAGGAAGGACAGAAGGTCCAACCTTATCTCCCAGTATGAGAATTTCAAGAAAACTGATGCTGAATCAGTTGAAGCAATGTACACAAGGCTCAGCTCAATCATCAATGAGCTGAGGACTCTTGATAAGGATATTTCATTGACAGAGGTCAATGATAAGATTATTATGTGCTTCCCTAGCATATGGGATCTGAGGATCTGACCTATCAAGGAGGCCAGAAGCACAATAGAAATTTCAACAGAAGCCCTTCTCGGCAAGCTCAAGTCTTTTGAGCAAGTGCTGAAGTCCAGGGAAGCTGAGGCTGAAGCAAACACCCGAACTCCTATAAGAAAAGAGCAAACCCTTACTCTCAAAGCTGCTGATACTTCTGAAGGAAGCCAGTCCAATGAGGAACTGATGGCATTATTTGCCAAAAGGTTTCTCAAGATGGGAAGGAAAGAATTCAGAAAGAAATCTTCAAAATATGAAGAAAAACCAAGGTATGATCGTACTCCTACTAAAGAAATAATTTGCTATGGTTGCAGGAAGCCTGGAGATATTCTTCCAGACTGTCCAGAGGAAAAGAATAAAGAGAAAAGGAAAGACAAGGATCAGCACAGGAAGCATTACAAGCCATCCTCCTACAAGAACAAAAAGAAGGAGAGAGGTTTTGTTGCTGAAACCTGGAGCGATTCAGATGAGGAATCTTCCTCCTCAAGCTCCAGTGAGGATGAGGAAGAAAAGAAGGCAAAGGAAGTTTGCCTGATGGCAATTGATGCCTGCAGCAATCACTCAGCTGCAGAGAGTTCAGATTTTGATGAAGAAATGCCAACTGAAGATGAGGTATTGTCATCTTATGATTTTACATCTGCTGAATTTAAATCAGATTTTAAATCTTTATGTTTAGATTTAATTAGTTCTGAAAAGGAAATAAAAGAGCTTAGAAATAAACTAGCTGAATCTGAATTAATTTCCATTAAAAACATTAGGTTAACAGCAGAACTCACTAATTCTAGTGAAGAAATAAAATTCCTTAAGAATGAATTAGCGAAGTCCAAAAGGTTAGAAGAATCTCTGAATGGTAGAAGCCTTAAGTTGCTTGAAATAACCAACATGTCTAACACTAGGTCAGGCAATAACAAATTAGGCTTAGGAGCTTCTTCTAGTGAACCCCCAATCATTCTTAAAAACCATCTTTCAACTCCAGTGAATTTTATTTCATCTAGTGGAATAAAAAACACTAAGCAAGTTAATCAGGTTAATAAAGCTTTAAATAAAGCTAAGAGAGAGAAAAAAAACAAAAATTTAAGGAAATACAAAGAGCGTCGAACGCTGCTCGACGATCGCAGGCTCAGTGGTCGAACGGAGATCGACGATCTGAGCACCCATCGTCGAACGCTGATCGACGTTTTCAACATGAATTTCAAAACTTTAACCTGAACTTTAGAAACCCGAATGTAAATAGAAACCCTTGGTTCATTGACCCATCATCTGTAAGGAGAATCCCACCTAGGACATCTTACCCGTTAGGTTATCACCCTCAACCTGCTTATTCATTTATTTCCAGTTTTTCTTATGTGAAAAACAAGGGACCCAAGGTTACCTGGGTCCACAATGTCTAATTAATTTATTTGCAGGTGAAGACCTATCCTATCACTCAGAATAAGTGGTATTTAGATAGTGGTTTCTCCAAGCATATGACAGGAAATAAAGAACATCTGTCAAGGTTCAAGGCCAAGCTTGGCCCAAAGGTCATCTTTGGAGATTCAAGTTGTGGTCAAACTTAAGGCTATGGCAGGATGACAATTGGAGCTGTAACGTTCAAGAGAGTTGCTTATGTAACTGGACTGAAGCATAATCTCATTTCAGTAAGTCAGTTATGTGATGCTAGATACCAGGTATCATTTTCTAACTCTCTTTGTAATATTACTTTAAATAATAATGTTGTGTTAGTAGGTATTAGACAAGGTAACATTTATTTAGTAGATTTTTAACTCAACTCACTCTGAAATCTGCTTATTTAATGAAGTAACAAATAACAATACATTATGTCATAAAAAGCTTAGCCATGTTAACCTCAAGAATATATCTAGGTTATTTTAACACAACCTTGTTAGAGGTTTACCTTCTTGCCCCTACAAGAAGGAGAGCCTATACAAGGCTTGTCAATTAGGCAAGCAAACCAAGAATTCATTTAAATCAGTAGATAAAAGTGATTCTCCTAGAATCCTGTATTTATTACATTTGGACCTATTTGGCCCAATAAATATACAGAGTTTAGGAGGGAAGTATTACACCCTAGTCATTGTAGATGACTTCTCTAGGTTCAGTTGGGTGTTCTTTTTGAGAACTAAGGCTGATAACTTCAAAGCCCTTACAGATTTTCTATTATGTGTGCATACTGAGTACTCTACTCATGTGGCCTTGATCAGAAGTGATCATGGTACTGAGTTTGACTCTCTTCTCATGCAAGAATTTTGTGAGAGAGAAGGTATCAAACATAGCTTCTCAGCTCCTAGAACTCCCCAACAAAATGGGTTAGTTGAAAGGAAGAACAGAACCCTGATTGAAGCTGCTGGCACATTGTTGGCAGATGCTAATATGCCTCTTTCCTATTGGGCAGAAGCTGTTAGTATAGCCAACTATGTCTTGAATAGAAGTCTGATACACAAGCTTAAGTGTAAAACTCCTTATGAGTATCTTAAAGGAAAGAAACCTAAAATAAATTATTTTAGAGTATTTGGTTGTGTAGTTTATATTCATAATAATAATAAAGAATACCTTAGAAAATTTGAAGCAAAAGCTTCAATGGGAATTTTTCTTGGATATTCCCAAGTAAGCAAAGCTTATAGGGTATTTAATAAATCATCTTCTAAAATTGAAGAGTCTGTTCATGTGTCTTTTGATGAATCTCAAATGTTTTACAAGGAGAAGGAAACTTCCCCTTCCTCAAGTTCATTGCAGGTACAAGATGTCACTCAAGAGATTCTCCATCTAACAACTCTTCATATAACTGAATCAGACAGTGATGAAGACCTTGCAGAAGTTGTTGTTGTTCCACCAATAGTAGATCAAATTCCTCCTGAGGAATTAATCCCAACTATTGCTGAAGATCACATCCCACCTGCTGATATTGTCACACTTAGAGATCATCCTACATCTCAAGTGATTGGAGACATATCAGCTGGTGTTCAAACAAGACATCAGTTAATACAGGATGTGATACATGCTTATTTCCTTTCACAGATTGAGCCCCTCACCATTAAAGATGCTGAGCTAGATCCCCACTGGATCATTGCTATGCAAGAGGAACTCAATCAGTTTGAAAGATGTAAAGTATGGACTTTGGTTCCAAGACCTAAAGGCCAACTGATCATAGGCACCAAATGGGTGTATAGAAACAAGTTGGATGCAAATGGAATCATTGTATGGAACAAAGCTAGGCTTGTAGCTCAGGGCTACAGACAGGAGGAAGGTATAGATTATGACCAAACCTTTGCTCCTATTGCATGGCTAGAGGCAATAAGGATCTTTCTAGCCTATGCAGCCTATATGAAGTTTAAGGTTTTTCAGATGGATGTCAAAAGTGCCTTTTTAAATGGTGAGCTAAAGGAAGAGGTATTTGTTGAACAACCACCTGGGTTTGTTTCTTCAACTCAGCCCTCACATGTTTTTAAGTTGCAAAAAGCTCTTTATGGACTCAAACAAGAACCAAGATCCTGGTATGAGACTTTAGCTAGTTTCCTGTTAAAGCACAACTTTGTTAGGGGAGTAGTTGATAGAACCCTTTTCGCCAAGCACCACAAGGACACAATCCTGTTAGTTCAAGTGTATGTGGATGACATTATTTTTGGTTCCACTGATCCCAAACTGTGCAAAAAGTTCTCTAACTTAATGTATTCCATGTTTGAGATGAGTAGTATGGGTGAGCTGTCTTACTTTCTTGGTCTCCAAGTAAAGCAAGATGGTGATGGCATCTTCAGCTCCCAATCCAAATATGCCAAGGAATTGGTAAAGAAGTTTGGGATGGCTGATGCTTCAGCAATGCATACACCTATGGCTACTAATGTAGTTATAGATTCTGATGATCAGGGAAAGCCTGTTGATCAAAAGAATTATAGGGCCATTGTTGGTTCCCTATTGTATTTAACTGCAAGTAGGCCAAATATAATGTTTGCTACATGCCTTTGTACTAAATTCCAGGTCAACCCCAAGAAATATTATCTGATTCTTCTCAAGAGAATTTTGAGATACCTGAAGGGATGTACAAATCTAGGACTTTGGTACCCAGCTGAATCAGAATTTGAATTAATTGGATACTCTGATTCTGATTATGCTAGCTGTAGAGTTGACAGGAAAAGTACCTCGGGAACTTGTCAGTTCCTGGGAGAGAGATTGGTCTCTTGGTTCTGTAAGAAGCAAGCTTCTGTCTCAACTTCAACTGCAGAGGCTGAATATATAGCAGCTGCTAGTTATTGTTCACAGATCCTGTGGATACAAAACCAACTTTTGGATTATGGGTACTCACACAAGAACACAAAAATCATGTGTGATAGTACCAGTGCTATCTCTATTGCACAAAATCCAGTGCACCACTCTAGAACGAAACATATTGAGATCCGACACCACTTCCTGAGAGATTGTGTGGAAAAGAACAAGATCAGCCTTGAGTTCATATCCACAGACCTTCAGAGAGGTGATATATTCACCAAGCCCTTAGATGAACAGAAGCATCTGTTCTTTTTGGTTCAACTAGGCATGATTAATGGAAGAGACTAAGTGTGACGTCTGCCTTGTTGAAACTTGTTTGAAGATCGTCGAACGACGTTCGAAGATAGTCGATCGGATCAAGCCTATCGTCGACCTATGGTTTAAGATAGCTTATCTGCTTGAAGATCGTCGACCGGCATTCGAAGATAGTCGAACAGGTTGAGCCTATCGTCGATCTATGGTTGAAGACTGCTTGCTGTTTGTGAAGACAGAAATAGTCGAACGATTGATCGACTACTCTGCTTCAGGACCGATCGTCAAACGACCGTTCGACCATCGTCTCTAGTATCTTTTAAATAGATCGATGATCGTTGTTTTAATATAAAGGCGATGGTCGACCTAGGTTAAGAGATCATTGTTTTTATCATCGACGGAGAGCGTCTTTTCGCATTCCGTCTTCCTGCTTGTTCTTTGTCTTGCGATTTTTGCCGCTTCGTCCTCGCCGTCTCTCCATCGTCTTCTCGAGCCCTTTCGATGGCGATAGATCCAGCTCTCCTGACAGTGGTGAAGTTCGATGCAGGCTTCAGTATGGATTTCGATTCCTTCAGCTGCTGCGAATCCGGAATTGTGGAAATTCTCACCTTATGCAAAGATCAAGGTTTGGAAAAGCTCATGTCCTCCAGGATAAAGATGAACATTCAAGAGATTAAAGAATGGGCATTTACTTCGTCTTCAAATGATGATTCAATGACCGGAACTATTGGCGGAGAAGAGGTAACTTTGACTCCCTCCATTTTAACTGAAATATTTGGATTGATAAATGGGGAAGAAGATTACGAGCAAGATACCCCAGAGTTTGGGAGAATGCTGACAGAGCTAGGACATGCTGAAGGCATCCCCTCTAAGCTGCTTAAAGTAAATTTTCCGTTTAAGATTAAGTTCCTTGCTGAACTCGTCAGAAAAGTGCTACTGGGAAAGCACTCTGCCGCTGACAATATTATAAGGCAGCAGTTTGCACTGATGTGTGCAATTGTGAATAAGAAACAGATTAATTGGGCAGGAGTTCTGTTTGATTTGATCAGGAAAAAGAACAGCAAGAAAGAATTCACCCTAGGTAGGGTGCTTGGGATTTTTCTGAAGGAGAAATATCCCCATCTGTTAGTTTCAGCTGCTACTTCCATCTTCTTCATCTGCATTGCCGTCTACTTCAGTTGAATTTCCATCAACTTCAATTGAAGTACGACCTTCTGCCTCTCATCTTCCTGATTCATCTACAATTCTTCATGCATCACCTCCTGCATCTCCTCTACCCTCTCATCTTGCTAGGATATCTCATCCTAGTTTTGATTTATTGGTTTCTGAGATTTCTTCTCCTCCTCATTCTCCAATTCCTTCTTCAGATCACATTGATCATCCTGCATCCACTCATCCAACTCTAGTTCACTCTCCATCTCCAGTTCACTCTCCAGTTCATCAAGAATACACCATTCCTGCTTATCATCCATCCACTGAGATTCTTCCATCTTTTGAAATTACTCCAACATTCATTTCTAGCATTTTGGAGTTAATTACTCCTTCAATCAAAATTATGATTGAAGAAGGAAATTGCTCCCATTGCATCATCCATCTCTTCTTTGACTGCTGCCATCCAAGCCCTATCAAAATCTGCTGAGCCATCTTCATCTAGGGGCCTGGTTTCAGTATCTACTGAAATCAGGCAGGGAGAGATGCTTTATGAAGATGCCTCTGAGCTGCCCTTGGCCTCCCCTCCAGCAGATCCTCCTGCAGTTGCAGAGAAAGAAATAGAAGAATCAGCTCCTCAAAGTTTGTCTGAAAAAGAAATTTCTGATGCCTTAATGAAGTCTGAATTCATTGTCAAAGTTTGCCTGGAAGAATGTTCCACTCCCCTGGTCGCCCTATACCTAGAAGGAGTTATCACTTCCTTCCTAGATGAAATATGGGAGTTAGGACACTCAAAGGACAATTCTGAAGGTATCCCTTTTACTCACTTTTTAGACTTGATTACTGATATGCTTGTATGGGAATACCTGGAAGGGATGATTCGATGTCATTTAGCAAAATTTTATTCATAATACTACAGATAAAATGGAAGAAGTAATAGATGTTCAAGATCCTGATCACCAACCAGCTCCAGAAGTTCAATCTGAACCAGAACCAGTTGCTCAAGTTTCTGAGGCTGCTCAGCCAGCTCAGCTAGCAGTGCAAGTAGAACTGGTCTCCATGACAGTTTCTGATCATCAAGAAAAGGCTTCAGATGCTCAAATTGAAAAGTCTACTGCATGGGATGATTCCCCTGGATTGAATTTAGATGCTCTCCTGGCACAGGATGCCATAGAAGAAGAATTAGAAAAAGCTGCCCTAAAGGAAAAGAAAGAGCTGTACAAGAGGCAATTGATCCATATGATCTTACTATTTCTTCAAATTCTGAGGATGAGATCGATTCTGATGAATCTGTTGAGTCTAAAAGAAAAAGATCTGCTAAAAAGAAAAGGAAAGCCGTGGCTCCTCCTCCTCCAAATCCAGATAATGATACTCCTAATTATATCCTGAAAGGCATTGATCCTAAATCAAAAGATTTCCAGCACTGGATGGCATTCTCTAAAAATCAGCAGAAGCAAAGGAAGAAGTCAAAGAGGTATGACAGTCCTGTCACAAGATGGACTCCCAGAGGTCCTCCTCCTCCACCTCCCAGTTGCAGGAGCCTCTGGAAACCTATTTGCAAATCCAGCTACTCAGTCTGACAGATTCAACCCATCTCAGTCATCACAAAGGAGAAGTTCTCAAGGATATCAAGGTAAAACTCAATCTAGCTATCAAAGACTTGATGCTGTTGTTAAGGAACAAGTAAAGGAGGTGGTGTATCAAAGACCAACTTTTT
The DNA here is from genome assembly GCA_039513925.1 of Platanthera zijinensis. NCBI lineage: Eukaryota > Viridiplantae > Streptophyta > Magnoliopsida > Asparagales > Orchidaceae > Platanthera > Platanthera zijinensis. The sequence continues at coordinate 180,999,225 of CM077082.1, forward strand.
CTCCTCTTGCTTCTAAAGAACTCAAGATCTCAACCTCTCCAAAGCCAGATCATGCTGTGAAGGCTGTTTCAAAAGGTAAGCGAATTATTTTCTCTAAAAAATCTTGCAAGATATTTGCTGAGTTTGCTCCTCCTTCTTATCTAGTTATTCAAGATAAAGAGCCAGTTGATACATCTTCTGAAAATGTATATGAAAGCCCAGAGCTTGATCGCAATTTTAGGATGGCTCGTTTTCTTGAACTTGTTGGTTCAGCTCAAATTAAGAAAGCCAAAGCTGAAGGCAAAGCCACTGCAGGATTGACCACTATGTCAAAATTCAGAATGAAGGAGCTCGATAAATTCCAGGTTAGACCTGAGGTATTTGATCCTTCAAAATACATGGAAAACCATCCTGAGGCAGTTGTCCCAAGAGCGTCAGAATCGAAAATCATTGGAGAACAAGACCTGAAGTTGTCGAGAAAAGAAGCTCTAGATCCTTCTAGAAAAATTACTTTCATTCCTAGTTCTTCTCAACCTAAACCTAACTCTAAAGCATCTTAAAATTTCATTGATTGACAGTTAATTATTTATCTATTTGATTGATGTTATCTGCTTAGTTATTTTTTTTCATGTATTTTATTTACTTTCAGTAATTAGTTTTGTATGTTTTAGTTGTTGAGAGACTTAACTCAAATAGGGGGAGATTGTTGGTACCCTAGGTTTTGATTTGAGTTCAGTTTTCTCTTTTAGTCTCTTGACCCAAGATTTATCTATGGTCAAAGGTTAGTTGATAGGATAGATTCTCTAGTTGTGTAGAATTGCCTGTCTAGATGAAAATCTGGCTAAGTAATTTCTGGTTCGACTATGGTCGAACGTCGCTCGACTATCGTCGATCAGCCGATCGACGATCGTCTCCCTGATAGCTCGACTATCTGTTGATAGGTCAACTATCTGCTCTTCTTGATAGTTCAACTATCTGCTTGGATAGTTCAACTATCTGATAGTTCGACTATCTGTTTGATAGGTCGACTATCTATTCTCTTTGATAGTTCGACTATCTGTTGATAGGTCGACTATCTGCACTTCTTGATAGTTCAACTATCTGCTTGGATAGTTCAACTATCTGATAGTTCGACTATCTTTTTGATAGGTCGACTATATGTTCTCTTTGATAGTTCGACTATCTGTTGATAGGTCGACTATCTGCCCTTCTTGATAGTTCAACTATCTGCTTGGATAGTTCGACTATCTGATAGTTCGACTATCTGTTGATAGGTCGACTATCTATTTTCTTTGATAGTTCAACTATCTGTTGATAGGTCGACTATCTGTTTTCCTTGATAGTTCGACTATCTGTTTGATAGGTTGACTATATGTTTTGCTTGGTCGCTCGACTATCTGTTGATAGGTCGACTATCTGTTTTCCTTGATAGTTCGACTATCTGTTTGATAGGTCAACTATCTATTTTGCTTGGTAGCTCGACTATCTGTTGATAGATCAACTATCTATTTTCCTTGATAGTTCGACTATCTGTTTGATAGGTCGACTATCAGTTTTGCTTGGTAGATCGACTATCTGCCTTGATAGATCGACTATCTGATAGCTCGACTATCTGTTCTGATAGGTCGACTATCTGCTGAGGTAGTTCGACTATCTTCTTTGATAGTTCGACTATCTGTATCGTTCGACTATCTGTCTGATTGGTCGACAATCTCTGTGCTTTGGTCGATGATCTCTGTGCTTTGGTCGACGATCTCCGAGGGTTGTTCGACATTTTGCTGTATGTCTTGAGTAATTTTGTCATCTTCTATAATGTGATTTATTTCATATTTATTTTGGCATATTTTATAAAAGATTGTTTGAATAAATTTATGATATTATTTCCATGCCATATCTGCTCCATTCCTTATGCATGAGCCAATCTTTTTCTGACAAAGTTGTTTGTCTTATTAGCTGAGATATGATTTCTGCTTTATTTGCCAGGCTATCCTTTATAGCCGTTAGACTCAAAAAGTCTTCTTTGGCCATAAAGAGTCTCTTCTGATGTGACTTTCTCTAGTATTATTTTATCAGAGTTACTTACAGCTTCTTAGAAAGCTTTATCCTTTTATAGGATATCTGTCTGCAGTTTTTGTTCTTGCTTTATGCTATTTGTAGCCCAGCTTGCAGATTTCAGTAGAAGACAAGATTCAAACTCAAATTAGAGCCGTTGCTGCTGCTGCTATATAAAGAATTCTTTGGAGAAAGAAATCAACTAGTTCATTCAGGAAAATGAGTTCAAAAAGCTAACAGCAGCATTCAAGCTTACAACTTACAGTTTACAACTGCTCTCAGCTCGTTCACATTCAACTGAGAAGAAGTTTTAGCTCTTCAGTCTTCTTCAACCTGAGTTCTCCTGCCTCCAGGAAGATCTTCACTCAGAGCTTTTTGAAGAAGAAGATAGCTGCCTGAAGAAGAATTTTCAATTCATATTCTTGATCTTCTTGTAGCTTTTTTCCTTCAGATTTTCTGAAGTGTTTTCTGCACTGAAGCAAGACTTCACCTGGATGTTCTTTTAGCTAGGGGGAGCCTTGACTCTTTAGAGCTTTCTAGCTCAGTGCAAGTTCTTGTTCTTTTCTAATCTATTGTAAAATAGAGAAGACATTTTAACCTCCTTTCCCCCTCCTGTAAAGGGTTATTACTCCCTTCAAAAGTATACCTTGGTGGCAGGGCACCTGATCAAAAACCTGTGTTGGTTTTTAGACACCTGATCAAATGTCTAAAGGGTTTCTGGTTCTACCTGAAGCAGATCTTGTTGGTGGCAGGGAACCTGATCAAAAACCTGAGTGGATTCCTACCTTGTTGGTAGAAGAGTGGACGTACCCAAGTTATTTGGGGAACCACTATAAATTCCCTCGTGTCGTCTGGTTGTTTGATTCATTACTTGTGTTGTTGGCTGTGATTAGTCTTAACTAGGTTGCTAGTAGCTGTTTAGGATTCCAAGCCTTAACTGTAATTACAGTTGGCTGCCTTTTGTACACAACACTTGTGTTAGGCTTTAGGGTTACTTCTCAAATATCTATAACCTTCATTCCGCAATTAACTCCAAGGGAGTTGAGTAGACAGTCAACTTTGCTAGTGCAATTTTTGATTACTCTATTCACCCCCCTCTAGAGTAGTATCTATCCCTTTTCTTTCAATAAGTGATATTTATATGTAAATATACAGAAAATCATAACACAAAAAATAATAAATAGAGCAACCACACGACACAAAGATTTTGTAGTGGTTCCCCTAAAACTTGGGTACATCCACTCTTCTACCACACTGGTAGGAATCCACTACAGGTTTTTGATAAGGTGCCCTGCCAGCACAAGTTTTTGCTCAGGTGCCCTTTCACCACAAAATCTATTTTCAAGGGAGATCTAACAACCCTTTGAGCTTTTGACCAGGTGCTCAAAAACCAAACTAAGTCTTTTGATCAGGAGAATTAACAACCAAAGGGATAACTTTTAAAGGGAGTTAAAAACCCTATTACAGTAAAGTAATAAGAGATTTGATATTGTCTTCTCTTTCTCAATGTTTTGAGAAGACTAGTGGATTGCTGTTGTTGTAAAAGCTCCCCCTGAGATGTCGAATAGTTCAGGAGAATGGAAGCTTTGCTCAGGGTGTAGGCCTTCAGATTTCTTGTAGATCTTTAGGAAGCTTTTAGACAGATGTTGATGGATTGTCTCCTGAAAGCCTTAAAGCAAAAATTGATGAATAACTTGAGTTGTATGAGATCTATTCTTCTTTCAGTTTTTTTAAGAATTATTCTTTTTGTCACAGCTTTCTCACTTGCTGCTATCTTTAAAAATAATCCTTATATATCCCATGTAGATTTCAGCCTTTGAATTTTTAATTCCTTTCCTTGATTGACTGAAGATATTCTGGGAGTTGAACGGCTAAAATTTTTCTTTAATGAGTTTCCCCAACTGTCCTAGCAAAATAAGCCACGTAATAACTCTGTGAAGAACATAATTAATGCTGCAATGGAACGGCCATATTCATAAGAATATTGTGAATTAATTATCATAGCATTACAAACATAATATAATATAATTTGAAATTCATCTGCATTAGTCGAACTGAAATCATAAAAGAATTAGTCGAACTGAACTTGGGAGAAATTAGTCAAACTCAGTAAATTTTTGTCGAGTTGAGAATTCTCTTTCATCAAGCTGAGCTCCTAGATCGTCGACCAAAAAATTAAATTGCAAATCTGAGCTCCATGTTTGTCGAGCTGAGATTATCCTTCATCGAGCTGAAGTTTTGATGTGAGATTAGAGATCGTCGATCTCAGCTAGACTTTCGTTGAGCTAAAGTTCTGATCTGAGATCAGAGATTGTCGATCTCAACTAGACTTTCGTCGAGCTCAACCTAGAGAAGGAACTCTCAGTTCGTCGATCTGAGATCAACGCTCGTCGAGCTGAGTTCAGCTATCATCGAGCGACTTTTTTTGCAATCTTTAAACTATCTTGTCTCTAAAGTCTTGAGTCTCTAAAGTCTTCTGAAGGCAGGTTTTAATAATCTAACCTATTGTGAAGAACCTTAACCCTAGAACTAATAAATACACTAGGCTATACATGTTGGGTCAATAAACCTAATATTGAACCTAGCACAAATCCAAACTAGGGTTCTAATAATCTCCCCATATTTGGGCCAGGTAGCTATGCAAAAATAAAAAATAAAGAAAATAACAAAGCAATAAAAATATCTGATAGAATTTTAAATCATTCAGCAGATATGAACAAATGTGCCTTGTGGATATAATACATCGAAATAAAGTTTAAAATGCAAAATCAGAATATTAAGAGTTTTCTTTGAATCATAATTAGAGAGATCTGAAGCAGGTTTTGTGAAAACTATTATACTTTTTGGTCTTCTGCTTCTCTTTGGGTCATCTTTATGTCTTGAGACCCAAGAATCTTTACAGTTACAGCTCTGGGCACTACAGCTTCTGGATGTAATTTCATGTAAGTATCAACATTAAAAAGTTTTTGTACCTGATATTTATCCATTTCTTTATTTCTGTAAGAAGACATGGTTATAAACTGAGAGGGATCTTTTCCGTCCACCTTGGCATTTCTTATCTGAGATAGAGCTATCAGCTCATTGAACCTGTCCATTCTATAGTTGGGGTCCAATTCTGGATCATAAGAAGGAGAGGGAGGTCTCTCTAGACTTGATTATTCTTTCTGAACATCTTTAACTTTCTACTGGCTGCTTTGACTATCAAACTGATGTTATTGTTTTCTCTGTTAGCTGCTAGATTGAGACTCTGACCTTGAAGATCTTTCCTTGTTGCTATGAGTTTGTCTTGATTGATAAGAATAAGAAGCAGACCTTTGAGATTGAGAAATATTTCATGATGATCCTGCTATAGGAGGAGGAGGAGGTCTTATCCAAGGATTATTAGGAGGAGAACTATATCTTTTTATCTTCTTTCTTCTCTTTTGCTTATTCTTAGACAGTCTCATCTAGTAGGGAGTATCTGGAGCGTGAGTAATGTTATGCATAATATAGTAGGGAGTGTCAGCTGTGGGATTTGGTATAGGTGCAACCTTTGCTGGAACTTTCTTCTTTGCTTTTTTCATCTTAGAACAAAAATCTTCTAAATCATCAGAATCATCATCATCATCAAATTCATTAACAAGATAATCATATAGTGCATCAATTTGCTTAAACAAGTTAGCTTGATCCTTAGCTTGAACTTCTGTCTTTTTAGATACAATATCTGTAATAACTTGAGCCTTAATATAGTCATATTTTGCATCCATAGCTTGAAACATAATATCATCAAGATCTGGCATGGGGGACTCAGCCCAGCCAAAAGTTAGAGGAGAAAAAGCCTTTGGCTCTAGACCACTTACTAATATAATCTCATAAGAAATACTAGAGGAAATGTTATATAAGATATTTCTAATTTCTTCTAAGACAAAAGAATTAACTAGAGCAGAATAACAAACAATTGCTCTAGAATAATCAGATACTACTGAATCAAGAGCCGGTATATTTCTATTATAGACTGTATCAAAGGAATGCAATAAAGAATGAATATCAACCGAGGGATTTATTATGAAATCACCAACAGTGTTTATTGCTGCATCAACTGACTCTTCTTCAAAGCAAGTCATTTCAACATCATCATCAAGAATTTCAATTATCTTTGTTGGAATTGTTGTTGTTGGAACTACTTCTAAAGTTGTTGTTGTTGCTGCTGGAGGAGCTTCTTCATTGGACAACTCCCCCTGTCTGGTTTCAGAAAGACCTGAACCCAGGCCCCCAAAAGAAGGGACAAAGGAGGAGAAAGTAAGTTAAGCAAAGAGAAGAGAGAGATAGAAGCAGTAAGAGTGGCAATAACCTCATCTATTAGCTTCTTCAGAGAGGGAGTGATAAATTTGAGAAGATCATTTGAGATGTCAGAGAAATCTAGATATAGTGGATTAGGAGTAGATGGGGTATAGGTGGATTGGTGACCACATTTTGAATAGACAGAGAATGCTTGAGGGATATCTGACTGTAGGAAGGTTAGGAATGTTGGTGGAAGATTTGATGAAGGGATGGAGTCAGGAAGTTCATATTTAACAGATGAATGTTATGGAGATGGATATGAGAGTAGATTGAATGTAGGGAATGATATAGGTTGATCTGGATGAGTAGATGAGGATGGGAGATCATCAATGTGTGATAGTTGAGGTGATTGAGGAGGTTGGGATGGTGTATACTCAGAAGTATGTATTGGTGATTGTGGTTGAGATGGTGATTGTGATGGTGAGACTGGAGGAATGGAGGTAGAAGGTTGTTGAAGTGGAGTTGATGAAGGAAATATAGAATGAGGTAGAGATGGAGGAGGAGCAAGAGCTTCTTCTGGGGTTTGTGAAGTGGTTGTTTCAGCCCTTCTGTCCTCTAAAGCAATCCTAGAGGAGGAGGTCTTGGGGATAATCCTCTCCAATCTACCAAATAGGGCAGAGGTAAGCCTCTTAGAGGCATTAATGAAAATGATCTGGGAGACCAATAATTCTGGAACCTTTGCTTAGAGGAAGATTCCTAGAACTCTTCCAAAAATCACATCCTTCTTACTGATTTTCTTTTTAATCAAATCAAACAGAATTCCTCCCCAGTTCACTGATTTCTTATTAACCAAGGAACACATCAATTGAAATTAGTGCCTGGTAATATGATCATGTGCAGAGTGTTTTCCTAACAACAAATTGCCAACAATATCTGCTAAGAATCTTTATTCTATTGATAGATTTTTCTTAAGGAGGTGGTTAGGGTTTCCTTCAGTATTACCTAACCTTTCTAGCATTTCATTAAATTCACTGCTAGATAAATATATTTCATCTTCATCATTAACAAACTCAAAAACTTCAGTCAAAAGTTCTGGAGAAAGAGGAACCTGGTGTCCTGAAATGATTCCAATAAGAATTAGAGTTTTCTGAATCTTTGCTGTATAAACCCATTCTTTGATCTCTGTTACTGGAAGTTTAATCCTTGTTGTCATGAGTTTCCTTAACTGCTGAGTCTCAAATAGCTGTAGGATGTTCTGGAATACTTTATCAGAGTGGCTGAAAGAATCGATGTCAATGTCAAAGAATACATCGAATTTCATTCCGGAGAGGGTCGCCACCAAAATTGCCATTACCTGCAAGAACAAAAGATCAAGTGCAAAACAATTAGAAAGAGTAGGATGGTGTTCGATGTAAACCCTATTATAAGTTTTCAGAAGGCGAAACGACGAACTCTGTCCGACACAAAAGAACAGTTTTGAACTCAGGTCGATGAAAAATTTCATGAAGAAATAAAAAACATCGATCTCAGTTTGAAGAGGGGGAAAACATTTCGTCGTTCTCAGGTCAATGAAATTATTTCTGAAGCAAAATCGTCGATCTCCGATCGACAAAAATGTTTCTCAAAGAGATTTCGTCGATCTTCGTTCGACGAAAAATCTCAAGAAGAGTTCACAGATCGTTTATCTTCGTTCGACGAAAGGTGATCTATTCTTCGACCTCAGACAGAAACCAAATCAAACTTCACCATTAATCATACCTAGATGGTTCAAGAAGAACAGATGTTTATTATCATCCAATGGTTTGTTGAAGCTGTCTTCTCTTTATAAATCAGTAGAGATAAAGATAAGATTAATTTTATTTTTGTCTACACAATCTCTAATGAAATGATATATAATTTCTATATGCTTGGTCCTACTATGATGCACTGATTTTGTGCAATGGAAATTTCACTAGTACTATCAATAAATATAGTTGAATTATTTAGATTGAAACCATAATCTAGGAGTTGGTTTTGAATCCACAAAATTTTTGAACAATAACTGCCAGCTGCTATAAATTTAGCTTCAGCAGTTGAAGTTGAATCAAATGTATGTTTCTTACAAAACTAAAACACAAGCCTATCACTAAGGAACTTGTATGTTCCTTATGTGCTTTTCTTTTCAACTCTACATCCAGCAAAGTCAGCATCTAAGAATCCAGATAATTCAAATTCTGACTCAGTTGGATACCAGAGTGCTAGATTTGGACAACCTTTTATATATCTAAAAATTCTTTTAAGTAAAATAAGATGAGATTGTTTAAGGTTCACTTAGAACCTAGCACAAAGACATATAGCAAACATTATATCTGGCCTACTAGCTGTGAGATACAACAAGGACCCAAAAATAGCCCTATATGTTTTCGGACCAACTTGCTTGCCCTGTTCATCAGAATCAATCACAGCATTGGAAGACATGGGTGTTTTCATAGCTGAGGCAACAACCACCCCAAATCTCTTAATTAGCTCCTTAGCGTATTTGGATTGGGAGATGAAAATGTCTTCAGGGGATTACTTCACATGAAGACTAAGGAAGTAGGAAAGCTCACCCAGGCTACTCATTTCAAACTTGGAATACATCAGGTCAGAAAACCTTTTGCATAGTTTGGAATCAGTAGATCCAAATATGATGTCATCTATATATATTTGTGTAACTGCAGCTCAATTGGTGATGAAGGTTGAAAGAACTCCATAGTTAAGCGTGCTTGGGAGAGAGTAGTACTGGGATGGGTGACCTCCTGGGAAGTCCCCGTACGGCACAACTTAACTGTCGAGTTCGCTCATCAAAGGGTGGCTGTGGCCACCAACAACCCGCCTGTGGAGGGAGAGGGGTTGGGGTGCTTGGGCTGCAGCCCGGTAGCGACGCCTAGAGCGGAGCCGTGGCACTGCCACGTTGGATCGGCTAGGGTCATTACAATTTGTACTAGCAAGATTTTATTTTTATGATACCTAATAAATAAAGTCCTATCTACAATGCCTCTAGTGAACTTATAATCTAAAGAAAGATAGCTAGGGTCTCATACCAAGCTCTTGGAGCTTGCTTTAAACCATAGAGAGCTTTATGCATCTTAAAAACAAAAGAGGGATGATTTGAAGAGGCAAAACCTGGTGGTTGCTCTACATCGACTTCCTCTTTGTCTTCACCATTAAGGAATGCACTTTTGACATATATTTAGTAGAATTTGAATTTTTTATATGCAGCATATGGAAGAAATATTCTAATAGCCTCCAACCTTGCAACAGGGGAAAAGGTCTGGTCATAATCAATTTCTTCCTCTGGTGAATAGCCTTGGGAAACCAATCTGGCTTTGTTCCTTACAATTAATACTTGAGCATCCAACTTGTTCCTGAAAACCCATTTAGTTCCAATGACTGGGTAGACTTTGGGTCTTGGAACTAAATCCCAAACTCTACATCTCTCAAATTGATTGAGCTCCTCTTATATTGCAATAATCCAGTAGGTATCTTGCACTGTATCTTTTATGGATTGAGGTTCAATATGAGATATGAAGCAAGCATGCATCAAGTCTTGGTTGAGTTGATGTCTTGTTTTCACACCAACTGATATATCTCCAATCACTTGAGATATGGGATGATCTCTAAGCGTGACATGATCAGTAGGAGGAGTTGGTTCATTAACATCTTGGAGAATTAATTCCTCTTGTGGAATTATGTTAGCTATTGTTGGTTGAACTATTCGAACAATTTCTTCTTCACTCTCTTCATCAATATGTGGAGAAGGATGTAATGTAACCTCTTGGGTGAGGTTAAAGTCATCCAATTTCTTACACAAAAGGGGTACCTGCAATATATCTCTGGTAGAAGAATCTTTCTCCTTGTAACACAAATTAGCTTCATCAAAAGATATATGTATAGATTCTTCCATTTTTAAGGTTGATTTATTAAATATCCTATAAGCCTTGCTTACTTGGGAATATCCAAGAAAATTTCCCTCGGTAGCTTTGGCTTCAAACTTTTTTAGATGTTTCTTGTTATTATTGTGAATGTAACATCTACAACCAAATACTCTAAAATAATCTATTTTAGGTTGCTTCCCTTTAAGCAATTCATAGAGAGTCTTACCCTTAAGTTTATGCATTAAACTTTTATTCAGAACATAATTTGTTGTGCTTACAACCTCTGTCCAAAAGGATAGGGGCAAGTAAGCAACTGTAAGCAATGTCCCTGTAATTTCAATAAAAGTTCTATTTTTCCTTTCTGCTAACCCATTTTATTGAGGAGTTATAGGAGCAGAGAAGCAATGCCTGATACCTTCCTTCTTATAGAATTCTTACATAAGAAGAGATTCAAACTTAATACTATGATCACTTCTGATCAATACAACTGGAGTAGAGTACTCAATCTTTATGCTTCTAAGAAAGTCTGTAGAACATTAAAGTTATCTGACTTGTTTCTCAGAAAGAACACCTAAGTGAATCTAGAGAAGTCATCTACAATAACTAGAGTGTAAGATTTCCCTCCCAAACTCTGTACAGCAATGGGTCCAAAAAGATCCATGTGTAGCAAATACAAGATTCTGGGTGAATCACTCTTATTTATTGATTTAAAACTATTTTTAGTTTGCTTGCCTAATTAACAAGCCCTGTAAAGATTTTCCTTCTTGTAGGGGCTAGAAGATAATCCTCTAACAAGGTTGTCCCCAGATAGTTTAGCAATATTTCTTAAATTTACATGTCCTAATCTTTTATGTTATAAGTCATTTATATTACTAATCTGATTAAATAAACAAATTTCTGAAATAGAAGACTTAAACTTTACTACAAATATATTGCCTTCCCTAAGTCCAATTAAAACAATTTTGTTTTTATCAAAAGTAATAATATAACAAGATTGATTAAATGATACTTGATAACCTTCATCACATAATTGGATTATGGATATATGGTTATGCCTGAGACCACTCACATAGGCTACCTTCCTGAAGGTGACAGCTCCAACTTTGACATTCCCATATCCTTTTGTTTGTCCACAGTTGCAGTCTCCAAAGATCACTTTTGGTCCAAGCTTTGACTTATAATCAGTTAGATTTCCCTACCTGCCAGTCATATATTTTGAACACCCACTATCCAAGTACCATTGTTGCTCTATGGTAGGACAGTCCATCACCTGCAAGAAAATAGATTTGGTGTTCTTTACCCAGGTAACCTTGTGTCCTTGATTCTTCTAAAATTTATAACTGGAAATGAAAGAGAATTCTGGTTGGTATTTATATCCGAAGGGGTAAAATATTCTAGGTGGAATTTTCAACTGGGTAATGGGATTAATAAAAGATCTAGGTTGATTAAAATTTCTAAAATAATTTAGGTTTCTGTTATAATTTTCTGGTTTCGACGAATTGCAGTAAGTTCGTCGATCTGCGTTCGCAGATAGGGATGAGTTTGTCGAACTCCGCTAAGAAAATAAAAATATTCATTTTTTGTGCCCCAATTTCGTCGATCATGATTTGATGAACCATATTGATTTTGTCGATCGCAGTTAGAAGAATAGTTATATAAAAAACCTACGTTCATAGTTCGTCGATCTGAGTTCGACGAACCATATACATCTCGTCGATCTTGGTTGGACGAAAAATGTTGAACATTTTTTTTATCGAAATTTTTCTTATTCGTTTTCTTTTGTTTAGGTTTTTGAAACACTTCAATTTGTTAGTTGTTATCTTCTATTTTTCCTTTGCCTTTTTCAGATATGAATTTAACAGGGGTAAAAAGAATGTTTTTCATAAGAAGATGAGGCTGATTTGATGAAGCACCCAAGCCAAGTTTGTCATTAAGCTTGGCATTGACTGTGCTCGTGATATTCATCAATTTGATGCTTCTCCCATTGAGGGATTCTTCAAATTATTTAGCATCAATTAATAGAGTTTTTAATGAAATAATTTGTTTAGAAGCTAAGTCTAATTCATCTTCAGTTTGATGTTTTCAATAAAAATATTGTCATATTCAATTTGTTTTTCTCTGAGTAGTTTGATTTCCTTCTCAGATTTAATTAAATCATTGCATAGGAGTTTGAATTCAGTTTTAAATTCATCAAAAGTGAAATCAAAAGAAGTTATTACCTGGTCCTTTTCTGATTCAGATTCTGCTGCTGATTCTTGAGCTCCTGAGTGCCTCCATGATGCATCAATTTCCATCAAGCCAATCTTTCTTGCTTTCATCTCTTCTTCATACTCACTAGAACTGGATGAAGTTTCTTCTTCTGAGTAACTCCAGGTCTCAGCCACAAATCCTCTCTCCCTCATCTTCTTATATTTGTTGGAGGAGGGCTTGCTGGAGAGCTTTTTAGGCTCTTTCTCTTTTCTCTTTTCCTTCTTTTGAGCCTCTGGACATTCTGGGAGAATATGTTCTGGCTTCTTGCATCCATTGCAAACAAATTCCTTAGTAGGAGTCTTGTTATACCTAGGTTTGACATCATTTCTGGAAGACTTTCTTCTGAAGTCCTTCCTAGACATCTTGTAGAATCTCTTAGTCAAGAGACTCAATAAATATTCATTGGCAGGTAGTGCTTATGATTCCTCAGATGCCTTGAAGGCAATACTTTGCTCCTTCCATACTTAGGTAGAAGTCTTTTGTTCAACTGCTTACTTGGTTTTGATAAGCTGCTCATAAGACTTAATCTAGCCTAATAATGACTCTGTGGAAATCTCATTTAGGCTTCTGGCCTCCTTGATTGGCCAGATCCTAGAATCCCATGTGCTAGGGAAGCATATTAGAATAGTATCATTTATCTCTGTTAAAGAGATGTCCTTATCAAGAGTTTTTAGCTCATTAAGTATGTGGCTGAGTCTATTGTACATGTCAGCAAACAATTATGCTTCTTCTTTCTTGAAATTCTCATATTGAGATATTAGATGTGATCTCCTATCTTTCCTTTCATCAGCAGATCCTGCGACCATTGCATTTAGTGAGTCCCAAATTGCATTTGTTGAAGTACATTCAGCAACCTTCTGAAATATATCATCAGACATGGTTTGGGCCAGAATATTCATTACCTTAGCATCAGTAATCTTGGTTTTTTTTTGAGCATCAGTCCACTCAGGTGGTGGAACTATAGTTGTATCTAATGTAATTGCAGTTTGTGTAGGGGGACCTGTCAAAATAGAATTGTAGATGTCTTCATCAATGAATTCATAAAAAGTATGATCCTTTCCTTCCAAAGTGTAAACTTATTCAGATTACACACTGGAGGTCTGGTGATTGAATATTCTTTATTTTTTGTCATGATATAAAAAGAAACCAGAGTAAATGGGATCTATCAAAAATCTTTTGGTTCAGGTGTTAGCCTGTGAATCCAAACAACCTTACCCTCTGATAACAATTTAAAATGAAGGGATAAATCACACTAACTCTAGAGGGGCGGTGAATAAAGTATTAAAAATCTTTTGATTAATTTTTATAGCGGATTAAAATAAGTGATATCTATATGTAAATAGCCAGAAATAAAACACAGAAAATCACAGCATAGAAAATAACAAATAGAGCAACCAGACAACACAAAGATTTTATAGTGGTTCCCCTAAAACATGGATACATCCACTCTTCTACCACCTTGGTAGGAATCCACTACAAGTTTTTGATTAGGTGCCCTGCCATCATAGGTTTTTGCTCAGGTGCTCTGTCATCGCAAGATCTATTTTCAAGGGAGATCTAACAACCCTTTGAGCTTTTGATTAGGTGCTCAAAAACCAAACTCAGTCTTTTGATCATGAGACTTAACAACCAAAGGGATAACTTTTGAAGGGAGTTAAAAAACCCTTTTACAGTAAAGTAAGAAGATATTTGATATTGTCTTCTCTTTCCCAATGTTCTTAGAAGACTAGTGGATTGATATTGTTGTCAAAGCTCCCCCTGAGATGTAGAATAGTTCAGGAGAATGGAAGCTTTGCTCAGGTTTTAGGCCTTAGGATTGCTCGTAGATCTTCGGGAAGCTTTTAGACAGATGTTGATGGATTGTCTCTTGAAAGCCCTGAAGCCAAAACTGATGAAGAACTTGAGTTGTATGAGATCTATTCTTCTTTTAGTTTTTCTAAGAATTATTCTTTTTGTCATAGCTTTCTCACTTGCTGCTATCATGAAAAATAATCCTTATATATCCTTACAGATTTCAGCCTTTGAATTTGGAATTCCTTTCCTTGACTGACTGCAGAAATTCTGGGAGTTGAACGGCTAGAATTTTTCTTTAATGATATTCCCCAACTATCCCAGTAAAATTAGCCAAGTAATAACTTTGTTAATACCATAATTAATGTTGCCATGGAACGACCATATTCATAAGAATATTGTGCATTAATTATCAGAGCATTACAAACATATTATAATATAATTCTAAATTCATCTGCATTAGTCGAACTTAAATCATCATAGAATTAGTCGAACTGAACCTGGGAGAAATTAGTCGAACTCAGCAAATTTTCGTCGAGCTGAGCTCCAAGATTGTCGAGCTGAGCTCCAAGATTGTCGACCCGAAAATTAACTTGCCAATATGAGCTCAAAGTTCATCGAGCTGAGATAGTCCTTCATCGAGCTTAGATAGTCCATCATCGAGCTGAAGTTCTGATGTGAGATCAGAGATTGTCAATCTCAGCTAGACTTTCGTCGAGCTCAAGTTCTGATGTGAGATTAGAGATTGTCGATCTCAGCTATACTTTTGTCAAGCTCAACTCAGAGAACGAACTCTATGTTTGTCAATCTGAGATCGACAATCGTCGAGCTGAGTTCAGCTATCGTTGAGCGACTTTTTTTGCAATCTTTAAACTGTCTTATCTCTAAATTCTTTAGTCTCTGAAGTATTCTGAAAGCAGATTTAAATAATCTAACCTAATGTGGCTAAATTTAACCCTAAAACTAACAAATGACCCTAGGCTATACATGTTGGGTCAACAAACCAAATAGTGAACCAAGCTCAAATCCAAACTGGGGTTCCAACAACAGATCTATCCGCCGAGTTTTTAAATACCGATTGTTCAAGATGGGGGGGGGGTGTTATTAAATCCCGATTTTTCCCTTCTACCAATGATCTTTTGGTTCAGGTGTTAGCCTGTGAAACCAAATAACCTTACCCTCTGATACAAAATTGAATGTGAGGTATAGATCTGTATTAACTCTAGAGGGGGGAATAGAGTATTTAAAAAATTTTGATTAATTTTTACAGCGGATTAAAATAAGTGATAAGTATATGTATAAAGAGAAATGGAAACAGAGATAATCACAGCATAAGGAAATAAATAATAGAGCAATCCAGACGACACCTAGAATTTATAGTGGTTCCCCAAAACTTGGGTACATCCACTCTTCTACCACCCTAGTATGAATCCACTAGAGGTTTTTGATAAGGTGCCCTGCTATCATAGGTTTTTGCTCAGGTGCCCTGTCACCACAAGATCTATTTTAAGGGAAATCTCACAACCCTTTGAGCTTTTGACCAGGTGCCCAAAAACTAAACCAAGTCTTTTGATCTGGAGACTATACAACCAAAAGGGATAACTTTCGAAGGGAGTTAAGAAACCCTATTATAGTGGTGAAAGAAAGTAAAGATATTATGTCTTTTCTGTCAATAATCAAAGAGAAAACTAGTGGATGTTGATGTTGTCAAAGCTCCCCCTGAGATTTAGAAGAATTCAGGAGAATGAGAGCTTTGCTCAAGGTGTAGGCCTTTAGGTTTAAGATTGATCTTCAGGAAACTTTTAGACTGATGAAGATTATTTTTCTCTTGAAAAGTCCTGAAGCAAAACTGAAGAAGACTGAAATTGTATGAGAGCAGTTCTTCATCTTTCAGTTTTCTATATTAACAATTCAAAATGACTTCTGTAAATTCTGTCTGTGCTCTCTATCTAATCTTCTAAAAGAAAATCTTTTATATTCCATGAAAAAAATCGGCTTTTGAATTTTGAATCCAATCCTTGATTGACTGCAGAAAATCTGGAAGACTGAATGGCTAGAATTATCTTAAATGAATTTCCTAATTGTCTCTGGAAATAAGCCAAGTAATTACTCTATGAATACCATAATTAATGCTGCCAAAAAATGGCTATATTCTTGAGAATATAAGCATTAATTATCAGAGTTATTACTGCTTAAATATAATAAAATAAATTGACAGTCGCGTTAAGAAACTGAAGGGTAAAAATGTCGAACAGAACCTGATAGAAAATATTCGACCTCAAGAAGAATTTCATCCACCTGAACTCCAAGTTTGTCGAGTTGAGAAATCTCCTTCGTCGAGCTGAGCTCAGCGATCATGAACTGAAAAGCACTTCCAATCTAAGCTCCAAGTTTATCGACCAGAGAAAGACTTTTGTCGAGCTGAACTTCTAATATGAGATTTGAAATCATCGACCTCAGCTGAAATTTCGTCGAGCTCAACTCAGAGAAGGAACTCTGGGTTCGTCGATCGGAGATAGACAATAGTCGAGCTGAGTTCAACTATTGTCGAGAAGAAAATCTTATTCTTTAAAACTACTTGTCTCTAAGTTCTTGAGTCTCTGAAATATTCTGAAGGCAGGCTCAAAGGCTAATCTAATAAGACTAACCTTAACAATAGAAAAACAAATGACCCTAGACAATACAAGATGGGTCAACAAACCTAATTGTGAACCTAACCCAAATAAACCCTAAACCAGGTGGGGTTCCAACAATCTCCCCCAATTTGGGTGAGGTCACTATGAACAACAATAAAAGAAAATTCACAAAGAATAAAATATCTAGCAGAATCATAAAGTTTCAGTAGATATAAACAAAAGTGCCTCGTGACAAATATACAATAAATAACAGTTAAGATTAAAAGCAGAAAAAGAAGAACTGTCAAATTTTCTTTAAGGAATCCTATGAAGTTCTAGCTGAAGATTTGGTGAAAATAATTTCTCTGTTAGGATCAACTGCTTGCTACTTTGACATCTTTAAATCTTCAGCTCCAAGAATTGTGACAGAGGCAACTCTTGGAACAACTACTTCAGGATGCAGACACATATATGTATCAACATTAAAAATATTTTGTACCTGATACTTTTCAAGTTCTTTCTTCCTATAAGAGGACAATATTGTATATTGAGAAGCATCTTGTCCTTCTTCTTTGGCTTTTTTGATTTCGGATAGTCCTATAAGTTCTTTGAACCTAACTATCCTAGAGTTAGGATCCATCTTTGGATAACACATTGGGGACAAAGGCTTTTCAGGACAAGATTTGTCTTGCTTATTTTATTAAGATGATTTCTATTTACTGCTTTGCTTTTGGTACTATTGATGTCCGCAGCTGCTGGAACTATGCTACTGTTTGCTATAATAAGATTTGTACTGCTGAGAAGATGTAGACTTTGGAGCTTGAGAAACACTTCTAGAGGGACCACCTGTTGGAGGAGGAGGAGGAGGGCCTCTCCTAAATAGAGGTAGAGGAGAGTACCTCATGCTCTTCTTCCTTGCTTTTAATTCATTTTTAAAATATCTCATCCAGTTAGGGCAGTCTGGAGTGAGCTTTATATTATGTAAAATATAGTAAGGAGTATGAGCAGATGGATTGGGCTTTTGAGTAGCCTTAGGAGGAGCCTTTTTCTTAGCCTTTCTTTTCTTGGAGCTTGTATCCTCTGAATCATCAGATTCTTCATCATCATCAAAAGAAGTTGCTGGATTATCATATAGAGCATGAATCTATTACAGCATATCATCAGTGAGAATTGGATGATCCTGAGGCTGTTCTTGAATTACAGGCTCTCTAGAAACTTCTGAAAAAACTTGATCCTAAATAGAAACATTTTCCTCTTCCATATCAGTAAACATTATCTCATCCATGTCAGGCATGGAAGACTCAGCCAATCTAAAGGTTGGAGGGGTAAAGGCCTTTGGCTCTGAATAAATTGAAGGGTCTATAACAGTATCAGAAACTAAAAAACTTGTCCTAAGTTTTTCCAAAACTTCAGGACTTATAGCAGATGAATAACAAACTATAGCTTTTGACATATCTGGAGCTGAATCAACAAAAACTTGTAAAATGTTGCTATACAAAGAATCAAAAGAATGTAGCAAATAAGCTAAACCAACTGTGGGATTTCTGATGAAATCACAAACAGTAGTTAATTTTTTATCTTCAAAAGCAAGAATCTATGTATCTTCATCCATAATCGCAATGATTTCTACTAGAAGATTTTCATCTAGAACTGCTGCTGCTAGAGCTTCTTCATGGAACATCTCCCCTGCCTGGTTTTAGAAAGTCCTTAAGCTAGGCCCCTAGAAGAAGGGACAGAGGAGAGAGCAGTAATTTGGGTAGAAAGAATGGAGATTGAAGTAGAGAGAGGAGAAATAGCCTCAGCTATTAGCTGCTTAATCATAGGAGAGATGAATTTGAGAAGATCTTTTGCTATGTCAGAAAAGTTTAGGTAGAGAGGTTCAGGAGAAGAAGGGGTATATGTGGATTGATGACCACAATTGGAACAGATGGACATGGCTTGAGGGAAATCTAATTGAAGGAATTTTTGAAATGATGATGGAGTGTTGGATGGTATGCTGGTAGGGATATCTTCCTAGATGGGAGAATGAATTGGAGAGTGGTGTGGAGATGGTTGAGGAGATGGAGATGACAGAAGATTGAAGTTTGGTTTAGAGGAGATGGATGGAATGTCAACAATGTGAGATGGAATAGGAGATTGAGGAGGTTGAGAGGGTGTTGTATCCTCATTGATATGAATAGGTTATGATGTTCATATGGAGATATTGGATGAATGGAAGTTTGTTGGAGGGGAGTTAATGGAGGAAATGTTGAAGGCGGTGGAGATGGTGGATTTATAAGAGAGAGAGAAGGAACTTCTTCATGAGGTGGGGGAGTGACTGAACCAGCCCTTGTATTCTCAGAAGCTATTCTAGAAGAGGAGGCCCTGGAGGGCTTGGGAATGGTCCTCTCCCATCTATAAAATAGGGCAGAAGAAAGCCTCTTTGAGGCATTGATAAATGTAGTCTGAGATACCAACAGAGTTAGAGCCTCTGCCTGTAGAAATATTCCAAGAATCCTTCCAAAACAAACACTCTTCTAACTAATTTTCTTCTTTATCAAATAAAACAGAATACTTCCCCCAGTTTACTGATTTCTGATTGACTAGGGCACACATCAAGTTTTACTGGTGCCTAGTGATATGATCATATGCAGAGTGTTTTCCTAACAGCACTTTGCTTGCAATATTAACCAAAAATCTATATTCGATAGATACATTCTTCTTCAAAAGATGGTTAGGGTTTCCTGTAGTATGCCCTAACCTATCTAGCTTCTCATCAAACTCTCTACTAGATAACTCTATTTCATCTTCTCCATTCACAAAACAAAAATTTCAGTCAGAATCTCGATAGAAAGAGGAATCGGAATATCAGAAATCGAGCGGATAACAACTTGTGAATCCTTAATATGTGCTGAGAAAACCCATTCCTAAATATATTGAACTGGTAACTTGATTCTGGTAGTCATGAGAAACTGTAGATTTGAACTTTCAAAAAGATTCAGAATATCTTGAAAAATCTGATCAGTATGGAAAAATGATTCCATATCTATGTCGAATCCTTCATCGAACTTTATGCTTGCAAGGAGTGCTGGGGAAATCATCATTGCTCTGCAAAAACAAACAACAAAAAATCAAGTGCAGAAGGGAATGTGAAAGCGCAGGATGGAGTTCGATGAAAACCTAGATATAAGGTGTTAGAAGGTGAAGCCACGAACTCTGTCCAATGAAAAGAAAAACTTCAAGCTCAGGTCGACGAAAATACCCATAAGGAGATAAAAAGTCATCGGCCTAAGTTAGAAGAGCGGGAAAACAAAACGTCGATATCCGTTCGATGAAATATTTTCAGAAATAAATTTGTCGATCTCCGTTTGATGAAAAAATTTCACAAAGATATTTCATCGATCTCCGGTCGACGAAAAACTCTAGGAGATTTCACAGATCGTCAATCTCCGTTCGACAAAAAGTGATCAAACCTTAAGACCTTAGACATAAATTAAATTTTGCCTTCTCCATTAATCATACCTAGTTGATTTAGGAAGAACAGATGTTTCTTCTCATCTAATGGTTTAGTGAAGATGTCTGCTCTTTGTAAATCAGTAGAGATAAAGACATGGTTAATTTTTTCTTTTTGTCCACACAATCTCTAATGAAATGATGTCTGATTTTTATATGCTTGGTCCTACTATGATGCATTTGATTTTGTGCAATGGAAATTGCACTAGTACTATCACAAGATTGATGACTTGTTTTAGTCATCATTTTTGGGGTAATTTAGTAGCCTAAATGCCAAAGTTTATTTATAATTTATGCTTGTCATTTCATGTTTTAATGTCTTTTTATAAAATCCTATTTTTTTATAGTTATTTTATGTTTTGATATAAAAATCAATATAATCTTATTATATGTATTATGCTACTATATGTATTAGATTATATTATGTTTAGTAATTATAATTAATGTTATGTTTTATGTTAATGTTTTAATTTTAACGTTTTAATGTTTTAATATTATGTTGTTTTAATATTGTGTTATGTTTGTTGGTTATGATGTTTTGTTATTTTATGTCTTTGTTATTGTTATCTTATGTTTGTGTTACTTTATGATAATTTATGTTTGCTATGTTATATAACTAATATTATGTTCTATTCTATTTCTTCGTAGGTGCAGCCCAGGCACAAGTCCAAGCCCTTCTCATCAAGATGCAACCCGGCCACTCCATACATGAAGCAACCCGAGCAACACCCCTCCATTTGATGCAGCCCGGCCTCCAAGCAGCCCTCCATGAAGAACCCGAGCCCTCAAGCAAGAAGCCCACTTCATAACCAAGCCTACCCGAGCCTCAATCCATGCATGGCCGAGACCTACAAAGCCTACAAGTTCAGCCCAATATGAAGCAACTCGAGCCCATAACCAAGCTTGGCCGGCCACATGCATGTATGCACCTTGCCACATCATTCATCTCTCTCTCTCCCTTTTATTATTATTTTCTCCCTACACTTCCATTCATCCCCCCTCTTTATTTTATATATTTTTTTCACTTTCCTTCAATACAATATAATGCATGTAGCCTCCTCTCTCTCCTTCCATTTATTAAAATACATGAATCCTCCCATTCTCTCTCCCCTCATTAAAACTCATGCATGAACCATCTCCACGACCTATTGCCGGCCCCCTTGTCTCCCCTCATTCTAGATCCTTCTCCCTCTCCTATAAAAGGAACCCCCTCCCTCTTGTTTTGTAAAGTAGTTTTTGTTTGAAGGAGTTTTTGGTTTGAAGTAGTTTTAGTTGGAAGTAGATTTTGTAGAGAGCATGTGAGAGTTCTTTTCTTATTTCCTTGTTGTAGTTTTTATTGAAATCTCTTTTTAGTAGATTAATTTTGTCTTGTTATAATTTTTGTGTACTTCTCTTTATTTAAGCATTGAAAATATTTTCTTTTTCTCTTATTCTCATTTCCTTCTCAATCATGCTTACCTAATTTGTTTTTGTGCCCGATCGCAATAAGTTTTGCGATGAAATAACGCACCTTTTTTTTATGTTTGCATTTGTATTTTTATATTTTTGATCCTTCCTTGATTTATTTCATATCGACTCTGTATTGCTAGTATACGGTAGTAGATTCCGATCTCATATTTGAGTAGCCGAGAGGCTCGTGAATGTGAAAGATCACTCAAGGAAGGAAGGAGTTGAACGAAACCCTAGAGATAAGATGACGTAAATCCTCCGGATTTGAGTCAAATCCAATAGTGCGGGTCACTTCGGTAATGCGGCTTTAGGCCTTTTTGACTTGAAAGAGATTTCTGTCCAAACGTCTATAAGTTAGGGGATTTAATGCTCTAGCAAGATTATTTCCTAATATCGGACCCGTCACGGTCTTAATAGATTTAGAAATGTTAAAATAATTTATTCTGTTATTTTATTTCAAAGTGAATCATCGATCGAGCACTCTTTTTGCAATAGTTTATTTCTCTTTTAAGTAAGTTTATTTTATTTTATTTTAAAAACTCATCAATCGTTCAGTAGGATAATAGAATCGTTGTGAGTAATAGTACTTGCCTGCCCCGAGTTTTAATACGACCTTGATTCTACGATTCGACAGGTACACGTGCCTGTTCGGGTTTTGGCCCATCAAGTTTTTGGCGCCGTTGCCGGGGAATTTTTTGGCAATATTACGAAAGCATCGAATTTATTACTTCTACTAAAATTCAAAAAAATATTATATTATATATATTATAATCAACCCACATCATCTAATTTCTGCCAACCTAAATTCTCTCGAAAAGGGTAAGGGGCTTTAAATTCCACCACTTTACCTAGTAGCTTACGAACCCTTCACCGTGTAGCTCTTGGGAAGTTCGGGAGCCAATCCATTAAAAAAAATCTATTTTTCCAAAAAAAATATCAAAAAAAATTTTCTTTTTCTTTTTTGGTAATAGTTTATTTTTTTATAGAATCATCGTATTTTTGCGCTTCTTGCGGGTCGCCCGACCACTTTTATTCTGAATGTCTTTCGGGAACCCCTCCCTCTTTTGATTTTCATTTTTCCGGGGAAGGTAAAATGGCCAATTTGACCATTACTCCAATTTTTATCCTACTTGGGAGATGGGGAACCCGTATTATTTTTTGCATGATTTTGCCCCGCAAAGCGCCGCGCCTCCAAATTTTAATTTTAATTATATCAATAATGGGTTTCTTGAATTGCAAACTTCTATTGATAATATTAATTCGCATTTCAAAACCATTATGGATTATCTTTCTCGTGAGGCCGCGTCTTTTTCATCATCTTCTTCTCCGTCTCCTCCAATTTATTCATGTAATCAGTCACCGGATATCCCGGCTTGTCTTGTTCCTCTCGAGGAGGATAACTATTCAGATATCCCGGATTATTTCCTTCCTCCTTTGGAAAACACATCTATGGATATTCCGGTGTGCTTCTTACCCGTTGAGGATGACGAGACGTCTCCTATTCCTCCTTCGGAAGACGTTTGTGATTCCATTACGCTTTCAACTTTAACTGTTCCAAATTTTTCTATTTTTAGCGAACCTTTTTCTTCTTCTTCTTTTCTTTTAGATGATTCTCCTTTAGTTCTCTCTACCCCTTCTTCTCCCGAAATTTCACAAGACTCCCCTTCTCCTTGTGAAATTTCCTTTGATGAAAATTCTTTTTCTGCCTTTTTTATTCCTCTTTTTATTTCTTCTTCTTTTTATTCTTCTTCTTTTGATGACCCATTCTTTCCCATTTTACATACGGTAGAGTTCTTCTATAACTCCGTCGGTTCATTTTTTGGCGTCATTCCCTTGAAGATTCCACCGCATGTCGGTGCGCTTCTTCAATTTTTTTTTATTTACTCTCCTAAGCGCATATTTAGGGAGTTACCTCTTCATTTCAGTTTCTAATTTCAATTTAGCTAACAAATAACGTCGGGCTCAGACGATGTTAAACAAAGATGGCGCTTGGGAGGCACCTCTTGCTTATCCTATTTTTTCATTTTTTTTGTTTGCTTGTTTTGTTTTGCAGGAATAAAACCTCCGGCGGTTCGTTTGGCTTCATCATTTCCTCTCTTCCTTAGGCCTTAGCCGGTGTCAAGCTCAAGCATGGGGGAGTGACATCTGCATTCGGCCTTACGAATTCGGGGAAGTCGTTTTCTTTTTTTATTTACTTTACTGCATCCCCCTTCCCTTTCTTCTTCTTTTTGCTTTTTTTTGTTTTTATTTTTCATTAAGGGCAATGAAAGGTTTAAGCATGGGGGAGGGTTTAATTAGTTTCTTTCTTCCTTTTTCTCTCAAAAATCCAAAAAAATTATTCTTTTGCTTTCTTCAATTAAAAATTTCCAAAAAATTAGTATAGTTTTATTAAGTCTTTAGTACCGCTTTTATTTAGCCTTATCAAAAACCCAAAAAAAATTAGAAAAATCAAAAATTCCAAAAAAAAGATTATATTTCAAAAACACAAAAAAATTAAAAAATGTAAAAAAATCAAAAAATATAATAAACCTCATGCTTAGCTTTTTGTTATTTTCAGAAATTTAGTTTGAGTTTGTTTATAAGCATTCTTTTAATTATTTGCTAATTTTTATTTCATCATATTTAGTTGAATTTAATATTTAGTGATTTAGTTTTGAGGATAATCTTATGATTTTAGTTTGCTTAGAGTAATTTATTTAGCACTTTTTCTCTTTTATTTTAAATAGTTTCAATTTTGTAGTAATTTTGCTCAATAATTTTGGATTCTAATGATTATTAACTCATGATTTTAGATTCTTAGGAAATCTCAATCTACTAGTAGTTGCTCTCTAGTATTTTAGTTTATTTTGTAAAATCTTGTTAAACCCTTCTCCTTACCCAATTCTCTTTTTCTTTCTTTTATTGTTAGATCATATGTAATGGGAATAAGGAGATGTTAGTTCCTTATTCTCTGGTACACATATGCAACCAAAAAAATGAAGAGACGAATTAAAATTTCATATAGGTCGGGGGAAGTGATAGGATGTTAGTCTATCATTTTCTGGTATTACATATATATTTTAAAAAAAATTGTGTGGGGTGTGAAAAAAAAATAATGAATTTCACCTCCAATGAAAGTCCTCTTCATGTTAATTTCCTCCCCAAACCCCTTAGCAAATATTATTGTCTTAGTCTGTAAATTAAAATATTGGGAGAGCATAAGTAGTAGGTTGCATTGTTTCCTTAAGTTTTTTTCAAGTTATGGTTTTTATAATTTCAATCTAACCTTGTTTGCACTTTACTCAATTTTGAGTACTAGTTAATTTATTAGAGAATTTTTGGCTAAATATTTCTCTCTTTTCACTTTAATTTCATAATTTAGGACTTGATTCTTAAATCCCTAAATTTGTTTTTGCTAGATTTTTGGTATTAATAAGTTTTTTGTTTAATTGAAAATTTTATAATGTCTTATAAATATTTCTCATACTTTTGCTCTGGAATAACAAAAGCCTAAGCATGGGGGAGTTTGATGACTTGTTTTAGTCATCGTTTTTCTGGTAATTTAGTAGCCTAAATGCCTAAGTTTATTTATAATTTATGCTTGTCATTTCATGTTTTAATGTCTTTTGATAAAATCCTAGTTTTATTATAGTTATTTTATGTTTTGATATAAAAATCAATATAATCTTATTATATGTATTATGCTACTATATGTATTAGATTATATTATGTTTAGTAATTATAATTAATGTTATGTTTTATGTTAATGTTTTAATTTTAACGTTTTAATGTTTTTATATTATGTTGTTTTAATATTGTGTGTTATGTTTGTTATTTATGATGTTTTGTTATTTTATGACTTTCTTATTATTATCTTATGTTTGTGTTACTTTATGATAATTTATGTTTGCTATGTTATATAACTAATATTATGTTCTATTCTATTTGTTTGTAGGTGCAGCCCAAGCACAAGTCCAAGCCCTTCTCATCAAGATGCAGCCCGGCCACTCCATACATGAAGCAACCCGAGCAGCACTCCTCCATTTGATGCAGCCCGACCTCCAAGAAGCCCTCCATGAAGAACCCGAGCCCTCAAGCAAGTAGCCCACTTCATAACCAAGCCTACTTGAGCCTCAATCCATGCATGGCCGAGCCCTACAAAGCCTACAAGTTCAGCCCAACATGAAGCAATCCGAGCACATAACCAAGCTTGGCCGGCCACATGCATTCACGCACCTTGTCACCTCATTCATCTTTCCTTCTCCTTTTTATTATTATTTTCTCCCCACACTTCCATTCGTCCCCCCTCTTTATTTTATATTTTTATTTTCACTTCCCTTCAATACAATACAATGCTTGTAGCCTCGTCTCTCTCCTTCCATTTATTAAAATACATGAATCCTCCCATTCTCTCTCCCCTCATTTAAACTCATGCATGAACCATCTCCACCACCTATGCCGCCCCCCCCCCTTATCTCACCTCATTATAGATCCTTCTCCCTCTCCTATAAAAGGAACCCCCTCCCTCTTGTTTTGTAAAGTAGTTTTTGTTTGAAGGAGTTTTTTGTTTGAAGTAGTTTTAGTTGGAAGTAGATTTTATAGAGAGAAAGTGAGAGTTCTTTTCTTATTTCCTTGTTGTAGTTTTTATTGTAATATCTTTTTTAGTAGATTAATTTTGACTTGTTATAATTTTTGTGTACTCTTTATTTAAGCAATGAAAATATTTTCTTTTTCTCTTATTCTCATTTCCTTCTCAATCATGCTTAGCTAATTAGTTTTTGTCCCCGATTGCGATAAGCTTTGTGATGAAATAATGCACCTTTTATTTTATGTTTGCATTTATATTTTTCTATTTTTGATCCTTTCTTGATTTATTTCATATCGACTCCGTATTGCTAGTATACTGAGTAGATTCCGATCTCATATTTGAGTAGCCGAGAGGCTCGTGAATGTGAAAGATCACTCAAGCAAGGAAGGAGTTGAACGCAACCTAGATATAAGATGACGTAAATCCTCTGGATTGGAGTCAAATCCAATAGTGCGGGTCACTTCGGTAATGCGGCTTTAGGCCTTTTTGACTTAAAAGAGATTTCAGTCAAAACCTCTATAAGTCAGGGGATTTAATCTCTAGCGAGATTATTTCCTAATATCGGATCTATCACGGTCTTAATAGATTTACAAATGTTAAACTACTTTATTCTGTTATTTTATTTCGAAGTGAATCGTCGATCGAGCACTCTTTTGGCAATAGTTTATTTCTCCTTTAACTAAGTTTATTTTATTTTATTTTCAAAACTCATGAATCGTTCGGTAGGATAATAGAATCGTTGTGAGTAATAGTACTTGCCTGCCCCGAGTTTTAATACGACCTTGATACTACGATTCGACGGGTACACTTGCCTGTTTGGGTTTTGGCCAATCAAAGATATAGTTGAATTATTTAGATTATAACCATTATCCAGGAGTTGGTTTGAATCCACAAAATATTTGAACAACAACTGCCAGCTGCAATGTATTCAGCTTTTGTAGTTGAGGAGGATATAGATGTTTGTTTCTTACAAAACCAAGACACAAGCCTCTCACCAAGGAACTGGCATGTTCCTGATGTGTTTTTCCTGTCTACTATACATCTAGCAAACTCAGCATCTAAGAATCCAGTTAATTCAAATTCTGACTCAGTTGGATACCAGAGTCTTAGATTTGGGCAACCCGTTATATATATCAAAATTCTTTTTAGGAAAATAAGGTGAGATTCTTTAGGGTTCACTTGGAACCTAGCACAAAGGAATGTAACAAACATTATATCTGTCCTACTAGCTGTGAGATACAACAAGGACCCAACAATAACCCTATATGTTTTCTGATCAACGGGCTTGCCATGTTCCTCAGAATCAATCAGAACTTTGGAAGGCATGGGTGTTTTCATAGCTGAGGTATAAGACATCCCAAATCTTTTAACTAGCTCCTTAACATATTTAGATTGGGAGATGAAAATGCCAGAGGGGATTGCTTCACTTGAAGACCAAGGAAGTATGAAAGCTCACCCATGCTACTCATTTGAAACTTGGAATGCATAAGGTCAGAAAACCTTTTGCATATTTTGGAATCAGTAGAGCCAAAAATGAGGTCATCTACATATCTTTATACTAACAGTATTTCATTTTTATGATGCCTAAAAACTAAAGTCCTATCTACAATGCCCCTAGAGAACATATGCTCTACAAGAAATCTTGCTAGGGTCTCATACCAAGCTCTTGGAGCTTGCTTTAAATCATAAAGAGCATTATGCAATTTGAAAATAAAAGAGGGATGAGTTGGATAGATAAAACCTAGTGGTTTATCCACATAGACTTCCTCATTGAGTTCACCATTTAAGAAAGCACTTTTAACATCCATCTGGTTGACTTTGAACTTTTTGTAGGATGCATAAGAAAAGAATATCCTGATAGCTTCCTACCTTGCAACAGGTGTAAAGGTCTGATCATAATAAATTCCTTCATCTTGTGAATATCCTTGTGCTACCAGCCTTGATTTGTTCCTTACTATAGCTCCTTATGCATCCAATTTGTTTTTATATACCCATTTAGTTCCAATGACTGGGTATTCTGTGGGTCTTGCAACTAAATCCCAAACTCTGTATCTCTTAAATTGTTTGAGCTCGTCTTGTATTGAAATAATCCAGTGGGGATCTTGCTCAGCATCTTTTATGGATTGGGGCTCAAGTTGAGATATGAAGCAAGCATGCATCAAGTCTTAGTTGAGTTGATGACTTGTTTGCACACCAACTAACATGTCTCCAATCACTTGAGATATAGGGTGATCTCTAAGTGTGACAAGATCAGTAGGAGGAGTTTGTTCAGCAACAGTATTGGGAATTAATTCCTCTTGTGGAATTATATTGTCTATTATTGGTTCAGCATTATTTTAATGATATCTTCTTCACTGTCACCATCAACTTGTGTAGAGGGATGTGATATTACCTCTTGGGTGAGGTTTAAATCATCCAATTTCTCACACAGTTATTATTCCTGCAATAAATCTCTGGTAGAAGAATCCTTCTCCTTGTAAAACATGTTAGTTTCATAAAAAGATATATGAACAGATTCTTCCATTTTCAAAGTTGATTTATTAAATACCCTATAGGCCTTGCTGACTTGGGAATATCCAAGAAAAATTCCCATTGTAGCTTTGGCTTGTAGTTAGTTAGGTTGTCTCCAATCACTTGAGATACATGATAACCTTCATCACAAAACTGGCTGATGGATATCAGGTTATCTTTTAAACCACTAACATATGCAACCTTTTTGATTGTAACAACTCCAACTTTAACGTTCCCATAGCCTTCTGTTTGGCCACAATTGGACTCTCCAAAGATCACCTTTGGTCTAAGCTTTGACTTGTAGTTAGTTAGGTTGTCCTTGCTTCCTGTCATATGCTTTGAACACCAACTATCCAAGTACTATTGTTGCTCTCTGGTATGATAGTTCAGTACCTGCAAGAAAATAAATTAGCTGTTCTTGACCCAGGTAACATTGGGTCCTTGATATGTTGGGTATTGTATCCACAATATACCTGATTTGAAGAAGCCCCTGAACAAGCTAAGTTGAATTCACAATGTATTTGATGACTTTCTATCAAGTTGTGCTTGCAGCTATTCCATGTAAAGTACACCCCAATGTATGGGTGCAGTGGGTCAATATACACGGGTCTGCACAGTGTAATCCCTCGTTGAGCAAATCAGTGTGTTCACTCACGTGTGCTCTCTCTATTGGAGTGTACTTATTCTCAAGTACAGGGTTGAGATAGATCAAGAGAAGAAGAGGAGCAAGGATGGGTCGAATACCAAGTTCATAGGAAGGAAGAGAAAAAGCGTCTAAGTAAAAATCGACGGGAATCACTAAGTGATTCTCGCCGATTCGACGGGAATCATTAGTGATTCTCGCCGAATCGACGAGAATCAGTTAGTGATTCCCGCCGACTTCATCCGGCTGACTGTCCTCTTTCAAGAATTATGCTAAGGCAGAATCGACAGGAATCACTAACTTATTCTCGCCGATTCGTCGAGAATGACTTTGCATTCTCGCCGATTCCCTCCGGATGACAAGTGTTTCAACTGGAATTCTGCCAAGGAAAATTCGACGGGAATCATGAGTGATTCTCGCCGACTTCGACGGGAATCACCAATGAGTCTCATCGAATTTTCCTTAGGCAAATTTTCTCTGTTCGCTGGACCGAACCAAGATGCTGTGCGCTTTTTTGATCGGAACTAGGGCTTCTTCTTGTGGGCCCCACAACAGTCATTTTTGGTTGTTCTACAGTATTTATACTCGTGTATGTTGAACTTACGCAAAAAATCATTCACAAGAAATCAAAGCCGTCGAGCGTGACCTAGCTGATCGCGGAAATCCTCCTGTCGCCGTCGCCGCTCGCAAAGTTGTCACCGCTGCAGATCTCAGATCATCTTTGATCTCACGACGACAGAACCGATGCTAGTAGAGCATCTCACGCTTCTCTCTAGAGATCCCTTGTCTCTCGATGTTTTGAACGAGGTTAGTTCTTCATTCCGAATCGATTGAGACGACCGATCCGATTGAGATCGTTGGTAGACCTTACTTGCTTCGTCAAGAAGTTTGGATCTACAAAGCATCGCCGCCACATTCACTTGTCGCCGCCGATCTTGTCAAGATCCTCTCCAAGAGAGTACTCCGATCATGGACTCTTCGTCTTCATCAAGAAGGCTTCAACGAACGAAGAGGGACATCGGATTCTCCACAAGTGTAGTTTGTATTTCTTGTACATTCTAATTTTTGTTTTGTTGTAAATGAATTTTGATTCCTAGTTGTAAGGGTTGGGTGTAACCCGTGGTGGAGGAGTAATGACTCCTTCGGTTGGAAGGGTGCCTTCCGTAGTTTGTGGATTGGATTTCAATCCGGTTGGTGAAGTGACCGAGTCGTCCCTTGGTGGGAGATAGGTCGAAGGGGGAGAGTGGACGTACCCAAATCGGGGAACCACTATAATTGCTTGTGTGCTTTTCTGTGCTGTGTTTGTTTATTTGTGCAGGTGTTTTAAATTCCACAAAAGACTGCACATCACCTTTCCCCCCCCCCCCCATAGGTGGACTTAGTCGACACTAGATACTTTCAAGTGGTATTAGAGGGAGGTTACTCGTCAATAAGGTTAACACCTTGAGTAAGATCCCACGTCTAGTGTCAAGAAGAAAGATGATCCCAGAAATGGACGGACTCAAGTATTCAGGAAAGATCCAAGTGTGCACCAAGCTGAACTTTCTCATCTGGAAGGGAAGGATCAGGTTCTACATGGAAGCAGTCGACCCCCGACACTTCATGGTAATAGAGGAGGGCCCTTATATCCCCACTAAGGCCTCCACCATTAATTCGACAAAGATGGTGCCCAAGAAGCTCTCCAAAATGGATAAGGATGAGATGGTGCTTGTAGGACTCGACAAGAAGGCTCAAAACATCTTTGTAAGCAACGTCGATGATTCCATGATGCATAATTTCTGCAACTGCAGGACTGCAAAGGACATATGGCACTGCCATATCATTCTGATGGAAGGCACAGATGAAGTAAGGGATGATCGAAGATCCCTTCTGAATCATAAGTATGAGGCCTTCAGGAAAGGTCCCAAGGAAGAAATCGGAGTGACATTCGAGAACTTCCTGAAGAACGTCAATGCCCTGAAGGGTTATGGCAGAGTGTTCACCGATGGTGAACTAAATGAAAAATTCCTTAGATCCCTTACTAAGGAATTGGACATCAAGATCTGCGCCATCAGAGAGTTTTGTAAGCTGGCATAAACTGATCCCCAGATTCTGTTTGAAAAGCTTATGTCCTATGAGCTTTAGCTGAACACAAGAAAAGCTGAAGAAGAAGCCGATAAAGCCGATGCCAAAGAAAAGACTATAGCCCTGAAAGCCAATCACTCAAGGAAAGGCAAGGGTGTAGCCACGTCCCGCTCCTGGAAAAGGGATGAGGAAGAAGACTCTGAGCCATGCTCTTCTAGCTCAGAGCAATCTGAAGAAGAATTCTCCCTCTTCACTCTAGATTTCAAGAAGTTCCTCAAGATAAGGAATCAAAGAAAGAGAGACGGCTCCTCCTCCAGACATCAGAAGAAGAATTACTCTTCTGACAGGTATGAACCTAAACAGAACAAATATCGCTCTGCTGACATTATTTGCTTTGGATGCAATAAGCCAGGACACGTCGTTGCTGACTACCACCAAAGCAAGAAAGATAAGGGGAAGGGAGAGGCGCAAAGGTCCTCTAGAGATAAGAGGAAGGAGAGGAGCTACATTGCCAAAAAGACAAAGACACTGAGTGAGTCTGATTCCTCAGACTCCAGTGATGATGAGGAAGCCTACTTTGAGCTAATGGGTCGCTCTGACTCAGAAGGAGACTACCCCCCATTTACTAGGAAGGTAAAAGATCGTACCCCCCTCTCTGACTCTGACTCTGAGTCTCCTGATGATGATCTCGAGGATAGCCCATCTGCCCATGAAGCTGAGCTCCTCGAAAAGTATGAGCTTCTGATCAATACCTTTGAGGACTGCCGCAAGAGGTTGAGGGCTCAGAAAAAGGAAGTCAAATTCCTTAAGGCTGAGGCTGTGTCCCTAAGAGAAGAGTTCACTAGCTTGATTTCTCTCTGATAGGAACACCTGGACCTGAATGCTGAGCACTCAAAGTCTCTAAGGCTCTTTGACAAGAAACAGGAAGGAGTCAACAAGTTGGAAGAACAACTTGCGGCTGAAAGGAAGATTGTCAAAAGCTTCTCCATGCCCAAGACCATTCTTCCTCTAGTTGATGAATTCTATGCTTAGGCTAAAGGGGCTGGCTTAGGGCATGTGGGTGTGCCTGGTAAATCATCCAGGAGAAACAGAAAACAGAGGAAAAATAAGGCTGCTAAGAAGGCCTCTGCTGTAGAAAAGGGAAAGGCCCCACTCGATCCTATTTCATTTAGAAAGCCTAGCTTTCCTTGCAATGAGCAGGACTTTGAGTCAACCTATGGCCACTTCTTCGGGCCCTCTGTTGAAAAGCCCAAGAGCCGATATAATGGTTGGACCTTCCCCCGAAACTACGGTGAGAGTGTCTTCAAGGCACCTTATGAGGAAATCCAAGTGAAGGATTATGGACACTTCTCTAGTGGCCATAATAAGAAGCAGGCACCAAAGGCCAAGCCTATTATACTAAAGGAACAGGAAGTGAAGAAATTATGTGACTTCTATCATCATGATGCCTCTACCTCCAGATCCAAGGCCCTGGCTGGACCCACCGTACCAAGGGTGAAGCTGGAGCCTAGGAAGCGGTATAACAGGTTTAACTATTGGTGTTGTGGCAAAGTTGGTCAATTTGCCGTGGATTGCTGGTTTAATCCAAGATATAATGAGACTCCTGTTGTTAGCAATGCGAGGTCGACCACTCATAGGGTTAACCAATCGAGGGGTAGTGTGCTAACTAGGAACCTTGGACCCAATGCCTATTGGGTTCCTAAGGTAAGGTAATTTTATATTGCAGGATAGTCTAGGTTCCCAGGAACATGATGGTACCTAGACAAGAGCTGTTCCAGGCTTACACTGGAACAAGAAATTTTGGAAAAGAGATAGTGCGCTACCACTTCATTCGGGAGCATGTGGAAAACAAAGATATCTCTCTCTGCTATGTCCCCACGGATAAGCAGGTTACATATATCTTCACGAAGCCCCTAGACGAGGCCAAGTTCAGTCTCTTCAAAACTGAACTCGGCATGCTGAACTATGAAGAGTGAAGACTGTAAGGCTCAAGGCTCTTGGATCAAGGGGGAGCATCAGCAAGGAACTTAAGCTCGAGCACGGATGCAAGATCTGAGGGGGAGCATGTGGCTCCAACTGAAATCCCAGATTTACAGAAGACGAAAAAGGGGAGATTACCCTCTCGGCTAAGGCTAAGGTGGCTGCTAACGTTAAAGGCTAAGGCTAAGGTGGCTGCCAACGTTAAGTATGATCTCAGGAGAAAATGGTAATGAATTTCACTCTCAACTTAATTTTTAATTTATGATTTTCATTCCCATATGATCTATTAACCTTAGCTTGTAGGGTTTAGGCTTCTTCAAATAGAGGGAGATTGTTAGGTATTGTATCCACAATGTACCTGATTTGAAGAAGCCCCTGAACAAGCTAAGTTGAATTGATAATGTATTTGATGACTTTCTATCAAGTTCTGTTTGCAGCTATTCCATGCTAAGTACACACCAATGTAAGGGTGCAGTGGGTCAATATACACGGGTCTGCGCAACGTAATCCCTCGTTGAGCTGATAAGTGTGTTGACTTACGTGTGCTCTCTCTATTGGAGTGTAGTTATTCTCAAGTACAGGGTTGAGATAGATCAAGAGCAGAAGAGAAGCAAGGAGGGGTCGAAGAAAAAGTTCATAGGAAGGAAGAGAAAAAGCGTCTAAGTAAAAATCGACGGGAATCACTAAGAGATTCTCGCCGATTCGACGGGAATCATTCGTGATTCTCGCGGAATCGTCCAGAATCAGTCAGTGATTCCCGCCGACTTCATCCGGCTGACTGTCCTACTTCAAGAATTATGCTAAGGCAGAATCGATGGGAATCACTAACTGATTCTCGTCGATTCATCGAGAATGACTTTGCATTCTCGCCGATTCCCTCCGGATGACAAGTGTTTCAACTGGAATTCTGACAAGGCAAATTCGACGGGTATCAAGAGTGATTCCCGCCGACTTCGACAGGAATCACCAATGAGTCTCGCCAAATTTTCCTTAGGAAAATTTGCTCTGTTCGCTGGACCGAACCAAGATGCTGTGCGCTGTTTTGACCGGAACTAGGGCTTCTTCTTGTAGGCCCCACAACGGTCATTTAGGGTTGTTCTATAGTATTTATACTCTCGTATGTTTATCTTACGCAAAAAATCATTCACGAGAAATCAAAGCCGCCGAGCGTGACCTAGCTGATCGCGGAAATCCTCCCGTCGCCGTCGCCGCTCGCAAAGTTGTCATCGCTGCAGATCTTAGATCATCTTTGATCTCCCGACGACAGAACCGAGGCTAGTATAGCATCTCATGCTTCTCTCTCAAGATCCCTTGTCTCTTGATTTGTTGAACGAGGTTTGTTCTTTATTCCGAATCGATTGAGACGACCGATCCGATTGAGATCGTTGGTAGACCTTGCTTGCTTCGTCAAGAAGTTGGGATCTACAAAGCATCGCCGCCGCATTCACTTGTTGTCACCGATCTTGTCAAGATCCTCTCCAAGAGAGTACTCCGGTCGTGGAATCTTCGTCTTCATCAAGAACGCTTCAACGAACGAAGAGGGACATCGGATTCTCCGCAAGTGTAGTTTATATTTCTTGTAAATTCTAATTTTTGTTTTGTTGTAAAGGAATTTTGATTCCAATTTATAAGGGTTGGGTGCAACCCGTGGTGGAGGAGTAGTGACTCCTTCGGTTGGAAGGGTGCCTTCGGTAGTGTGTGGATTGGATTTCAATCTGGTTGGTGAAGTGACCGAGTCGTCCCTTGGTGGGAGAAAGGTCGAAGGGGGAGAGTGGACGTACCCAAATCGGGGAACCACTATAATTGCTTGTGTGCTTTTCTGCGCTGTGTTTGTTTATTTGTGTAGGTGTTTGAAATTCCGCAAAAGACTGCACATCACCTATCCCCCCCCCATAGGTGGACTTAGTCGACACTAGATACTTTCATGATTCTTCTCAAACATATAGATATAAATATAAGAATAATCAAGTTGGTCTTTGTATCCTAAGGGGTGAAATCTTCTAGGTGGAATTATCCATTGGGTAAAGGGATTAACAAATGATTTTTCTTGATTAACATTTCTTGAGAAATTTAGGTTTCTGTTGAAATTATCTGAGGTCGAAGAATTCCAATAAGTTCGTCGATCTGTGTTCAATGAATAGGTATGAGTTTGTCGAACTCCGCTTATAGAATGAAAGTATTCATTTTCTGTGCCCCAATTTCGTCGATCGCGGTTCGACGATCCATATAAATATTATCGATCGCAGTTAGACGATTTATTATATATAAAATCTGCGTTCATAGTTCGTCGATCTGAGTTTGACGAACCATATACATTTCGTCGATCTGAGTTCGACAAAAAATATTGAACATTGTTTTTATTGAACTTTTTATTTTGTTTGGGTTTTTGAAATTCTTCTATTTGTTTGTTGTTGTCTTCTAATTTTTCTTTGCCCTTTTTTGATATGAATTTGATAGGGGTTGAAAGAATATTTTTCAAAAGTATTGGTGGCTGACTAGATTAAGCTCCTAAGCCTAATTTACTATTAAGCATAGAATTTACTGTGCTGGTTATATATATTAATTTAATACACCTCCCATTTAGGGATTCTTCAAATTGCTTAGCCTCATTT
This sequence comes from Platanthera zijinensis, assembly GCA_039513925.1. Taxonomy (NCBI): domain Eukaryota; kingdom Viridiplantae; phylum Streptophyta; class Magnoliopsida; order Asparagales; family Orchidaceae; genus Platanthera; species Platanthera zijinensis. The sequence continues at coordinate 181,035,386 of CM077082.1, forward strand.
AGTTCAGTTTTTAAAGAAATAATTTGTTTATAAGCTATAACTTGTTCATCTGTTAGTTTTATGTTTTCAGAAAACAATTTATCAAATTCAATATGTTTATCTCTGAGAAGTTTGATTTTCTTCTCAGACTTAATTAAATCATTACATAATAGTTTGAATTCAGCTTTTAAATGATAAGAATTGAAATCAAAACAGGCTATTAACTGATCCTCTTCTGATTTTGATTCTTCTGCTGATTCCTCAGCTGCTGAATGACTGCATGAAGCATCAATTGCCATCAGGAAAATCTCTCTGGTTTTTGCCTCTTCTTCATCCTCACTAGAGCTGGAAGATGAAGACTCTTCTTTAGACTCACTCCAAGTCTTAGTAATAAAGCATTTTTCCTTATTCTTGTACTTGTTGGAAGAAGGCTTGCGGTAGTGCTTCTTGTATTCCTTATCTTTTCTTTTATCCTTCTTTTGAACCTCTGGACACTCTGGAAGAATGTGTTCTGGATTCTTGCAACCATAGAAGATAACTTCCATAGTAGCTGTCTTGTCATACCTTGGCTTATCTTCATTCCTTATTGATCTTCTTCTGAAATCCTTCTTAGCCATTTTGTAAAAACTCTTGGCTAAGAGACTCATCAACACATAATTTGCTGGTAGAGTTTCTATTTCTTCAGATGCCTTGAAGGCAATGCTTTGCTCCTTCCTTCCTGAGGTAGGAGTCTTCTGTTTAACTACTTCTCTAGTCTTGATAAGTTACTCATAAGACTTTAGCTTGCCTAGCAAAGTCTCAGTAGGGATTTCATTTAGGATTCTGGCCTCCTTGATTGGCCAGATCCTAGAGTCCTATGTGCTAGGGAAGCACATAAGGATCTTATCATTGATCTAAGTCAGTGATATGTTCTTGTCTAGGTTGTTCAGCTCATTGATGATCAAGCTGAGTCTATTGTACATATCAGCCACTAACTCTGACAATTCTTTCTTGAAGTTCTTATATTAGGAAATGAGATGAGATCTTCTATCATTTCTTTCATCAACTGATCCTACTACCATTTTGTTAAGAGAATCCCAAATGGCCTTTGCTGATGTACACTCAGCAACTTTCTTGAAAATGTCACCTGACATAGTTTGGATCAGAATATTCATTGCTTTAGCATCTACAACCTTTGCTTTCTTCTGTGCCTCAGTCCACTCAGGTGGTGGAACTGTACTGGTTCCTGTAGATGTTATTGTAGAAGGAGTGGGGGACCTATAAAAATGGAATTATAGATATCTTCATCAACTGAATTCATATATAAACTAATCCTTGCCTTCCAAAGTGCAAACTTATTAAGGTTGCACACTAGAGGTCTGGTTCTTGAATATTCTTTATTTTGTGCCATGATATAAAAAAGACACTAGAGATAATAAGATCTATCAAAGATCTTTTGGTTCAAGTGTTAGCCTGTTAAACCAAATAACCTTACCCTCTGATACCAATTGAAAGTGAGGAATAGATCTGTATTAACTCTAGAGGGGGGCGGGATAGAGTATTTAAAAACTTTTGATTAATTTTACAGCGGATTAAAATAAGTGATAAGTATATGTATAAAGAGAAATTAAAACAAAGATAATCACAGCACATAAAAATAAATAATAGAGCAATCCAGATGACAAAAAGAATTTATAGTGGTTCCCCTAAACTTGGGTACATCCACTCTTCTACAACCCTGGTCAGAATCCAATACAGGTTTTTTATCAGGTTTCCTGCCACCACAGGTTTTTGCTCAGGTACCCTGTCACTACAAGATCTATTTCAAGGGAGATCTCACAACCCTTTGAGCTTTTGACTAGGTGCCCAAAAACCAAACCAAGTCTTATGATCTGGAGACATGACAAACAAAAGGAATAACTTCTGAAGGAAGTTAATAAACCCTTTTACAGTATTGAAAGAAAGTAAAGATGATGTCTTCTCTGTCAACAATCAGAGAGAAGACTAGTGGATATTATTGTTGTCAAAGCTCCCCCTGAGATGTTGAAGAATTATGGAGAATGAGAGCTTTGCTCAGGGTGTAGGCCTTTAGATTGAAGATTGATCTTCAGGAAACTTTTAGGCTGATGAAGATTATTTGTCTCTTGAAAATTCCTGAAGCAAAACTGAAGAAGACTGAAATTGTATGATAGTTGTTCTTCTTCTTTCAGTATTCTGTATTCACAATTCAAAATGACTTCTGTAAATTTTGTTTGTGCTCTGTGTCTAATCATCTAAAATAAAGTCTTTTATGTTCCTTGAAGAAAATTGGCTTTTGAATTTTGAATCTAATCCTTGATTGATTGCAGAAAATCTAGAAGACTAAACTGCTAGAATTGTCTTAAATGTATTCCCTAACTGTCTCCGGAAATAAGCTAAGTAATTACTCGTGAATAAGATAATTAATGTTGCCCTAGAACGACTATATTCTTAATAATATAAGCATTAATTATCAGAGTTATTATTGCTTAAATATAATCAAATAAATTGACGGTCGAGCTTAGAAACTGAAGGGGAAAAACGTCGAATAGCACCTGATAGAAAATAGTCGACCTTATGAAGAATTTCGTCGACCTAAACTCCAAATTCGTCGAGCTGAGAAATATCCTTCGTCGAGCTGAGCTTAGCGATCATGAACTGAAAAGCACTTCCAATCTGAGCTCTATGTTTGTCGACCAGAGAAAGACTTTTGTCGAGCTGAAATTCTGATATGAGATCAAAAATTGTCGACCTCAGCTGGACTTTTATCGAGCTAACCTCAGGGAAGGAACTCTGAGTTCATCGATCAGAGATCGACGATCGTCGAGCTGAGTTCAGCTATCATCGAGCAGAAAATCTGAAGTCTTTAAAACTGCTTATCTCTAAGTTCTTGAGTATCTGTTGTCTTCTGAATACAGGTTCAAATACTAACCTAATAAGACTAACCTTAACCTTAGAAAAACAAATGACCCTAGACTATACAAGATTGGTCAATAAACCTAATAGTGAACCTAGCCCAAATCAACCCTAAACAAGGTGGGGTTCCAACAATTAGGAAACACATCTGTATAAGCTGACATAATAGGAGTGTCACTCAACCGAGCTTCGCCTAAAGGCTGCTATAGGCATGAAGAATTACTTCGTGCACAGTCGAACAAGTTTGATGACTTAGAGAGCAGACATCGATATCTTGCTTGATACTCGCATATATGAAAACTTAGTCCCTCGTTCGTTGATCTTCCCAAGTGTGACTTCGGTGAAGGCGTAATTTATACCAAAACGCTGCTCCAAGAGATAGTCCATACCTATGATCACATCAAACACAACTATTGTCAGCACAGACGATCCTACGTCCTGGTATGACATCATAAAGACATCTTAACATATCACTTTCTACAAATATTCACTCTTTTCACTACGGCCATATCATTCCACTCTTATCTGTGATACGCAGATAAGCATAAAGGGCATATATTAAGACTTAATCAAACGACTTCTTGATCATTCATCACAACATGTTTGTATACGTAAAACAAGTATTGTATACATCGTTCCTTACTAGGCACTGTACAGTACATAATTACAGTTATTTATGTACATACATTCAGCATTCCCTTTTTGTTTGGTGTCATAAAAGGGCCACTTCGGCAGTCTCGGGCTATATGTCCTTTGTTATACGAGTAGCAAGTATGTGGAGTTCACCCTGCAACTGCTCCAGCATTATCTTTCTTTGTCCTTAGCCCATCACCATGGAATTCTTGGGCAAGATGTCCTACCTTACAACAAGAAAAGCAAACATATGGACCACACCTTTTCTTTGTTCCCATGATTGTGGAAGAGGTTGATTCCAAAAGATGTAACTTCTTCTTCCACTTACAAGAGTTTGATTTTGAAATACATGCACAGTTCAACACATTGAAACTCTTTCTTCACCCTGAACTTTGTCAAGTCCATTTCCAAATACCTAGCAGTCATTACCAAAGCACAAAATCCAAGTAACTTTTGACCCACCAATAGATGTTCTAGTTTATCGTGCAGACTATCATAAAATCTGTTTGTCTTAGTCTCCTCGGTCTCAAACCCAAACTCTGCATGTTGTCTCAGCACAACAAATGCATGAAAGTACTCCTCGACCGTGTACGGTCCTTGACTCAGACACATATTCAATGGCAGAGCCGATGCTTTTCCCCTTATAATCTTCTCAAGTACACCAACCGGAATAGGACTCACCACCGAAACAAAGGGTTCCACGTGTCCCACATATTGGGCCTTGATCATTGCGAAGACTACATAAGCGATCAACCGGACCATCTCTGTCGAAGGAGGAGGTGTTGGCACCTCAGCTGACGTATTAATCCACATCGAATGTTGGGGATCTTGCTGCCACACACTACTTCTAGTTGCCTACAATTGTGAAACACACAATTAAGTAACTAAAAAATTGCAAAAAGTAATACCAGGAATGCACAAGTTCCACAAATATGTGTATTTTCATTCCTAAGTGGACATTCTGGAGTTCATTTATGTTATAACGGAAAGCACTTACACGTGCTCGCCACCCCTCAAAAGAATTCGACCACGAATTTGCAAGAGCAAGACCAAGACAAGCTGATACCAAATTATAACGTCTCCATTTGTCACATGAAATATAACAGTGGGTCCGGCCGGGGCCCCACGCCATATTCCACAGATAGTCGGTGACATTATTTATGAATATCAAAATCAGTAAACGCATCCTAACTCAGAGAATTCTAGCAAAAGCTTTAGGGGTTATTTCTGAACTCAACAATCATGAATGTCCACTATATATAAACGTAAACAACCACATTTAAATATATCACCGGAATGTAACCGGAAATGCACAAAAGTGTTTGTCCTTAAGGCCTTATAGTTAAACTTCATAAGTGTTGATTACAAACATCAGCACGCATGCTAGCCACACATGAAAATGGTAAAACTATTCCATTCGGCCTTCAAGGGCCAGCATAGCAGCATGGGCTTCTGCCCAGTATTTCCCGGTCGGCTCTACAACACCTACACAGAGGCCATCCACCCCAAGGGTGGCAAACAAGGCAATGGTCAGCATTCAACTGACCAATTTATAACAACCCAACCCCTTTCCCGGGGCAGTGGTATTCCTTCCCTGCAAGCATATTATATCACAAGAAGATATATCACAAAATGTGCACTCACGCATAGTTCAATATATCAAAAACATCGGTCGCACGACCCGATGCTCCGTACATTCAGGGCACATTATCGGAGTACCAGAAAACCAACATCCCACCACCGTTCAGAGGTCCTAGACATAACGAAAAGTTTGAGCATATTTTGTCTTAATGGAACGTAGGCCTATGACTTTCATTATGCGCTCCAACGAGACCAATAACTTTGGTCTACAAGTAGGTCAGACATAACGTGGGTACAGTTCAGCCTTGCCCATTGCTTAAATCGTCAAAATGATGTGGGTCAGCTTTCCCCTTACCCGTTCCGCATACTGGACTTTAAGAGCTCGCAGCTCACATAATAGCAACACTGTCCTCCAAGTACTGGCTTCACATTCAAAAAGGGAATTAGTGCCAGCGTTCATCCCAATCACTTGGCGGGACCAACAAAAGCTCTCTATCTGCGCACAAACTCAACCAAAACCCTGCATCCTCCAGCAGTGCCAGAAAACTTATCTTTCACATCATAAATAGCTCCCCAAGAGCTATTGTCGTTTGCGATATTCATTATCGCTCGGCGACCCCCAAATGGTCTTAAATTATGGAATTCTAGGATATTTTCATGGAATGCCACTCCAGTACCCCGCAGACCCCGTATATTACTCATTAATACTCAGAGTCTTCTTCAGTACAGAAAATAACCATCACCAATCAAAACCAACCTGTCAAGATGGGCTTCACAAAGCATACCTATTCTGTACTGCACATTTCCGGATTTATATGCAAGACTCGCTGGGGATTTCATGAATCAACCCAAAGGAATTCCCTCGACTCTCCACCTTTTGGTGGGGGATTCCATGCATATGCAAAAAGAAGGACTTCACTTGTCCAAGAAGGAATATTGTTACCCTTGTAGCTCTTTTCGGGGCCATGACGAAGCTTTTCTATGCGGATGGAAAGGAACACGTCGCTCTCCTCTTCGCGGATCAAGCTTCGTCCCGTAATTCCAGCCACCAGATCTTCTCTAGTAACTTCAAGCTTCACCTAGAACCTAACACCAGCTAAAAGATTTCTGCTCCAGAACTGGGAAGCAAGGAAGAGAGAGAGAAAAGGAAATAATTACTTCCTCAACCCATCCCTCTGTAGATATGGCATCGGGTTTTACCCCAGCCCTACGATCTCTTCACATCAAACGAAAACAATGACTCTGGTTTGAGCTGACAGAGTCACCCACCACATAGTGTCCACTCACCAGCAACCTTACACGAGTCACCGCTCGGCCATATCCTTGTTTGTCGAGAAATCGTCGAACGGGATGATAGAAGGAAAAAATCGTCAGACTCTGCTTGACGGTCTCCATCGTGCTCCGCTCGACGGTCTCTGTCGGGGAGGATCCATGATCTTAACTGTGCTATCCAAAAATTTGGAATAGGCCAAAAATCGCTGGATATGCTATTGGGAGGATTGTTTAATGGATCTGGGAAATTTGTACTAGGGTACGAAAGTCCAATGTTACCACCGAGCGGAAATCACCATCTTGGCAAGCCTAGGACTAATGTTAACAAGTCTTAAAATAAGGTCAAAACTTTTGGAAGGCTTTCCCCATCCTCAAGCATGAGCTCTAGCAACACGATAAAGATAGCATCCACTAATTACACTTTATGATCAAACTATCATAAGTTTGGTCAAATATCTGGCTCGTGTCTGAGGAAAGGTGCCAAGAAAAATTTGCAAGACTTGCTACCAAAGTCTTCTACCTATAATACGGGTGGGAAAACATGGGTAACTAGATCTTTACCCTCATCTTCTTTTTAGGTGTGTTGGCATGCTAGGGATAGGGAAAACATGTGGTACTTGGATTCTTGTTGCTCCAAGCACATGACAGGAGATAAAAACAAGTTCCTTAGCCTGGAAAAGAAGAAGGGAGGCATGGTGACATTTGGGTACAATAACAAAGGACACATACTTGGAGTCGAAACCATATGTAAAAAGGCATATTCAATTTCTAATGTTCTATTTATAGATGGACTTAAGCATAACCTAATTTCTATTAGCCAACTTTGTGATAAGGGTATAGATTTTATATTTGAATCCTCTGCAAATACATACAAAATCATTGATGCCAAAATTACTAGTGTCTTACTTGTTGCTTATAGAACTCATAATGTTTATACTGTTAGCTTTGAGGATATATCTGTATCTGATTTGAAATTCTTAGTCACTAATAACGAAGACTTAAATCTTTAGTATAGGAGACTAGGACATTCTGGAAGCAAATTAATTATTATATTATAGCAAAACAAACTTGTTTGTGGACTTCCCAAACTAAGTGGTAGTTTAAACTCCTTGTGTGCTCCTTGTCAAAAATGTAAATTTATTAAAACTTCTTTCAAAGGAAAAAATGATGTTTCCACGACTAGGCCACTTGAACTCCTTCACATGGATTTGTTTGGTCCCCTTAGTACGTGTAGTCTAGGTGGAAAATTATACACTTTCGTTCTTATAGATGATTAATCACGCTATTGCTTGACGATCTTTCTTGCGAATAAATCTGACACTTTTAGAGAAATCTCAAATCATTGCACGAGACTTCAAAATGAGATAGAGCTAAAAATAAAATGCATTAGGTCAGATCATGGAGGAGAGTTTGAGAATGAGGACTTCATAAACCTGTGTGACACCTTAGGAATAAAGCACGAATTCTCTGCCCCTCGCACTGCACAACATAACGGGGTTACAGAGAGAAATAATCGCACTCTTCAAGAGTTAGCACGCACAATGCTCTTCGATTTCGTTTTACCACGATTTTATGGGCTGAAGAGGTTAACATAGCATGCTATATAATGAACTGAGTCATGCTTCACCCCCTTATTAAGCGAACTCCAAATGAGCTATATTTTGATAAAAAACCGTCCGTGTCATACTTTAGGGTCTTTGGTTGCCCATGTTTTGTTCTAAACACTAAGGATCACTTAGTGAAATTTGACGAAAAATCTTATCTAGGCATCTTCTTAGGATACTCAAGTAAGATTCGTGCCTATAGGGTCTACAATAAGAGAACATTAGTTGTTGAAGAATCAGCTCATATGCATTTTGACGAAAATACCCCAATTGAAGAACCTAGGGCGAATGAAGAGGAAGTTGATGACAATGAATCGATAGGAGATAAGTGTGAGGAGAGAATAGTGGCGAGTGAAACTCCAACTCTCACACAAGGATATAGGCCTCCAAGTATCTTAAATTTTTCAAAGCAACATCCACGAGAACTAGTAATAGGAAAGCCCTCTCATGGAGTTAGAACTCAATCTGCACTACATGAATCATTTTCAAACTTATTCTTCCTCTCTGAAATTTAACCCAAGAATGTCTCAAAAGCCTTAAAGGATGAATCATGGTTCTTAGCTATGAATGAGGAGTTAAATCAATTCGAGAGGAGTAAAGTTAGGGTTTTAGTGGAGTTTCTAGATAGCCATCCAGTTATAGGTTTGAAATGGGTTTACAAAAATGAACTGCAGGGTGAATCTAGGATAACAAGAAATAAAGTTAGGTTGGTGGAACAAGGGTACTCTCAGATAGAGGGCGTGGATTTCGAAGAATCATTTGCACTGGTTGTACGTCTTGAGTCCGTCCGTATGTTTTTGGCATTTGCAAGTTATAAACAAATGAAATTATAACAAATGGATGTTAAGAGTGCATTTTTGAACGGATATATTAAGGAAGAGGTGTATGTTGAGCAACCACCCAGATTCATGAATGCCTCCTACCAAAACCACGTGTACAAGTTAGTGAAGGTCTTATACAGACTAAAGAAGGCACCCCGTTCTTGGTATGACAAGCTCACAACTTTTCTCCTAGGTCATGGCTTTAAGATGCATAGTGTGGACACTACCCTGTTTGTGAAGAAGTAGAATTTATATCTAATTATTTTACAAATCTATGTGGATGATATCATCTTTGGTGCCACAAATGAAAAGTTGTGTGAGGAGATCTTCACCTTAATACAATCCGAATTTGAAATGATCCTAGTCGGAGAACTCACATATTTTATAGGATTTCAGATTACTCAACGCCATGATGGAATTTTTATAAGCCAGTCAAAATACATCAAAGATATGCTTGCGCTATTTGGCTTTGAGAATCTGAAACAAGTCATAACTCTTATGAGTGCATCTCTTAAGTTAGGAATTGATGAAAGTGGTATTTCGGTTGATCAAACTGTTTTTAGAGATATGATAGGATCACTGTTATATTTGAGTGCGTTTAGGCCCGACATCACATTTACGGTGTGTCTTTGTGCTAGGTATCAAGCAGACCCAAAAGAGTCACATTTGAAAGCAGTAAAGCATATCTTTGGGTATCTTATTGGCACCCAAACTCTTGAACTTTGGTACCAACACACCACTGATTTTACAGTTTACGGGTACTCCGACTCTGATTATGCTGGATGTTCACTTGATCGCAAGAACACAAGTGGTACATGTCACTTCTTAGGCCTTGCACTAGTCTTATGGTCTAGTAGAAAACAGAACTAGGTAACCCTCTCTATCGCTGAAGTCGAGTATATCACCATAGGAAGTGGTTGCGCACAATAACTTTGGATGTCATAAACTTTGGAGGACTTTGGCATAGTCTTTAGGGACGTTAATATTTGATGAGACAACAAGAGTGATATAGACTTGACGAACAATCCAGTGCATTATTCAAGATCAAAACACATTGACGTACGTCACCATTTCATTCGGGATCATACTAAGAAAGAAAACGTACGGGTAAGCTTCATTGGCAACTACGATCAACTAGCTGACATTTTCACAAAACCACTCCCAGATGCGTGTTTCTTTCCGATATCCATATGCTTGCTAGCCGAGAGGTCGTGCGTATGGATCGATCACCCTTGTGTAAAGAGAATTGTGCACTAAACCTCAAGAGAGGAGGAGCGGAATTCTACTGGATTGGGTTCCCCACCCAATAGCGGGGTTCTTAGCGTAAAACAGGCATTAAGAGTAATCCTTCGTCGAACGAGAGCTCGGTCGAATAGTCTTAATGTTCAGGTGAGCGATATTCCTTGTGAAAGGTGAGCTCATATTTGTGGAACCTTCACGGCTAAGTTGCCCTTAATTAAAATGAAATTTTGGTTCTCTAATTATTAAAAGTTATTTTAGTACTAATTCAATTCGGTACTGAGCGTTATTACTTCATCGAATTTTCTAAGTCTCTTTACAGCTTTTATATAACCGCTCTTGTTAATTAAAATACGATACCTTATTTTCGGTAAAATAATATTAGCTCTTATAGGAGTAGAAATAACCAACACGCCCCGAGAAATATACGACCTCGATATTTCCCCTGAATATCTCGTATTACTCGCGATAGGTGCGCTTGCCTCCTTTCGTTAAAACTTGTTTTTAACTTAAAAATCATCCGCAAAATTCGACCCCAGCGTAGTAATTAAATAAAACTTGTTTTTGGCGTCGGTGTTGGGGAGTCTTATGTTGTTATTTTGAATTTAGGAAACTATTATGTTTACCTCTTTTTATATATATTAAAAAAACTACTTAAAACAAAAACAATAAAAAATTCCCCTTTGTCTTAACTTTTTTTATTTTATTTCCGAAAATCCAAAACAAAAATAACTATATGGTAAATATATATTTTATAAGGGTATATGACCCATGGATAGCCTTCGGAGTCCGAAAATTTTGATTTCGATCCTTAAATCCAATGCACCCTTGGGCATATTCGATCTCAACACTGGAATCTTTCTTTAGACCTTAAAGAAACCTTCGGAGAACCCGCGCCAACAACTATGCCCGACCCTAACCCAAATGAAGTCGGGAAGCGTACTATGTCTTACTATGCCCGACCCAACTTCGATGATACTGGGTCAAGTATTGTTCGCCCGAATGTGGCAAACAATAATTTTGAGATAAAATCTAGCATCATTCAGATGGTGAAAAATTCCATGCAGTTTGATGGACTGTAGGATGAGGACACGAATGTGCACTTACCTAACTTTTTGGAATTTTACTATACTTTGAAGATTAATGGCGTCATTGATGAGACCATTCGCTTACGCATATTTCCTTTTTCCCTAAAATCCAAATCAAAGGCTTCCTTCAACTCCATCCCGCGGGGCTATATCACCACTTTGGCCGAACTAGCAGAGCGCTTCTTAACGATGTACTTTCCGCCCGCAAAAATTGCAAAGTTGCGGGCTGATATTTCTTCATTCGTTTAGAATGATCCTGAGTCTCTTTATGAGACATGGGAATGATTTAAAGAATTCCTCTGCAGATGCACGCACCACACAAAGCCAGTGCGACTGTAGGTCCAAATTTTTTATAATGGATTAAATTACCAAATGCGTCAAATGATTGATGCGGCTGACGGGGGCACTCTAAATAACAAAACACCTGATGCCGCCCAAGCTTTAATTGAAGATATGGACATAAATGCCTACCAATGGAACGTGTCGCGGGGACGTCCAAAATAGGAGGCCGACCTTTTTGAAGTGGACGCAACAGCTCACTTAGCCCTTCAATTTGAATGGCTAACGATGCAAGTGGCAGAGATGTCTGCTTCCTCCTACACTTTGCCTAATAATAATAATAATGTAAGCGTAGCCGAAGAGTTCGTCGACTACATGGAAAATTCGGGTCGATCTTCCTTCAACCCCAATAACAACCTATATAGTAACCACTATAATCTGGGTTGGAGGAACCACCCCAATTTCTCATGGAGTAATGCGAACAATGTGCAACGCCCGCCTAACTCTAATGCGCCCAGATTCCAGCCTCCTCCTCTGAAACCTTTTCTGATGGAGGAAAATATTTCAAGATATATCGCAACCAATGAGTCTAATATCTGGAACATCACTGGATCGCTATAAACCTCGAATTACAGGTTTGATAGCTGGCGCAAATGATATCAGAATGTGCACATAGGGCGCTACCGGGGAACACAGAGCCCAAACCTCCGGAAAATATCAACGCTATATGTATCACCCCCATCCTCTGTATGGCATATAATAGAAGGTCCAGCTGGAACCCGACGTCATATACCAAGGACAGTCGGAAGGCTTACAGAATAATACCAAAAACTCAACTACTCGCCCTAACACAGAGCATTCTAGCGGAAGCTTTTTAAACAGTTTAAGAGAACCCAAAATTTTCACAGCAACAGAATGAATGTCCACTATACACCACAGGAATTAAATACAATAAATACACAAAAGAGTACTTGGCCTTAAGGCCTTACAACTGTTCACTTGACAATATAATGTTGTACATACATCGCCTCACAGGCCGGCCACACATGACAAAAGTAAAACAATAGTTCGATTTGGCCTTCGAGGGCCAGCTCAGCAACTTGGGCTTCAGCCCGATACTTGGTGCATGGTTCTGCGGCTCCTGCAAGTAATATTCCACCGCACAGTGGAAAAAAAAGCAACGGTCGGCTAAGGCTGACAAAATAATAACGACCCCGCCCCTTACTCGGGACGGCGGTGCTCCTTCCCTTCATTTCATTAGCCCAGCTAAACCTTTAAGTGCATAAGTATATTTCGCCAGAGGTGAAGGCTCGCTCGGCCAAACACCCTGTGTACTCAGGGCACATTCTCAGTGAATCTGGTCAATTCCGTGCCTTCACTACCATCCTCGGGATGACAAACATTGTGAGCATTTTTTAGTCTTTCCGACCGCAGTCCAAGACTCCCGACTATGCCAATGGCCAGTTCCACTTTAGGTCCTCTAGCACCAAACCGCAAAGCCCAGGTCTATTTCTACCAGCCCATTGCTCACTCCGCCTAGTCACTTTAAGACGTACGTACGGGCCAAGCTTCACCCGGATCCTAAAACATTCCCCAAACAACACATAACCTAGTTATGTTCAATGTTGGCTCCCCGCCCGCCAAGTTAGCAGAATTATGTTTCCGCCCATTTTTCCGGGTGCGCCTTGGAGTTAATCACCAAGGATCCCTGCTGCAATCTACCGCATAGAAACCCGAAAACAATCAAAGGCAAGGAGTCTTCTCCGGATACTCATGCAATGCAACATCACCGATCCAGACAAACACGTCCGGGTAGGCTTCACACATAATGCCTATGTCTGTACTACGATTCCGGACTCTAAACAAGGGGGACTTTACATATATACCTCAAGGAACACCGCAAACTCGATGCACACTCGCGTGAGAGGGTTTTCCCATGCAATGGAAGAAGAGCTTCAAAAGCTCAAGTCCATAATCATTACCCTTGAAGTCTTCTTTGGCGCCATGAAGAACTAGCCGGATGAAAGGCTTCACAAGGTAATTCTCTCCACGGATCTGGTCTTGGTTCTTAAGTTCATGCTCCAATGCTCCGTCGGCGGACGGATTCCTCCCCATCCCTCTTTCTTGCTCTCTCCTCTCTCTAACTTCTTAGAAAGAGAAAACTTAAGAGGAAATGAGTAATTAATCCTCTATTCCCGGACTTAAGAAAGCAATAACTCATCTGGGCCATCAGATCTTGTTTAAAGAAAATGAACGACTCAGATTTGCCTAAAATCTCTTAATCCTAGGCCGAACACGGCTTTGCACACGGCCGTGTCCCAAGCCGTGTGGCTCGATCCAGACACGATTGTTGAGTATAGAAAAGTACATGGGTTAGGACACGCCTGTGTCCAAACCTAACACACCCGTGTCGGGTCATCGGCACGCTCGTGACTAGTGGCATGTCACGAATAACTGCTACGCCAACCGTAATGACCATTGGTGGACACGGGTGGCCACACGCCCGTGCCGAATCCGACACGCCCCTGTCATACAGTACACGCCCATGCTCCGGGCCGTGACCCAAGTCAACACCAGACAAAACTTTCAGAGGAGTACACGGCCATATGACACGCCCGTGTCACATGTCGTGTGCCTGACACGTCCTGGGACATGCCCGTGTCCCAGGCCGTGTTCGAGCACTCAATGCTCGTCGACCTCAGCTTGACGACTCGAGCACGACACGAACATGTGACACGCCCGTGTCACAGGCCATCTTCACTCTACCAAAACCTGAACATTGTTCGAACAACTCCCGTTTCACTTTTACGTTTCGGGGCGTTACAAATCTCCCCCCCCCCTTAGAGAATTTCGTCCACGAAATTATGTAAGGTACACAAAACAATTTAAAAATATTACCTGCGTGGAACGATTCGGGGTATGCTTCCAACATAGTCTGCTCTCGCTCCCAAGAAAGCTCTTCACATCCGCAGTTATCCCATCGAACTTTAACCATTCGAATTTCCTTATTACAGAACTATTTGACTTCAAAGTCTTCAATGCGAACTGGTTTGACATTGGTCGTCAACCCATTATCAATCGACACTTGATCGTACGCAATAACCTGGGAAGGCTCTTGTACCACCTTCCGCAAAACTAAAACATGGAATACATCGTGTAGCCCACTCAATTCCACCGATAACTTCAATCGATACGCTGCTTCGCCAATCCTCTCCAGGATCTCAAACGGTCCAAGGTATCTCGGACTCAGCTTCTTCAAGCATCGAATCCGCCAGACACCCTTGAATGGCTTAATTTTTAAATGCACCCATTCGCCAACACTGAACTCCACATTCCTATGCTTGGCATTATAGTAATTTGCCTGCCTGTCCTGAGCGATCTTTAACCGTTCCTGAATCGTACATACCATTTAAGTGACGTCTTCCACTGCCTGATGTTTGTATAACTTTGACTCACCTATCTCCAACTAAGACAACATCGTGCGACACTTTCACTCATACAGGGCCTCGAAAGGCGTCATTCCAATACTCGCTTGAAAACTGTTATTGTATGCAAACTCTACCATGTATAGGTGATCTTCCCACCATTTTCCGAAATCTAAGACACACATACGAAGCATGTCCTCCATCATCCTGTTGACCCTTTCAGTCTGACCATCCATCTGCGGATGAAAGGCTGTGCTGAAACTCAGCTTAGTTCCCAACAACTTATGCACAAGCCTCTAGTCATTTGACGTGAAGCGTCTGTCTTGGTCACTAACAATACTGCGTGGCACACCATGCAACCGTACAATATTATCCACATAGAGCTTGGCTAACTTTTCCACCGGATCTTCCTTCCTATTCGGGATGAAGTGAGATACCTTTGTCAATCTGTCTACGACCACCCAGATGGCGTCATTTCCCTTTTTTGACCTTGGCAAACCAAGCATAAAATCCATGGAAATGTCGTCGAACTTCCATTCCGGGATAGGCAAGGAATTCAAGAAACCTCCGGGCTTCTGGCACTCCGCCTTCACCAAGGCACAAGTTTGGCACTTCGCCACAAAAAGTGCTACATCCTTCTTCAACACTGGCAACAAAAACAACTTCTTCATGTCCCTATACATCTTCATGCTCCCGGGTGGATTGAGTACTTGGTACGATGAGCCTCGTACATCAACTCCTCCTGAAGTTTATCCTCACTAGGGATGCATAGGCGGCCGTCCTTCTTTAGCAGTCCATCTTCAACTGCAAATTTGTAATTTGACCCATCCAATGATTTATCCAAGATCTGTTTCATACTGCTATCCTGAACCAAAGCCCGCCAAATCCTATCAGCTAGGTCATACTACACCTCCGTACACACAATACCTCCTCGATACTAGCCTTTTTGTCAACGCAGGAGATCTACAATGCCTCCAAATCAAAGACCAAATTCTCATCATGCACAGCCAACGAGTTGGCTTGCGCTGGTGCCCTACGACTCAACGCATTCGCCAATGCATTTACTTTCCTGAACACATAATGAATTTCGAAAGTATAGTCCCCCAGGAACTCCATCCACCTCCGCTGCCTCATGTTCAGGTCCTTCTGATCTAGCAAATACCTCAGGCTCTTATGATCAGTGTAGATATTGACCTTCACACCGTACAGATAGTGCCTCCACAGTTTTAGAGCAAATATCACGACCGCTAACTCCAAGTCATAAACCGGATAATTTCTCTCATGAACCTTCAAATGTCGTGATCCATAGGCTATCACGCTCCTATATTGTAGCAGAATACAGCCCAAACCACTGCCCGAAGCATCACTATAAATTTCAAACCGTTTGGACCCACTCGGCGAACGAAAAATAGTCGTCGTGACCAACCGCCTCTTCAATTCTTCAAAAGCCTGCATGCACTCCAGCATCCACACAAACTTTTGATCCTTCCTTTTCAGCGGCGTGAGTGGTAGACCGCCAAAGATGTCCGTCGAAACCGCCAAGTCGTTGCTAACAGTTTTAGATCGCCGAAACTGATGAATTGTCAGACCGCTTCTCGAGCCACGCGAACTACCTGTTTTTATTTCTCCAATATCATAAAATAATTTGGCTGATTTTATAATTTTACATCCATATTTCTTATGAAAGAGGCATTTTTGTAAACTGTGGAAATTTAGAGGGGAGGTGAATAGAGTATTTAAAAATTAAGAGACTCTAAACACTTCTCTTAAGCAAATTGCGAAATTGAAATATAAAAGCTTTAAACCTAAAGCTTATAGAGTGTAGTGAATATAAAAAGACTAACTGAAGTTTTAGTTGAGCTTTATACCTAACACAGCAACTAGCAACCTAGTTATATCTATCACAGCCCCAGTGCATCAATTAAAGTAAACAACCAGACAACACAAGAGATTTATAGTTGTTCCTCAATTGGGTACATCCACTCTTCTACCACCCTGGTAGGAATCCACTATAGGTTTTTGTTCAGGTGCCCTGCCACCACAAGATCTGCTTCAGTTAGATCTAGAAACCCTTCAGGCTTTTGATCAGGTGCCTAAGAACCAAACACACAGGTTTTTGATCAGGTGCCCTGCCACCAAAGGTTCACTTTTGAAGGGAGTAATAACCCTTTTACAGGAGGTTAAGGTAAAGAGTTGAAGGTGTCTTCTCTGTGTTTAGAGAAGCTAGTGGATTGCTCTAAATATATCAAAGCTCCCCCTTGCTTAGAGAATGTCCAGGAAGAAGATTTGCTTCGGGGTGTAGGAACTCCAGATTACTTTAAAGCTTTTTTTGATGCTGCTTTGAAGAAGACTCAAGATGTTGATGGTTGTTCTTCTTCAGCAACTTTGCAATCTGGGAGGAGAGTTCTTCTTCAAAGCTTGAGCACTGAGTGTTGATTTTCCTGAAGACAGGATGAACTCAGGAAGCAGCAAAAGAACAAATTCTTTTTCTTGAGAGCTCTTATTGTATCACACTTGTTGCTTCGTTCTCTTGTTTCTGTGTCTGTTGTTGTCGTTGTCTTAAGCCTACTGCCTTAATAAAAGATACAAACTTCTCTTCTGTGAAACGGTCTCGAGCCCTGCACAAAAAGTCATTCCAAATAATAGAATACGACAAAGTATGGAAACCTGTACCTGCAATCTCTCTGTCATTCCCAAAAAGGAATTAAGAATAAAAGAAATATACTTTCAATTTGACTTAACAAACTGGAACAGGAAACCAAGCCTAACGGCTATAATACAGCTGTACAAAATCCGATCTTTCCTTTAATAAAACAAATGGCTTTATACTGTCAAAATCTTTTAAATCAATGCATAAGAAATATTGCAAATAGGAAATAGAGTATATGCATTTTAATAAGCAGAATATTTTAATAGGATATGATTTAAATAAGATTGAATGTTACAGGGAATCATCTGAAATGAATATAGATAAAAGTAGATAGAAAACGTTTAGCAATGATCGAAGATCGTCGATCTGGGCATGCAGATCGTCGACCTGAACACAGAACAAAGTCTTAACAGAAAACGTCGACCTAGGATAAATGATCGTCGATCTGAGCAAGCAGATCGTTGATCTCACTTCAGAGATCATAAAACTCTGAGATCGTCGATCATCATTCGAAGATCATCAAGCGACAATCGACAATCATCGAGCACAAATCTACTAAACAGAATTTCTATTTCTATCCAATATCAACTATCCTATCTGGGTCAATCATACTTAAACCTATGGTATACTAACAATTAGTCTAACCATTCACCATAGATAAATCTTGGGTCAATTAAGCCTAATTGAGATGACATGGCCCAAATCAAAAACTAGGGAACCAACATAGCGCTATCCACGAGAAGTTCTTTGCAAAGCGCCTATAGTAGCCTGCAAGCCCTAGAATGCTCCGGACTTCCACCACCATAGTCAACACTGGCCACTCCTAAATCGCAGCAATCTTCGCCGGATCCACCGTTATGCCTTCACCACTAACAATATGACCAACAAATGCGATTGAGGATAACCAGAACTCACACTTGGAAAACTTAGCATGCAACTGATTCTTCCTCAATGTCTCCAATATCATATGCAAATGCTTGTTATGATCATCCTCATACCGCGAGTACACCAAGATGTCGCCGATAAATACTATCACAAAATGGTCCAGGTACTCTCTGAACGTCCTGTTCATTAGATCCATAAACATGTATGGCGCATTGGTCAGCCCAAACGGCATGACCAAAAACTCGTAATGTCCAAACCATGTGCTGAACATTGTCTTTGGGATGTAACTTTCCCTTATCCTTAACTGGTAGTATCCGAATTTCTGATCTAGCTTCGAATATACCGTTAACCCAACCAACTGATCAAATAGATCGTCAATCGTTGGGATCAGATACTTATTATTTTCTGTAAGCTTATTCAACTCTCGATAGTCAATACAGAGTCGCATGCTCCCATCTTTCTTCTTAACGAAGAGGACCGGTGCGCTCCAAGGCGACGAACTTGGATGCACATACCCTTGCATTATCTGATACGGAGAGCGTGACACCGGTTTGGCACCCGTCACCAGCTCAATTGTAAAATCAATCTCCCATTGAGGAGGGGCTCCCGGGAGATCATCTGGGAATACATCAGGATATTCGGACACCACTACAATACTGTCCAGACTAGGATTAGGTGTTGAAGCCTGCACAAAAAGGACAAATAGCTCAGCCCCAGACCGAACTGCCTTAATCACCTGAAGAGCCGACATCATAATCTTGCTCGACCATTTCATGCCCGCAAACGTAGTCTCCTGATCAATACTCAGTCCCAACTTCACCTCCTTGTGGTTGCAATCATTGCATGCTCGCTGCTTGGAGAGACGGTCCATTCCAAAGATTACGTCGAACTCCACTAACGGCAGCACCGATCCTTGCAAAATGAACTCTTGATCCCCGATCCGTATCTTTACCACACAAACTCTATCTGCACGCATTGAGCACCCATTGGGCAGCAAAACATCAAACTTGTCCTTTTCCATTTAGGAAGGAACTCTGATGTGCGATGCGAATCTTTTAGACAAGAAGGAATGCGAAGCTCCCGTATAGAACAGGTCTCTCGTAGGACAGTCAAAAATTAACACAAAGCCTAGCACCAACATTCATAAGCTAACAAGAAAAAAGGTAACAACTTAAAAACTAAACTGTTAAAATTTAACTTATTCCTATCACCACGTCTGCTTGCTTAATGGCCTCTTGTAGGCCAAGATTATAAAGTCTAGGCTGGGCTATAGCATTGTGGGATGCGGTTGACTCTGCCGCCTTCCCTTTTTCTTCAAATGTTGCTTCATGCCTCTTCTCGGACTTTGCACGTCCGCTCCAACACTCTCGTGCAAAATTCCCCACCTTTCCATAGTTGTAGCATGCTCTTGGGACTTGACTTGAGTTTGCCCCCGTCGCACCAGATGAAGGTGCTAAACTCGAAGTCTTCTGCTTCTTGTTCCATCTGCGAAAACCAGACTTTGAACTCGGCTGTTTGAACTCTTACCTCTTTTCCCCTGGGTCCTTCTTCTCTTGAACTTTCTTCGCGACCCTTCCAATGACCAAGCCGTATTTACCAATACTAAGAAGCCCTATGCCTTTGGCCCAACGAGGAGTAGCTATAGGTCGCTCCGTAGGCCCTCATAAAATCGGTTGGTCTTCCGCTACTCTTCAGTAAACATAACACCAACATAACGAACTAACCAAGTAAACTCGTGGAGATACTCATCCACGCCACTCTCTCGCTGAGTCAAACAAAGTTACTTATTCTCCATCTCAAGATTCTGGGAAGAAGGTAGGTATCTGGCCAAGTACAACCTTGAGAATTCCTCCAACGGTACTTCGGCAAGTTTCCTTCCCACTAAGAGATGAACCTCCAACTCGTCCCACCACATCCTTGCCTCACAAGCTAATAGGAAGGTCGCTATTGTGGTCTTCTGCCACTCTGTAGTTTCTGTAGCGGTCAAGAACCTCTTCATAATAGAGAGCCAATCCTTAGCTTTAGTTGGCGTTCCCATCCAGTCGAATACCAAAGAATTAAAGCTCACCACATGCCTGAGCTGTTTCTCCGTGGCAATCCTTGGAATTACTGGATCCACTGACCCACGATCTACCACTCCCGGATCTGCCACTCTAATCGGTTCTTGCTCATTAGCAGGTGGTGCAGGCTGCACTTGTTGGGTATTTATTGGAAAAGACCGCTTCAGCCACCAGTCTGTTGATTTCTACTGAAAGAGGTATTGTAGCCACGTCACTCGGTGCACTACTTTTCACCGATTACGGACGTTCTGATTTCCCAGCACCACTCCTAGTTACCTATAATAGCATAAACCCTTGATTAGGTGACACACAAATTGCTAAAAGCAATTATTGGAACACTCAGGTTCCCCAAAACAAGTGTATTTTTCCATTCCTAAGTGGACATTCATAGGTTCTTTCATGTTAAAACGATGACGCACATACATGTGCTCACCACCCCTTAAAAGAATTCGCCAACGAATTCAAACACAGATGACCGACACCCCCTTTGATACCAAATTATAACACCCCCATCCGTCGTATGGTATATAATAAAAGGTCCAGCTGGAACCCGACGCCATATACTACGGACAGTCGGAAGGGTAAAAAAATAAAACCAAAAACTCAACTACTCACCCTAACATAGAGCATTCTAGCGGAAGCTTTTAAACAGTTTAAAAGAACCCAAAATTTGCACAATTATGGCATGAATGTCCACTATACACCACAGGAATGAAATACAACAAATACACAAAAGAGTACTTGGCCTTAAGGCCTTACAAATGTTCACTTGATAATATAATGTTTTGCATACATCGGCTCATAGGCTGACCACATATGACAAAAGTAAAACAACAGTTCGCTTTGGCCTTCGAGGGCCAGCTCAACAACTTGGGCTTCAGCCCGATACTTGGCGCTTGGTTCCGCGGCACCTGCAAGCAACATTCCACCGGACGGTGGAAAACAAAGCAACGGTCAGCTAAGGGTGACAAAATTATAACGACCCCGCCCTTACTCGGGATGGCGATGCTCCTTACCTGCATTTCATTAACCTAGTTAAACCTTTAAGAGCATAAGTATATTTCGGCACAGGTGTAGGCTCGCTCGGCCAAAGACCCCGTGCACTCAGGACACATTATTAGTGAATCCGGTCAATTCCGTAGCTTCACTACCATCCTCGGGATGGCAAACATTATGAGCATTTTTGAGTATTTCTTACCGTAGTCCAAGACTCCCGACTATGCCAATGGCAATTTCAACTTTAGGTCCTCTAGCACCGAACCGCAAATCCCAGGTCCATTTACACCCGCCCGTTGCTCACTCCGCCTACTCACTTTAAGATGTACGTGCGAGCCAAGCTTCACCCGGATCCTAAAACATTCCTCAAACAACACATAACCAAGTTATGTTCAAGGATGGCTCCCTGGCCGCCTAGTTAGCATAATTACGTTTCCGCCTAGTTTTCCGAGTGCGCCTTGGAGTTAATCCCCAAGGATCCCTGCTGTAATCTACAGCATATAAACCCGAAAACAATCAAAGGCACGAAGTCTTCTCTGGCTACTCATGCAATGCAACATCACTAATCCAGACAAACACGTCCGGGTAGGCTTCACACACAATGCCTATGTCTGTACTACGATTCCAGACTCTAAACAAGGGGGATGAAAGTGAGAGTAAGATCTACCATTACTCTAGAGGGGGGTGAATAGAGTATTTTAAAATAATTTTGCAAATTAAAAATTAATTGGCTGTGGAAGACTTAATTTAATTATAGTGTATTGTGCTTGCAGTAAACAAAATAAGGTAAAGCAAGAAAGCTAATTCACAGCACACAACAAATAAAACACAAATAACCAGATGACACAAGGAGCTATAGTTGTTCCCAAAATAACCTGGGTACACCCACTCTTCTACCACCCTAGGTAGGAATCCACTGTAGGATGAGTTGATCAGGTGTCCTGGGCACCAAAGAGCTTTTTATAAGGTGCTCAAAAACCAAACCAGATTTTTTCATCAGGTGTCTTGCCACCACTGAGTTTTTACAAGGTCTCAGGAACCAAACACAAAACTTTTGAAGGGAGTTTTGAATAACCCTTCTACAGCAAAAGAAAATAAAAAGAGTTGAAGGTGTTCTTCTCTGTCAACAATCAAAGAGAAGATTAGTGGATTTGTTGTTGTCAAAGATCCCCCTGAGATTAGTAGTAGATCAGGAGAAGAAGCTTTGCACAGGGTGATATGCCTTAAATAAGTTGAGATCTCCAGCAATTGATAATTTCAGAAAAAGCTAAAATGTGTTGTGTCTGGAGTCTTTGATTGATGAAGCCTGGAAAACTTGAATTAGAGAAGAGATCTAAAAGAGTAGAAGGGATTCTTCTCTATGTGTTGATCTCCTTCTCTGTTCTATTGCTTGTGTTCTGTAAAAACTCTAACTGTATAATCCTGTAGAATTTTTGAGAGATGTTCTACTTTGTTATCTTTCTCTATTGTCTGTAATGATATTATGAAATCCAATCCCCTAGATAGCCATTAGCCAGTCATAAATGATTAATTGGTAGCTGTCTCTGGAGGAAAGTCCTAAGAAACATTCCCTTTCAATCTCCTTGAAACTTGCTCCGGCTTGATTGAAACGGCTACAAAATATTCTGCATTAAATGCTGGATATGGAAGATATTTGAATTCCATAACAGACTGATTTGAAATCCTGAAATCGTCGATCTCTCAAAAAATCATCGATCTGAGCTCGACTATCGTCGATCTGAGCTCAGAGATCTGGATTTTGACTTGAGATAGAAATCGTCGATCTTAGCTCGGAGATCGTCGAACCGAGCTCGAAGCCTCGTCGACCTAAGCTCAAAGATGGTCGAACTGAAATCGACGCCTCGTCGATCTGCGCTCAACGATAATTGCTTTGGTCTTCTGCACTTGTAATCTGAACTAGGAGGTTCTTGGGGCAGCTTTCAAACCTAAGTTATAAGCCTTAGACCTATTCTATTTGACCTTTAAAACAATACAATGAGGTCAAGAAAAAATCCTATGAACATAGTGATCCTAACCCAAATAAGTAATAGGATGTTCCAACAATCTCCCCCTATTTGGGTTAGGATTACTATTTACATGATTTATAGGAATTTTAAAAGCATAAAAGCAGAAATAAATACAACATTGGAGAAATGTAAACAACAGCATTGCAGAAGCATATGTATAATCACACAACAAATTTGTTCAGAGTGAGATATATGTAGTTAAGTTTACACTATAAGTCCTTTTCCTTGCCCTTTTTGAAAAGAATTTCCCTATTGGGGTTTTCAGCTTCTCTCATAGATCTTCTATCAACAGCAGCACCAAGAGATATTTGAGATTTGGCTCTGGGAACAACTGCCTCAGGGTGCAATTCCATGTACCTTTCTTGATCAAAGAATTTTCTGGAAGAATAATTTTCAAGCTCTTGCTTTCTCTGTTCAGGAAATGTTGAAATGTTGGAAGTGTCTTTCCCTTATTCTCTTGCTTTCCTCAACTGATCTAAAGCAGCTAGCTACTTCATCCTAGCTGTCCAAGAGACTGGATTGTTCTCTGGATCTACAAATGGAACAGGAGGCTCATATTTGTTAATAGTGTCAGAATGAGGAGCTTTTGAGGGAACACTTTCTTTAATCTTATAAGGGAATGGACCAGTAGTTGAATCAGTTGGGCCTTGTCCTTCCCTTTGATAAGATTGATGTCTGGACTGTCCTCTTGAATACACTCTATAATCTCTTTGATTTCCTCTATATTGAACTCTTCTTGACTGGTAGCCTCTTTGCTGATGTCCTCTGGATTGATATCTTTCTTGAAATTGAGAGGAACTTTGAGATGAAGTAAGAGAGGTTTGATGAGCTGAACTTCCACCAGATCCTGCACTGGAGAAGGAGGAGGAGGAGCAGGATTATAATGAGTTGTGCCTTGGTCATATTTCCTTCTCTTCCTCATAGCCTTCAATTGGTTCTTAGAAAATTGCATCCAATGTTCAGTAATAGGACAATCATGCAATATATAGTAAGGAATGTCATTATCAGAAGTGTCTTTCTTTGCAGGAACTCTTTTCATTGCTTTACCTCTAGCTTTCCTCTTCCTTGCAATAGTTGCTGAGGAATCATCTGAATCTATCCTGAATTCATCACTATCAGAGTTCTGGGGCTTATCATACATAGCACATATTTCCTTGTAAGCTGCCTTGGTAGGAGAATCAGGATCAGAAGCAGTAATAGAAGCAGTAACAGTAGCAGCAACAACAGCAGAAACAACACTAGAGGCAGTAGTAGTAACAACAGAAACAACAACAGAGGCATCTGAAACAACAATATTCACAACAGCAGGCTCTGAAGCAATAGCCTCTATAATCATCACATCATTATCATCAAAAGCAACAGCAGCAGGAACTTCCATAGCCTTGATTGAATCAATGTATGATTGGATCAAGCTGGGATCACAGATAGTAACAGGCACAATGGCCTTAGAAAGATCTTCAACAGCTAGAGCTGGAAGATATCTGCTATATAGACCATCAAAAATTGAAAGTAGGAACCTGAAAGATGGGAATGGGGCTGGAGCTGGAAGATCTGGCACTTCTTCTGAACTAAGCATGAAGTCTGAATCTTCAGCAGGCAGCATGACTACTTCATTGGGCATCTCCCCCTGCCTAGATTCAATAGAAACTGGATCAAGGCACCCCAAAGAAGGGATTACCTGAGGAAGATGGGAAGAAGATAGCCTTGAAGATAAATCATTGATAAATTTTAGAAGAGGAGCCAAGGAGGCTTCCAGCAGGAGTTTTAGCCTGGAAGCTAACATCTCATATAATCTATCAGCAAGAGCAGGAACATCTACTTGCACAAGGGAGGCTTGAGTTGAGGTAGAGAAGAAAGTTGCAGAAGTTGATGTAGTTGGTGGAGCTACAGAAATGTGTGGAGTTGATGTTGATGGATGGGGTATGGATGGTTCAAATATACGAATGGTGGTGATGGATGTAACTGGGATTGTAACTGATGGTATGACTGAGGTTATGGATGAGGTGAATGAGGGATGAGCTAAGATGTCTTGAAGTAGTTATTGGCAGGAGGTGGAAGAAGATGGCAGCTCTTGAGGAGATTAATGAGAATCATCCATATAGGAGTCATCTAGGAGGTTGAATGATGGAATATGGATGGATGAGTCAAGTTCAAGAGGGGGATAGTAATGTAGTGGATGAAATTCACTTGAAGAGTGGCTGGAGGAGGTGTAGAGATTATAGGAGATGAAATTGTGATGAGGGATATAGGGATGGTTGAGGAAACTTGAGGTGGATATGGTGGAGATGAGGAGGAGGAAGAAGGCAAATCTTCTAAAGGGGCAGTTGCCTGAGGGGAAGTGACAGTCACTATCCTGGTGCCTGAAGTAGTGTGAGCTGCAGAACCCCTGCTGGGTTTAGCAATCTGTCTATCCCATTTTCCAAAGAGAGCACAAGATAGTCTCTTAGAAGAATTTATATGCATTGCATTTGATACTAGTAGTTGGGGGCATTTTTTTGTGCAAAAACAAACCTACTATTCTCCAAAAATTAACAAAATTCTTGTTGATTTTCTTCTTAATCAGATCAAAGAAAATCTCTCCCCAGTTAAGGTGTTTCTTATCTACAATAGCAGTCATTAGGCAAAACTGATATCTAGAAATAGTATCATGGGTAGAATGTTTTTCTAAAATGACTGCCCACTACATCAGCCAAAAATCTGTACTCTACTGAAAGATTTTTCTTAAGTAATTTATTAGGGTTTGTTGCTATATGTCCCATTCTATCCAGCATATTACGAAATTCTTCTCCAGACAACTCAACATTATCATGTCCAGTACTCAGTTGAAAAACTTTTATCAAAAGTGCGGGAGTGAGGGATACCTGGGTTCCTCAAATAGTCCCGACAACTGTATTTTGATCCAGGTTGTGGGCTGTGTATACCCATTCCTTGATTTTGTCGGCAGCCAGCTTTATCCTTGAGGTATTGATTGTGACAAACTGTTATTCTTTGAATAATTCTAGAATGTCCTTGAAAATTTGATCACTGCCTTCAAATGAATCCATATTTATATCAAAACCTGTATCAAATTTCATCGCGGCTAAAACAGCAACTGAAACGGCCATGATTTTCCTGCAAAGACAAACCAAACAAGACCAAGTGTAGAGTGGTTTGGAGGGAAAGAAAGCTCTGCAGAATGTATGAATGTGCAAAGGAGAACGACGACCGAAAAAATGATTTTATATCAGGGTTCGATGCTGAAAAGGAAAGATCGTTGAACTCAGTTCGATGATCTGGGATTCTAAAGGAATCTGAAAGGCCTTCAACATCATCGATCTACGTTCGACGATATTGGAGAGCGTCGAGCTTTGTTCTACGATCTCTGACTAGAAAGAGATAGCCCAGCACTATCTAGGAAACGTTGAGCTCCGTTCGACGCTTTCATGAGAACATCGATCTCCGTTCGACGATCTTTAGGAAAAACGTCGAGCATAGTTTAGAGTTAAGAAAGAACTTATAGACACTAGAAAAATCAAGTTTTTAGCCTAGTCTTTGTCAATTTTAAGGTTTTAAAAATCTTGGATCTTGATTTAGACTTCCTCCATCTAACATTCCTAACATATTTAGGAAGAATGTGTGTTTCTTTTCATCCAAGGGTTTGGTGAAAATATCTCCCCTTTGCAAATCAGTTGGGATATATTGAAGTTTAATTTTATTCTTTTCAACATTATCTCTTAGGAAGTGATGCCTAATCTCTATATGTTTTGTCCTACTATGGAAGATTGGATTTTGGGCTATAGAAATAGCACTGGTGTTATCACAAAAGATTTTTGACTTATCTAAGTTGTAACCATAGTTTAGGAGCTGATTTTGAATCAACAATATCTGTGAGCAACAACTACCTGCTGCCATGTATTAAGCTTTAGCAGTTGATGTGGACACAGATGTTTGTTTCTTACAAAATAAGGAGACAAGTCTGTCACCAATAAACTGACAAGTTCCACTGGTGCTTTTCCTGTCTACTCTACATCCAGCATAATCAGCATCTGAAAATCAAGTTAATTCAAATCCTTAATCTTTTGGATACCAGATACCTAGATTTGGACAAATTTTCACAAACCTAAGAATCCTTTTTACGAATGTTAGGTGTGACTCTATAGGGCTTACTTGGAATCTAGCACAGATGCATATAGCAAACATTATGTCAGGTCCACTAGCTGTAAGATACAATAAAGAGCCAATCATTGCACTATATGTTGTCTGATCAACAAGTTTCCCATGTTCATCAGCATCTAATACGGCATTAGTAGGCATAGGTTTTTTCATAGATGATACTTCAGATATACCAAATTTCTTAACCAACTCTTTTGCATACTTTATTTGAGAAATTAATATGCCATCAGCATGTTGTTTGACTTGCAATCCTAGAAAGAAGGAAAGCTCACCCATGCTACTCATTTCAAATTTTGAATGAATTAGGTTGGAAAACCTCTTGCACAAGTTAGAATTAGTAGATCCAAAGATAATGTCATCTACATAAATTTGTACTAGTAGGATATTGGACCTATGGGTTCTAATGAAAAGAGTTTGGTCTACTCTACCCCTTTTAAAATCATTTTCAAAAAGAAAGCATGCTAAGGTCGCATACCATACTCTAGGAGCTTGCTTGAGACCATATAATGCTTTATGCAGTTTAAAAACATGATCAAGATTAGTAGGGGAGATAAAACCTGGGGGTTGTCTAACATAGACTTCTTCCTTGATATCTCCATTTAGAAATGCACTATTCACATCCATTTGATAAACTTTGAATCTCTTGTGAGCTGAATAGGATAGGAATATTCTTATTGCCTCAAACCTTGCAACTGGTGCAAAGGTCTGGTC
The DNA here is from genome assembly GCA_039513925.1 of Platanthera zijinensis. Lineage (NCBI taxonomy): Eukaryota > Viridiplantae > Streptophyta > Magnoliopsida > Asparagales > Orchidaceae > Platanthera > Platanthera zijinensis. The sequence goes on from CM077082.1 coordinate 181,063,701, forward strand.
ATAATCTATTCCTTCTTCTTGAGAGTATCCTTGTGCAACTAGCTTTGCCTTATTCCTTACAATAATGCCTTGATCATCTAGTTTGTTCCTGAATACCCATTTTGTTCCAACAATGGAGTGATCCTTTGGCCTTGGCACTAGATCCCATACTTTTTTTATTTCAAATTGATATAACTCCTCTTATATTGCAATGATCCAGTGTGGATCTTGTTCTGCATCTTGTATCGATTGAGGCTAAATTTGAGAAAGAAAACAGTTGTGCATCACATTTTGGTTGACCTGATTTCTGGTTTGCACACCAGCTGAGATGTCTACAATCACTTGGGAGATTGGATGATCTCTTGATATTACTAAATCAACAGGGGGTGTTGATTGTTCACCAACCTGTGTTGTTATTTCCTCTTGTGGAACAACAACTGGCTCTTTAATGTGATTATCACCAGGATGTTGAATGTCTTCTTTATCTTCACTACTTTCACCTTTTTGTTGGATAGGTGAAGGTGTTGTATCCTCTTCAATAATGTTTAACCTTCCTAAATTCTCTGAAAGAGAATGTACCTGCAAAGGTTCTATGGTAGAAGTATTCTTCTCCTTGAAAGACATGTTAGTTTCATCAAAGGACACATGTACAGATTCTTCAATTTTAGGACATGATTTGTTATAAACCCTATAAGCTTTACTGATCATGGAGGATCCCAGAAACACTAGTTCATCACCTTTGGCTTGAAATTTAGCTATATATTTCTTGTCATTATTATATATGTAACAAATACAACCAAAAATTCTGAAATAGTCTACTTTAGGTTTCTTCCCTTTGAGTAATTCATAGGGAGACTTGCCCTTCAGCTTATGTATCAAACTTCTATTCAACACATAGTTTGAGGTGTTCAATGCCTCTGCCCAAAAGGATAGAGGAAGGTGAGCATCTGTAAACAATGTAGTAGCATATTCAATAAGGGTTCTATTTTTCCTTTCAGCTACCCCATTTTGTTGAGGAGTTCTAGGAGCTGAGAAAGTGTGCTTGTTCCCTTCACTCTGACAGAACTCTTACATAAGAAGAGAATAAAACTCTGTCCCATGATCACTTCTGATCAGGGCAATGTGAGTATTGAACTCAATCTGTATGCATTTGAGAAACTCTGTCAAACACTTAAAGTTATCAGACTTCTTCCTCAGAAAGAACACCCATGTGAATCTTGAGAAGTCATTTACAACTACTAAAGTGTAAGATTTACCTCCTAGACTTTGTACTGTAATGGGTCCAAATAGATCTATGTGTAACAGATACAAAATCCTAGGTGAATCACTCTTATTAAGTGACTTAAAGCTATTTTTAGTTTGCTTGCCTAATTGACAAGCCCTGCAAAGTCCTTCCTTCTTGTAGGGGCTAGAAGGTAGTCCTTTAACAAGGTTGTCCTTCGATAGCCTAGCAGTTGTTCTAAGGTTTACATGTCCTAATCTCTTATATCATAGCTTATTTGGTTTACAAACAGAATTGAACAAATAGAGATCTACCTTAGTTGATTGAAAATCTACAAGATAGATGTTACCTTTCCTTTTTCCTGTCAACACAGTTGTGTTTCCTCTGATTTGATTTTGCATGAAGATTTGTTGAAAGTCACCTGGTAGCCTTCATCACACAATTGACTGATGCTGATTAAGTTGTGCTTCAGTCCTTCCACATAGGCCACCTTCTTTAATGTGACTGACCCTATCTGGACTTCACCATATCCCTTGGTCTGTCCAAAGTTTGAGTCTCCAAATAAGACCTTGGGTCCAAGCTTGGCTTTGAAGGATGTAAGATTATCCTTGCTCCCTGTCATGTGCTTTGAGCACCCACTATCAAGATACCATTGCTGGTTTATTGTTGGATAGGTCTTCACCTGCACGTATAACAATTTATTTGTTTTTGACCCAGTTTACCTTGGGTCTAGGTTGATAGCCTTTAAAATCTGAAATAAGAGACATCTCTGGTTGACTTATATAGCCTTCAGGATGATATCTCCTAGTAGGTATTATCCATTCAGCATAAGGGTTGAAGCCTTGGGATGTAGGACCTCTAGAATTGAATTTTGACTTACCCATAAAAGATTGTTCAAAGCTCTGAGCTCTGTTCGACGATCTCTTAGCTGAGTTCGACGATCTTGGGTCAGATCGTCGAACTCTGTTCGAAGATCGTTCTTGCCTGTGTTCAGAGACCAGAGATCGTCGACCTGAGTTCGACGATTCAGCATGAAAATGCTTAGCTCTGTTTGAAGATCATCGAGCTCTGTTCGAAGATCGTCGAGCTCTGTTCGATGATATCTGTTAAACCCTATTTTTCTTAGGTATATCAGAATTCTTCCTAGCTACCTCTATAACTCCCTTTCCTTTATCTGAGATAAATTTGATTGGGGTTATTAATTATATAGGTTGGCTGGATGAAGCACCCAAGCCCAGTATATTGTTAAGTCTTGAATTCACTTTGCTTGTGATGTCCATCAGTTTGATACTTATCTCATTGAGAGTTTCTTAAAACTTCTTGGCCTCAGATAGTTCACTTTTCAGTGAAGCTATCTGCTCCCTACAACATTCTAACTCCTCAGAAAGTTTTAGGTTATTTGATTTAAAGGTCCTGAGTTCAGACAGTTGATTTCTGAGAGAGATAATATCTTTCTCAGATTTGAGTAGGTCTAAACAGAGTGCCTTAAACTCAAATTTAAAGTCCTCTGAGTTAAAATCAAAAGAGTCTATTACCTGATCTTCTTCAATTTCAAGTTAAGATTCAGATCCTGACTCTTGTTCTGCATCTGAATTGTGTTGAGAGGCATTGATAGCCATCATGCAGAAGTCATTCTCTTGGGAATCATCTTCATCATCACTTGAGCTTGATGAAGTATACGATTCTTATTTAGTCTCACTCCAGGTCTCAGCTACAAATCCTTTCCTGGTATGCTTGTTCTTGCTAGAGGAGGATTGGTAATAGTTGTTTCTCCGGGAGTCTTTGTCTCTTTTTCTTTCTCTCTTATCTTTCTTGTCCTTGCTTTGGTTCTCTGGACAGTCAGACACAATGTGGCCTGGTTTCCTGCATCAAAAACAGATAATCTCTTTATTACTGGATTTTGCATACCTTGGCTTTTCATGGCCTCTAGATGACCTTTTCCTGAAGTCTATTCTAGCCATCTTGTAGAATCTTTTGGCTAGTAGGCTCATTAGCTCTTCATTGCCTGTGACCTTGTCTTCAGGCTGTTCTTGTGTAGCTTTAAAAATAATTGTCTTCTCCTTCCTTATTGCTGGAGAAGCATTCTTTTGCTCTTCCTCTCTATTTTTGATGAGCAGCTCATAGGACTTGAGCTTGCCCAATAGAGGTTTAGTGGTGATCTCATTCAAGCTTCTGGCATCCTTGATTGGAAAGATCCTTGAGTCCCAAGTGCTGGGGAAGCACATTAGGATCTTATCATTGAGTTCAGTCAGTGAGATCTCCTTGTCCAAAGTTTTTAATTCACTGACAATCAGACAGAGTATGTTATACATGTCAACTACTAAATCAGTTTGTCCCTTCTTGAAGTTCTCATACTGGGTTATGAGATGAGATCTTCTGTCCTTTCTCTCATCAGCAGATCTTGACACAAGCTCAAATAGCTTGTCCCAGATTTCCTTTGTTGAGTTGCATTCAACTACTTTCTGAAATATATCATCAGACATTGTCTGGGCAAATATATTCATTGTCTTTGCATCAACAACATTCCACTTCTTAATGTCTGCATCTGTTCCTGAAAGGGGTGGGACAGCATTTGTACTTGTGGTTTCCAGAGGTCTTGAACACACTGTTAAAACAGAATTGAAGATATCCTCATCAATAGAATTCATGTACAATTTAATCCTTGCTTTCCAAAGTGCAAACTTAGAAAGATTGCACACTGGAGGTCTGGTGCTTGCATAGTCTTTGTTCTGTGCCATGGATTTATATTAAAATAATTATAATAGAAATAACAACCCTCTAATAAAGGTTGATCTTATCAGAGATCTTTTGGTTCAGGTGTTAGCCTGTCAAAACAACCAACCTAGTGATGGTTTAGTTGTTGTATAACCAACCTGCCTCTGATACCAATTCAAAGTGAGGGTAAGATCTACCTTTTCTCTAGAGGGGGGTGAATAGAGTATTTTAAAATAATTTTTCAAATTAAAAATTAATTGGCAGTGGAAGACTTAATTTAATTATAGTGTATTGTGCTTGCAGTAAACAAAATAAGGTAAAGCAAGAAAGCTAATTCACAGCACACAATAAATAAAACACAAACAACCAGATTACATAAGGAGCTATAGTGGTTCCCCAAACAACCTGGGTACATCCACTATTCTGCCACCCTAGGTAGGAATTCACTGCTGGATGAGTTGATCAGGTGTCCTGGGCACCAATGAGCTTTTGATAAGTTGCTCAAAAACCAAACCAGATTTTTTGATCAGGTATCTTGCCAACACTGAGTTTTAATAAGGTCTCAGGAACCAAACACAAAACTTCTGAAGGGAGTTTTTAATAACCCTTTTACAGCAAAAGAAAATAAAAAGAGTTGAAGGTGTTCTTCTCTGTCAACAATCAAAGAGAACACTAGTGGATTTATTGTTGTCAAAGCTCCCCCTTAGATTAGCAATAGATCAGGAGAAGAAGCTTTGCACAGGGTGATAGGCCTTCAGTAAGTTGAGATCTCCAGCAATTGATAATTTTAGCAAAAGCTAAAATGTGTTGTGTCTGGAGTCTTTGATTGATGAAGCCTAGAAAACTTAAATCAGAGAAGAGATCTGAAAGAGTAGAAGGGATTCTTCTATGTGCATTGATCTCCTTCTCTATTCTATTGCTTGTGTTCTGTAAAAACTCAAACTGTATAATCCTGTAGAATTCTTGAGAGATGTTCTACTTGGTTATCTGTCTCTATTGTTTGTAATGATATTATGAAATCTAATCCCCTAGATAGTCGTTAGCAAGTCATAAATGACTTCCTTAATTGGTAGCTATCTCTGGAGTAAAGTCCTAAGAAACATTCCCTTTCAGTCTCCTTGAAACTTGCTCCAGATTGATTAAAACGGCTAAAAAATATTCTGCATTAAATGCTAGATATGGAAGATATTTAAATTCCATAACAGACTGATTTTAAATCCTGAAATCGTCGATCTCTAAAATAATCGTCGATCTGAGCTTGACTATCGTCGATCTGAGCTCAGAGATCTGGATTTTGACTTGAGACAGAAATCGTCGATCTGATCTCGGAGATCGTCGAACCAAGTTCGATGCCTCGTCTACCTGAGCTCAGAGATAGTCGAACTGAGTTTGACGCCTCGTCGATCTGCACTCGACGATAATTGCTTTGGTCTTCTGCACTTGTAATCTTAACTAGGAGGTCTTGGGGGCAGATTTCAAACCTAAGTTCTAAGCCTTAAACCTATTCTAGTTGACCTTTAAAACTATACAATGAGGTCAAGACACAATCCTATGAATATAGTGATCCTTACCCAAATCAGTAATAGGATGTTCCAAAAGGGGACTTTACAAATCTATCCCAAGGAACACCGCAAACTCGCCACACACTCGCGTGAGAGGGTTTCCAATGAAAATGAAGAAGAGCTTCACATGCTCAAGTTGAAAATCATTACCCTTGAAGTCTGCTTTGGCTCCATGAAGAAATAGCCGGATGAAAGGCTTCGCAAGGGAATTCTCTCCACGGACCTGGTCTCGGTTCTCAAGTTCGTTCTCCGATGCTCCGTCGGCGGCCGGATTCCTCCCCTTCCCTCTTACTTGCTCTCTCCTCTCTCTAGCTTCTTAGAAAGAGAAAACTTAAGAGGAAATGAGGAATTAATCCACTATTCCCGGACTTAAGAAAGCAGGAAATCATCTGGGCCGTAAGATCTTGTTTAAAGAAAACGAACAGCTCAGATTTGCCTAAAATATGTTAGTCCTTGGTCGAACACAGCTTTGTACACGGCCATGTTCCAGGCCGTGTGTCTCGATCCAGACACGATTGTCGAGTACAGAAAAGCACACGGGTTAGGACACGCCTGTATCCCAACCTGACACGCCCGTGTTGGTTCATCGACATGCTCGTGACCAGTGGTGTGTCATGAATAACCGCCATGCCAACCATCGTGACCCTTGGTAGACACGGGTGGACACATGCCTGTGTCAAATCCGACACGCCCGTGTCATACAGTACACGCCCGTGCTCCAGGCCGTGTCCCAAGTCGACACAAGACCAAACTTTTAGAGGAGTACACGACCATGTGACACGCTCGTGTCACATGTCGTGTGCTTGACATGCCCTGGGACACGCCCGTGTCCCAGGCCGTATTCGAGCACTCAACACTCGTCGACCTCAGCTCGACGACCCGAGCACGACAAGGTCGTGTGATACGCCCGTGTCACAGGCCGTGTTACCCCTACCAAGACCCGAACTTGGTTCGAACACCGCCCGTTTCACTTTTAAGTTTCAGGGCGTTACACTATAACCCTCCGTAGAGGTAAGGAGGTGGTCGATTCGAAATGGATCGATCCACAGGTATATATTTCTCCTCCGACCCCTCTTCTCACTTCTTCGATTATATCGCCTTTACCGATTTCAAACGATAAAATCATTTAAAATATGCCTTGTTGTATCCACATAAATTAATAATGAGCATAAGGACGAGAAAAATAAAAAATTTATTTTATTATTAAAACAAATTCATATTAATGTGCCCTTCTGCGAGGCAATATCGCAGATGCCTAAGTATGTGAAGTATTTAAAAAAACTTCTTTCTTACAAATGAAAATTAGAGGATATTTTGCATATATCCCTCAACACAGAGTGCTCGGCGACACTTACTAATAAATTGCCCCTAAAACAAAATGACCAGATAGTTTTTCCATCCCTTGCCTTTTTGGCAATATATTAGTAAAATATGCTTTAACAGATTTTGGCGCGAGCATTAATTTGATGTTGTTCTCGCTTTTCAAAAAATTAGGTTTTGGCACTCCAAGCCCTATTAAAATGTGTGTCCAATTAGTGGATTTCTCAGTTAAATTCCCCATCGGGGTAGTGGACGATGTTCTTGTCCGAGTTGATAAGTTTATCTTTCCAGTAGACTTCGTCATCTTCGACATCAAGGAGGACGTCGAGGTACAAATTATACTCGGTCTCCCTTTTCTCGCCACTTACTGCACATTAATATATGTGAGTAACAGTCGTCTCCTCCTATGGGTAGTAGATGATGAGGTTACTTTCTCTATTAATCCCTCGATGGGAGACTCGTCATCGAGCAATGACTTTTGTTATAATTTTGATACTTATTTTGGAGACCGTTCTTCTCCTATGTAAGTCTATCTTTTTAAACGATGATATTTTCGCTCTCAAAACTTTTTAATTGCGTAGAGGATGATTCTACAAATTTGTCTTTCGAAAAATTTGGTTCGAACGACATAAAAATTAAAACCTCATTAGAAGAACCACCCTTCTTAGAACTAAAACTACTACCTGAATCTCTCAAATACGCATTTTTGTGAAAGGTGAAACACTTCCTGTTATCATTTCCTCGCATTTGAGCGATTCGGAGACTTCCGATTTATTGTAAGTTTTGCTTAAACATCACCACGCAATTGCGTGGCAAATTTTTGAATTAAATGGGATAAACCCCTCTTTCTGCACCCATAAAATTTTCTTAAATGATAATAACCGCAAAACAATTCAGTCACGACGGCATCTTAATCCAAACATTGAAGATGTTGTTAAAGCCGAAATAAAAAAATTATTTGATACGGGGATTATTTAACCTATTTCAGACAGTGCATGGGTTAGCCCCGTACATGTCGTGCCCAAAAAGGGCGGTCTCACCGTAGTGGCAAATGAGCATAACGAACTCGTTCCAACTGGTACTGTTATGGGTTTGGCTGGTGTGCATCGATTATAGAAAACTAAATGATGCCACCCGCAAGGAGCATTTACCCCTACCATTTTTAGACGAAATTCTCGAAAGTCAATCTGGTCATCCAAACTATTGTTTTCTCGATGGTTTATCGGGGGTTTTCCAAATCCCCAATTGTCCTGATGACCAGGAGAAAACCACTATTATTTGTCTGTTTGACAACTTCGTATATCGAAGGATGCTATTTGGCCTCTGCAACGTGTAAGCAACATTCCAAAGATGTATGCTGACAATCTTTGGCAAGCAGGTAGAAGACTTTATGGAAGTCTTTATGGATGACTTCTCCGTATTCGGATGCTCGTTCCCTAATTGTCTTAAAAATTTAGATCGGGTCCTTCAGCGGTGCGAGGACACAAATCTCGTATTAAATTGGGAAAAATGTAACTTTATGGTTCGAGAGGGTTTGGTCCTCGTCCATAAGATTTCATTTAAGGGGATGGAGGTTGATAATACCAAAGTTGAAATTATCGAAAAACTTCCCCCAACAACTAACGTAAAATCTATTAGAAGTTTCTTGGGCCAAGAGGGATTTTATAGGCGCTTTATTCAAGATTGTTCTTAAATAACAAAGCCGTTTACCCACCTTCTTAAAAAGGAATCATCTTTTGTCTTAAGTAGCGAATGCGAGTCCGCTTTTAATTTTATAATACAAAAACTTATCAATTCGCTAATTTTAGTGGCACCCAATTGGTCCCTTCCGTTCGAAATAAGGTGCGACGCTAGTGATATTTTTGTAGGTGACGTTCTTGTCCAATGCATAAACAAATATTTTCCTGCCATTTATTACGCAAGCAAGATGCTCACTTCCCCACAAGAAAATTACACCACAATGGAAAAAGAACTCTTAGCCGTCATTTTTGCATTCAATATATTTCGCTTGTATATAACGAAATCTAAGGTTATCTTTTTTACCGACCACTCCACCTTAAAATATTTATTAACTAAAACTGACACCAAACCCCGCCTACTTCGATGGGTCCTTGATGGCGACCGCCACCAGGACGGCCAACTTAATGGTGACAACGACGTGCATGGCGCATTGGTTGATCATGGAGTTACGGCAGATGATGATGATGATGGTGGCCTTCCGGTTTAAGACTTGCGGCGCCGTGGCGGCCACGGCTACAATCTTCGTCCACGCCGCAAGAATTAATTATTATCTTTTATGCTTGCTTAGATATGGTTTGATTTTTATTGCTTGTATTTTTATTTTTATTTTGAACTCTTGGTGTGCATCTAGCACTAATTTTGGACTGCTAATAGCGCTTGTGTTGTAAGGCCTATATAAGGCTATGAATCTTAATAAAATTCAGATTATTATTGCATGCTAAAACAAGGCTTATTCCTAACCCTAATCTTCCCTCCTCTCTTCCTCCTAATTCCCCCCCCCTTCATCTTTTGGAAATCCTCCTCCTCCAAAGGGTCGGCCTCCCTCTCTCTCCCATCTCCTCTATTCTTCTTCAACACTCCTTCTACCAATTCCCTCCACGAGATTCACTCCCCACTTTCATCAAAACCGGCCACCCTTGGTGGAGTCAAGTGGAGTGCAAGAACCCAAGTATTCGGGTGAAACTTCACGGTGCATTAGCGGGGAAGACGGTCGAGTTTCTTCATCCTTGGAACAACGTCCGTGGAGAACAAAGGAGAGCGATCATTTCTAGTGGATCCAATATCTCGGATCTACTATTCCGAGTGGGGTAACAAAATTTCTACTCAAGAGTTTTCTCTTCTAGATTGTTTTGTGTGATGGATGATTTTTGCGTGACTTTTGAAACAGAATAAAATTTCGCGGAGTTTTCTTAATAGATTTGTAGATCTTTCGTTTTAATTTTTAAATACTCTCAGAAGGATTGGCGATCCTCGTTATTTCTTATTGGGGAAAGATCAACCGTTTTTCGAATCGGTGTTTTTCTTAGTGGATCTTTCTTTGGTACAACATCGCTCGCACGGACGCGAATATTCGTCCCTTTAGCTTGATCGGATCTCGGCTTCTAGTCGTGGTTCGAACTCTATCGGATTGGCTAACCGAACATTGGCGCGTGAGATAAATAATTTAATTGGTACTGCTGTGTTTTGTTAGCGTGTAGAACGAGATTGTTTATCGTGGCGAGAGAACCCTCGACGCCATACGTGTAGGCTCTTAGGATAGCCCTACATCAAATTTGGTATCAGAGGGAGGTTGTGTTGATTTCTCAATTGACACCATCCTTATGCTTTCTTATCTTAGGTCGTCTACCCACACTTGGTCATGCACGTTTCGAATTAGACAACGAAATTCTGAAATTTTCCTTTGGTCTGCAAACAGCAAAATCCAAAAAAAAAATTCTGCAGAAAATTACAAAAAAAATTCCTGAATTTTCTCCTTATTTTTCTAAGTATAAAAGTCTAAAAGAAAATTTCATTATCCTACTTTATTAGTCTCAAAACAAATCTTCTTTATAAAATATTTGGTCAAAATTTCGGATTGTCCCTATTGTTCATGCGCACTAGGTTTGGTATGGAGTATCTTCCCTCCACCTCACACATGGCCAACCACCATGATGATGAGCACGCCCCAGCAGCGGTTGCGGTGCTTCGAGAAGAGTTCAATGCTAGGTTCGATGCACTCACCCAATTAATATAAGGGTTGGCCGTAAATCAGGCGGCGCCTCAAGATCCCGGCTTTTGGATAAATAGGCAGGGGCCCCCACCACAGCCCTCTAACCAATGCAATTAAAGACAAAATCACCCTCGTTATCCGGACGACGATTTCAATTTAACTAGGGCAGTGCGATTACATCCACCATCCTACGATGGAATGGGGGGACCTCAAGTTTTCCTAGATTGGATCATGGAGATCGAGTGCTACTTTGAGTGGCACAACCTGTCTGACGGTGATAAGGTGTGAGTGGCTCGATTGAAGCTTCTGAGTATGGCCAAGACATTCTGGTTGAACGAAGAGAGGCGACTGGGTACCGTGAATGGAGTACCCCCAATTGGGTGGGCTTCCATGAAAGCAGTATTGACTAACCAATATGTCCCCGCGTATCACCAAACCCAAATGTTCGATGAGCTAGCCACCCTTCGCCAAGGGGACATGATGGTGAGATGCGACGTCCGGGAAATGCCCGAAGTAACACTATCACATTTTCGTAAGGGATCAGGCCGGATATCCAAGGCAAGCTTCTGCGCTACAGTCACACGGATCTTAACACAACTTTTAATGCAGCTTTAGCTATTGTAAAACCTAATGCCTATAAGTCCAAGGGCCGAGGTTTCTAAAAAGGAAAATCCATTTTAGGACCCCCACCCTCATCCTCCGTGCGAGACAAAGGCAAGTTTCGATCAATCGATTCGAACTCCGTGGTCATTACCGCTAGGAACATCAAAAACCCCACTTGGGAGAGAGTTCCCATTGGGTGTATTAATAAGACTAACGCCACCTGTTATTCTTGCGGAATCCAAGGGCATTATTCTAGTGAGTGCCCCACTAAGGGAAAACCCCTAGCCCTTTTAGACTCCACGTCTGATTCTGTCGAGATCATCTATGAAGCCGGTACTGAGTCTGATGCTGAGCCGAGTGATATTGATGATGACTCTTTTATGATGGTTATGAGAAGTATTCTGAATACACAGCGTGCGACAGACGATTACAATCGGACGAATATCTTCTTGGTAAATTTCAAGAACGGTGACAAGTGGTGTAAGTTAATAATCGATAGCGGTAGTTGTATGAACGTCGTTTCGGAGAATGCCATCACTCGAATGCACTTAGTCACTGAGCCTCATCCACATTCGTATAAGATAGCGTGGGTGTACAAGACGTCTATCGCAGTTTCTAAACGATGCTTGGTACCGCTTACGGTGAAGAATTATGTCGATAAGGTGTGGTGCGATGTCATCCCTATGGATGTATGTCACGTTCTACTAGGTCGTCCATGGCTTTATGATTATGATGTTACCCATTTTGGAAAAGTCAACACCTATGATTTCAAGTTCAATGGTAAGACCATTGTTTTGAAACCCACACCCCTTAAGGACCCGTCGATTGCTTCCAAGGATACCGTGGTACCTACGGAAAATAAAACGATGAGTTTTATAAGTAGGAAGGAGTTAGAGCGTTAAACCTTTCTAGATGGTGTCATTTACGCGTTAGTATGTCTACAAGTAAAGGAAGATTCACTGTCTTTAGAAAACCTACCGTTATCTCTGCGCACGTTATTGGAAGAATATAAGGACCTCTATACGGTAGATTTACCTTCCAAGTTGCCACCAATCAGGGATATTCAACATGAAATTGACTTCGTTCCGGGCTCATCCTTGCCTAATCTACCCCATTACCGACTGAATCCCTCCGCACATAATGAACTACAAACATTAATTTCTGATTTATCCATCAAAGTAAGAGCCCTTGTGTCGTCCCTGCCTTGTTGGTCCCGAAGAAAGATAAGTCTTGGAGGCTGTGTGTAGACTACCCGGCCATCAATAAAATAACTGTCAAGTATAGGTTTCCCATTCCCCGTTTGGACGATCTATTGGATATGTTATTCGGTGCCACAGTGTTCTCAAAACTGGATTTAAAGAGTGGTTTCCACCAAATAAGGATTCGGGAGGGAGACGAATGGAAAACGACTTTTAAATCTAAGGACGGGCTCTATGAGTGGTTAGTGATAGGAGAGTGACTCACCAGCGGCCCAAGTACTTTCTCCCGGTTAATGACTCAAGTATTTAAGCCATACATGTGTAAATTTGTCGTAGTCTATTTCGATGATATTTTGGTGTTTAGTACCTCGTCGATCGATCATGAAATTCATTTGCGGACTATCCTTACTACATTGCGCCAAGAGAACTTATATATTAATTTTAAGAAGTGTGCGTTCGGGGTGACTTCCGTGGAATTTCTAGGATATATACTGAGTGCTGAGGGTATTCTTATTGACCCTAAGAAGGTCCAAGTTATTAAAGAGTGGTCGGAACCGCAAAATATTAGGGATGTTAGGAGTTTTCATGGATTGGCCACATTTTATCGACGATTCATTCGTAATTTTAGTAGTATCATGGCGCCAATCACCGAATGTATGAAGAAGCGTGATTTTACATGGACCAAATTGGTCGCTAGCGCGTTTCAAATGATTAAGGATCGGATGTCCGAAGCCCCCCTACTACGGTTGCCGGATTTTAATAAAGTGTCTGAACCATCATGCGACGCTTCAGGGATAGGAATTGGAGGAGTGTTAAGCCAAGAGGGACATCCAGTTGGATACTTTAGTGTGAAACTCGCAGGCCCAAAATTAAATAATTCCAATTATTATCGTGAGTTTTATGCCGTGATACGTTGTCTCCAACATTGGCGACACTATCTCATATCGAAAGAATTTGTAATCCCCTCGGATCATGAGGCGCTAAAATTTGTAAACTCTCAAAGTATAATCAGCCCTCGTCACGGAAATTGGGTCTCCTATCTTCAGGAGTACAAATTCATTATTAAGCATCTTAAGGGTACGTTAAATCGAGTGGCGGATGCCCTCAGTCGTGTCACCCTATTATTATCTAAAATGGAGGTGACGGTAATACGATTTGACCGCATTAAGGACGAGTATGTCCTATGCCCGAATTTTAAAGATATTTATTTAGCCGCTCAGGAACATGCTACCTCTACTATTTCGGCATACTATATTCGTGACGGTTATTTATTTAAGCATACGCAATTGTGTATTCCCCGCTCTTCACTGTGCCATTTCATTGTATGGGAGCTACACAGTAGAGGTTTAGGTGGACATTTCGGCCGGGATAAAACGATAACCCTAGTGGAAGATAAATTCTTTTGTCCAGGGCTTAAGCCAATGGTCAATAAAATTGTAGGGAGTTGTCGCGTTTGTCAGTTAGCGAAGGGAAACAAAACCAATGTCAGTCTTTATACCCCACTTCCTATTCCATCTGTTCCTTTAGAGGACGTTAGTATCGACTTTATTTTGGGCCTACCTATGACATGTCGGAGACACGATTCCATCCTAGTCGTCGTTGATTGATTTTCTAAAATGGCATATTTCATTGCTAGTCACAATACCAACGACGCGTCCCATGTTGCTAAATTGTATTTCAAATAGGTCGTGCCGCATCGGGGCGTCCCCAAAATGATAGTGTCTAATAGGGACGTTAAATTCACTAGCTATTTTTGGAAAACACTTTGGATGCTTATGGGCACAAAATTGATGTTTTCATCGGCCAATCATCCCCAAATGGATGGGAAAACGGAAGTGGTTAATCGTAGCTTGGGTAGTTTTCTTCGTTGCTTAGTTGGCGATCATAAAGGTACGTAGGACCTTATCCTTCCTCATGCTCAAATAGCTTATAATAATTCAAGGAATAGGTCCACCGTTTTGTCTCCGAACGAGATCATTCATGGTTATAAGGCGCCCGTGCCTCTTGACTTGGTCCCATTACCGCCATCTTTTAAGTCTAGTCAATTCGCTAAGGATTTCTCCTTGCACGTCCACAATCTCCATAAGCACATTAGTGAGATGCTAGCTAAACAATATGCAATTTATCAATCGAATGCCAACGTACATAGGCGAGCGGTCCCCTTGAATATTGACGATTTGGTAATGGTTCGTCTCACCCCTGAATGGATGCCTTTGGGTGCTATAAAGAAATTGGCGAATAGGCGAGCCGGTCCTTTTCGAGTGTTAAAAAAGTTGGGCGAAAATTCATATTTATTATAGTTACCTGCTGATTGGGGAATTTCCCCTGTTTTTAACGTTTTCGATTTAACGCTTTATATCGCTCCACCACCTGAACTTTCTGTCTCACCGTTTACTATTTCCACTAAATCTTCTAATGGGGTGGGTGGTGAGATTGTTTCTGGATCGCTATCTCCTGCGGACTCTACGGAAGGTATGTCGCCTATTGATGATAAAACTTGCTTTTCGTCTTTGCCTAACGCATTTCCGAGGTTTCCCCGGACCGTTTTCTTGCCTGACAAGATTTTGTAGGATGTTAAGTTTCCTACTCCTGACGGTGGCGTTCACAGGTTCTTGATTCGTTGGCATGGTCATACTACTTCGGACGACTCTTGGCTCTCGGCTTCGGAGGTGGAGCTACTTGACGCGGATCTCCTACGCCGTTACGTCCCTGCCCACTCATCGGTGATGAGTCCTTTCGAGTGGGGGAGGATTGATGGCGACCGCCACCAGGACGGCCAATTTGATGGTGACGACGACGTGCATGGCGCATTGGTTGATTATGGAGTTACGGCGGATGATGATGATGATGGTGGCCTTCTGGTTAAAGACTTGCGGCGCCGTGGCGGCCATGGCTACAATCTTCATCCACGCCGTAAGAATTAATTATTATCTTTTTATGCTTGCTTAGTTATGGTTTGATTTTTTATGGCTTGTATTTTTATTTTGAACTCTTGGTGTGCATCTAGCACTAATTTTGGACTGCTAATAGCGCTTGTGTTGTAAGGCCTATATAAGGCTATGACTCTTAATAAAATTCAGATTATTATTGCATGCCAAAACAAGGCTTATTCCTAACCCCTAATCTTCCCTCCTATCTTCCTCCTAATTTCCGCCGCCCCCCCCCCCCCCTTCATCTTTTGGAAATCCTCCTCCTCCAAATGGTCGGCCTCCCTCTCTCTCCCATCTCCTCTATTCCTCTTCAACCCTCCTTCTACCCATTCCCTCCACGAGATTCACTCCCACTTTCATCCGAACAGGCCACCCTTGGTGGAGTCAAGTGGAGTGCAAGAACCCAAGTATTCGGGTGAAACTTCACGGTGCATAAGCGGGGAAGACGGTCGAGTTTCTTCATCCTTTGAGCAACGTCCGTGGAGAATAAAGGAGAGCGATCATTTCTAGTGGATCCAATATCTTGGATCTACTATTCCGAGTGGGGTAACGAAATTTCTACTCAAGAGTTTTCTCTTCTAGATTGTTTTGTGTGGTGGACGATTTTTGCGTGACTTTTGAAACGGAATAAAATTTCGTGGAGTTTTCTTAATAGATTTGTAGATCTTTCGTTTTAATTTTTTAATACTCTCGGAAGGATTGTCGATCCTCGTTATTTCTTGTTGGGGAAAGATCAACCGTTTTTCGAATCAGTGTTTTTCTTGGTGGATCTTTCTTTGGTACAACATCGCTCGCACAGACGCGAATATTCGTCCCTTTAGCTTGATCGGATCTCAGCCTCTAGTCGTGGTTTGATCTCTATTGGATTGGCTAACTGAACGTTGGCGCGTGAGATAAATAATTTAATTGGTACTGCTGCGTTTCGTTAGCGTGTAGAACGAGATTGTTTATCGTGGCGAGAGAACCCTCGACATCATACGTGTAGGCTCTTAGGACGGCCCTACATCACTCCTCCTCCTACAAGAGTTTGATTTGGAAATCCAGGATAAGAAAGGCGCGGGAAATTTGGTGCCCGACCACATCTCCCGCATAGAAAATTTGGTTGCGGAAGTGCTCGTCGAATGTGAAATAAATGTTATATTCCCTGAGGAACGCCTCCTAGCCATAAATAAAATTTCGTCATCCACACCTTGGTTCGCAGATTTTGCCAACTATTTAGTTGTGCGGGTTCTCCCAAAAGACTTTTTGAGTCAGCAAAAGAAGAAATTCTTTTCTGACTTGAAGAATTTCTTTTGGGAGGACCTTTTCTTTTTTGTATCTACGCGGATCAAGTGCTGCGAAGATGCGGCATAGGTGTGGAGTGCATGCAAATAATAAGGCACTATCACGAGGGGTCGGTCGGTGGGCATTATCAAGCTAACCGGACCGTGCGGAAGGCGCTAGCGGCGGGCTTCTTTTGGCCAACTCTCTTCAATGTTGCTCACACTTTTGTGCGCTCCTACGCTAGCTGCCAACAGTCGAGGGACATTTCTCATCGCGATGAGATGCCCCAAAATTTAGTTTTAGAGTGCGAACTCTTCGATTTGTGGGGCATTGATTTTGTTGGTCCCCTGTCTCCATTTTTTAAAAATAATTACATTTTAGTGGTGGTCAACTATGTATCGAGGTGGACGGAAGTGCAAACTCTCCACACCAACGATGCGCGATTCATCGTTAACTTTCTTTAAAAATTATTGTCTCGCTTCAGCACACCTCGCGCTATTGTGAGTGATAGGGAAATGCATTTTTGTAAGGCCCAAATGGCTAAGGCATTAGCTAAATATGGAGTTACATACAAACTTGCCACCCCCTACCACCCACAAACAAGTGGCCAAGTTGAGGTAGTAAATCGAGAGATAAAACGAATTTTAGAAAAAATTGTTTCAAATAATTAGAAAGATTGGTCCGACAAACTTGACGACGCTTATGGGCGTATCGTACGACATACAAAACCACAATTGGTTGTACTCTGTATCGATTATTCTATAGCAAAGTGTGCCATCTACCCTTAGAAGTAGAACATCACGCACTTAAGGCTTTAAAACTCATAAATCTCGACGCTAACTTAGTTTCCCAAAATAAAAAACAGCAACTAAACGAACTCGATGAATACGCCATGCGAACGCTTATGAGAGCAATAAATTCTATAAGGAGCATTCTAAGTTCTATCATGATCGAAAAATCAAGCTCCAAATTTTTTTTTCTCCGAGCGATCTTGTCCTTATTTATAATTCGCGTCTTAGACTTTTTCTCGGTAAATTAAAATCCTAATGGTCTGTCCCCTTACAAGTTGAAGAGGTTTGGCTATATGGAACCGTACTAGTCTCCCACCCGGAAAGAGTCTCTTTTAAAGTAAACGGTCATCGTTAAAAGTTATATATAGCGGGCGATCACATGTGCGTATACTCGTGATTTTTTGTCTATAAAAAGAAATTTTTTGTAAGACCCAAGGGTTCATTTTTTTGGACCAAATTACAGTTTGTGGGCTGCTTGGGTGCTCTTTCTTGCTATGTAAGGATATTTCTCCCCCTCTCTTTAATGTTTCTTTTAGCTTTTGTAATCCTATGTTTTCCTTAATAAAATAGGTTTTATTTTTCATCCTTATATTATAATTGATTTTATGTGAGTGCACACTTTTCTTCTCTTTTTATCTCTTGTTTTTTCTTTTTTTCTTTGGGTGTGTGGGTGTATGAGAGTAAATTTGTTCTTTATGTTTTCAAGGTTCTTTTTACTTTGTTTTGCTTTATGTTTTCTCTTATGGTTATGTGTTTTTATGAAGCCATTCTTATCATTTTCCCCTAGCCTTATTTTGCTTTTATGCTTTTAATTTGCTGTTTATCATTCTTATGGGTTTATAAAGGTGGATTTAAAGTGTTTTTAATTTTTTGCTTTAACTTAGTTTTTCTTTTTATTTTGTAAACTTTTTGTTCCTTTAATTTTTATTTTAACTTTTTAATGACTTTTATGAAGTTATCAGAATGAATATGTTGTATTTTATTTTTTGGATCACTTTGTTTTTGCCTTAACTTTGTAAAACTTTTGTTTTTAAATTTTTACGTTCACTTTTTCTTGATTTCTATGAGATTCTAAGAGTAGAAAAGTTATTATTTAAATTTTTGGATCTCTTTGTTTTTCGCTTTAATTTGTGTGTGTGAGTGTATGAGGTTATGCTTTATTTTGTTTTGTCTTTATTTTGTTCCTTCTAATTTATGTACAGTATTTGTGTGTATGAGGAAGTTTTTATTGTTTTCTTTATTGCTTTCTTTATTGCTTTATTTATTGTTTTCTTTAATTTATGTAGTGTGTGTGTGTGTGTGAGATTACCCCTTTCTATTTCTTATAATTTAGTTTCTTTTTTTGTTAAATTAGTTTACTTTATGCAATTACATTTATTTCCCGCCTACACATTCGAGTAGGACTTGCTTTATTTCAATTTATGCAATTTCAAATTATGTAATTTTTCTTTTTTGTTAAATTAGTTTTCTTTATGCAATTGCATTTATTTCCCGCCTACTCATTCGAGTAGGACTTGCTTTATTTCAATTTATGCAATTTAAATTATGTAATTTTGTTGGAACCCCAGTTCTGATTTGGGCAAGGATTACTATTAGGATGCCTAGGTTGACCCAATATGTATAGTCAAGGGTCATAGGATTATTTCCAGGACTATTCCTTCAGAAGATTCCAGAGAAATTAATATTTCAATTTCAAGAAATTTATTCGATGATGGTCGAACTCAGCTCGACGATCGTCGATCTCAGATTAACAAACTCAGAGTTCCTTCTCTGAGTTGAGCTCGATGAAAGTCCAGCTAAGATCGACGAACTGTGAGCTAATATCAGAATATCAGCTCGATGAAGGAGACATCACAGCTTGACGACAGTAAGTATAAGCTCGACGATTTCTGAGCTCAGTTTTTACCCAAAAATCAGCAATCCCTCCAAAGGTATATTGCTCCCAAGTCGCGAACTACTCCGAGTACCCCTCGAGGGTCGCGATATGCATCAATCCTCCTTTTTGGGCCAAGCGGATAGAAACTCCTATCCGCTCAGGCCACGCGGCTAGGGCAGTCTCCGCAAGTTAACCACCCCAGTCACATAGCAACAGCGTGCCCTGTGGGATGGCGGGTAGCTCCCATAGCTCACCCTCACAGGCGGTGCGGTTAGGCCTGCTAACTGCACAACATTCTTCCTTGCAGGGTGCGATCTAAAGCAGCAGGGGGCGATCTATGCGATCTATTTCTTCAGTCCGCAAGGTCGCCCAGCCGGTGTCAAGCATACAGACCAACTCAATCATCGCGAGCTCGGCAGACTAACTCTCCGGCTCACCATCAGAGGCGGATTCCATCTCCCCTATAGGGGCGACCTGCTCCTCAGGCTGCCGCCTAAGGGGTGGATGCTCCTCAAGACGCCCCCTCTACTTGCCCTAGGGGCGGCCTGCTCCTTAGGCCACCCCATCTACTTGTCCAAGGGGCAGCCTGCTCCTCAGGATTCCCCCTCTGCTAGCCCAAGGGGCGGCCTACTCCTCAGACCGCCCCCTCTGCTCACCCAAGGGGAGGCCTGCTCCTCAGGCCGGCCCCTCTGCTTACCCTAGGGGCAGCCTGCTCCTCAGGCCTCCCCCTCTGCTTACCCCAGGGGCATCCTGCTCCTCAGGCCGCCCCCTCTGCTTGCCCTACGGGCAGCCTGAGGAGCAGGCCGCCCCTCTGCATGCTCTAGGGGTGCCCTGCTCCTAAAGCCGCCCCCTCTTCTTTCCCTAGGGGCAGCCTGCTCCTTAAGCCGCCCCCTCTGCTTGCCTCAGAGGTGGCCTGCCTCCTACCAGGTGTCCCAGTTGGGCTGCTTGCTCTGCAAGTCCGTCCAAGCCTCCATGATAACATCACTGGGCCCCGCATCCAGAAGATCTTCCTCGGGCTTATAAATAGCCCCCAACCCCTCTCATTTTGGAGATAGGAAGAGGAAAACTACCAGGCCATCAAGACCTGTGGACTCAGTTTTCTAGTCCTCCACAGCTGATCATTAAGACTTGCGGATTAAGTTTTCCAGTCCTCTAGAGCTGATCATCAAGACCTGCGAACTCAGTTTTCTAGTCCTCCACAGCTGATCATGAAGACATACAGACTCATTTTCCTAGTCCTCCGCCGCTACCAGCAAGCTTACATCAAGCTGTGTGGCCTGTTAGCAGCCTATTTTCCTTAGCCTCTAGCAACATCTTCCTTAGCCGCCAGCTTCCCCATTTATGCCCTTTATTGCTTTCTCATGTAAAGGTGCAATAGCAAGTTGTAAGCTTATTTCTTGATTAAAGAAAAAGCATGTCGCAAGAGTTGCATTCAAGCTGCGGCGGGCGAAGTCTGGTGTTATCGCTGCTTGTGGCCCTCTCTTTTCCCCTCTCTGTCCAACCATCAGAGCTCAACAGTCAAAGTAACCGTCTGCTCATCAACTCCTGATCAGTCTTCTCCATTGATCATCAGCCTCCTCTGCTGATCATCAGCCTTCTTAACTAATCATCAGCCTCTTCCATTGATCATCAGCCTTCTCCGCTGATCATCAGCCTTCTCCGCTGATCATAAGCCTTCTTTCAACCTTCCCGGCTGCTACCAGCAATCATCACCTTTATCCCCGCAACTATCTTCTTAGCCTAGCTTGTGAGACCGAACAACCCGTTAACTAGGCGGTGCAATTTTCGTGCATCAATAGTTAACACAGGACCTTCAAATCTCGAATAGACAGCGAAATTAGCGGTTACCCATAACAGACTATCAATCAGCCAAGAACCTTGCTCTAAGTCCCAGTGAAGATATTGTTTGGGAGTCCTTAGAGCAATCTCGCAGAGAAACTACACAATAGTTTCAAGCAATCAACCGTACTCTAGCTACTATCACACAATGATTGGAAATGCAATCTTCAGCATCACCAGCTCCTCCAAATCAATGCAGCCCCAGCATCCAAGACTCCTCAAGTTTTTCCACCGGCCTATCTGTTGGTCTATCCTCCTCTTTACACTCCAACCTTTCCGCAAGGGCCTGCAACCCCTTTGGGGTCTCAGAATGATGAGTTTGCATCTCGTCAAAACTTCTTCCGGGAAGCTTCCAGAGGAAGACCAATAAGATTCCTAATCTTTCAAGGAAGTTATCTCTACTCTTTAGCTCTTGCCTTTGATCCTCCCGCAATAAAATTTCCCTTCTATCCCACTGCTCCTTATGCAGCTACAACTCATACTCCCTATTTTCCTTATACAGTAGAGCAAGAAGAGCCGTCACCATTTTTAGAAAATGTTTGGCATGAGCCAACTCCAGTAAACTTCAGAGAACCACGGTTGCCAACTAGCGCTGGAGATACTAATACAGTCAAACATCTTCAAGCCTTTGAATCAGTCGTGGCTCTCAAGGCTCTTTCAGTTGCTACTAAGTGCAAGCTTCTTATAACAACCTTTGATGGACAAGTGAGGGATTTGTTCTATGGACTACGTCCTCAGTCCATCTCTTCCTTTGCTGATTTGTGAAGAGAGTTTCTACTCAGATTTTCTACCTCTATAAAGAGAAAGGGTAGTCCAAAGGCCCTATTTGAGATCAAACAACGTGAATATGAGACTTGGTCTCATTTTGTAGATCGTTTTCAAAGAGAAATCCTTAACATCGAGATCGTCGAGCAGGAGATGTATCGAGTGGATCTCATTCATGGTTTAAGAAGTACCACTCAAGTTTGTGGCCAATGTCCGAGCACCAAGGACTTATCAAGAGTTGATTGGATTAGCAAACTCATACATTCAAAGCGAGAAGAGCAACCCCAGCTTCGTCTCCCAGCTTGTAGCTGAGAAAATTCCTCCTTACATGCAGCCTCTGAGGTCTCCTTGGAAAGACTTTTCATCTCACTCAAGGAAAACAAAAAGATTACAGCATCATCATCAACACCTCTTCCCGGGCCAGGATCGTGCCCAAGAATGGTTGATACCACTACCAGCCCAACCTCCACAAATAGCTTTGATTCATCAACCACAAGATGATGACATACCAGACTTAGAACTTGATGAGGCCATGTTAGAAGTAACCCAAGTCAGGAAGAGTAGTGCAAATTATAAAAGGCCCTATCAGCCGGCAGATCAAAGATCAAGAGAGTCAGATCCATTCTGTGAATTTCACAAAGAAAGCGGGCATCTAACTGAAAATTGACGATCACTTCGTCAACTTATACAAAAGATGCTAAGGTAGGGTAAGACGCGCGATCTACACCCAAACTATGATTATTCTGATCTGTCAACTTCAAAAGGCAAAGAAGTAGCAGACGTGCCTTGCTGCTCAAAGGGAGTATATCACCTCAATAATCACCCCAACCTCAATAATAGTGAGTGCTTCGATGCCAATGACGAGGGTGTCCTTGGAAGACTATTCAAAGGCAGAGGACATCCCAGCTCCTCAAAGCTCATCACAACCAATTACAGTTACTCTTACTGTATCTTACTTTTCAAGCATTCTCTTTGCAACACTTCTAAATGTTCTTTCTTTTCATTCAATAAAGTTTCGTCAGAGATCCCATAGTGACACTTTTCCCTTATTGCAGTGCTTCCTCCTCAATTTTTTCTCTTTGCCAAAGAGATGATTGAACAACCGAGATATCGCCGAGTCTCTCTCAGGGCCCCCTCGAGATTGAACTCCGGCGTAAGACCATAACAACCACATATAGCGGGGAGTTTTCACATATATGTAGTGGGTGCCATTCAACTCTCGTGCGGAGGATAATGGGATTTCGGATCCCGACCGGCATCGGACACAGAGTGTGTATCCAGGGAGTACCCATGTGTTAGCTCTGTTGTGCTTTGCTAAGGGATATGTTACAGTTACGATAATCTTTGCTTAACATGTAATAACAATAAAGTGTTGCCTTTTCTCTTCTATCATCTCACAACTGTGACAGCCGAACACTCTATGGTACTCTCAATCCGTGCCTTCGCATGGCCCACAACTCCGTTGATCACTCCACGGACAAGCAATAGGCCACTTGGTGCAACTAGTCTAATTGATACGCGATGCTTGTAACCCGAGGCATGAGAGCAGTGTATTTGTCGATCCTTCTCAGGAATTTCCATGTTTGTGCTTGTTTATCTTTTGTTCCCTTAAAAGGAAGCGCAACCAGCACGCTTTAGGTGGACTACACCCTGGATGATTTTTTGGCAAGTGATTCATAAGGGCCACGAGGGCTCACCTGTGGTAGCATTCAACCTTTCTTAGATCATCCTCAGGGTATAGCCCTCCTTTGTCTTTTTGCCTTCTTACAGGTTAACGGGTTAAATCCAACCAATTCTAAGGATCTGTAATATCTTTTTGGCTTATGATCATCTTATATGCACTGCCTGCATGGAGTTCTATCAGATGATGAAACACAAGTTCTCTTATCGGATGCTAACAATACAAGTCATTAATCAGAGTATCTGGTTCTCCTTGATTGACAAGCCATGCTATTATAAGTCTAAAATTAAGATGGTTTCATCTTGCTGATCTGGATTTCATGTCGAGGACATTATACCTGATCACGCGAGACGATCATTATCACGTTTTGATCTCTATTCAGTTTATAGTAGAGTTTGGCGAGTATCTCATCGGCTATCCAGCTATATCTTATCATATCTGCATCAAACTCTTCTTTTACAGAGATTATCAGATATTAGCAAGTCCTCTTCAAGTACTTGTAGCTTAATTCACTTTCATATCTATTTGCTCACTCTTCTTTTGTAGAGATTAGCAGATATTAGCAATTCCTCGTCAGGTACTTGTAGCTTAATTTTCTTTCATATTTGATTGCTCACTCTTATTTTACAGAGATTAGCGGATATTAACAAGTCCTCTTACGATATTTGAAGCTTAATTCTCTTTCATATCTTCTTGCTCACACTTCTTTTGCAGAGATTAGCTGATATTAGTAAGTTCCTCTCAGGTATTTGCAGCTTATTTCTCTATCATATCTACATCTAACTCTTCTTTTACAGAGATTAGCAGATATTATCAAGTCCTCTTCAGGTACTTACATTTTAATTTTTGTTCATATCTTCTGGCTCATTATTCTCTTGCAGAGATTAGCAGATATTTGTAAGTCCTCTTTAGCTACTTGCAAGTTATTATCCTTCTGTATTTTCCCTCATCTATATTATTGTAGAGCTCAATGGAAGATATTTACCCATCTTCCTCATTTACTAAGGAAACCCAGGTACACAAAAAATGTACCTCCTTTTTCCTCCATTGACTTTTTCTTCGCAGGGTAAAGATCGACATTGACAGATTTTTTCTAAGGAGAGACATCTGGTTCCATCTCTCCTTACCCCTTTCTCGAACGAAGGATCACAATTTTTGTGGGTCTCCTACTTTTTCGAAGTTCCCTTTGGGACTTAAAAAAGTGGGGGATTATGTTAACCCCAAAAATTGGCAATCCCTCCCAAGGTATATAGCTCACAAGTCGCGACCTACTCTGAGTACCCCCCATGAGGGTCGTGATCTGCCTCAACCCACCTTTTTGGTCCAGGAGGATAGAAACTCCTATCTGCTCAGGCCACGTGGCTAGGGTGGTCTCCGTATTCTAACCACCCTGGTCGCATAGCTACTGTGTGCCCTGCGGGACGGCGGACTGCTCCCATAGCTCAGCCTCGTAGGCCATACGGTTAGGCCTACTAACTACGTAGCATTCTTCCTTGCTGGGGGCGATCTAAAGCAGAAGGGGGCGATCTGCACGATCTAGTCCTTCAGTCCACCAGGTCGCCCAGCCGGCGTAAAACCTACAGACAAACTCACCCATCGCGGGCTCGGCGGACTCACTCTCTGGCTCACCATCAGTGGCAGATTCCATCTTCCCTATAGGGGTGGCCTACTCCTAAGGCCTCAAACCAAGGGGCGGCATGATCCTCAGGCCGACCCCCTTGCTTTCCCCAGGGGTTGCCTGCTCCTCAGGCCTCCCCCTCTACTTGCTCCAGGGGCGGCCTGCTCCTTAGGAGGCCACCTCTGCTTTCCCTAGGGGAGGCCTGCTCCTCAGGACTCCCCCTCTACTCACCCAAGGGGTGGCCTGCTTCTCGGGCCGCCCCCTCTGCATGCCCTAGGGTCAGCCTGCTCCTCAGGCCGCCCCCTCTACTTGCCCCAGCAACGGCCTTCTCTTCTTGTCACCCCCTCTACTTGCCCTAGGGGCAGCCTGCTCCTTAGGCTGCACCCTCTGCTTGCCCCAAGGGTGGACTGTTCCTCATGCCTCCCCCTCTACTTGCTCCAGGGGCGGCCTGTTCCTCAGGCCGCACCCTCTGCTTGCCTCAGAGGCATCCTGCCTCTTCCTAGTCCGCCCAGCCGGGCCGCCTGCTCGCCGAGTCCGCCCAAGCCCTTATGAGGACGCCACTGGGCCCCTCTTTATGAAGATCTTCCCCAGGCCTATAAATAGCCCCCAACGCCTCTTATTTCGGAGAGAGGAAGAGGAAAACTACCAGGCCATCAAGTCCTGCGAATTCAGTTTTCCAGTCCTCCACAGTTGATCATCAAGACCTACAGACTCAGTTTTCCAGTCCTCCACAGCTGATCATCAAGACCTGCGGACTCAGATTTCTAGTCCTCCATAGCTGATCATCAAGACCTATGAACTCAGTTTCCCAGTCCTCAACTGTTACCAGCAAGCTTACCATAAAGGCACGCGGCCTGCTAGCAGCCTCTTTTCCTTAGTCTCTGGCAACTTCTTCCTTAGCCTCCATCTTCCCCCTTTGTACCTTATATTGCTTTCTCATGTAAAGGTGCAATAGCAAGCTATAATCTTGTTTCTCGACTAAAGAAAAAGCCCATCGTAAGAGTGGCATTTAAGTCGCGGTGGGCGAAGTCTATTGTGGTCGCTGCTAGCGGCCCCCTCTCCTTTCCCTTGTTAGTCTAACCATCAGATCTCAGCTGTCAAAGTAATCGTCTGCTTGAAAGCTCCTGTTCAACCTTCTCCGCTGATCATCATCCTCCTCTATTGATCATCACCCTTCAACGCTGATCATCAGCCTCTTCCACAGATCATCATCCTTCTCCACTGATCATCAGCCATCTCTGCTAATCATCAGCCTTCTTTCAACCATCTCGACTGCTACCACCAAACCTCACCTCTATCCTCGCAACCCTATTATTCACCTAGCTTGTGAGACCGAACAACCCGTTAACTAGGCGATGTCATTTATGCGCATCACCACTCAGGTCAATGATCAAGCATCTTCAGCTCGATGATCTCTGAGCTCAGGTCAACGAATTTCTTGCTCAGGTCGAAGATTTCAAAACAGTGTTTTAAGCAGTCATCTCTTTTTAGAAACAAATTATTTTTAAGGATTAATTTTCAGGAAAATTATTCTGAAGGAAGAATACTCTAATAGGATTAATTTCAGGCAGATATAACTCTGACATTTTATGCAATTTATTCTTATGAAAATAGCCTTTTAGAGGCAACATTAAATGTGGATATTATCACAGAGTTAAATACTAATCTTTTTCCAAGGAAGTTACCATTCTAGGGAATGCTCTAGCTGTTCAGAATGAATTCAAATATTTGAATTCATTAAGCATACATACATACAAGATCATCAGAAGTTTTTCTGTCAAAGAGATACACACAAACAGACTTATAGATTTAGACTTTCTTCCTCAAGCTTTTCTTCTAGCAAACAATCATCATTCTGAGATCAACTTCACAATCACTAAAATATATATAGTGGAAGGTGAAGTATTCCTTGAAGGCCTACACCATGAAGCAAAGCTTCCACTCTAGAACTATTCTACATCTCAGGGGGAACTTTGAAAACGTCAACAAAATCCACTAGTCTTCTCTCAGATTGTTGACAGAGAAGAACATCATCTTTATCTCCATTTCCTGTGTACAGGGTTTTTAAATCCTTTTTGAAAGTGAGGGTAAGATCTATCTTCACTCTAGAGGGGGGTGAATAGAGTATTTTAAAATAATTTACAATTAAAACTGTAAAGCAGTGGAAGACTTAATTTACTTATATGTGCAATGTGCTAGCAGAAAAGTAAACACTAAAGCAGTAAGTAAACAGAAACACACATCACACAGCAAAGCAAAATGCACAGCAAGCCAGATGACACAAGGAGCTATAGTGGTTCCCCAACAACCTGGGTACATCCACTCTTCTACCACCCTAGGTAGGAATCCACTGCAAGAATAGTTGATCAGGTGTCCTGGGCACAAATGAGCTTTTGAAAAGGTTCTCAAAAACCAGATCTAGATTTTTTGATAAGGTGTCTTGCCACCACTGAGTTTTGACAAGGTCTCAGAAACCAATTTCAGAACTTTTGAAGGGAGTTTTGATAAACCCTTTTACAGGAGGGAAAGGAAAAAGAAAGTAGTTTTAAGATTTTCTTATCTGTCAACAATCTGAGAGAAGACAAGTGGAAGATGTTGCTAAAGCTCCCCCTGAGATCTGTAAGGGTTCAGGAAGGTGAGCTTTGCTAGGGTTATAGGTCTTCAGTTGCTTCAAGTCTCCAGCAAAAGATTATTTCAGCAGATGCTGAAATGTGTGATGTCTGGAGTCCTTGATGTTGAAGCTTTTGAACACTTGAGGATTTGGATGAGTAGAATAGCAGATGATCTCCTCCACAAAAAAGTTCCTTGTGTTCTTGGAGATTTTGACTCAGTGAATCTGTATATTCCAGAAGATGAGTTCTTGATCAGAGTATATTTTGATCTCTCTTCTATAACTATTTTTCTCAATCTAATAATCCTGTATATCTCTTGTCTATCTTATTGTATTGATCTGTTATCTCTTATTAAAAAACATATTTTGTAGGAGTATATCAGATTCTGACATAGATGGCCATTACTTAGTCATAAATAACTTCCATAATTGACAACTGTCTCTAGGGAAAGTCCTAAGTAACATTCCTTTTAGCCTTCCTTGAAACTTGCTCCAGATTGCTTGAAACGGCTACAAAATCCTTTGCAATAAATGCAGGAAATAAATCTCAATGAATTCCATAACTGTTCTTGAATTTTAATTATGAAAGCATTGATCTCTCACAGAAATCATCGATCTGAGCTCTACGATTGTTGAACAGAGCTCAGAGATTGGATTTAAACAGCAGACAGAAATCGTCGAACTGAGCTCTACGATCGTCGAACTGAGCTCAACGACTTGGAAAATAGCTGAAGACAGAACGTCGATCTGAGCTCGAAGATCGTCGACCGGAGTTCGACGACTTGCAAGAATTGAGCTCAGAGAACGTCGAACTGAGTTCGACATTTCATCGACCTGAGCTCGACGAAAATGGTCTTTGTCTCAACACTGAATCCTGATCTTTGAATGGTCTTGGGGGCAGCTTCAAACCTAAGTTCTAACCCTTAGACTCATTCTAATTTGACATTTTCAACTATACAACTAGGTCAAACCAATTTCCTAAAAACATAGTGATCCTTGCCCAAATTAGTAATAGGGTGTTCCAACAATCTCCCCCTATTTGGGTTAGGATTACTATTTACAAGACAAAATAGGAAATAAATAAGCATACAAACAAAGCAAAAGCTAAACAAATAATGACATAGCAGCATTGCAGATAACAGATAGAATATCAACATATATTCAGAGATAGATGTTTGTTCAGCTTACAAAAATCACTTCTTCTCATTTCCCATTTTAAATAGAATTTCCCTGTTAGGATTGAGGGCTTCTCTCTTTGATCTTCTGTCATCATCTGCACCTAAGGAGGTTTGGGATCTAGGCCTTGGACATACAACCTCAGGATGCAGCTTTATATAATCTTCTGGATCAAAGAATTTTCTTGAAGAATATCTCTCTAATTCTGTATTTCTTTGATCTGATAGGGTTGTAATGTCGGAAATGTCTTTGCCTTGCTCTTTGGCCATTTTTATTTGATCTAGTGCAGCAAGCTCTTTCATTCTGGCAGTCCATGACAATGGGTTATTTTCAGGATCTTCAAATGGGACTGGAGGTACATATCTATTGATTGATTCTGAATCAGTAGGAGTCCCGGTGACAACTATATCTCTAAGCTTATAAGGGAAAGGACCTTGAGTAGAATCAATAGGACTTTGTCCTTCCGTTTATTGTCTGGAGTAAGTTCTGTTCTCTCTCTGATTTCCTCTGTACTTACCTCTTCTAAAATGATAGCCTCTTTGATATTGTCCTCTAGGTTGATATCATTGTGAAGATTGAGAGGAATTGTTCTTTGAAGCAGATGAATGAAAAGCTGAGCCTCAACTAGATCCCGAGTCTGGAGGAGGAGGAGGAGGAAACTGAGAAGATCCTCTCTCATATTTCTCAAGCTTTCTTCTTTTCTTCATAGCCTTTAGCTGATTCTTAGAGTATTGCATCAAGGGCTCTGTTATCTGACAGTCATGCAAAATGTAATATGGTATATCATTGACATCTTTGGCTTTAGTAAGAGGGACTCTCATCATTGCTTTGCTTCTTGCTTTCATTTTCTTGGCAATGGTTCCAGTAGAATCATCAGAGTAAGTGTTGAATTTATCACTATCTGAGCTCTGGGGTCTGTCATAGAGATCATCAATCCTTTTAATGTATTCCTCTTGTTGTTTGGACTTGTCAGAAGTAGCAGCAGCAACATCAGCAGAAACTTCCTCAGCCTTAAGAGAACTGATATAAGAGATAATCAGGCTGGGATCACTGACAGTAATAGGCACAATGGCCTTGGTAAGGTCTTCAACTCCCTGAGTTGGTAAGCAGCTTCTGTGAAAAAAATAAAATTCAGACAACAGTGACATAAGGACTACTGTGAGTACTGGTACTGGAGCTGGAGTAGAAATCTCTGGCAGCAGCAATTCCTCAGGAGCAGCAGGCACTACCTCAGCTTCATAGGGCATCTCCCCCTGCCTTGATTCAGTGATAACTGGATCAAGGCACCCCATAGAAGGGATTGCCTCAGGAGAAGAGAGAGAGGGTAGCTTGTCAGATAACTCCTTTATTGATTTCAGGAGTGGAGCCATGGAGGTCTCAAGCAGGTCTACTAGCTTGGGGGCAAGTATCCCATATAGCTTATCTGCCAAAGCTGATAGATCCACTTGCTCAAGTGTGACTTGAGTAGAGGTGGAGGATGGAATGTCTAGAGGTGGATATAAATGAAGTGGATGGAATTGTTGTCCTTAAGTGGCTGGAGGAGGTGTAGGAGTGGACAGAGGAGATGAAATTGTAATAGGGGAGGAGATTGATGTGGAGATGGTTGAGGTGGAGATAGAGGTAGAAACAGTAGGAGGTGGAGAAGGAGGAGAAGAGGTGGAGGCAGGTAATTCCTCAATGAGGGTAGGGGACTGAGGGGAAGAGACTGCAATAGTACTTGTGCCTGAAGCAGTGGTAGTCCTTGTTGGATTGATTATCTGCCTGTCCCATTTACCAAGCAGGGCACAGGTAAGCCTTTTTTCTGCATTGATGTGCATCCCATTTAATACTAGCAGTTCAGGGCACCTGGAGTGCAGGAATAACCCTATAATCCTCCCAAAGTTTACTAAACTTTTATTCACTTTCTTCTTAATCAAGTCAAAGAAGAGCTCTCCCCAGTTCAAATGTTTCTTGTCCACAAGTGCTCCCATCAAGCAGAACTGATACCTTGAGATTGTATCATGTGCTGAGTGCTTTGCCAATAGCACTTTCCCCACAACATTAGCGAGAAATCTATATTCAATAGATAAGTTCTTTTTCAACAACTTTCTAGGGTTAGCGGCAGAATGTCCCATTCTATCTAACATATTCATAGATTATTCTCCAGATAACTCAATGTAATCATTTCCAGAACTCAATTAAAACACTTCAGTCAGAAGAGTAGGTGTTAGGGATACCTGCGTCCCGGCTATAGTACCAACCAATGTATTCTGATCAAAATTGTTCGCTATATATACCTATTATTTAATTTCATCGGCTGCAATCTTCATCCTGGTTGTCATTATTTGCACTAGCTGTTGTTCTTTGAATAGGTCAAGAATGTCTTTGAAGATTTGATCGCTTCCATCAAAGGAGTCCATGTCGATATCAAACCCTGTGTCGAACTTTATCTTGGCAAGAGCGGCAACGGACACAGCCATTATGAACCTGCAAAGATGAACAAACACGACCAAGTGCAGTAGAGTTTGGAGGGAAAGAACAAGTTTGCAGAGAGTATGAAAGCGCAAAAGAAGAACGACGACCGAAAGAATGATTTTATATTAGGATTCTACGCCGGAAAGGAAAGACCGTTGAACTCTGTTCGACGATCTGTGCTTCTAAAGGAATCTGAAGAGTCTTCAATAACGTCGATCTCCGTTCGACGATACTGGAGAACGTCGAGCTCCACTCGACGATCGATGAATAGAAATAAGGATAGCTAAATGCTATCAGACGACGCTGAACTCTTGTCGAGGATTTTGGGAAACGTCGATCTGCGTTCGAATTTTTTGGGGGAAAACGTCAAGCGCAGTTCAGAGACAAAAACAGCCTATAGACACAAAAAAAAGAAATAAGTTTTTAGCCTAGTCTTGGTCTGTTTTTAGATTTTCAAAATGTTGGGATTTATTTTAGGCTGCCTCCATCTAACATTCCTTACTGATTTAGGAAGAAGGTTTGTTTCTTTTCATCCAAAGGTTTGGTAAAAATATCTCCCCTTTGAAAATCAGTTGGGATATATTGAATTTCAATTTTGTTCTTCTCAACATTATCTCTTAAGAAGTGATGCCTAATCTCTATGTGTTTTGTCCTACTATGGAGGACTGGATTTTGTGCTATAGAAATTAGCACTGGTGTTATCACAAAATATTTTTGACCCTTCTAAGTTGTAGCCATAGTCTAGGAGCTGGTTTTGAATCCACAGAATCATTGAGCAACAACTGCCTGCTTCCATGTATTCAGCTTCAGCAGTTGAAGTGGACACAGATGTCTGTTTCTTACAGAACCAGGAGACAAGTCTGTCACCAAGGAACTTACAAGTTCCACTGGTGCTTTTCCTGTCTACTCTACATCCAGCATAATCAGCATCTGAAAATCAAGTTAATTCAAATCCTGAGTCTTTTGGATACCAGAGGCCTACATTTGGACAACTTTTTACATACCTAAGAATCCTCTTAACTAATATTAGGTGTGACTCTCTAGGGCTTACTTGGAATCTAGCACATATACATGTAGCAAACATTATATAAGGTCTACTAGCTGTAAGGTATAATAGAGAGCCAATCATTGCTCTATATGTTGTCTGATCAACATATTTTCCATGTTCATCAGCATCTAATACAGCATTGGTAGGCATAGGGGTTTTCATACAAGATGCTTCAGACATACAAAATTTCTTAACCAGTTCTTTTGCATACTTGGTTTGAGAAATGAATATGCCTCCAGCATGTTGTTTGACTTGCAATCCTAGAAGAAAGAAAGCTCACCCATGCTACTAATTTCAAATTTAGAGTGCATCATGTTGGAAAACATTTTGCACAAATTTGAATCAATAGAACCAAAGATAATATCTTCTACATATATTTGTACTAGTAGGGTATGGGACTTATGGGTTCTAATAAAAAGAGTTTGGTCTACTCTACCCCTTATAAAATCATTTTTCAGAAGAAAGCATGCTAAGGTCTCATACCCTTCTCTAGAAGCTTGCTTGAGGCCATATAATGCTTTATGAAATTTGAAAACATGGTCAGGATAAGTTGATGAGATAAAACCTGGAGGTTGTCTAACATAGACTTCCTCTTTGATGTCTCCATTGAGAAATGCACTCTTCACATCCATTTGGTAGACCTTCAAACCTTTGTGAGATGCATAAGCTAGGAATATTCTTTTGGCCTCTTACCTTGCAACTGGTGCAAAAGTCTGGTCATAGTCTATTCCTTCTTCTTGAGAATAACCTTGAGCAACTAGCCTTGCCTTGTTCCTTACAATAACTCCTTGATCATCCAACTTGTTTTTGAACACCCACTTTGTTCCAACAATTGAGTGATCCTTAGGCCTTGGCACTAGTTCACAAACTTGATTCCTCTGAAATTGATGTAGTTCCTCTTGCATATCAATGATCCAGTGTGGATCTTGTTCTGCATCTTGAATGGATTGAGGTTCAACTTGAGATACAAAGCAAGTATGCATCAGGTTCTGGTTGACCTGATTTCTGGTTTGCACACCAGCTGAGATGTCTCCAATCACTTGGGAGATTTGGTGTTCTCTTGTTGTTACTAAATCAACAGGGGGTGTTGATTGTTCACCAACCTGTGTTGTTGTTTCCTCTTGTGGAACAACAATTGGCTCTTCAAGATGGTTTTCTCCAAGATGTTGAACACCAAGATGTTGAGTATCCTCTTCATCTTCATTGATTTCTTCTCTCTGCAGGATAGGTGGATGTGTTGAATCCTTTTCTACAATATGTAACCTGTCCAAATTTTCTGAAAGAGAGTGTACCTGCAATGGTTCTATGGTAGAAGTAGACTTCTCCTTATAAAACATATTAGTCTCATCAAAAGATACATGAACAGATTCTTCAATTTTAACAGTAGATTTGTTATACACCCTATAAGCTTTACTGATCATGGAGTATCCCAGAAACACTCCTTCATCAGCTTTAGCTTAGAATTTTGCAAAATATTTCTTGTCATTATTGTGAATATTACAAATGCAACCAAATTTTTTGAAATAATCTACTTTAGGTTTCTTCCCTTTGAGCAATTCATAGGGAGTCTTGCCCTTCAGTTTATGTATTAGACTCCTATTCAACATATAGTTGGAGGTGTTCACTACCTCAGCCCAAAATGATAGAGGTAGGTGAGTATCTATCAATAATACAATTAGGGTTCTATTCTTCCTTTCAGCTACCCCATTTCTTTGAGGAGTTCTAGGAGCTGAGAAAGTATGCCTGATCCCTTCACTTTGACAGAACTCTTGCATAAGAAGAGAATCAAACTCTGTCCCATGATCATTTCTGATCAGGGCACTGTGAGTATTGAACTCAATCTGTAAACATTTGAGAAACTCTGTCAAACACTTAAAGTTATCAGACTTCTTCCTCAGAAAGAATGCCCAAGTGAATCTAGAGAAGTCATCTACAATCACTAAGGTGTAAGATTTCCCTCCTAAGCTTTGTACTGTAATGGGTCCAAAAAGATCCATGTGTAACAGATAAAAAATCCTAGGTGAATCACTCTTATTAAGTGACTTAAAACTGTTTTTAGTTTGCTTGCCTAATTGACAAGCCCTGCAGAGTCCTTCCTTGTTGCAGGGGCTAGAAGGTAGTCCTCTAACAAGATTGTCCTTGAACAGCCTAGCAATGGTTCTAAGGTTTAAGTTTCCTAGTCTCTTATGCCATAAATCATTTGGTTTGTAGACTGAATTAAATAAGCAGATATCAATGTTGGTTGAAAGGAAATCTACAAGATAAATGTTACCTTTCCTTTTACCTGTTAACACTGTTGTGTTATCCTCTAATTTGATCTTGCATAAGGATTTGTTGAATGTCACTTGATATCCTTCATCACAAAGTTGACTGATGCTGATTAGGTTGTGCTTCAGTCCTTCCACATAAGCCACCTTCTTGAATGTGACCGAGCCAATCTGAACAGCACCATATCAATTTGTTTGACCAAAGTTTGAATCACAAAAAATCACTTTGGGTCCAAGTTTGGTTCTGAAGGATGTTAGGTTCTCCTTGTTCCCTGTCATGTGCTTTGAGCACCCAATATCCAGATACCATTGTTGGTTCATTACTGGATAGGTCTTGACCTGCACATAAACAGCTTACATGTTTTTGACCCATTTTTCCTTGGGTCTAGGTTGATAACCTTTAAACTCAGAAATAAAAGACATCCCTTGCTGACTCTTATATCCTTCAGGATGGTATCTCCTAGGAGGCACTATCCATTCAGTACAAGGGTTGAATCTTTGGGATGAGGGACTTCTAGGATTGATTTTAGATTTACCTCTGAAAGAATGTTCAAATCTCTGAGCTCCGTTCGACGATCGTTGAGCAAAGTTCGACGATCTTAAGTCAGATTGTCGAGCTCCGTTCGAAGATCGACTATACCAGAATTCAGAGTTCATAAGTCGTCAATTTGAGTTCGACGATCCGGCCTAAGATCACCGAGATCTGTTCGACGATCGTCGACCTCTGTTCGACGTTTTCTGTTGAACTTTGTTTTCCTTAGCTAAATCAGGATTCTTCCTAGCTACCTCTACACCACCCTTTCCTTTATCAGAAATAAATTTAATTGGGGTTGTTAATACTATAGGTTGGCTGGATGAAGCACCCAAGCCCAGTGTACTGTTGAATCTTGAGTTCACTGTGCTTGTGATGTCCATCAGTCTGATGCTTCTCCCATTAAGGGATTCTTCAAACTTCTTTGCCTGGGATAGCTCACTTTTCAGTGAAGTTATCTCCTCCCTACAACATTCTAACTCCTTAGAGAGTTTGAGGTTGTCTGATTTTAAGGTGTTATGTTCAGACAATTGATTTCTGAGAGAAATAATCTCCTTCTCAGACTTTAACAGGTCTAAACAGAGTGCCTTAAATTCAGATCTAAAGTCCTCTGAATCAAAGTCAAAGGAGTCTATTACCTGGTCTTCTTCAGTTTGAGTTTCAGATGCAGACTCTGACTCTTGTTCTGCATCAGAATTTTGTTGGGAGGCATTGATAGCCATTATGAAGAATTCCTTTTCTTCAGCATCATCTTCATCATCACTTGAGCTTGATAAAGCCTCTGATTCTTCTTCAGTTTCACTCCAGGTTTCTGCTACAAATCCCTTCCTTGTATGTTTATTTTTGCTTGAGGAGGATTTGTTGTAGTTAGTTCCCCTGGAGTCCTTGTCTTTTCTCCTATCTTTCCTTTCCTTCTTGTCCTTATTCTGATTTTCTAGACAGTCAGGCACTATATGGGCTGGTTTCCTGCATCCAAAACAGATTATTTCTTTATTATTTGACTTGCCATACCTTGGCTTCTCATGCCCTCTAGATGAACTCTTTCTGAAATCTTTCCTGGCCATCTTATAGAATCTTTTGGCCAGTAAGCTCATTAGTTCTTCATTGCCTGTGGCCTTGTCTTCAGGCAGATCTTCTATAGCTTTGAATGTTATTGTCTTCTCCTTCCAGATAGTTGGAGAAGCAACCTTTTGTTCTTCCTCTCTGTTCTTGATGAGCAGCTCATAAGATTTGAGCTTGCCCAAAAGAGCCTCTGTGGTGATCTCTCTTAGGCTTCTGGCATCCTTGATTGGCCAGATCCTTGAGTCCCAAGTGCAAGGGAAGCACATTAGGATCTTGTCATTTAATTCAGTTAGAGAGATCTCCTTGTACAGTGTTTTTAATTCACTGACTATTAGGTTGAGCATGTTGTACATGTCAGCCACTGATTCAGTTTCTCCCTTCTTGAAGTTCTCATATTATCTTATGAGATGGGATCTCCTGTCCTTCCTTTCAACAACAGATCTTGAGAGAATTTAAGATAACTTGTCCATTATCTCTTTTACTGAACTGCATTCAGACACCTTTTGGAATATCTCATTAGACATTGTCTGAGCAAGGATATTCATAGCCTTTGCATCTACAACTTTCCATTTCATTATTTCTGCATCTATTCCTGAAGGAGGTGGAACAACACTTGTACTTGTAATTACTTGGGGTCTTGGACAAACTATCAAAACAGAATTAAAAATGTCCTCATCAATAGAATTCATATAAAGCCTAATCCTTGCCTTCCAAAGTGCAAACTTAGAAAGGATGCACACTAGAGGTCTGGTGCTAGCATAATCTTTGTTCTGTGCCATGGTTTTGTATGAAAATAAATATAATACAAAAAGTAATAACCCTCTATAGAAGATTTATCTTATCAAGGATCTTTTGGTTCAGGTGTTAGCCTGTTCAACCAATCTGTTTAAGATTCAGTTTTTGAGTAACCAACCTCCCTCTGATACCAATTGAAAGTGAGGGTAAGATCTATCTTCACTCTAGAGAGGGGGTGAATAGTGTATTTTAAAATAATTTATAATTAATATTGTAAAGCAGTGGAAGACTTAATTTACTTATATGTGTAATGTGCTAGCAGAAAAGTAAACACTAAAGCAGTAAGTAAACAGAAACACACAGCACACAGCAAAGCAAAAAGCACAGCAAGCCAGATGACATAAGGAGTGATAGTGGTTCCCCAACAACCTGGGTACATCCACTCTTCTACCAACCTAGGTAGGAATCCACTGCAGGAATAGTTGATCAGGTGTCCTGTGCACCAATGAGCTTTTGATAAGGTGCTCAAAAACCAGATCTAGATTTTTTGATAAGGTGTCTTGCCACCACTGAGTTTTGACAAGGTCTCAGAAATCAGTTTCAGAACTTTTGAAGGGAGTTTTGATAAACCCTTTTACAGGAGGGAAAGGAAAAAGAAAGTAGTTTTAAGATGTTCTTCTCTGTCAACAATCTGAGAGAAGAAAAGTGTAAGATGTTGCTAAAGCTCCCCTGAGATCTGTAAGGGTTCAGGAAGGTGAGCTTTTCTAGGGTGATAGGTCTTCAGTTGCTTCAGATCTCCAGCAAAAGATGATTTTAGCAGATGCTGAAATGTGTGAATTCTGGAGTCCTTGATGTTGAAGCTTTTGAACACTTGAGGATTTGGAGGAGTAGAATAGCAGATGATCTCCTCCACAGAAAAGTTCCTTGTGTTCTTGAAGATTTTGAGTCAATGAATCTGTATATTCTAGAAGATGAGTTCTTCATCAGAGTATATTTTGATCTCTCTTCTGTAACTCTTTTTCTCAATCTAATAATCTTGTATATCTCTCGTCTATCTTATTGTATTGATCTGTTATCTCTTATTCAAAAACATATTCTATAGGAGTATATCAGATTCTTACTTAGATGGTCGTTACTGTTGGATTTACCATGGTGATCTAGAAGTTGTCAAACATGTAATCTCACTGCCAACGCGATATTAGCCTGTAGGGTTGCACATAAGAGCATGTGGAGAAGTTGGAAGATTGACTGTGTTGGTAAGGGTTACCAATCACCACACAGAATGGGGTAGGGCAAACGTTGCCAAAGTAATTTCGTCGAGAGTCGTCGAGTATGACTCGCCGATTAAGGCAAAGTCGTCGAGAGTCAACGGGAGTCATTGAGTATGTCTCGCCGAGTAAGGCAAAGTCGTCGAGAATCAATCTTCTGATTCATCGAGAATCGAGGATAGAGTCGTCGAGACTGTCTGCTTATTCTCGCCGAATCTGGCTGCTGATTCTCGCCGAATCTGTTTGTTGATTCTCGCCGAATCTGTCTTCTGGATCCCGCCGACTGATTCTCGCCGAATCTTTGCTGATTCTCGGCAAATGATTCTCAAACCCTATTTTGGGTGGTCTGTGGATAGCGATACTCTTAGTTCTATTTATGCCTTTGGTATAAATTGAGACTTAGGGTTTTGGGAAGAAGAAGATTGGGCTTTTCTCCTGTGCCTTAATCGAACCCGTTAGAAGCGTTCCGCCACTCGCTCCTCCGATTCCCAAACCCCGCCGACAGAAGCGTTCCGCTTCCGCCGCCTCGTTCGCTCCGCCGATCACCTTCTTTCCGGCGACAGTCGCCGGTGTTGCTATTCTTGGCGCGGACCTAGCAGTCCGTGGAAGTGCAAGATATGGTTGATCTCCTTCCCAACCTTTCGTGCGACGAAGCTCGGTGTTCTCCTGCTCGTGTGGATTTCTGTAGAGACTTAGACATTATTCTACGTAGAACTCACCACCGACAAGACTCAAAGCTTGGAGCATCTCTGTTGAGTTTTGACTCAACACTGGAAAGGTAACTTTTACCTAGTTATTCATTTAACTTCTTGATTCAACATTCATGGCCCGATCCCAATCTCTTTGGGTTGTTCTTAATTTTTGTTACTTCCACTGTGTGCACAAGTGTTGTGCCATCCTCATAGAGAAACCCAAAAGTGGTATCAGAGGGAGGTTCCGGCCATGATTGTTGTTTTGGAAGTTAGGTTATTCCAGTACGTGTAAACCTAGGGATTCAGAAGCGTTCTAAATGTCTAGATTTAATCCTGGAACATCAATTGTTGATGGTTTTTCCAAGGGAAATCTGTGGGCCCATAACCCACAGGTTAGGGGCTCTGCCCCTTGGAACCCGGCCAGGAACGTCTGGGATTTCGTGGTAATTTCTAATTGTTAGAAATTGTTGTCTCCTTAGCAGTAACCGTCCCTCGAGTGGTTAATGAACCAGTACATTGTTTTGGATTTTGAATCCAATAATGAGAGATGAGCATGTCTACGTCTTTAAGTTGAGTTGCCTTTATCTTTGTCACAACCCGCATTTTATCCAATTTAAGAATTATCAGAGTCTGAGAAAACACGCGTCGTGATGCCACGTCGAGCAGGGATAACTGCTGACGCTCAGGCAAAACACTAACTACCTTACTTTTAAGAAGAAATCATAAGTTAAATTACTAGAAATTCAGTCATATTTTTAAAGCCGTATCCCTCGGCTCTGTGGATCATCTAGTCCACATTTCAAAATTATACTTATACGCAGCGGAAAATACTTTATTTTCATTTATGCATCCTAAGAGAGAACGCATAAGTGTCCCCAGGGGACACCCTATGCTAAGCAGGACCCTAGATTTAGTTTATTTACATATATATAAGGAAAACGGTCTTTTTACGTCGCCTTGAAAGTAATGTATGAGTTTGTAAAACATGCAAATCATGAGTTATAAATATATATATTTAATAGTGTTTTTAGGTTTTAAAAGTAACTAGCATCCTAACATAAGTCATCCCAAGAGCAAGTTTAATATAACCAAAAGCAGTAAAACTAACAGTGTAAGCAAGTGCAAAGTATCTAAAAGAGAAACCACCAGTGGGCGTCAACACCTGACACGAACCCACAGGTGAGTAAGCATGTCTATACTACGGGTCTAAAGGAACTACCTCCCAAAAGAGAAACTCACAACAGCAGCAAACACTGAAAATCTCTGGAGCAGTCTAG
Source organism: Platanthera zijinensis (assembly GCA_039513925.1). Lineage (NCBI taxonomy): Eukaryota > Viridiplantae > Streptophyta > Magnoliopsida > Asparagales > Orchidaceae > Platanthera > Platanthera zijinensis. The sequence goes on from CM077082.1 coordinate 181,103,916, forward strand.
CCACACTATCGGCTATAAACCTGTACCTGAGGTATTCAGAAAGAAAAGAATACCTCAGCAAATTATAATCAACAGGAAAGGAAAGTGCAGAAGTAAAAACAGGAATTAAAAATGGGAATTTAAAAGTACTCATCAACGGTAAAAATGGTAAGAAAGGGGGGGTGCACCAAGTGCACGATTGAAGCCAAGCTTTAAGGATCTCTGCAAAAGGATTAGTGCAATAATCATAACATGCAATAGGCTAAAACAGAAAGACTCACCTAGTACTGGAGATGGATAAAAATTTAGTAACAAGTGGCCTAGACTGGCGGCCGCATGTCCAACCAAGTCCGTTCAGCCTAAATATCCTCATGGGCTTTGGTGGTGGTATCCGTCCAACTCAACCAAACAGCCCATATTGCCATAATAAGGCAAGAAAGAAAACCAGGGTGGCGGCATCGGTCCGACCTACCCTAAAACAACATCCTACTCCAGTCCTAAGTGACCCGAGGAAAACTCGAGCTGAGGGTCTCGTATACCACAAAGCAAATTCCAAGAGCCTTAAACTCACTAGAGCAACCCTCCTAGGAGCCCTATAAAACTAAACAGACATGGAGACTCGCTACTAGCTATGCGCGAACAGATAGATACTAATCCCCCGCAGTTGGTCTGACCTGGACCTAAGCCTGAGATTCTGATCCCCAAACTAGGCGTATGGAATTAATTCATACCCGACCCTACACGGTCAATTTTATTTCTGGCGCATCTACAACGAGATTTTCTTTTACACCACCCCCATGCCCCGTTAATTTACTCCCCAACACATGCATCATTAACTTGGCGCCAACCCCGCACAATTAATTTTATACCTAACATAAACGACTAACTGGATGCGAACACAAACTATTGGCTCCATCGCATATCGGGTTGGTCTTGGCTTTCACCCAAAGAAGACCTCCACCCGCTACAACGTATATTGACGCGAACGGGGTCCTAACAAGTGTGCACGTCTGAAAAGAAAGAAAATTGAACAAAAGAACAAGTTTTGATACCCAACTTAATTTTTCTTAACCCTTACTCAAGTTCCAACCTAGGCGCCCCACCACTAACTGTTGAACGTGGCGCTGACATGGCTCACAAACCCCCTTAAAAAAAGCGAAACAACCTACCAAAAAAAAATCCTTGTACGACCGGATCCCATACCTAAATTGGTGAGTCCGCAACACACACAAAAAAGGTAGCACAACGATTTCGGGTAGGATTTGGGTAGGAGCAATTAGGATAACCGTCATAAGAAAGTAACAAAAACAAAACAACGAATTAAGGAGGTCACACGGCAAGGGCGAAGGGCGCACTTGCCTCGATTCTCCACCAAAAATTTCGCCAGCACAACCTTGCAATCCGGCCTGCCACAAGCACGCAAAACCCCTCAGAAAAACTGAGAAGAACAACCCATTAAAACAAAGGACTAAAAGGGGCGAAGTCAAACTCAAGCTCATACGAAAACCATGGAGGAACACCAAAATACTCACCTTGGAACAAAGATCGCGGCGAGAGGAGTTCGGATCCAGCCTCCGAGGAAGATTCCGGGTCTGAAATCGCCGGAGGTAGGTGGCCGGAGCACCTCCGTCGCTCGGCTCAGTTTCGCACGGGAAGGGGGGATGCTCTCGGGTTCTGGAAGGGAAGGGGCGGGGGAAATAAAAACCTAAGTGGTTTGCAACCTATTAGACTATATATAAACCTATTATCCTATAATATATAATTTACAAATAATACCCTATATACACTGTTGGAACACCCTATTACTAATTTGGGTAAGGATCACTATGCTTGTCTTAGGAATCCCAGTTGACCTGGTTGTATAGTTGAAAAGGTCAACATTAGAATGAGTCTAGGGCTTAGAACTTAGGTTTGAAGCTGCCCCCAGGATCATTCCAAGATCAAGGTTGAAGAGCTTAGTCTAAGGCAATTTTCGTCGAACTCCGGTCGACGAATCGTCGAACTCTGTTCGACGCTCTCTGAGCTCATCTTCAATAAATCGTCGTACTCTGGTCGACGATCGTCGAGCTCAGATCGACTATCTGCTTTTATCTAGCTTCTGCTGAGTCGTCGAACTCCCCTCGACTATCTTCTAGCTCAGTTCGACAATCACTCCCTAAAGTTATTTCTCAGATCTCTGAGCTCAGTTCGATGATCGTAGAGCTCAGATCGACGTTTTCTGTCTGCTTGTCCATTTAATCTCTGAGCTCAGTTCGACGATCGTAGAGCTCAGATCGACGTTTTCTTTGGAGAGATCGACGCTTTCAGGAATTCAAATGCTGCTGTTCTTTGGAATGTTTTTGAATATTATCAGCATTTATGTCAGAAGATCTCCCAGCCGTTTGTCTTTATTTCTGGAGCAAGTTTCAAGGAATTATTCAGAGAATGTTTGCTGGACTTTCCTCTAGAAGACAAGACTATTTTTGGAAGACATTTATGACTCCCAACGGCTAATTTTGGACAAGGAAACGTCAGAAATCTATTATTCCTTTCTTCTGTGTTATTAAGATTTAGAAATATACACAAGAAGAAGACACACAGAAGTGAACACACAGAATAGAATATACTGATAGCAGAAGAACAACAGAAGAACTGTGACTCAAAAATCTTCTTGCTGACTGAAAAGTGTTCACAATCTCATCACTCCAGACACCTCACCTTCAGCCTTCTTGCTGAAACCATCTTGTGCTGGAGATCAAAGTTTTGAAGACCTATCACCCTAGAGCAAAGCTTCTTTTCCTGAACCTTTCTACATCTCAGGGGGAGCTTTGACATCATCAATCCACTTGTGCTTCTCTCATTTGATTGAGAACAGAGAAGACACCCCTCATTCTTATTTTTCTTTTCCTGCTGTAAAAGGGTTCTTGAACTCCCTTCAAAAGTTCTGTCTGGTTCTGAGAGCCTTGTCAAAACTCAGTGGTGGCAAGACACCTTATCAAAAAATCTAGTTTTGGTTTTTGGGCACCTTATCAAAAGCTCATTGGTGTCAGGACACCTGATCAACTCATCCTGAGTGGATTCCTACCAAGGGTGGTAGAAGAGTGGATGTACCCAGGTTTTTGGGGAACCACTATAATTCCTTGTGTCTTCTGGTTTGTTTGTGTAATTTGTTTGCTGTGTGCTGTGCTTTTTACTTCTTAGCTTTTAACATTTTACTAGCACTCTACACTATATCATAAATTAAATTTTATATGTGCTGTTCATTTCAACTATGAAAAATTATTTTAAAATACTCTATTCACCCCCCCCCCCTCTAGAGTTGAGATAGATCTTAGCCTCACTTTCAATTGGTATCAGAGGGAGGTTAGTTACTCATACAGGCTAACACCTGAACCAAAAGATCCTTGATAAGATCAATCTCTTAAGGGGATTATTTTCTCTACATCTTCTTTTTATTTAAAGACATGGCACAGAACAAAGATTATGCAAGCACCAGACCACCAGTGTGCAACCTTTCTAAGTTTGCACTCTGGAAGGCAAGGATTAGATTATACATGAATTCTATTGATGAAGACATTTTCAATTCTGTCTTGACAGTTTGTCCAACTCCACCAGCAAGCTCAAGTTCAAATGCTGTCCCACCTCCTTCTGGAACAATGTCTGATGAAATCTTTCAGAAGGTAGCTGAATGCCACTCAGGCAAATAAATCTGGGACAAACTCTCTGAAATTGTCTCAGGATCTGCTGATGAAAGGAAAGATAGAAGATCTCATCTGATAAGCCAATATGAAAACTTCAAAAAGGGAGAAGCTGAATCAGTGGCTGACATGTACAATAGACTAAGTCTAATTGTCAATGAGCTAAAAACCCTAGACAAAGAAATCTCACTGACTGAGCTGAATGACAAAATCCTGATGTGCTTCCCCAGCACTTGGGATTCAAGAATCTGGCCAATTAAGGATGCCAGAAGTTTAAATGAGATTACTACTGAAGCTCTCCTGGGCAAGCTCAAATCCTATGAGCTGCTCATTAAAAATAGAGAAGAAGAATAAAAGGCCATCTCTCCAGCCACAAGGAAAGAAAAGACCATAGCTTTCAAAGCTGTAGAAGAGGAGCCTGAAGATAAAGCTCCAGGAAATGATGAGCTCATAAGTCTACTGGCCAAAAGATTCTACAAGATGGCCAGAAAAGACTTCAGAAAGAAACCATACAAGGGTCATGATAAACCAAGGTATGATAAATCAAATAACACTAAAGAAATCATATGCTTTGGTTGCAGGAAACCAGGCCATATTGTGCCTGACTGTCCAGAAAACAAGAATAAGGACAAAAGGGAAAGAAGAGAAAGAAGAAAAGAAAAGGATTACAAGAAGAATAGCTCAGACAAAGCCTCCTCCAGCAAGAACAAACATACAAGGAAGGGCTTTGTTGCTGAAACATGGAGTGCGACTGAAGAGGAATCTGAAGCCTCATCTAGCTCCAGTGATGATGAGGATGATGCAGATGAAAAAGAATTTTGCATGATGGCTATCAATGCATCACAGCAAAACTCTGATGAAGAATCAGATTCAGATTTAGAAAGTCAACCAGATGAGGATCAGGTAATCAACTCCTTTGATTTTGATTCTGAAGACTTCAAAGATGAATTTAAGACACTGTGTCTAGATCTATTGAAATCTGAGAAGGAGATAATCTCTCTCAGGAATCAATTATCTGAGCATAGTGTCCTAAACTCAAAGAACCTCAAACTCTCTGAGGAGTTAGAATGCTGTAGGGTGGAGATAGCTTCATTGAAGAATGAACTATCAAAGGCCAAAAAGTTTGAAGAATCCCTAAATGGGAGAAGTATCAGACTGATGGACATCACAAGCACAGTGAACTCTAGATTTAATAGCACACTGGGCTTGGGTGCTTCATCCAGCCAACCTATAATTCTGACAACTCCAATCAAGTTTGTCTCTGACAAAGGAAAGGGAGTAATAGAGGTACCTAGGAAGAATGCAGATCTGTCAGAGAAGAACTCAGTTCAATAGATGGCGTCGAGCAGAGCTCGACGATCGTCGAACAGAGCTCGACGATCTAACTACAGATCGTCGACCTCAGCTCGACGATATCCAAACTCTGAATCTCAGCATAATCGATCTTCGAACGGCGATCGACGATCTGACCCAAGATCGTCGACCTCAATTCGACGATCGTCGAACAGAGTTCAGGCTTGTGAACACACCTTCAATGGCACATTCAGATTCAATCCTAGAAGCTTCACATCCCAAGGCTTTAATCCCTATACTGAATGGATAGTACCTCCTAGGAGATACCATCCTGAAGGTTATAAGGATCAACCTGGGATGTCCTTTATTTCAGAATTCAAGGGATATCAACCTAGGCCCAAGGTCAACTGGGTCAAAAACAAATAAGCTGTTTTTGTGTAGGTGAAGACCTATCCAGCATCAAACCATCAATGGTATCTGGATAGTGGTTGCTCAAAGCACATGACAGGGGACAAGGACAACTTCACTTCCTTCAAAGCCAAGCTTGGACCCAAAGTAATTTTTGGAGACTCAAGCTTTGGAACTACAAAAGGATATGGTGCAGTCAAAATTGGCCCAGTCACATTCAAGAAGGTGGCATATGTTGAAGGACTCAATCACAACTTGATAAGTATCAGTCAATTGTGTGATGAAGGATATCAAGTAACCTTCAACAAAGACATATGCAAAGTCAAGTCTGTGGACAACACAACTGTGTTGATAGGTAACAGAAGAGGTAACATTTACTTAGTGGATTTTCATTCACCAGTGGTAGATATTTGCCTGTTTAATTCCATTTCAAAATCTAATGTTTTATGGCATAAGAGACTAGGACATATTAACCTTAGAACCATTGCTAAGCTATCTAAAGACAACCTTGTTAAAGGACTACCTTCTGGTCCCTACAAGAAGGAAGGACTTTGCAAGGCCTGTCAATTAGGCAAGCAAACTAAAAGTAGTTTTAAATCAATTAATAAGAGTGATTCACCTAGGATTTTGTACCTGTTGCACATGGATCTTTTTGGACCCATATCTGTGCAAAGCCTAGGAGGGAAGTCCTATACCTTAGTGGTTGTAGATGACTTCTCAAGATTCACTTGGGTATTCTTTCTGAGGAAGAAGTCTGATAACTTCAAGTGTTTGACAGATTTTCTCAAATGCATTCAGATTGAGTTCAAGACTCACATTGCCCTGATCAGAAGTGATCATGGGACAGAGTTTGATTCTCTTCTCATGCAAGAGTTCTGTCAGAGTGAAGGGATCGGGCACACTTTCTCAGCTCCTAGAACTCCTCAACAAAATGGGGTAGCTGAAAGGAAAAATAGAACACTCATTGAATCTGCAACTACATTATTGGCAGATGCTCACTTACCTCTGTCCTTTTGGGCTGAGGCAGTGAACACCTCCAACTATGTGTTGAACAGAAGCCTGATACACAAGCTGAAGGGCAAGACTCCTTATGAATTGCTCAAAGGGAAGAAACCTAAAATAGGCTATTTCAAAGTTTTTGGTTGCACTTGTTTTATTCATAATAATGACAAAAAATATCTAGCAAAATTCCAAGCTAAAGCTGATGAAGGAGTGTTTCTGGGATACTCCATGATCAGCAAGGCCTATAGGGTTTATAATAAATCTTCCTGTAAAATTGAAGAATCTGTTCATATTATTTTTGATGAAGCTAACATGTCTTTCAAGGAGAAGAATGCTTCTACCATAGAACCTCTGCAGGTACATTCTCTAGCTGAAGACTTGAACAAACTGTAAGTTGCTGAAAAGAATGAGAGCAGTGATGATGAAGAAGAAGTTCAACATCTTGAAGAAAATCATCCTGAAGAGCCAGTTGCTGCTCCACTAGAGGAGACAACAACACAGGCTGGTGAACAATCAACACTCCCTGTTGACTTAGTAACAACAAGAGATCATCCAATCACCCAAGTAATTGGAGAGATCTCAGCTGGTGTGCAAACTAGAAGTCAGGTCAACCAAAACCTGATGCACACTTGCTTCCTATCTAAAATTGAGCCTCAATCCATTCAAGATGCAGAGCAAGATCCACACTGGATCATTGCAATGCAAGAGGAGTTGCATCAATTTGAAAGGAACAAGGTTTGGGAACTAGTGCCTAAGCCAAAGGATCATCCCATTGTTGGAACAAAGTGGGTATTCAGGAACAAGCTGGATGATCAAGGAGTTATAGTCAGAAACAAGGCAAGGCTAGTTGCTCAAGGGTACTCTCAACAAGAAGGAATAGACTATGATCAGACATTTGCACCAGTTGCAAGGCTGGAAGCCATCAGGATATTCCTAGCCTATGCTGCCCACAAAGGTTTCAAAGTGTATCAAATGGATGTAAAAAGTGCATTTCTCAATGGGGACATCAAAGAGGAAGTCTATGTTAGACAACCTCCAGGTTTTATCTCTCTAACTCACCCTGATTAAGTTTACAAATTGCATAAAGCATTATATGGTCTCAAGCAAGCCCCTAGAGCATGGTATGAGACCCTAGCATGCTTTCTTCTGGAAAATGATTTTGTTAGGGGGAGAGTAGACCAAACTCTTTTTATTAGAACCCATAAGTCCCATACCCTGCTAGTGCAAATTTATGTAGATGACATTATTTTTGGTTCTACTGATTCAAAATTGTGCAAAAAGTTTTCCAAGCTTATGCACTCTAAATTTGAAATGAGTAGCATGGGTGAGCTATCCTTCTTCTTAGGACTGCAAGTCAAGCAACATGCTGAAGGCATATTTATTTCTCAAACCAAGTATGCAAAAGAGCTGGTTAAGAAATTTGGTATGTCTGATGCATCATGTATGAAAACACCCATGCCCTCAAATGCTGTAATAGATGCTGATGAACATGGGAAACCTGTTGATCAGACAACATATAGAGCAATAATTGGCTCTTTATTGTACCTTACAGCTAGTAGGCCTGATATAATGTTTGCCACATGTATTTGTGCTAGATTCCAAGTTAGCCCTAGAGAGTCACACTTAATCTTAGTTAAGAGAATTCTTAGGTATGTTAAAAGTTGTCCAAATCTAGGTCTCTGGTATCCAAAAGATTCAGCATTTGATTTAACTGGATTCTCAGATGCTGATTATGCTGGATGCAGAATAGACAGGAAAAGCACCAGTGGAACCTGTCAGTTCCTTGGTGATAGACTTGTCTCTTGGTTCTGTAAGAAACAAACATCTGTGTCAACTTCAACTGCTGAAGCTGAGTATATGGCTGCAGGCAGTTGTTGTTCACAAATATTGTGGATACAGAATCAGCTCTTAGACTATGGCTACAACTTAGAGAAGTCTAAAATTTTCTGTGACAATACTAGTGCTATCTCTATAGCACAAAATCCAGTCCTCCATAGTAGGACAAAACACATAGAAATTAGGCATCATTTTCTAAGAGATAATGTAGAGAAAAATAAAATTGAAATTCAATATATTCCTACTGATTTGCAAAGGGGAGATATTTTCACCAAACCATTGGATGAAAAGAAACACAGTTTCTTCCTAAATCAGTTAGGTATGTTAGATGGAGGAAGCCTTAATTAAATTACAAGATTTTGAAAAGCTAAAACAGACCAAGACTAGGTCAAAAATTTCCCTCTTTTTGTGTCTGTAGAATGAGTTTAGACTCTGAACTGCGCTCGACGTTTTCCCCAAAATCGTCGAACAGAGATCGACGATTTTCCAAAAATCATCGACCAGAGATCGACGCTTTTTCAGTCGTCGATCTGAGTTCAGAGCCCTCGCTAGAGCTAGGCTTTCTCTCCTTCTGATCAGAGGCCGTCGAGCTGAGCTCGACGTTTTTCAACATCGTCGAACGAAGATTGCCGATTTTGAAGACTCTTCAGATTCCCTCTGTAGCCCAAATCGTTGAACTAAGCTCGACGTTTCGTCGAGCTAAGCTTAACGATTTTCCTTTTTCGCGTCGAACCCTAATATAAAATCTTTCTTTCAGCCGTCGTTCTCCCTTTGCGCTTTCATACTCTGCAACTCTCTTTCTTTTCCCTCCAAATTCTCTACGCTTGGTCGTTTTTGGTTTTCTGTTGCAGGTGAATATGGCTGAATCGAGTGCTGCTATTGCTAAGATGAAGTTCGACACAGGTTTTGACATCGACATAAACTCCTTCGACGGAAGCGACCAGCGCTTCAAGGACATCCTAAACTTATTTCGAGAACAACAGCTGACTCCAATAATGACTACAAGGATGAAGATCGCCTCAGAAGAGATAAAAGAGTGGTGTTTTACCGCAACAGACGAGTCTGAGAATTCTGTTGTCGGCACCATTAAGGGGACTCAGGTATCTCTATCCCCGGCTCTTTTAACAGAAGTCTTTCAACTCAGCACTGGAGAAGACTCCATTGAACTGTCTGGAGAGGAGTTTGACACCATGCTGGATAAGATGGGTCACAATGCAGTAAACCCTAATAAGCTGCTGAAGAAAAATCTGGCAATCGAATTTCAATTCCTGGCTGATGTAGTTGGGAAGGTGCTGTTGGCCAAGCATTCAGCCCATGACACCATTTCCAGATATCAGTTCTGCCTGATGGGAGCCTTATTAGATAAGAAACACCTGGACTGGGGCTCCATCTTCTTCACTCTGATTAAGAAGAAGATCAACAAGAATGCAGTTAGTTATGGAAGAATCTTAGGGGTCTTTCTGCACAACAGGTGCCCTGACCTATTAACCTCCTCTGGCATGTTTATCAATGCATCCAAGAGGCTTTCCTGTGCCCTCTTCAGTAAATGGGACAGGCAGATTATAAACCCCTCCAGGGCTGCTGCAACACTTCATTCAGGCACAAGGACTATTTTAGTCACTCCTTCAGCAGAAGAGCTGTCTGCTTCCTCCCCTCTTCCAGCCATAACCACCCTAACCACCCAAATTGTCACCTCCTCACCACCAGTCTCCACCATAATCATCTCATCCCCAATTACCATTTCCTCACCTATGCCATCCCCTCCTCTATCCACCTCAGAGGAATTCCATCCTCTCTTTTCCTATTCAACCTTCACCATTCCATCCTTCTCACTTACAGATGACTCCTTCATGGATGATTCACCCTCTACTCCTCCTGAGCCACCCTCCACTTCCTCCTTTCAACAACTGCTCCATGACATTCTCTCTAAACCCTCCTTCACACCATCTCTTACTTCCCCTATCTCCACCTCAACCTCCTCTATCTCCATTATTCCATCTTCTGAACCAACCATTCCCTCTCCACCTTTCTCCACAATTTCAGTTTCAGCCACCATCCTTCCATCTACCTTTGCCTCTACCTCTGCTCAAGCCCCACTTGAGCATGTAGATCTTCCTATTTTGGCAGACAGGCTATATGAGTTGCTAGCTCCCAAGCTGACATCTCTACTGGAGTCTTCCCTGGCTCCACTCCTAAAGCAAGTACAGGAGCTGTCTACCAAGATTGCCTTCCTTTCCTCCTCCCTGGCTATCCCATCTTCTGTGTGCCTTGATTCATCTTTCTCTGAACCAAGGCAGGGGGAGATGCCTTATGAAGAAGTGGATGTGCCAGCTGCTGATATTATGTCTGCTCCAGCTCCAAGCTCTTGGATGTGCTTTTGCACTGAATCTGCAGAGGCTGCTATCTATATTTGATACAGTCCATTTTAGTTATCTGCCTGCAACTCCTGCTGAAGATTTGTCTAAGGCCATTGTGCCTATAGCTACCTGTGATTCAAGCCATATTTATTCCTACATCAAATCCTGGAAGGCTGTGGATATCTCTGATGCTGATACTAAGGCCACTGTGCCTCTTTCAATTGTTACTAAGGCCACTGTGCCTCCTTTTGTTGAAATTGCTGCTGATACTACTGCTGACATAGAAATGATTCCAGCAACTGATGCTGATGAAATTGCTGCTCCTGCTCCAAAGTCTGCTCCTGCTTCTGCCTGCTCTGCTGTTGCTCCCTCTCCTCTTGCTCCTGATGTTTCTGAAAAACTTAAAGCTCAAGAAGAGCTTATCAGAAGAATTGATGATCTGTATGATCAACATCAAAGTTCTGAGAGTGACCAATACAGGACTGATTCTGATGATTCTGCTAGAACTATTGCCAAGAAGAGAAAATCTAGAAGTAAAGCAATGATGTCAGTCCCTCCTGCCAAAGCCAAAGACTCAAATGATATTCCATACTACATCCTGCATGACTGCCCAATCTCTGAGCCTTGGATGCAATATTCCAAAAATCAACTGAAAGCTATGAAGAAGAAGAGGAAGCTTGACAAATATGAAAAAGGATCTTCTCAATATCAGCCTCCTCCTCCTCCTCCTCCAGATTCAGGCTCAGGTTCAGCCCCTCAAGCTCCAGTCTCCAGACACAGCTCTTCCCAGCATTATCAAAGATCATATCAAAGGGGACAGCATCAAAAAGGATATCAACCCAGAAGGGGTAATTACAGAGGAAATCAAAGAGAACAAAGATTCTATCAAAGGGAAGGACAAGGTCTCCCTGACCCTTCTTCAGGTCCTTTTCCTTACAAGCTGAAAGACACTATTGTTTCCAGGACTCCTTCTACTGTTTCTGAAATCATCAACAGATATGAACCTCCTATTCCTTTTGAAGACCCTGAGAACAACCCTGTATCCTGGACAGCCAGAATGAAAGAATTGGCTGCCCTTGATCAAATAAAAAAGGCCAGAGAACAAGGAAAGGATACTTCAAACATAACTACCTTATCAGAGCAGAGAAAGAAAGAACTGGAAAGATATGCATCAAGGAAATTCTTCAATCCAGAATATTATATGAAGCTGCACCCAGAGGCTGTTGTTCCAAGGCCCAAATCTCAAACTTCTCTAGGTGCAGAGGATGACAGAAGGTCAAAGAAAGAAAGTCAGAATCCAAATAGAGAAATTTTATTTAAAAAGGGATCTGAAAGGAAGTGAACTGTGTAAGCTAAACATTTCATCCACCTTTGGACATCTGCTGATATTTATCTGTGATCTGCTTTACTGTTATATATCTTCTCTGCATTTTGTATTAGCTTATGTATTGTTGTATGCTTTTCATTTCCTATGATTATCTGTAAATAGTAATCCTAACCCAAATAGGGGGAGATTGTTGGAACACCCTATTACTAATTTGGGTAAGGATCACTATGCTTGTCTTAGGAATCCCAGTTGACCTGGTTGTATAGTTGAAAAGGCCAACATTAGAATGAGTCTAGGGCTTAGAACTTAGGTTTGAAGCTGCCCCCAGGATCATTCCAAGATCAAGGTTGAAGAGCTTAGTCTAAGGCAATTTTCGTCGAACTCCGGTCGACGAATCGTCGAACTCCGTTCGACGCTCTCTGAGCTCATCTTCAATAAATCGTCGTACTCCGGTCGACGATCGTCGAGCTCAGATCGACTATCTGCTTTTATCTAAATTCTGCTGAGTCGTCGAACTCCCCTCGACTATCTTCTAGCTCAGTTCGACGATCACTCCCTAAAGTTATTTCTCAGATCTCTGAGCTCAGTTCAACGATCGTAGAGCTCAGATCGACGTTTTCTGTCTGCTTGTCCATTTAATCTCTGAGCTCAGTTCGACGATCGTAGAGCTCAGATCGACGTTTTCTTTGGAGAGATCGACGCTTTCAGGAATTCAAATGCTGCTGTTCTTTGGAATGTTTTTGAATATTATCAGCATTTATGTCAGAAGATCTCCCAGCCGTTTGTCTTTATTTTTGGAGCAAGTTTCAAGGAATTATTCAGAGAATGTTTGCTGGACTTTCCTCTAGAAGACAAGACTATTTTTGGAAGACATTTATGACTCCCAACGGCTAATTTTGGACAAGGAAACGTCAGAAATCTATTATTCCTTTCTTCTGTGTTATTAAGATTTAGAAATATACACAAGAAGAAGACACACAGAAGTGAACACACAGAATAGAATATACTGATAGCAGAAGAACAACAGAAGAACTGTGACTCAAAAATCTTCTTGCTGACTGAAAAGTGTTCACAATCTCATCACTCCAGACACCTCACCTTCAGCCTTCTTGTTGAAACCATCTTGTGCTGGAGATCAAAGTTTTGAAGACCTATCACCCTAGAGCAAAGCTTCTTTTCCTGAACCTTTCTACATCTCAGGGGGAGCTTTGACATCATCAATCCACTTGTGCTTCTCTCATTTGATTGAGAACAGAGAAGACACCCCTCATTCTTATTTTTCTTTTCCTGCTGTAAAAGGGTTCTTGAACTCCCTTCAAAAGTTTTGTCTGGTTCTGAGAGCCTTGTCAAAACTCAGTGGTGGCAAGACACCTTATCAAAAAATCTAGTTTTGGTTTTTGGGCACCTTATCAAAAGCTCATTGGTGTCAGGACACCTGATCAACTCATCCTGAGTGGATTCCTACCAAGGGTGGTAGAAGAGTGGATGTACCCAGGTTTTTGGGGAACCACTATAATTCCTTGTGTCTTCTGGTTTGTTTGTGTAATTTGTTTGCTGTGTGCTGTGCTTTTTACTTCTTAGCTTTTAACATTTTACTAGCACTCTACACTATATTATAAATTAAATTTTATAGCTGTTGTTCATTTCAACTGTGAAAAAATATTTTAAAATACTCTATTCACCCCCCCTCTAGAGTTGAGATAGATCTTAGCCTCACTTTCATTCACCTAACTCAAAACTTAATTAATACCTAATTCTACTAACCAACGGCAGCCCCTTGTGAACCAAAAAAAAAGATTTTAAATCAAATTTATAACCTAAACTAAGCCACTAATTACTTCATCCGTTAACTATGCGCATAATTTAAAGCATAAACTCAACACGTACACTAACCTTAACAAGCGACGTACACGCACCGACACGCCCAAGTCACTAATTCGACCAAACGTGAAGCACTAACATATATTTATAATTAAAATGACGACCCACTAACTAGCGACCATCGAAACGACGCAAAACAAAACATTCTCAAATTTCGACCAAATCCGCACCGTAGCTAAACACTCGGGCTACGAAAATAATTGCAAAGTCGGACACAACCTCCGACGATCACACACTCGAGCTAACCTCGTCCGAAGCCAAAGCACAAGGATTCCCTAAAAGGCTCAGCCGGGCCTCCAAAACAGACGCCGGCTAGCTAGGGAAACCATACAACATGCTATAACCTCTAAGAACACCTAATGAGGTACTCTAACAATGGCATGAGCCGGAAAAAAAATGCGTCCACGTAACGCCCAAGGAGAATTAAATAAATACTGAAAAAAAATAGGGGGCGTTACAGTCACCCCTCCTAAGAGAAAGTTTCGCCCCGAAACTTTACGCACAAGCTCCCAACCGGGAAGAAGCAGGAATAGTCTAACATGAGCTAGAGAGGAGAAGACAAACATACCCGGCACAAGTCAAGGGAAGAGATGAGGGTGAGCCTCCCTCATTGCTGACTCCAACTCCAAAGTAGCGCTTTCCACCTCCTGGTTCTTCCACAAGACTTAAACCATAGGAATGGTCTTTCGTCGCAACACACGATCCTGAGTATCCAGAATGCGGACCGGACTTTCCACAAAGGTCAGATTCAGGTTCCAACTGAGGCACTGCATCCAACACTTGTCTACTACTCCGCACGCACTTCCGCAGCTGACTCACATGGAACACATTGTGCACGCCTGGGAAGGTCGCTGGCAAATCCAGTCTGTACGCTGCCACACCAATACGCTCCAAAATCCTGAATGGACCCATATACCTCGGATCCAGTTTATGGTTCTTGCTGAACCTCTTCACCCCAGCCATCGGGGAGACCTTTAGGAACACCAAATCCTCCACTAAAAACTCCAAATCGGACCTACACCGGTTAGCGTTCTTCTCGTACCTCTCCTGAGCCACCCGAAGCTTCTCCCGAATAAGCTTCACGGAAACCTCCATTTCTTCGAGTGCATCAGGACCCAACAGGGGCTTCTCACCAGCCTCAGCCCAAAACAACGGCGTCCTGCAACGCCTCCCGTACAAGGCTTCAAAAGGAGCCATCTGCAGGCTCTCCCTATAGCTGTTATTGTAAGCGAACTCCATCAGCCTCAAGCGCTCAACCCACGCTCCTCCATGGTCTAAAATACAACATCTGATTGTATCCTCCACCATCGGGTTAACTCGCTCCGCCTGACCATTTTTCCGCGGATGATATGCGGTAGAATATCTCAAATCAGTACCCAAACCTTCTTGTAAACTCTTCCAGAAGCGAGACGTAAATCTGGAGTCTCGGTCTGATATGTTGCTTATAGGAACTCCAAGCAACCGGATGCCTTTATTCAAATACAGCTCAACTATCTTCTTCAAGGGGTAATCCATCTCATTAAGGTACGAAGTGAACACACTTCGCTAATCTGACAACCATAGCCAAGACTGAATCAAATTCTCTCGGAGATCGCGGCAAGCCTGAAATAAATTCCATCGAGATGCTCTCCCACTTTCAAGTCGGGATTTCCAAGGGAGTCAACTTGCCACCAGGCCTTCCATGATCGGCCTTAACATGCTAGCAGGTGGAACACTCAGAAACAAACACAAAGCAATCTGCTTCAAGTCCTAATACATCTTAGTTAGGACACGGGTGGTAGGCAATACTGACACCATGTGCCTCACTACACAATTCAACTCGTAAGAGCAGTGCATACTCAAATCTTTAATTCTTGAAAAGCTTCCTCGCGCTTATTGCTCCAAACAAAACTGCATTCTCATGCTTTGATTGAAATCCTAGCCCCTTTCCATAACCACGGCTATTTTTCTCTTGATCGGCTGAAATTTCAACTTATAATAGCAGCAATCTATTCTGGGTTGACATAAATCCTGTCCTTGCTAACCACATGACCCAGAAAGAAACCCGAGATAACCAAAACTTGCACTTACTAAATTTGGCGAATAGCTTATGGTCCTTCAAAGCAGATAAACCAAATGCAGATGCCGATCACCCTCCACAGCATCGCGGGAATAAATCAAAACATCGACGATGAACGCGACCACGAACTTATCCAGGAAGTCCTTGTACACGCGGTTCATCAAATCCATAAAGGCCGAGAGTACACTTGCCAAACCATACGATATAACCAAAAACGCAAACCTGCTCAAACTAGCAGACATCCTGAGATTCATCAAGGCAGGCAACACTAAGGACAAGGATGGGCATGTTTTATGGCATTAAGAGAATACCCAAAAACGTCACCTAAAAACACAATCATAAAAGGTCCAGATTTAGGATGAACTCTACGCCTCACACAAGAGGAAAATTAACTAGGACGACATCCGAACACTCGCGCACCAAGAGAATCTCCTCTAAGCGCGACAACGAACACCGGTTTCTAAAAACTGAACCCAAACAAACAAACATCCCGAAGCTAACGGCTTCCAAGCACAAACCGCAGAAGATAACTGGAGAAGCCTAACACGGATCACCATATACACCCTTGGGTCGACCGTCGTCCATCTTGAGGTCCAAACGCTAAATTTTGCACCGGATAATAACGTCATGCCCAGACGACCCATACATGCACAAAATCACATCAAAAACTTCCCGGTCTATCACTTTTAAATCAAAAGCCACTAGAAAATCACCCAATTGATTCGGACATAACTGAACAACTTGGTCTGATACCACTGAATCATTAGAAGGAAAACTTGACACAAAACATGTCACCAATCCGACAGAGGGTCAAACCATGACACTCTACCAAGGCACTAGACCCGAACGGGTGGGTAGCGACAAAACCATAAGAACACTCGCCTAACTGTTCTTTACCATAAACTTCCCTATACAAATCGTGTACACAACTAAACGAATAAACAACAAACCAGGAAGAAGATAAAACAAGTTATAACCTAACCTGAAATCACTTAGGTCGAAGACTGAATTTCTTCCTCGATCGACGCGATCAGCTTACCCTTTCCTTTGCCCAAGTACTGCACCTGAGGTAAAACTTGAGGTGGGGCAGGCTGAAACGCAGGCTGAAATTGCGGGCACCTTGCCTTAACATATCCCTTTTGCCCACACTGAAAGCAGACCTTACCCTTATCCCAATAATGGGCCACCTCATGCCCATTCTTCTTGCACGAGGTACACACCAGATCTCCTTTGGGGGTCTTCTGAACCTCCTGAACTTGGTCCTTCTTTTGAGCCTTCATTTGCTTAAAACATCTTTCAAAGCGGTGGCCTGATCGGCCACAGAAGCTAGACATTTCCTTACTCCTTTTCCTTGAAACATCACTGGATACCTGGATGGTCTTACCCTCATCGGTCTTCCTTTTATCCTTCCTTAGAATCATGTCTCTATCCATAGCATGGCCCATAGCATCAACTTTAAGAGCAATTTCCACTGACCTTACATCAGTCTCGAATTGGTAAGTATTAGAGTACTGTTGAATGTCACTTGGGAGGCCACCCAAGAAGCCTTTTACTCTGCACCCTTCAGCAGAAAACAATCCAGAAGCAATCTTATTAAATTTGCTGATCTCGCTCTGATTTTACACCACTGCGGGGGCTGGCTCACTAGGCTGTCATCCTAAGGTTGCAGCCAACAATTCCTGCAACTGCACTTGCATCGCCACTACCTGACCCGCTATGGTCTCCATGCTCTGGCACAGTTCTACAATCACCGTCTCTCTCTGCGCGCCTGACGACTCGCCCTCAGATTGGGGAGTCGACCTCATCACTCTACGCTTAGGCGTCATGCTATACGAGCAAACAACACAATAATCGAAACATAGTTCAACTACTAGGACAAAACAAACAGATATAGACAAACCTACATAAGTACTTGCTTTAACTGCCAACTTGCTCTGGGGTTTTATATATATATTTTTTTTTACAAAAATGATAGCATGCTTAACCTAAGATGATTTACCACCATCATACTAACTCTGGTGCCTAGACCATGAATGCATGTATTTATATTCTTTTTTGACCCAAAAATTATGTGTGTACACATGTCATCATGCAAGTCTTTAGCTTGGCATGTTGTGCTTATGCAATGTTATGTCATGCATGTTTGTGCTATGCATTCTAGAAAAGGCCCTAATGCATGTTATGAGCGGCGTACGCTTGAAAATGTTATGCATCCCATAATACATAACATTTTCATGCAACGAAAAAAGAAAATGTGCTAGTCGCATCCATGTGGTGAGGTTATGCACCCCATAATACATAACCCTCACATGTTGCCTCCTATGGTGGATCCATATACGAACACATATTATGCATCCCATAATACATAATATGCCCCGTATACTTCATGTTATGCTATGAGTGTAGTGTTCGTGCTTCGGCCAAGACGTGCTGATGACATGTCGGTGTGTGTATGATATGACTCTAAACATCTAATACTTACAGGGAAAGGTTGCCCGACAATTTGTCAGACAACCTCCCTCTGATACCAACTGTCACAACCCGCATTTTCTCCAATTTAAGAATTATCAGAGTCTGAGAAAACACGCGTCGTGATGCCACGTCCAGCAGGGGATAACTGCTGACGCTCAGGCAAAACACTAACTACCTTACTTTTAAGAAGAAATCATAAGTTAAATTACTAGAAATTCAGTCATATTTTTAAAGCCGTATCCCTCGGCTCTGTGGATCATCTAGTCCACATTTCAAAATTATACTTATACGCAGCGGAAAATACTTTATTTTCATTTATGCATCCTAAGAGAGAACGCATAAGTGTCCCCAGGGGACACACTATGCTAAGCAGGATCCTAGATTTAGTTTATTTACATATATATAAGGAAAACGGTCATTTTACGTCGCCTTGAAAGTAATGTATGAGTTTGTAAAACATGCAAATCATGAGTTATAAATATATATATTTAATAGTGTTTTTAGGTTTTAAAAGTAACTAGCATCCTAACATAAGTCATCCCAAGAGCAAGTTTAATATAACCAAAAGCAGTAAAACTAACAGTGTAAGCAAGTGCAAAGTATCTAAAAGAGAAACCACCAGTGGGCGTCAACACCTGACACGAACCCACCGGTGAGTAAGCATGTCTATACTACGGGTCTAAAGGAACTACCTCCCAAAAGAGAAACTCACAACAGCAGCAAACACTGAAAATCTCTGGAGCAGTCTAGCCGCACTATCGGCTATAAACCTGTACCTGAGGTATTCAGAAAGAAAAGAATACCTCAGCAAATTATAATCAACAGGAAAGGAAAGTGCAGAAGTAAAAACAGGAATTAAAAATGGGAATTTAAAAGTACTCATCAACGGTAAAAATGGTAAGAAAGGGGGGGGGGGTGCACCAAGTGCACGATTGAAGCCAAGCTTTAAGGATCTCTGCAAAAGGATTAGTGCAATAATCATAACATGCAATAGGCTAAAACAGAAAGAGTCACCTAGTACTGGAGATGGATAAAAATTTAGTAACAAGTGGCCTAGACTGGCGGCCGCATGTCCAACCAAGTCCGTTCAGCCTAAATATCCTCATGGGCTTTGGTGGTGGTATCCGTCCAACTCAACCAAACAGCCCATATTGCCATAATAAGGCAAGAAAGAAAACCAGGGTGGCGGCATCGGTCCGACCTACCCTAAAACCACATCCTACTCCAGTCCTAAGTGACCCGAGGAAAACTCGAGCTGAGGGTCTCGTATACCACAAAGCAAATTCCAAGAGCCTTAAACTCACTAGAGCAACCCACCTAGGAGCCCTATAAAACTAAACAGACACGGAGACTCGCTACTAGCTATGCGCGAACAGATAGATACTAATCCCCCGCAGTTGGTCTGACCTGGACCTAAGCCTGAGATTCTGATCCCCAAACTAGGCGTATGGAATTAATTCATACCCGACCCTACACAGTCAATTTGATTTCCGACGCATCTACAACGAGATTTTCTTTTACACCACCCCCATGCCCCGTTAATTTACTCCCCAACACATGCATCATTAACTTGGCGCCAACCCCGCACAATTAATTTCATACCTAACCTAAACGACTAACTGGATGCGAACACAAACTATTGGCTCCATCGCATATCGGGTTGGTCTTGGCTTTCACCCAAAGAAGACCTCCACCCGCTACAACATATATTGACGCAAACGAGGTCCTAACAAGTGTGCACGTCTGAAAAGAAAGAAAATTGAACAAAAGAACAAGTTTTGATACCCAACTTAATTTTTCTTAACCCTTACTCAAGTTCCAACCTAGGCGCCCCACCACTAACTGTTGAACGTGGCGCTGACATGGCTCACAAACCCCCTCAAAAAAAGCGAAACAACCTACCAAAAAAAATCCTTGTACGACCGGATCCCATACCTAAATTGGTGAGTCCGCAACACACACAAAAAAGGTAGCACAACGATTTCGAGTAGATTTCGGGTAGGATTTGGGTAGGAGCAATTAGGATAACCGTCATAAGAAAGTAACAACAACAAAACAACGAATTAAGGAGGTCACACGGCAAGGGCGAAGGGCACACTTGCCTCGATTCTCCACCAAAAATTTCGCCAGCACAACCTTGCAATCCGGCCTGCCACAAGCACGCAAAACCCCTCAGAAAAACTGAGAAGAACAACCCATTAAAACAAAGGACTAAAAGGGGAGAAGTAAAACTCAAGCTCATACGAAAACCATGGAGGAACACCAAAATACTCACCTTGGAACGAAGATCGCGGCGAGAGGAGTTCGGATCCAGCCTCCGAGGAAGATTCCGTGTCTGAAATCGCCGGATGTAGGTGGCCGGAGCACCTCCGTCGCTCGGCTCAGTTTCGCACGGGAATGGGGGATGCTCTCGGGTTCTGGAAGGGAAGGGGCGGGGGAAATAAAAACCTAAGTGGTTTGCAACCTATTAGACTATATATAAACCTATTATCCTATAATATATAATTTACAAATAATACCCTATATACACCTAACTCAAAACTTAATTAATACCTAATTCTACTAACCAACGGCAGCCCCCTGTGAACCAAAAAAAAAGAATTTAAATCAAATTTATAACCTAAACTAAGCCACTAATTACTTCATCTGTTAACTATGCGCATAATTTAAAGCATAAACTCGACACGTACACGAACCCTAACAAGCGACGTACACACACCGACACGCCCAAGTCACTAATTCGACCAAACGTGAAGCACTAACATATATTTATAATTAAAATGACGACCCACTAACTAGCGACCATCGAAACGACGCAAAACAAAACATTCTCGAATTTCGACCAAATCTGCACCGTAGCTAAACACTCGGGCTACGAAAATAATTGCAAAGTCGGACACAACCTCCGACGATCACACACTCGAGCTAACCTCGCCCGAAGCCAAAGCACAAGGATTCCCTAAGAGGCTCAGCCGGGCCTCCAAAACAGACGCCGGCTAGCTAGGGAAACCATACAACATGCTATAACCTCTAAGAACACCTAATGAGGTACTCTAACAACGGCATGAGCCGGAAAAAAAATGCGTCCACGTAACGCCCAAGGAGAATTAAATAAATACCAAAAAAAATAGGGGGCGTTACAATCTTTGTCCAAAGCATGTAAATCTGAAGATTTGGAAGAGTCCAGATGTTCAGACTTAGCCCTTTCTTCTATCAAATGTTGATAGTACCATGTTGTGCACATAAGGGATGCATGTTGTTTTTAGAGATTGTTTTTCTGTGGATGTGCACATTGATCAAATGTTGATCATGGTTAATTGTTAACCAATAATCAAAAATCCCTTCCTCTAATATTAATTGTTCGGATGCCTTCCGATGGATGACACTCTTCCTGCCTCGATCGATGAAGTGTGGGCTTGCCAAAGCAAGGTACATTAATCTATCTTGGTAAGGGTGCGAGTGGATAATTATGATATCCCACTGTCGACATCGGGTCTAACTTAACTAGGTGACCTCAAAGGTTGAGTGCCTAGAGGCATAGGGTTGGCATGCACCACATGATGGATGTGAATAAGGAGTTATTCACCAACCATACAAGAATTGCATGAGGATGCAATTGGCAAGCGTTGCCTACCTAAATAACCACATCGTGAGAGAAAAGCCAAAGCTGACTCATTGTGTTGGTGAAATACGAATCTTGTCTACTAAGAGAGTAGCTCGCATGAACACTCCGAATTGATAGTGAGGGCCATCATT
Source organism: Platanthera zijinensis (assembly GCA_039513925.1). Classification (NCBI taxonomy): domain Eukaryota; kingdom Viridiplantae; phylum Streptophyta; class Magnoliopsida; order Asparagales; family Orchidaceae; genus Platanthera; species Platanthera zijinensis. The sequence continues at coordinate 181,125,963 of CM077082.1, forward strand.
TCGAATAAAATAGTGGGAGTTTTAATTGAAGTCCAAGTTAAAATAAATTGTATTTTAAAATTTTGGTACTGATACTATTCTGCATGAATTCTTATAGAATTCCATGGCAAGTGGTTCACACTCCACTCTGTCTCTGAGAGCCATACTTGAGAAGGATAAGCTCAATGGGACTAACTACATGGACTGGTACAGGAACCTGAGAATTGTTCTCAGGCAAGAGCGAAAGCTCTATGTCTTGGAAGAAGAAGCCCCCGAGGTGCCGACCGGGAATTCTTCCCGTGCTGATAAGGATACTTATAAGAAGTATACTGATGACGCCTTAGACATCGAATGCCTTATGCTTGACACCATGAACTCTGAGCTTCAGAGGCAACATGAGAACATGGGGTGCAAGGAGATTGACGAGCATCTAGAGAAAATGTTTCAAGGGCAAGCTCGTCAGGAGAGGTTTGACGTCACAAAAGCGTTGTTTCAGTGCAAGATGGGAGTTCGAGACTCAGTAAGGACTCACGTACTCAAGATGATTGGGTATATAGAGAACCTTGAAAGGCTGGGTTTTCCTCTGGGTCAAGAGTTGGCCACAGATCTGATCCTGCAATCGTTGTCGGACAGTTATGAGCAGTTTGTCTTGAACTATAACATGAATAAAATAAACAAGACACTGCCCGAGCTCCTAGGCATGTTAAGAACTGCCAAGATCAACATGAAGAAGGCCAAGCCTGCCAGCCCCATACTGTTGGTGCATAAGGGCAATGGCAAGGCCAAGGGCTCTAGGAAGACGAAGGTGGGACCTAAGTCACATCTTGAGCCCAAGTCTTCTGACCTGAAGAAAAAGAAGAGCACAGTAAAGGAAGGGAAATGCCACCACTATAGCAAGGCTGGTCATTGGAGGAGGAACTGCCCTTCTTACATTAAGGGTTTGCAGAAAATGGAGGGAGGTATGACTTCCGCTTCAAATATTTATGTTATATAAATAAACCTCTCTGCTCCTTCATCTTGGGTATTGGATACCGGATGTGGTTCACACATTTGTACAAATGTGCAAGAACTGGAAAGGAGAAGATTGCTGAGTAAAGGGGAGGTGGACCTGCGCGTCGGCAATGGAGCAAGAGTTGCTGCTATAGCCGTAGGGGTTTACCGTCTTTCTTTTCCCAGTGGGTTTGTAATAGAACTATATAATTGTTATTTTGTTTCGGTCATAACTAGAAACATTATATCCATTTCATGCTTAGACATGATTGGATTTTCTTTTATAATTAAGAACAACTGTTGTTCTATATTTAAGAATGATGTTTGTTATGCTGTAGCCCAATCGTTTAATGGTCTTTATGTTTTGAACCTGGACCATCTGATCTATAATGTAGAAAATAATAAAACACTTAGAACAAATGACTCAAACCTTACATATCTATGGCACTGTTGTTTGGGCCATATAAATGAGAAGCGCATATCCAAGCTCCATAAAGATGGACTTTTTGACTCATTTGATTATGAATCATTTGAGCGATGCGAATCTTGTTTGTTAGGCAAGATGACTAAAGCCCCTTTCACTGGTTTTACTTAGAGGGCTGAGGATCTCTTGGGTATTGTACATAGTGATGTATGCAGACCCATGAACTCCATTGATAGAGGTGGGTATTTCTACTTCGTTACATTTACTGATGATTTTAGTAGATACGGATATGTGTATCTTATGAAGTGCAAATCCGAGACCTTTGAAAAGTGTAAAGAGTTCAAAAATGAAGTAGAAAACCAGTTGGCTAAAAGGGTTAAAGCACTCCGATCTAATCGAGGTGGCGAATACCTGAGTCATGATTTCCGTGATCATCTGAAAGAGTGTGGTATTGTATCACAGCTCACTCCACCTAGAACACCACAGCATAATAGTGTGTCTGAGAGGAGAAATAGTACTCTGTTAGACATGGAACGTTCGATGATGAGTCATGCAGACTTGCGTGTTTCTTTTTGGGGTTTTGCTTTAGAGACTGCTGCAATGACACTGATTTGTGCTCCAACGAAAACGGTTCTGAAGACACCATATGAGATATGGACTGGGAAGCATCCTAGTATGTCGTTCATTAAAATTTGGGGATGTGAGGCATTCGTGCGACGTCAAATGCCTGACAAGATGGAACCCAAATCGAATAAATGTTATCTGGTGGGATATCCTAAGGAAACGAAAGGGTATTACTTTTACCTACCGTCCGAGGGCAAAGTGTTTGTCGCAAGAACTGGCGTCTTCTTGGAAAGAGAATTCTTATCAAGAAAGACTGAAAAGGTAGAACTTGAAGAAGTTCAAGAACCACAAGTAGTGAATGAACTGAAATTTGATTCTGAGACAGGACTACAAGATGTTGTAGCTAGAGAACCTGCTCAAGAAACACAAGTCCTACGTAGATCTGATAGACTGAGATTTAAGCCTGAGAGATACTGATTTCTCATGTCTCAAATAGGTAATGTGTTGCTTATGGATCATGATGATGAACCAACAACCTACCAAGAGGCTATGAATGGACCGGACTCTGACAAATGGCTTGAGGCTATGAAATCCGAAATGGACTCCATGTATGCAAACCAAGTTTGGAACTTGGTGGAACCACCTAAAGGGGTACGACCCATAGGGTGCAAATGGGTCTTCAAGAAGAAGACCGACATGGATGGGAATGTACAGACATTCAAAGGCTGACTAGTGGCTAAGGGTTTCAAGCAAATTCATGGTATTGACTATGATGAGACCTTTCCCCTGTTGTCATGGTAAAGGTCATAAGGATATTGCTTGCTATTGCTGCGTATTATGACAACGAGATCTGGCAGATGGATATCAAAATTGCTTTCCTTAATGGAAACCTCCTTGAGGAAGTGTACATGACACAACCCGAGGGTTTTGTATCCCCAAATGAAGCCACTAAAGTATGCAAGCTGAATAGGTCCATTTATGGACTGAAGCAGGGCTCTCAAAGATTGAATCTTCGTTGTGATGAGAAAATCAAAGAGTTTGGTTTCATCAAGAATGAAGATGAGCCTTGTGTTTACAAGCAAATCAGTGGGAGCATTGTTGTCTTCCTGATATTGTATATAGATGACATACTGTTGATTGGGAATGACAATCCTGCCCTGAAAGTTGTTAAGAACAACCTAGGGAACTGCTTTTCTATGAAGGACTTGGGTGAAGCGACTTATATACTTGGTATTAAGATCTGTAGAGATAGATCGAAGAAGTTGCTGGGTTTGACCCAGAGTACATACATCGAGAAGGTGTTGAAGCGGTTCAACATGCTTGAGTCCAAGAAAGGATTTTTACCCATGTCTCATGGTGTGAATCTCTCTAAGGACCAGTGTCCAAAATCTTGTGAAGATAAGGACCACATGAAGTTGATTTTATATGCTTCGGCAATTGGATCAATCATGTATGCAATGTTATGTACTCGACCCGATGTCTCCTTTGCTTTGAGCATGACTAGCAAGTATCAGTCAGACCCCAGTGAGTGTCACTAGATTGCAGTCAAGAATATCCTGAAGTACTTGAGAAGGACAAAGGATATGTTCTTGGTGTATGGTGGAGAGGAAGAGCTCGTTGTAAATGGTTACACGGATGCTAGCTTCCAAACTGATAGGGACGATTCAAAGTCTTAGTCAGGGTTGGTGTTTTGCCTTAATGGAGGAGCTGTGAGCTGGAAGAGTTCCAAGCAAGAGACAGTTGCTGATTCTACAACAGAGGCCGAGTATATCGCTGCAGCTAACGCAGCAAAGGAGGTTGTATGGATTAGGGAATACATCGGCGAGCTTGCTGTAGTTCCTAGCATTGTTGGTCCCGTAGTTCTCTACTGTGATAACAATGGTGCAATTGTACAATTTAAGGAACCTAGATCTCATCAGCACCACAAGCATATACTTCGGCGGTTCCATCTTATTCGTGAGATTGTCGAACGACGAGATGTGAAAATTTGCAGAGTGCCGACTGAGGATAATATTACAGATCCACTGACAAAGCCTCTCGCGCAGAGAAAGCATGATGGTCATACTAGATCAATGGGTATACGATACCTAAATGATCAACTCTAGTGAGAGTCTTGTGGGTTGCATGTAAACATATATTCTGTTGGCTGTTTATTGTTTATTCATATGATGAATCTTGTACCTATATTTTTCTTTTTACAATTAATTACATGTTCTTTTATTATGGTTTCTCTATGCAATAGTTAAATTTTAACATAATAAATACCCTTAGAACGTTTGCTTCCATAGGACATCAAGTGCGTGACTTGAATGTGAGAGCCTGTGATTTATTTGAAGCTTCATTCTTAAAATGTCCCTGGTCGTAGTATCATCATAGAAACTAAGGGTGATGATTATGCATTAAGACTAGCACGTGTGTTGACTGATGACCAGTCCTCATAGGTCATGATATTGTGATATCAATTCATCACGTGGGTACTTGTTAATGAACAAGTTGTACTGGACAGACCCAACCTGAGACTACTCTATGGATTGTTATCTTAACGTGTCACGAGTAGGTCTCAATTGACAATGGTGTTGTGGTCCTTTGACCTGAAGTCACAACATTCATGAAGTGTGGAAGAGCATGCTTTGATGCCATCTAAAGTCTTCCTTGAGAAAGGTTGATGATAAGGGTGGTTGTTGGGCACGCTATAAATCAATTGGGTGTTTGTGTGTGAGCAGATATGGGATTTGTCCTCCTATATGACAGGAGTTGCATCCATGGGCCCCTTGATGGAAATAAACTGAGAAATGCATGGCCATGCTTGGTTGAGTCAATATGTGATATTGGACTCACCATTCTCCTGAAGTCCGTTCTAGATCAAGAAACTTGGATTGAGCTATTATGAGGGTTACACGGTCTATGCCTCTAGTTCTTTCCGGATGTAAGGGACAAATGGACAAAGACAACGCTGGGACATTGTTCATAAAGGCTTATGAGTTATGAACTCTTATTGCTTGGGGAGCAATGATGCATTGCTAGATGCCGCTCATTGTTTGTGAGGTTTTTGGTAATATACTTTCAAGATCAAGTGGGAGACTGTTGGAGTTACCATGGTGATCTAGAAGTGGTCAAATATGTAATATCACTGCCAACACGATATGAGCCTGCAGGGTCGAACATAAGAGCATGTGGAGAAGTTGGAAGATTGACTGTGTTGGTAAGGGTTACCAATCACCACACAGAATGGGGTAGGCAACCGTTGCCAAAGAAATTTCGTCGAGAGTCGTCGAGTATGACTCGTCGACTAAGGCAAAGTCGTCGAGAGTCAATGGGAGTCATCAAGTATGTCTCGCCGACTAAGGCAAAGTCGTCGAGAATCAATTTGCTGATTCGTCGAGAATCGAGGACAGAGTCGTCGAGACTGTCTGCTGATTCTCGCAGAATCTGGTTGCTGATTCTCGCTAAATCTGTCTATTGATTCTCACCGAATCTGTCTTCTGGATCCCGCCGACTTATTCTCGCTGAACCTGTGCTGATTCTCGGCGAATGATTCTGAAACCCTATTTTGGGTGGTCTTCGGATAGCGATACTCTTAGGTCTGTTTTTGCCTTTGGTATAAATTTAGACTTCGGGTTTTGGTAAGAAGAAGATTGGGCTTTTTCTCCTGTGGCTGGATCGAACCCGACGGAAGCGCTCCACCGCTCGCTCCGCCGATTCCCGAACCCCGCCGACCGAAGAGTTCCGCTTCCGCCGCCTCGTTCGCTCTGCCGACCACCTTCTCTCCGGCGATAGTCGCCGGTGTTTTTATTCCTGGCGCGGACCTAGCAGTCCGTGGAAGTGCAAGGTGCGGTTGATCTCCTTCCCGACCTTTTGTGCGACGAAGCTCGGTGTTCTCCTGCTCGTGTGGATTTCTGCAGAGACATAGACATTATTCTATGTAGAACTCGCCACCGACAAGGACTCAAAGCTTGGAGCATCTCTGTTGAGTTTTGACTCAACACCGGAAAGGTAACTTTTACCTAGTTTTTCATTTAACTTCTTGATTCAACATTCATGGCCCGATCCCAATCTCTTTGGGTTGTTCTTGTTTTTTGTTACTTCCGCTGCATGCACAAGTGTTGTGCCATCCTCATAGAGAAACCCAACAGTTACTCAGTCATAAATGACTTCCATAATAGACAACTATCTCTGGGGAAAGTCCTAAGTAACATTCCTTTTAGCCTTCCTTGAAACTTGCTCCAGATTGCTTGAAACGGCTACAAAATCCTTTGCAATAAATGCAGGAAATAAATCTGAATGAATTCCATAACTGTTCATGAATTTGAATTCTGAATGCGTCGATCTCTCACAGAAATCGTCAATCTGAGCTCTACGATCGTTTAACTGAGCTCAGAGATTGGATTTAAACAGCAGATAGAAATCGTCGAACTGAGCTCTACGATCGTCGAATTGAGCTCAGCGACTTGGTAAATAGCTGAAGACAGAACGTCGATCTGAGCTCAAAGATTGTCGACCGGAGCTCGACGAATTGCAGAATTGAGCTCGGAGAACGTCAAACTGAATTCGACGTTTCGTCGACCTGAGCTCGACGAAAATTGTATTTGTCTCAGCACTGAATCTTGATCTTTGAATGGTCTTGGGGGCAGCTTCAAACCTAAGTTCTAACCCTTAGACTCATTCTAATTTGACCTTTTCAACTATACAACTAGGTCAAACCAATTTCCAAAAAACATAGTGATCCTTGCCCAAATTAGTAATAGGGTGTTCCAACACTTTCAAATGTTAGCCTCTTTTGCTTCACAAGTCACCTGATCAAAAGACTTGATTTTGGTTTTTGGGCACCTGATCAAAAGCACAAAGGGTTGCTAGATCTCCCTTATAAAATAGATCTTGTGGTGATAGGGCACCTTGAAAAAAAACTTGTGGTAGCAGGGTACCTGATCAAAAACCTGTAGTGGATTCCTACCACGTTGGTAGAAGAGTGGATGTGACCAAGTTTTAGGAGAACCATTGTAAACTCCTTGTGTCGTCAGGTTTGCTTTTTGCTTTCTATTTCTATGCTGAATGTTTCCATTATATATATATATATATATACACTCTAGAGTAAAGATAAGATCTATCCCTTCACTTTCAATTGGTATCAAAGGATAAGGTTGTTTGGTTTCACAAGCTAATACCTGAAGCAAAAGATCCTTGATAGATCTTATTTATTTTCTAGTTTGTTCTTTTTCACATGGCACGAAATAAGGAATTTAAAAGAACTAGACCTCCAGTGTGCAATCTTAACAAGTTTGCACTTTGGAAGGCAAGGATCATTCTTTATATGAATTCTATTGATGAAGACATATATAATTCCATTTTGATAGGTCCCCCTACACCAACTACAACAGCAAGCACTAGTGTTTACCACCTGAATGGACAGAAGCTCAGAAGAAGCTGAGAATAGCTGATGTTAAGGCTATGAACATTCTAGCCCAATCAATGTCTGATGACATTTTTCAGGAAGTTGCTTAATGCTCTTCAGCAAAGGATATTTGGGACTCCCTAACAGCAATGGTTGTTGAAACATGGAGTGAATCAGTTTAAGAAACTTCATCCTGTAGAACTGAAGATGAAGAATAATTAAGAGCAATAGAATTCTGTCTGATGGCAATAAATGCATCCTGCAGCAATTCTGATTCAGAATCTGAGTCTGAAGAAGACCAGGTAATCTCTTCTTATGATTTCACTTTAGAACATTTTAAAATTGATTTTAAATTATTATGTGAAGATTTGATTCAATCTGAGAAGGAAATAAAACTTCTCAGAGAGAAATTAACTGAACAAAATAATCTCTCTTCTGAAAACATAAAACTTAAAGAATATTTTAAAAATGCTCTTGAACAGATTGTTTCTTTAAAATTAGCTAAATGGAAAGAAAAAGATTTAGATAGAATAACTGAAGTTTTACATAATATTTAACCAAAACCAATTAAGAATTTTCAGAAAAAGTATGTTCAAAATATTTCGTCGAACCGAGATCGATAAAATCAGCATCATTCGTTGAACTCCGATCAACGAACTATGAATGCTAGATTTCAGTTCAATTATCAAAGAAACTGTGATTGACGAAATCCATATGTTTTGTCGAACTGAGATCGTCGAACGTGGATCACAAAAAAAACAACTATCATTCTGTGAGTGGAGCTGGACAAACTCACTTCCATACGTCGAACTAGGATCGACGAAATCAATATGACTCGTCAAACTCAAATTTTCAAAAAAAAAAAATTTAATTCATTTCAAAAATATATTCAAACACAAAAATTTATGAATTCTTTTACTAAGTGGAAAATCCCTCCTTTGAGATATCATCCATTAGGATATAAACATCAACCTGAGTGTTCTTTTATTTCAAATTATTATTATAAAAGAAAAATAGGACCCAAGGTAACCTAGGTCAAGAACACCTAACCTTTATTTTCAGGAAAAGAACTATCTTAACACAGAGGTATAGTGGTATTTAATAGTCTCCAAAAGCTATTATTTCGACAGACTCATTCCAGAAGATTATAGACTCTCAAATTTTAGATGAGCCATAAGGAAGCTGAAGATCAAATCAGTTTTTGATTCTTCTTCAGCTGCTCCTAATAAGGACTCTTAGTTTTAGTTTAAATATTGTTGTTATTTTTTTTCTCTCAAAGCACCTTTATATATCTGCTAAAAATTTATAATTCAGTCAGACTTTTTATGCTTTGTATTTTATTTTGCGTGAATAGTATCTTCACCCAAATAGGGGGAGATTGTTGGAACCCCAGTTTTTATTTGTGCAAGGATTACTATTAGGATGCCTAGGTTGACCCAATATATATAGTCAAGGGTCATACGATTATTTCCATGACAATTCCATCAAAAGATTCCAGAGAATTTAAGATTTCAAGTTCAGGAAATTTAGCTCGACGATCGTCGATGTCAGATCGACGAACTCAGAGTTCCTTCTCTAAGTTGAGCTCGACGAAAGTCCAGCTATGATCGACGAACTGTGAGCTAATATCATAATCTAAACTCGACGAAGGAGACATCTCAACTCGACGACAAAAATTCTAAGCTCGACGATCTCTGAGTTCAGGTCGACGATCAAACATCCTCAGCTCTACAATCTCTGAGCTTAGGTCGACGAATTTCTTGCTTAGTTTGATGATTTCCAAACAGAGTTTTAAGCAGTAATCTCTTTCTAGATATAGATTTTTTTCAAGGCTTAATTCCAGGCTAATTATTCTGAAGGCAAAATACTCTAATAGGATTAATTTCAGGCAGATAAAGCTCTGACATTTATTGCAATTTATTCTTATGAAAGTAGTCATTTAGAAACAGCATTAAATTTGGATATTATCAGAGAGTTAAATACTAATTTTTTTCAAGGGCAGTTACCATTCTAGGGAATGCTCCAGCTGTTCAGAATGAATTCAAATATTTGAATTCCTCAAGCATACATACATACAAGATCATCAGAAGTTTTTCTATCAAAGAGATACACACATACAGACTTACATGGAAAAGTCCCTGTGATTCCAAGCAAAAAACCCTAGAAGGATTAGAGTGAAATCTCTCGTTCCCTATGACAACTCTAAACCTAGCACATCAGGATCAGAGTTGTCTGATGGAGACATGGCTCTCCTCACCAAGCGGTTCAAGAAGATCTTGAACTAAAGAAGATAATGGAAGAATAAACCTTCCTCATCCAATGACCTAAGGAAGTTAGGCTACCGCAAGGAGAAACCCAATCAAAAAGATGAAAGGTATGTATCCAAAACCAACAAACACTTTTATACTGACAACATTTGCTACTCCTGAAAAAAGACAGGTCATGTTATAGTTGACTGTCCCTCAAAAAGGAAGGAGCATGAAAGAGAGGGATGGAAGAAGTCCCCCAAAGGAAAGAAACTTGAAAGGAGCTTCATTGCCACTAAGGCAAAATTCTTAAGAGAAAGCATCAACAACAGCTCCTTAAAATTGGGAGAAAAAAACTATATTAGGCTTCATGATTTCAACAATGAGGAATATCAAGACAACTATCCGGCTTTTAGAGTTGGTATACTGACACCCCTAACCCTCTCTAAGGATGAGTAGGAAGAAGAACTATATGGGTTTGTTGCTCTCTCGGGAAATGCAGGATAGGATGAGCCTCATTCTTCTAAGGTTTGAACAAATGCTTCACTCACCTTATATGAATTTGAGCATGTGAATGCATCAGATTCAAACACATTAATTGATGAAAATGAATCTGAGGTATAATCAAAAAAATGATTCTTCATGTAGTAATAAGGATCATGCTGATCTAATTAAAGAGTATGGGGCTCTTTTTGAAGCTCTCAAGGAGGGCAAGAGGCTGAGTAAAGACAGCCCAAGGAATTTCAAATCCATATGTCATCAAATCCTAACTGGAAGAGAAGACGGGAGATCGAGCGTTTAAGCGTCAATCATTAAATGCTCCCAAAAAAAATTATATACCAAGTTATACTTGGTGAATAAAGAGAGAAAGTCATTAAGACCCCGAACGGAAGGGGAGGTTGTGGCATTTTTCACTAAACCTAACATATCTCTCCCCATAATTGGCAGTCATTCAGGATATTATTGGGAAGAAGTTGGATTCAGGGAAAAAGCAATACCTCAAAGGCATATTACTGTAAGGAGGGCTATTAATGCCTTGTCCACCCTTCTTCATGGTCACAACCACAATGCCTAGAACAGAAATGTTCACCTCATCACTGTTTGCTCCTCTATCTATCAAAAACATAATGATGCAAGACATCTAGTATACCAGAGGACAAGACATAATATTCCTGGTTATTGGTATTGTAGGAAGGTTGGACACCTTGTCATAGACTGATGGTTTAATCCAACAGTCCCTAGAGCAAAGTATGTCAAGCCAGATGAAAATTTGTCAATAAACTACTGCATAAATAATGCTGACCAAAATCTTAGGGCCAAAAATTTTTGGGTACCAAAGAAAAGGTAACTCTATTTTGCAGGTATGTCCAGTACCATCTAGAAGTAAAATTAGGACTTGGAAATTAGGTAGTTAGGAGTGCCAAGGTTTCCAATTTTCCATAGAATCATAATATAATGTTTCTTAACTAAAGAGAATCAATAGCTTTGGATTGGGATCATACCATTTAGTCCAGGTAACTAACTATGTCTCATTTTAGTGTGAGATTGGTACACTCAATACATAATGAAATATCCATTTAGTTAATCATCTTAGATGCCAAAATTATAAATAACGAGCTTTCTTATATAAGTTTATTGATAATCATAAGTAGAATCTGCCTTAATGCACAAAACAAATCTTGTAGATTAAGGATTCATTTGGGGCGACTTATTTTCATTGATCAAGTGGTTACGACCGCATGAACCAGACCTTAATTAAGTTCTGGTTCATGCGGTCTTAACCGCTTGATCGGTCAAAATAGGTCCCCCAAATGGAGCCTAATAGTATTGAGAAACGTAAATCGTCTAAAGTATTGAAAAGAACCATGGAGATATCAGCCTGAACTTACATGTATGGTTCGATCGAAAAACTGTGTCGACCCAGGTTAGGTCAAATCACTACTTCTTCAACCAAATAGCTTTCCAAACATAATATAATTAATCATGATCATCGATCTCATTCTAATAAATCTAGATAGTTTAGATGCATGTTGAAAGAATTCGTCCCTCAGTATTCAAAAATTCATTATATATAACTGGACTTGGATTTCGAAATGAGTTACTCTTTCGTCAATCATAAGCCTCTCAACCAAAGACACGTCCCTCACTTCACCTTCTCTCAAAAGCATTTCAAAATGGGGTCATCACTCTTTATACTATAGTAGGGTTAGATTTTGTACTTTCTAAACCAATCTGAATCTTCGAATGTCAGTTTATATAATTCTACTAGAATGAAGTTATATCAAAATATGTAAAGGCTATTCGATCCCATATAGTTGGGCATCGGTTAAAAGTTTCTGCTTGTGCCCTAACTAAGGTCCATATTATGTCTAAAGTTCCGAAGGACAAAGGAGATTATAAAGTAGATGTTGGTGACATTGAAGATTCCTTGGATTGGTGCATTTGCTTTAGGGTCTGTCAGGGTATACTACTTCAGAACAAGATGTCTAATCAAGGAAAACTACTGGTAAATATTGTAGGAAAAGTACTTATCTACAAACCTAGCTCACATGACTGAATCTCCAAGGAAATGTTCAAGTTGATGGCAAGAATCATACTCAAAAAGAAGACTAAGTAGGGGCAAGTCATGTTTGAGAAAATCAAGAATTTTCTGAAAAACCCAAGTTTTGGGAGAATTTTGTCTCTCTTCGTTTACAATGGTGGAGTTGTGGACTTGGAGCTAAACCATTCCATGGGTAAGACTTTCGATTATACAACTAGGATTGACCGATAGGACACTATCAGGTGGAGTAAAGCTTTCCCAAAGGCTGGGAAGTATAGGGATTCTAATGAGGTGGAGAATGAGAGAGAGACATCAACCCAACAAATGGAAGAGAAAGAACAATCTGATGATGAGGAAATCATGCTGAAAAATTTCACCGTACAAGTGGATATGAGTGACCCTTATATGAGGAAGAAATTATCTACTGAGGGAGAGGTGAGCAAGGAATTTCTAGAATAACTGGTGCTGAAGAAATGGAAGAATTTAATGCTCTTTTTGAGGGGGAGTCTTACAATGAGCTCCCTGCTAAAAGTTGTGAAGAGATAGTTATATCTCAAGATTCTTAGGATACAACTCAGTTTGGGTTGCATATCGAAGAGGACTTGGGTGAGAACTCTAAGGAAGAAGGATATAAGTGTATAGAAATACCAAATATAGAAGACATGTTGTTTACACTTATTAAGATTGTCTATAGTGACCTTATTCCTTTTTAAGAGGTTGGAAACCTACCATTGGGTGATACATTAGCTCCAGTATATGTATCAAGTTCTCCTACACCCATACATGAAAAAGATGATAATACATAAGCACCACCACAGAAGGTTACGATGGACTCTTCTGACCATCCTGATATCTCAACCATAAATATTGCTAAAGAAACTTCGAGCTCCATATTGTAATAAGTGAAAGAAATGATAATTGCACAGAGTAAATCTATAGAAGCTCACAACCAAAATTCTATTAATACTATCATAGAATATATGATGGGTAAGATCACCATCATTAAAAAAAATATGAATAACATCAATAGCAAGATTACCAGACAGTTTGTAAAAGCTGCTGGGGTAGTGCACAACAATGTATAAATCATGAAGACCATTGATGAAAATATAAGGCTATACATAAAAGATATTTCCAGGATTTAACAATATGTTGCTGGAACTTACGTAATTCTAGAAAATGGAATCGACCATTTGTAGTAGTTCGTCTTCAACTTCCATAATGAATCACTTTAGCACCTCGACAACAACAAACATGATCTTCATGATCAGGAGAGCATACTCCAAAGTTTGGCAAGTAGAATTGATGCATCCAAATCTGACATTAAAGAGAAAATATTTGAAGTAGCTGGAAAGGGGAGAAAACCAATGCTGACCTAACAATATGTACTATAAATGAGTTATGAGTGTCATTTGTCCAAGATTCCTTTATTTATACCCAGCCAGAACAAACATGCATAAAGAACATGGCATGGAAGAACAAGGCATGCAGGAACAGTAGCCACAAAACCTCCCAGTTCTATATCACCAATTCAGTCCCTTCATTCAAGACTTGGATCAAGAAGATTAATATGTACCTCCTGATATAATACCTACTATCCCACTATCGTACATATCAATAAGGGAAAAAAGAAAATTACTGATTTAGAGGTTGACAAAACCAGGAAGTGAAAGAGTAAATTCTTCCCTGAATCAAGAAGAATAATAACCTCTTCCTGGGAACAGATCAAATAGAGAATGAATGATTAGGCCAAGCTGTGCGGTGGTACAGAATGGTCCAAGTACGAAAAGAAGGAGGATGTTAATAGGGCATTCAAAAGTGACAGAAAGGCAGGGAAGATTCCAGCTGATGCAACTGGAACCTGAAGATATCGCCCTTAACCTCTCAGTTGGTTTGTATGGCAAAAACAAAAGAAAGACACAACAGATAGAAGGGCAAGAGGGGGTATAGTCATCTGAGATAGGGAAGACATGGTCTAACACATGTTCGCTCAAAATTATTCACTAAGTCCTTCCACACGCAAATCACTTATTGGTGGATCTATAAGAAAGAACCCAGATTGTAACCAGCAGGTTACTGTACAATGGGCTGGTGTTGCGGACAGAGAGAGTGAGAAGAAAGGAATGATACTGTTGGCATGGCAAACACCAGAATGGACCCACCACGGAGAATGCCTCTCTTGCGATGGACCTCTCTTTATTATCTTGAGATAGGTTACAAGGTGTTGTGCAACCACCTGGGGGTATGCATGCATGCAATGATTGGAAGCAATAATGACAAGAAATTAGTGTTCGCACCAACATCAAAGTTGGGTATTAAATCCACAATAACCCAGATTTAAAGAAGGGTCCAGTCAAGCTAAGATGAATTGAGTTTGTATTTGATATTCAATTTTAGTTATGTACTTGCAGGTTTACTTTGCAAACTATACACCAATGTCATGTTACAATTTAGTAAACACAAGACTATATAATGTAATACTTCATTGTGTAGGCCAATATGTTGACTCACGTGTAATCTCTCTATTGGGTTGTACTTCTATCCCAAGTAAAGGAGTAGGATCAAGGAAGGCCAAATTCTAGGATTCAGAAATGAAGAATTTTACATAAGTAAAATTCGACGAGTATAGTGAGTCATACACATCGAATTCAATGAGTATCCCCTTGATACACAATGAATTCGTTGTGTATGTTTCCCGATACTCGTCGAATTCGTCATATATACTTAGTGTAAATTTTTCAGAATTACAGAATTTGACCAAGGTAAATTCGCCGAGTATCACTTGTGATACTCGCCGAATTCGTCGAGTATTACTAGCAATACTCGATGAAAACGACGAGTATCCCAGGCGATACTCGCCAAGTGTGTCGAGCCGAATATCGACCACTCTGGAATTCTGTCTAAGGCATATTCGGAGTATATCCTCATCATATTCGACAAGTATCAATTCGATATTCTACAAATCTTTCCAAACATGACTTGTCGGTTTTTTTCTTTGGTTCGGAATCCGTCGGCCATGCACAGTAATTGTTAGGGTTTGTTTTTGGAAATTCTTTAATGACTGTTACATCGAATCTTCCTATATATATAATAGGGTAAATTTTGAAATCAAGGATCTTTCCCTAATTTATTCTTAATTTCAAAAGCTTCTTAAGAAATCGAACCGGTCGGCCGCTCCTCATGCTGTTTTCACGATTTCTCTTCCAAATGGTCGTGACTTTGATCAATCGTCTTCTTCAATGACTTCTTCGGCTGGATCATGTCTTCTCTCAAGATCTATTCTACTCCAGTCCAAGTTGGTTGAAGATCCAAGGTTAAAGATTCAAGATCCAAAGATCTCAAGTGTCCGAGTTCTCCAAGATTCAAGTTCATCCTTTCAAGAACGTCGGATCAAGACTTTTAATCATGTGTTATTTTGTAATATCAATTTAAATATTGTATGAGATTTTTCTCCGAGATTTGTACATCTGTTTGTGGATTGAGAGAGTAGATTTGTTTGTGGATCGAGGTTGTAGATCCGATTTGCGGTTTGAGTTGTAGGAGAGTTTGTTCTCTGAGTTGTAGGAGAGTCGTCTACGAGTTGTAGGAGTTATGGCTCTGAGGTGTAAGATTTGACGAAATATGAGTTTCGTGAAGTAGCCGAATTTGCCCCTCGTGGGAGAGAGGCGAGGAGGGATAATAGACCTACCCAACTCGAGGAACCACTATAAAATCTTTGTGTTTGTGTGCTTGATTTTTAGATTATTTTTATTCCGCAAAAATAAACAAACATCGTCTATTCACCACCCTCTTGGTGATTTAGGTAGATGCTAGATACTTTCAATTGGTATCAGAGGGGCGTTTTGTTCGATAAGCTTAAGACCTTTATCAAGATCCCTGATCTAGAATTAAGAGATTCGGCATAGTCACCATGGACAGAAGCAAAGACATGTCATCCATGAAGCTACCGGTGTGCAATAAGGAAAACATTCCCATATGGAAAGAACGAGTTCGGTTCTTCATGAAGCTGCTGATCTGAGAATTTTTCAGATCGTGGAAGAAGGACAACACATTCCTACACATGCTTCAACGATAAATCAAGCGATTATGATTCACATGATGATGATGGATCTCACAAATGAAGAGATTGCCCTAGTCTCCCTAGACAAGAAGGCAAAGAATATAATAGTAAGTGCAGTGGACCACTCAATGCTTCAGGACTTATTCCACTGCAAATCTACCAAGGAGATGTGGGACTACCTGGTTGTACTCATAGAAGGTATAGAAAAAGTGCGAGATGATCGCACATCTCTATTGAATCAAGACTACGAAGCCTTCAAGCAAGCATCAAGTGATACCATTGCAGACAGCTTCAAAAAATTCTTTAAGATCATCAATGGACTCAGAAAATACGGTCGCGTCTTCACACATGGTGAACTGAATGACAAGTTCCTTAGATCCCTCATAAAGGATGGGGACACCAAGGTCATCGCCATTAGAGAATTTGCGAAGTTACTGTAGATAGACCCCCATAACCTGTTCGGAAAATTGCTCTCCTACGAACTCCAAATAAACACCAGAAAGAAGGAGGAGCAAGTCAACCGAACTGCAAGCAAAGAGAAGTCATTATCCCTACAAGTTAAAGGTTCTTGGAAGTTTAAGGCTATATCACCAATAAGTACACGAGCTCCAGACTCTCCTGAAGACTCAAAGCCCAGGACATCAGGCTCCGAGCTATTTGATGGAGAGTTCTCCCTTATCTCCAAGCAGTTCAAGAAACTGCTGAGCAAAAGGAGGCAGATGAGAAAACCATAATCCTCCTCTGACTACAGGAAATCATACAGTGACGGTGCTCGTACCAAGAAAAGATACAACAAGGTAGACATGTAAAAGTCCAAACCTAACAAATAGTTTTCTTCTGACGTTGTTTGCTACTGCTATAATAAATCAAGTCATATGATTATAGAGTGTCCTTACAAGAAGGATAGCTCCAGGAAAAACAAGAAGAGATCCTTCAAAAGGAATAAGAGAGAAGAAAAGAGCTTCAATTCCAAAAAGTAAAAAGTCTCAGTGACAATGACTCGAGTGAGTCGAGCTCTGAGAACGTAGAAGCCTACTTCAGGCTCATGGCACATACAGACGAGGAAGTTGGCGACTTTGAGTATCGCGGGAAGGTAAACTTGCACACGATACTATCTGAATCTGAAACATCTTCGAATGGTCATGATGGCTACTCTTTTGAAGAGGAAGGTGATTCTGAGTTAATGGCTCAGCACGAGAACCTTTTAAAGGCTTTTGACAAATGTCGTAAGGTAGTCAAAAAGCAATTAAATGAGATTGCCTCTCTCAAGGAAGTGGAAACAAATCTGAAGGAGGAAATTGCAAAATTGCTTCCTCTCAGAGATAAAGTCCACTCCTTGAAAGTGGAACTCAAGGGCTCCGCTGAGACGATAAGTTTAAAGGAGAAATATATTGATGAGCTCGAAGAAAAGCTTTTGGTAGAGAGGAAACTCATTGAGAGCTACTCCAAGCCAAATACTATCCTCTCTCTCATTGCTGAGTTTTAAGCTCCGGAGAAGGGTAGTGGTCTTGGCCACAAGGTTGAAAACGGTAAGGCTACTAAGAAAGCCACTTCCAAAGAGAAAGGGAAGGCCCCTCTTGGTCAATCCTCATTTAAGAAAGTAATCTTCCCAACAAATAATTTTGATTTTGAGTCGTCCTATGGGAACTATACTTGACCTATTAATGTAGAGCCTAAGTCACGCTATCAAATATGGACCCATCCAAAGAACTATGGTGAGTGTGTTTTCAAATCACCATACGAAGAAATTAAGTTGAAAAACCACGGTCCATATGTTCAAGGCCATAACAATAAGAAGGCACCAAAAGCCAAAACTGATGTGCCTAACGCTAAAGAGATGGGGAGCTCCTATGTATGCTGCAACCAGGAGGCCTCCACCTCAAAGAATGCTGCCCCTTCTAGACCTCAACTCCAAAAGGTAGAGCAGGAGTACAAAGGCTGTTATAACAGATTTGACTATTGGTGTTGCGGCCAAGTTGGACAATTTGGCGTAGATTACTGGTACAACCCTGCTAACTTTGTAACCATACGAGTTAGCTATGCGAGACACACCACTCGTAAAGTTAATGTTCCTAGTGGTGGTAAGATTACTAGGAACTAAGGACCCAAATACGTTTGGGTTCCTAAGGTAAAATGATCTGTTTTGCAGGAATATCCAAAGGCAAAAGAACTCTGATCCTTTATTTGGACAGTGGATGCTCTCGGCACATGACCGGGATAAGAAGCCTTTTGCGTGATTATACCCCAGTTAAAGATGGACCTAAAGTCATCTTTGGTGGTTTAGATAGGGGAACTACAAAATGTTATGGTATGATTTCCAACTGCATAGTCTCTTTCACAGACATGGCTTTTGTCGAAGGATTACACCATAATCTCATAATCATAAGTCAACTTTATGACAAAGGCTACATTGTTGAGTTCTGCAAGGACAAGTGTTTGATAAAATTGTCTGCATATTTGGAGACAGTTTTAACAGGCACTCGGAGAATAAATATTTTCTGTTTAAATTTCCTTTGCTTTGACAATTCTACACCAATATATTTTATTGCAAAAGATAGTGTGTCTCTTTGTGACTAATGACACAAGAGATTAGCACATATTAATTTTAAAACCTTAAATATTCTATTGTCTCATAACTTAGTGCACGATGCCCCCAACATTAAGTGGCTTAAAGAGAGTCCATGTCACTCCTGTCAAATGGGTAAGCAAAAATGGGCTACCTTTAAGGGTAATGTTGAAAAAAGATTCTTCACGAAGCTTATACTTGCTTCATATAGACTTATTTAGTCCTGTGTCTATTCACAGCTTAGAAGGTAAGGTCTATACGTTAGTTTTTGTTGATGACTACTCGCGTTTTACTTGGGTGTTCTTTCTGAAACACAAGTCCGACACCTTCGATTCCTTCACTAATTTTGTCTGGCAAATTCAGAATGAAATGAACTATTCAATGGTCAAAATCCGAAGTGATTACAGAACAAAATTTGAGTCTGGTGCCATGACATAATTTTGTGGAAGTCAAGGTATCTTTCATGAGTTTTTCTCCCCACGCATTCCACAGCAAAATGGAGTAGAAGAGAGAATAAATAGAACCCTCATTTATGCATGTAAAATTATGTTGAATGACGCCTCACTTCCGGAGTACTTTTGGGCTGAAGAAGTCAACACCGTTTGTCATGTGCAAAATAGAGCACTGATCAACAAAACTTTATCGTAAGACCCCCTATGAGCTATTGAAGGGCAGAAAACCCACTGTGTCCTACTTTAGAATCTTTGGAATTAAATGCTTTGTACTTAATAATGGGAAGTATTACTGCATAGAGTTTAGTGAAAAGTGTTTTGATGGTATTTTTGAAGGATAAAGTAGCCATAGTAAGGCATATAATATTTTTAATAAGAAAACTCTGGTGGTAGAAGATTCGATAAATGTTTAACTTGATGAGACTAGCATGCTCTATAACATCTTGTCTAGTATTTTTTGTGTAGATGTAGGTACCAGGTTCAAGGATTTAAGCTTGGATGAAGCTTTCAAGGAAGAAGCTCCAAGTTAAGTCAAGATCATCGATCCAGGCCTGGTGGATGAAGAACCTATAGAGGAAGAATTTCCTCAACCCATATAGGCTGCACAAGATGCTGCAGAGCCTACTGGAGGAAGGGCAAGGAATCTAGGGTTTCGACACCTAATAGATCACCCAGCTGATCAAATAATTAGAGAGCCATACGACGGTGAGAGATCCAGAAGACGTACAGCTAATGAGGTTATACATCTAAGTTTTTTATCGCTGGTTGAGCCAAAGATATTCGAAGAGTCCAATAAGGATGCTTCTTGGATATTAGCAATACAAGAGAAGCTCAATCAGTTTTAACATTGCAAATACTGGGAGCTAGTACCAGGTCAAAGGGATAAAACGTGATAGGCACCAAGTGGATATTGAGAAACATGCTGGACGAAAATGGAGTGATTATCAAGAACAAAGCCAGGCTTGGTTCTCAAGGATATAGACATGAAGAGGGGATCAACTTCGACTAGACATTTGCTCTAATGGCCCGGCTCGAGGAGATTAGGTTGTTTCTTACGTATGTTGCCCTCAATGGCTTCACTATCTACCAAATGGATGTGAAGTCAGCATTCCTCAATGGGAATCTAAAATAGGAAGTATACATAGTGCAACACCTAGGTTTTGTTAACCCTCAACTCCATGAACATGTTTATTTTTTAAATAAAGCTTTATATGGCTTAAAGCAAGCTCCCCAAGATTGGTAAGAGATGTTGTCTAGATTTCTTCTTGAGAACAAGTTTGCAAGGGGAAAGATAGACAAGAAATTATTTCTTAGGAAAGTTAAAGGCAAGATTCTGCAAGTGCAAATCTATGTTGACGACATCATATTTGGCTCTACAGAAGACAACCTTTACAAGAAGTTTTTCAAACTTATGCAAGGGAAGTTTGAAATGAACTGTATAGGAGAGCTGAAATATTTATTAGGAGCTCAGGTGAAGCAATCTGAAGATGGAAATTTCGTCTCTCAGACGAAGTTCACCAAAGAGCTTCTTAAGAAATTTGGAATGGAGAGTGCATCCACCATGAGGACTCCAATGGGTTTAACTATGTCTTTGGACAAGTATGAGAAAGGGAAACCTTTTGATGAAACCAAGTACAAAAGCATAATTGGATCCTTACTCTACCTGATGGCTAGTAGACCAGATATAATGTTTTCAATATGTGTCTGCGCTAGATATCATGTGAACACTATGGAATCTCATTATGTCGCTGTAAAGCGGTTTTTAAGATACCTTAAGGGTACACCCAATCTTGGTTTATGGTACCCAAGAAGTAATGATGTCAAGCTAATTGACATTTCAGTTGCTGATTTTTGTAGCAGGTAGGGACTATAGGAAAAGCACTTCCGGGACGTGCCAATTCCTTGGAAGATGGCTTATTTCTTGGAGCAGTAAGAAGCAGAAATGTGTGGCAACTTACACTGCCGAGTAAGAGTATATCTCTGCGGGTAGTTGTTGCACACAACTTCTTTGGATAAGGAATCAACTCGAAGATTATAATTTGATGTTCATAGAGATTCCAATGTATTACGAATCCCTCAGCGCAATTGCATTCAAAAATAATCCAGTTTCCCACAGCCGGACCAAGCACATTGAGGTACGCTACCACTTAATTTGGGAGTATGTGGAGAAAAAGGACATTGCCCTCAACTATTTCCCAATGGACAAATAGGTTGCAGATATTTTTAGGAAGTCGTTGGACGAGAGCAAATTCTCGTTTTCCAAAATGGGACTAGGTATGCTGAACAAGGACTCATGAAGAAGGTTAAGCAAGCAACAATTGTCTCGGATTCTACTTCAACAAAGTAAAAATTTTGCTAAGTTAAATTCGGTGAATATCTACAGATTTGTCGATTATTCATGTCATACACATAGAATCAACACCTCCTCTAGTGAATTTTGCAGAATTCTGCTTAGGGTAAAATTTCAAATGCCTTTATTGGATCCGATGAATCGATGACCAAATTTGAGGTTCGTGCTTTCTTAGTACAATTTCAAAATCTTATATATATATATATATAAATAGAATGGGAGGGCACTCGCCAAATCGCCGACACATGCCAACAGCTTTTTCCCAGCCCTTCGGCACCCGACTCGTCAAATCGCCAAAACACGCTGATTAGCCCCCTCCTCACGTGCCCTTGTTTCAAATTTCCTACCCATCAACGGTGGAAGTGATCGCAAGCGTGCCCTAACATCAGCTTCGCGCTTGCCGACTCCACTCTCTGCCGCTGACTCCAGTCCACTCTTGCCGATAGTAGTTGCAGTCTACTTTTGCCGTTTCTTCAGTACAGTGTAGTGGTCTGGATTCTTGCAGCCATCCAATAAGTCGTCAGCACAGTGCAGTGTAGTGTTCCAGATTTACAGAACCTTCAGTTGTCAGAAACTTTGTTCCTTAGCGATTCAATAAATTTTTTCAGAAGTTTTCTTTCCAGAATTAAGTTTTCCTGATTTTCAATGGCTCCTAAATGCACCAGTGGCTTGCTAGGTGGAGGTGAGTTCATCTACATAGGGTTTGCTCATGCTTTCGATGAATTCAGGAATATCATTCTCATGCTGTAGACAGGTGGACTCTCCCTCATCCTCGAACACCCCTGTAAGGTGCTGGACAAGGAAGATCTAGACTTTTTCTATAATGCCAAACTATGCCATGAAGACTCAGTGATAAAGAGCAAAGTTCAGAAATTCAAAGTGAAAGTGAAAACCTCCATGCTTTCTAGGTACTAGCGGCTTCCAATCTGTGATTAGGCCGCCTTCCTAGAGGAGGCTGATTTTGTTAGAACCTTATCTTTCTATGGCCTTCCCAGAGGCACCAAGGCCATCAAGCGCAAAGGTATGAATGAGGAAGGCAAGCTCCTCTCCGACATCCTTGGCAAGGTGCTGATCTACAAGACAAGCTCGCATGATTACCTATCTACAAATATGTTCAAGATCCTGGTTGTAATCGTCTAGAAGAAGAGATTGTATTGAGGTGCTTTGTTGTTTAATAAGATAAAGGATAGCCTACGCACTCCCAACTTTGGGAGGATTATTAGCCTATACCTGAATCAACTGGATGGTAATAGGTTTGATATGACAAAAGGAGTTCCTATTCATCATCTAAAGAAGATCTACTCATCAATCTTCTCTAGGTGGGATAACCAGATTATCAGGCTAGGGGGAGCCCCAAGAGTACCAATGGAGGAGGAAGAACAAGTTCCTAATATAAGGATTCCTTCCCCACACCCCAATTAGATTCCTGATATCTTGAGTGTAGGAATTGAGTGGGAGACAGTGGTTCCAGTTCCTAATAAAGTTTCAATTTCAATGGCACCAGATACAGTGCTTCCAGACTCAGAGTTAGTGGATCTCCTAGCAGAGGTTGTTGCTATTGGTGTTGCTGTCGCTGCTGAGGTTCGGATAGTTGAGGATACAGAAGTGCATCCTGAGGAAGAGGATCGAACTACTTTAGAGCATGATGAGGATGCTGAGGTATTTGATGATGGTGTTGAAGATGATGATCTAACAGCTGCTGATTATGAGTTAGAAAATGTTACTGATGAGAATATGCTGGTTCCTGACAAATCGGTTGTCACTGATGTTGCTAGTGATGCAGTTGTTGTCTCAAAGCCGATGTTAGTGGACAATTAGGTAGTTCCTCTCCCTTTTGTTGATCATCTCTGTAGTGTCTGTGGGGGAGACAACTCAGTCTCGAAATATCTGTTTCTATTGAGGTTGCAAAACTCATACACCCCATAGACAAGGACTAGGCAGGATGTTGTTGGGGCCCGAAGGCATAATTGATCTTTCTGATGAAGAAGGAGCTGCAGATGTGCATGCACCTATCCTAGGTTCTGCGAAACTAAGTTTGATTTCTGAAAATGTTTCTATTCCAGTGCTGCCAGATGTTCCAAGCTCAAGTTCAGGTGATCAGATCTTTAAAACTGTTTAAGCTATGCTAGCAACGCAACATGCACAGTTCGATATCACATTAGAGAAAGTGGTAAAAAGAGTTAAATAATCCAAGAAGTTTATGCTAGATGGGCTTACAGAAGTTAATGTAAAATTTGATAAGCTAGAGGCCAGGTTTGATGAAAAGTATTACAAAGCTGCTACTGCAGTCACTCTTATGATGAGTGGACTTAAGACCAACAAAGATGGTCTGCAAACACTTGACAAAAACACAAGCACCATGGTTGTAGAGTATTACAGATCTATGGAACATTATGACCCTTCTTTGCAAACGTATGCCAATGTAAATGCTTTCGAAGCCAAAAAGGGGGAGGAAGCCCTTACAACTAAGGTTGTCGATGTTGAAAAGTCTATGTTTGATAATTTCAAACAAACCAATGATTATAGCTATGACAACATCGTATGGTTGCATGGAAAGCTATTCCCATCTCAAGTCGCCACTGAGCCTGTTCATGTTGATGTTCATCCAGCTCCGGACTACACGCAATACTAGACAGACTCATACGAATTCTCCCAGGCTCATGTTACTTCTGCTGATGGTGTGATTCCTTGGTTTCGTGCTGCTACTGCTACTGTGACTCCAGATGTTCAAGCTACTACTGATGATGTTAATGCTGCATTCTCAGAGGCTTGGGTTCTCAAGAAAAGGTAATTTGGAGATTGTACTTCTGAAGTTAGACCAGAACTGGCCTGGCCAGCTCAAGTCAGAGAAGGGCCTAACCGTGAAATGGATGAAGTATGGAGCCCAACTTCAAAAGGAATTATCTTGGACACCTTTTCCTTGTACGAGCTCGGAGTGGAGAAGCATCAGGAACACTATAGTTCAGAAGGATGGAATAGATACAAAGAAGCCCACACAAGAAGGAGGATTTATTTCAGGAAGAACAAGGATGCTGATCTTCTGCCTCCTCCTCCTCCAAAGTACTATCCGAAGCACAGGGATATTTTTGAGAGACAGCTTTTGAAGAGAAAGAATAGGAGGATCTAAATTCTTATATATACATTTATTTTTTGTGTGTTTTGGGATGCCCTCCCAAATCTAAAACATTTCTTATATATATATATATATATATATATATATATATATATATATATATATATATATATATATATATATATATGACTTATTCTTTTTCCTAGAATGTGTGTCACTTCTTTTTTATTATACTTTCAAGTCTTAATTTAATTTATATGGTATGCGCAATTCACCTTAGCTTGTAGGATTTTAGCTTCCTCAAATAGAGGGAGATTGTTGGGTATTGCATCCATAATAACCCTGATTTGAAGAAAGGTCCAGTCAAGCTAAGATGAATTGAGTTTGTATTTGAAATTGCATTTAAGATATGTACTTGCAGGTTTACTTTGTTAATTATACACCAATGTCAGGTTACATTGAGTCAGTAAACAATAGACTATACAATGTAATCCTTCATTGTGTAGGCAAATGTGTTGACTCACATGTAATCTCTCTATTGGGGTGTACTTCTATCCCAAGTATAGGAGAAGGATCAAGGAAGGCAAAAGTACAGGATTCAGAAATGAAGAATTTTACCTAAGTAAAATTAGGCAAGTATGGTGAGTCATACACGTCGAATTCGTCGAGTATCCCCTTGATACAAGCCGAATTCGTCGTGTATGCTTCCAGATACCCGTCGAATTCGTCCTATATACTTAGGGCAAATTCTCTGGAATTCCAGAATTTGACAAAGGCAAATTCGCCGAGTATCATTGGTGATACTCGCCGAATTCATCGAGTATCACTAGCAATACTCGCCGAATTCGACGAGTATCCAAGGTGATACTCCTCGAGTGTGTCAGGCAGAATGTCTACCACACTTGAATTCTGTCTAAGGCATATTCGGAGTATATCATAATCATATTAGGTGAGTATCAATTTGATATTCGACGAATCTTGCCGAAAATAACTTCTCATTTTTTGATTTTTTTTTCTCTGGTTCGGAATCCGTCGGCTATGCACAGTAATTGCTTGGGATCGTTTTTGGAAAAAAATTTATGGTCGTTACTTCGAATCTTCCTATATATATAATAAGGTGAATTTCTAAATCAAGGATCTTACCCTAAATAATTCTTAATTTCAAAAGCTTCCAAAGAAATCGAACCTGACAGCCGCTCCTCACGCCGTTTTTGCGATTTCTCTTCTGATCCGCCGCGACTTTGTTCGATCATCTTATTTAATGACTTCTTTGACTAGATCGTGTCTTCTCTCAAGATCTATTCTACTCCAATCAAAGTTCGTTTAAGATCCAAGGTTAAAGATTCAAGATCCAAAGATTTCAAGTTCCGAGTTCTCCAAGATTCAAGTTCATCCTTTCAAGAACGTTGGATCAAGACTTGTATTCATGTGTTATTTTGTAATATCATTTTAAATATTGTAGCAGATTTTTCTCTGAGATTTGTAGATCCATTTGTGGATTGAGAGAGAAGATCCGGTTGTGGATCGAGGTTGTAGGAGAGTTTGTTCTCCGAGTTGTAGGAGCGTCATCTCTGAGTTGTAGGAGTTGCGGCACCAAGGTCTAAGATTTGACGAAATCTCAGTTTGGTGAAGTATCTGAATCTGCCCTTCATAGGAGATAGGCGAGGCGGGACAGTGGACGTACCCAACTCGAGGAACAACTATAAAATCTCTGCATTTGTGTACTTCATTTTTAGATTATTTTTATTCCGCAAAAAGGCACAAACATCACCTATTCACCCACCTTTAGGTGATTTAGGTAGATGCTAGATACTTTTTATCATGGTAGGTTCTGGGCTAAGTCTGCTCGTGGATGGAAGGCTGCGTGGTCCCCCTTTTATATTTGGGGTAGGCTGCGTGGACGGTTCACGAACCGACGAGCATTTAATAACTTATTAACAATGACATTAAATGCACATTCACCAGGGTACATGAAGAGTCGAGCGGTGGAAACTAAAAGAAGAGACCACACAAAACCACGTTGCGCTACTCCAACTGGATCGAAAAGGAAGAGTTTGTGCGGACTTAACTAAGATGACCACATGTACTCTCGACTAGATCTCCCGAATTGCACTCTGTGAAGCCACCTAAAGGATTTCTGCTAACTGTCCTAGCCAAACATTATTGTGCTCTCATAGGGTGTCCACGAGAACTCTATAGTGTCCACCCGAGAGACTATTGGACTCTGAGAAAAACTTTTTAGCATGTAATGTCCGCATCCTCTGGATGCACTCCTTTGTCGTCGTAGGATTCGGGGTTAACATAATCCCTGTAATTTTTTAGTAGACCGTGCAGGCTCAAGAAAAGTTGACAGGTAACCACAAAGACATAGCCCGATCTTAATGCCTCGAGGAGTTTATAAATAGTGTTTGCCCCCTCTTAAACAATCCATTCCTCAAAAATCATTAACTTCTCCTTGTATTCCTCCACCATGAGCATGATCCAAGCTTTTCTCATAGAATTGGGCATCAACTCAGACTCCACCAAGAAGTCTGACCCAAATAGACTAATGAATCCCTCCAAGTTCCAATGAAGTTCCTCTAAGCAAGTGCAACCAAAAAAATCTTTAGAGAAAAAGCCAGTTCAATCCCACGATTTCTTAGACAATCAAATTTTTTGATGACCATCCTAATACAGGAAATTCTGACCACATAAACACATCAGTAGATATCTAATATCATGTGTCATCTTCCAGTACTTCACAGAGAAAAAAGGAGTTTGGCACTCAGAGGTCGAAAGTCAGCAAGGTCATCATTTCTATGGATGCCATCCCCCCCACCCCCCACCCCTCGAAGGGCACAAAAGTAGTGTTGAAAAAACTACAAGAGCCCCCCCCCCCCCCCCCCCCCGAGGAGTTGACCACCCCAAAATATCCGGACCCTTTCGGTCACCAGATCCTATCGTATGAGGTAAACTAAAGAAATCGACCGAAAAGCCTGCGTGACAATGATGTCAGAAGAGGAGATAGGTGATGAAGATGATGACCTGTAGGATGTTAGTGAGATGCTTGATGATGAGTTGGATAGCGAAATTGTTAACACTGTGTCTGACAAGATTATTTCCACACTATCGCCTATTGTGTACAATTGACAAGGGAAGAGGAAGAGAGGGGAAGATGAGGTGGAAAAGAATATCTTTTCATAGAGAGCCCTTCCTGCGGGTACATACTGAAAAAAACTTGCCACACTGTCTTGGTTTGAAGTAAAAAAATAAATAATTTAATCCTTTATTTTAAAGAGAACGCTTCAGCGATTGCAGCCCTTCAGAGAGGACATGAGGACACTATCACGCAGATAGCCCACATGGAGGAGGGGATTGAGGCGCTAAAGCAGAATACTGCACATGACCATGTGCAGGGTTTACGGACTAAGACTAATGCAGTGCACAGTCCCTTAGAGGACCTCATCTAGAAGTATGCATAGAAGGTTAGGGAGGATATCCACACCATCCATGCCCTGATTGCCAAGTTGAACAAGTATCACATGGGAACATCTAGCGTGCTCGTCGAGATTAATGATAACTTGGTGTTTATGGGAGTTGAGGGGGTATCCTGCAAGGAGGCTTCTAAGGAGTGATTGGAGAATAAAATATTTTTTTTATGCTTGTAATAAACAGTTTGTGATTAGAAAAAGAACATGCGCACTAATACTAGCGGGCAGAAATATTTATGTGTTTGCCGCTCTATGTGTGTGGATGTTTTTGTTATTCTTTTTGGTGTGATGATAGCTTAAAACTTACTCGTTAGTGAGCGATCATACAGTACCTTTCTTTTTGCAGGAAAGGAAACAATGATATTCAGTAGTCGCCACAAACATTCCCTGTAGTCAACAAGTGCCTGCGACATATCTTGTATAAAGATAAATATGGTAATTCCTATAAATAGGTCTGCAGAGCTATCTTTTCCAGCAGATACCCTCAAACACCATCGAGAATGCGCTAGATCCTCAAGTTGGGACTACCTTTGAAGATTCTGTCGTGGCCTTCATGCTGCACAAGCCCCTTAAGATCAGGCTTCCCTGCAATGAGTTTGCCAACCACCTATCTTCTATCTATGTATCTCCAGATAGATATATTGCGCGGCTTCATGACCTCAGCGAACATCTCCACTAGGTGTTTACCAACAAATTAGTCCTCCCCTTCGAAAATTTTGACATGGGATGGACCTTCCCCATCTTACCGGAGATGGTGGAAATGCCGAATCATTACAGCCTCATCCACGCGCAACTCACCTCTTATTCCATAGCGCCTGTGACTGCCTTCTTTGTCTTCTAGCGGCCTTAGAGGGTCCACTTCAGCTTGACCGTGCTAAGGTGGCTATTTTATGCCCGTACAGTTTCAAAGGATCAACTATACATCGGGACGAAAAAGCTACAGTCTTTGAATATTACAAATAAGTTTCACGAGTGGAATGAGAGGTTCACTATATTTAAAGTGAGCCTCGGAGGATTAAGCCCCAACCCTCACCCGAGGTTTTAGGAGGACTTCTAGAGCCCACTAATCAAGGGAATAGAAAAGGAAATTTTGGAGTTCTTCGAGAAGCCCCCCTTGACATTCCTTACTATGTCGCCCACCTGAGAGAGGTGGCCAATGCGGACACTTCTGAATGTAAGATTTTTACTAAAAAAATTGACTTATCTGCGGGTGCTA
The DNA here is from genome assembly GCA_039513925.1 of Platanthera zijinensis. NCBI lineage: Eukaryota > Viridiplantae > Streptophyta > Magnoliopsida > Asparagales > Orchidaceae > Platanthera > Platanthera zijinensis. Next base: position 181,155,284 of record CM077082.1, read on the forward strand.
ACCTTCTCTCCTTTAGTTGTTTTGCATGCTCCTGTGGAGAGACCCCACGAGCCACCGGGCAGGGTCCCAACCTCCATGAAGAAGAGGAAAGTTGCATCCTTGAGGAGGTCATTGCACTAGCAAGAGCAGCTGATACCCCCTCGCAGGGGTCGTGTGAACTCTCCCGCTAGGTGAAGTCCGGTACCAGTGTGGACTCCCAAGTCAGGGTGTAAGATACTCCTCCTACGGTAATTCCCTAACGGATAGCCTCGACAACCCATTGATGCTCAAGGATATGGATGTAGTCACGCTGAGCATTAGGCTCCCGCTCTAGATGGAAATGCAGGAAATAACCCAGCACGCCTTGGTGGTCTCTTATACGGTTTTGGGGATGAGGAGTTTTTGGGAATGAGGATGTTTCAGAGATGAGGAGCATCCCCCAAGACCAACTGACGCAGAGGGCGTCCATGACCACTTTTATGGTTATGTTATACAACACTACCTGTTGGCGGGACCTTAGGGACATGCGACACGCCCTTCAACATTCTTAGGAAGAGATCACCCGTTAGTAAAATAACCTAAAGGTAACCTGTAAAATTAAAAATTGTCAGTCTACATACCTTCAACATTACTTAGTCCACTTTTTGACTGGTGAGCTTTTCCGCAGAGAACCCGACGTTCATGTGGGAGATATTGAAGGTGGGAAAGGTTTCTTAAAGGATTGTTCTAGAGTGGGTGATAGACCTGGACCTCTTAAGGCCAAAGTTCACGAACATCCACTATGAAGAACTATTCCCGAAGGATGTAGAGCCCGATTCAGCAAACACTTACCCACGACGTTCGATTTACCGTGGTTACGCTCCTCTAGAAAGCTCAGGAATATTGCCCTATTTTGCCATTGCCCTCGATGACTCAGGAGAAGAGAGTCAATTGATACTTTTCATTTTCTTTAATCGCGCACTCCTGTGCTATTCTTTGTAAAGAAATCTTGTAATTACTTTTGATCCGTGATTTTTGCGGCCTTAGTAGATGTATGCTCCTTTTATGTATTATTTTTTTAGTTATCCATCACTTGCTGATAGTTTGCATGGTATTGACTTGGGAATTCACGTGTCCATGGGTAACGGAATGTTCACGCGACCTAAGAGTATCTGGAGTGCTCGTTTGAATAGGCCCTTAGTAAATTTTTCGATCGACTAGGTCCGTTGTCAAAGGTTAAGGCACAGTTACAAGCAAAAGGCATCCGCAAGGCTCTCGTTCGCACACAGCACAGAAAATCATTGAATGGGTATAAGAGCATGTTGCTCGGATTCTGTCATCAGAAAGAAGACCAATAACAAAAACAATGACTCATTCAATGCGTGGTAGGTCAATACATCCGAACTCGCCACTTATGTCGCTAAAGAGTATCTTATGAGTGTAATTATTGTGGTCTTGTGGTGGGGGAAGTGACCCATACCGGCTGGAGGGTTATAGGCTTGATGTTTACCACCTTCCGCAAATGTCCGAATTTGTTCGAGGGGGTCAATGCAAGCTCTAGGACTCACCATACTAGAGTCTGCATGTGTCGTGTGTGCCTGCTATAGTGCTCTCTTGCATTGCATTGTTCTAAGGTTTTCCCGTAGGTAAAGGGGAAAACATTTTTTCTGTGAAAGAGTTAGACTTCAAAGGAAAAGAAACACAACTTGATTTAGGAATTGTATATCTTCAGGTCATCTCCACTCTAGGTGTTGGATAGCACCTCGCCTTCATATGACTGCAACATATAGGCCCCATTCTTGAGTACCTCCTTCATGATAAAAGGTCCTTCCTAGTTAGGCTTGCGTTTTCCCACTGAGACTTCTCTCCCAGCTGCATCAACCTTTTTTACAACCAGATCTCCCTTCTTATATTATTTTACCCAAACAATCATGTCAAACTATTTGGCCATCCTCTACTTAGCTTCCCCCTGCCGGACCAATAACTGATCTCGGAGTTCTTTAATCAATTCGGGACTGAACCTCTGCTCTTCATCGTTGACTTCCAACCGATCATTATCGCCTTGTTTGGCCAATAGCACTCATGGGCTCTCTTTGACGAACCTTACTGGAATAAGGGTATCAGATCCGTGCGAAATCTTGAAAGTAGTTTTATCAGTTACTGAGGAAGGAGTCGTACTGAGGGTATATAGAACTACTGGCAACTACTCTGCCCAATTACCACGAGCACTTTCCACCTTCTTCTTAAGTAAATTTGAGATCTTCTTATTGGCTGCCTCTACCTTACCATTGCTTTGCGGGTGATGAATGGATGAGAATTAGAGCACGGTTCCCACCTGGACACAGAAGTCAGGCAGTTCTTTTCTTGCAAACTGAGAGTTGTTGGTAGTCAAAATGGCATTCGGAACTCCATAATGACAGACAATCTCTACCAAGATAATGTTCTTTATAACTTGAGTGGTAGTTTGGGTAAGTGCCTTGGCCTCTACACACTTGCTGAAGTAGTCATTCATTACTAGGATAAAGCATCATTTCCTACTTGCTATTGGGAATAGTCCAATAATATCCATTCCCCAAATGAAAAAAGGCCAGGGAATCAAAATAGTTTTGAGTTATTGTGCCTGCTGGACCTGAGGGGAGCGAACTTTTAGCACTTAACAAACTTCTTGGCAAAATCCACACAATGCTTCCTGATTATTGTTCATAGAGGATCTGCTTTCTAAGGGTCCTAGACCCTGAGTGGCTACCACACTCTCTCGAATGAACTTCTTGTAAGATTCGAGGAACCTCTTCTTTTGTAACACATCTTATCAGGGGAGAAAGAAGAGTCCTCTAATAGAGGATTCCTGGCACTAGGGAATTATAAGCCTCCTTGGCTTGAATCTCCTCATTTCACGCACTAAGGAGTGAACCTCCCTTATTATGAAATAATGTATGAAAGAATCTATCCATGAAGGATGTTGTTTTATTTCAATGACATACACTTCTTCTATTTCTAGGATAAAACAACTCTGTGAGAGTCCCTCCAGCTAAAATTTCATATTTATTGAATTCATCGGCCTCCGTATTTTCTTCCATTTGAATATGGCATATACTTAATGAGAGTAGATGCCCTACGCACTGCTTGACAAGGGATAGATACCATTGCAGCGCGCAATCTCCTTTATAATTCCTAAAAAGCCTCTTCGCACTTATCGATCCAAATAAAAGTTGCATTCTTCTACATCAATTAGGTCAAAGGCACAGACAACGTTGAAACCCTCCACATTCCTTCTATAATAGCCTGCTAGCCCTAGGAAGCTCCTTATCTCCTTGGGAGTAGGAGGTCTATTCCAATCCATAACAGCAGCTATCTTCTCGGGGTCCACACAAATTCAATCCTTATTAACAACAAGACCCTAGAAAGAAACCTGGGGAAGCCAAAACTCATACTTGCATAGCTTGTCATACACCTTATGCTCCATCAAGGTAGACAAAACTAAATTCAAGTGTTGGGCATGCTCTTCAACACTACGGGAGTATACTAGAAAATAATCTATGAATAAAACCACCAAACGGTCTATAAAGTCCTTAAACACTCTGTTCATCATATCCATAAAGGCAGAGGGTGCATTAGTTCAATCTAAAAGACATCACTATGAACTCAAAATGTCTATTCCATGAATGAAAAGCAGTCCGTGGAATATCTATCTCACGGATCCTAACTTGATGGTAGACTGAACGAAGGTCAATCTTTGAAAACACAATGTTACCATGCAACTGATCAAACAAGTCATCTATTCTCGGCAGGGGATACCTATTATTGATGGTTACCTTATTCAGCTCTCTATAATCAATGCACAACATAATCGATCCATCTTTTTATTCACAAATAGCACGGGAGCACCCCACGGTGATGAAATTGGTCTAATTAATCCAATCTTCAGTAACTCATCCAACTAGGTACAAAGCTCCTCCATCTCATGCGGGGATACACGATATGACGCCTTAGCGATCGGATAGGTACCCAGCTCCAAATCTATGACGAACTCCACGTCTCTCTCGGGCGGAAGACCAGTAGGATTATCAGGGAATACATCGGGGAACTTGCGCACTTAATCAATATCCTCTACTCGCGGCAAACTACCACTAGTTTCCAACACCGAAACCAAATAAGTAAAACATCCAGAATTTACAAGCTTCCAAGCACGCACGGCAGAAACAATCTGATAAACTTGGCGCAAAAAACCAGAAACGCTCCTAGGTTGACAATTGTCCATCTTGAAGTACAAACGCTTGACCTTGCATTAGATGACTGCATCATACTTGGACAACCAGTCCATGCCCAAAATCACCTCGAAGTCTTCCAAGTCTATCACCTTCATATCAGCAACGGCTAGAAAATCACCTAACAGAATCAGACAACTCTGAATGCCTTGGTCCGACACCACTGAATCGCCAGAGGGAAACTTTACACGAAGTATGTCACCAACCAAATCGAGGGTCAAACAGTGACGCTCTACAACGATTCTAGCCACAAATGAGTGGGTAGCAACAAAATCGAAAAGAACGCGCGCCCAATAGTTCTTTACCTTAAACTTTCCTATAAAATTGTATACGAAACTAAGGTAACGGACGTTGAATCTATAGCTACAAACTAAAAGTTAGAACTAGGTTAGGATCCAACCTGAAATCACTTGATTAAACGTCTGAGCTTCCTCCAAAGACACCACATTCAGCTTGCCCTTCCCCTTATCCAATAGATGCGGTGGTGGCAAGGCGTGAAGTGGAACCGGTTGCAATAGGGGATGAGCCTTCGGAAACTTTGACCTAAAATGTCCTTTCTGTCTGCACTGGAAGTAGACATTTTCTTTCCCCAATAATGGGCAGCATCGTTACCCCTCTGCTTACATGAAGAACAAACCAACTCTCCCTTAGGATCACAATAAATCGCATGAACTTGCTCCTGCTTCTGGGCTCCTATCCTTTTGAAGCATTTCTCGAACGGATGGCCTGGCCGGCCACAGAAACTGCATATCGCTTCACTGTTTTTTCTCGAAGCAGCACACGATTATTGGGAACTCTTACCATCACCAGCCTTCCTAATATCCTTTCTCATTTGTTTACCTCGGTTCTTGGCATTGTCAATCGCCTCAACCTTCAGAGAAGCCTCCACAACTTCAGCATAGCTCTCGGATCCATAAGCACTAGCTAGGTGTTGGATGTCATTCCTAAGACCACCCAAAAAATGCTTAACTCGATTAGACTCCAAAGATACCATGTCAGCGGCAAAATGGCAAAGTTTTCTTAACTCCACCTCTTAATCGCTAACGGTGAGCTGCCTTTTCTTTATATGGAAAAAATCATTAATCAAATGGTCTCTCACAACCGACGGCAGAAAATTTTTCAACAGCAATTCCTTGAAGGATTCCCATGAACACCCATCCTTAAGGTTTTCCTTTTATCTCAGCCACCAACTCTTTGGAAGTCCCATAAGATGATATGCAGTGACCATTACTCTCCAGTCCGCTGAAAATCCTAAGTAAGCGAACATCTCCTAGATGGCTATTAACCTTTCATCCAAAGCCATAAAATTTGATCTACCATCATAGGTAGGGGGTCCTAATCTCTAGAAATGCGAAATAAATGTCATCTCTAGTGGCAGCAAAAATGGGTGCACTAGAGGGGTAGGGGGAACAGAAACAACTTGACCCTCAGTTGGGTCCTGCGCTCTAAGCGGTTGACTAGAAACAACTGAATACAATGCTTCGATCTGCTACTGCATCTCCAACATATTCCTCAATAGAGCCCCATTGCTCTTTCTCAATCCTTCTATCACGGCCTCACTATGGGGACCAGACGATTCCCCCTCTGACTTGGGAGTTGACCTCGTCACCGGATGCTTAGGCGGCATCTAAACGAACAACGAATAACTAATCAAAACCTAGCTTAACCGCTAGAACCAAACATCTTAGTTCAGATAATATATAATTAAACACTTGCTCATGCTGCTAACTTACACTAGGATTTTCATTTATGATGTCATTCCTAAACCTAGGATGATACATCGTCGTCCTACTGACTCATGTGCCTAAACCATGAATGCATGAATTCTTATTCCTTTTGACTCAAAACTATGTGTGTACGTATGTCATCATGTAAAACATTAGCTTGGCACGTGTGCTGATGCAATGTTATGTCAAGCATGTTATGATAAGCTATCTAAAAAGGCCTTAATGCATGTTATGAGCACCGTACACATGAAGTATTATGCATCCCATACTACATAATATCGTATGCAACGAAAATAAAAATCTAATGTGCATTCATGTGATGATGTTATGCATCCCATAATACATAAAATCACATGTTGCCTCCTTTGAGGATCCATATAAAAACACAAATTATGCATTCCATACTACATAATATGCCATATATACTTCTTAGCATGCTTATGAGTGTATTTTTCATGCATCAACCAAGACGTCTTGATGAAACATCAGTGTTTGTATGAAGTGAAACTTAGACAACTAACACAAACCTGAGATAGCTATTCAACCAATTATCAAACAATCTATACCTCTGATACCAACTGTCACAACCGTATTTTCTCCATATTTAACAATGTATCAGAGTAAGGGAAAATGTGAGTCATGATGCCACGTTAGCAGGGGATAACTGCAGATGCTTAGGCAAAACTCCAACTTAACACTTTTTGAAAGATCTATAAGTAATTTAGAGAAAAACCAGTTGAAATTAAAGGGTTAGCCGCATCCCTTGGCTCCGTGGCTCATCTAGTCCACTAGAAAAAGATAGTTATAAGCTATGGAAAATACTTTGTTTATAAGATTAGACATCCTACATGAGTAAAAACATCCCCAGAGGCCAACTCATGGTATGCAAGACTCTAGATTTATAATAGTTATGAAATTTGCTTTTACAATCGTTAAATATAGTGGTTTGGATTTCAAATATTTCATGTATGAAGTAATAAAAGAAATTTTTACACTTTAAAATACCTAACTTGCAACCAAGAATAAAACAGTCCCAAAGAGCAAGTAAAAATAACCGCAAAGTGGTAAACTAGCAGCTAGCAAAGTATTTAATATTCCAGAGAAAACTACCAGTGGGCGTCAACAACCTGACACAAACCCACTGAAAGTATGCAAGTTTGAACTAAAACTGAAAACAACAACTACCTCACGACGGTGAGGAAAAACTTCATCAACAATTGATGTACAGAAGCTACCACCAAATACAGCCGCTCCATCGGCACAGCCCTGAACCTGAGGCATTCAAAAGAAGAACACCTCAGTAAGAGAATATAAGTGGCAATGGAAATAAACAGATAACAAGTAGAAAAGGCAAGAAAAGGGTTTACTAAACCCAACTATAAAAATATGCTGGAACCACTGTTGATTTGTAACGTCCCAATTCGCGCTAGGCCCCTTGTTTGCGTATTTGAGTCAAGGGGGCTGTGGTGAGCCCAATGGGGGATGTGGGGGAGCAGGTGCGGACGTGCGGAAAATGAGGAAAACAAGGCAAAACAGCATTTTTGGCTGACACGGGTATGGACACGGCCGTGTCCATACCCGTGTGCTTCATAAAAATAGGCTTACCAGTCAGAGAGGTACACGGCATTGGGACACGGGCGTGTCCCTGGCCGTGTGCCAAGGACACGGGTTGGGACACGGCCGTGTCCCTACCCGTGTGCCAAGGACACGGGTCGGGACACGGCCGTGTCCCTACCCGTGTGCCGCAACCCTGACCCGGCAGAAAGTGGATCTGGGAGGAACACGGCCCTAGACACGGCATGCCACACGGCCGTGTCACCTGAACACGGGTAGGAACACGGCCGTGTGCCTACCCGTGTCTGCGATGTATAAAAAGGAAAAAGTTGGAAACCCTAGCATTCATTCTCCTTTCTTCTGCCCCGAAATTCCTGAGAGAGTTCTTGGCTGGAGGAGGAGGAAGAGCTTGCCGGAGCCATCTTTGGAGGAATCAAAACGCCGCCATCGTCAAGGGAAAAATAATGCCGCCGCGAAGGAGTGCGAGGCTCATGGCCGGCCATGGTGGTACCGCTGGACTTGAGGTGAGCTTCCTCCCCTCTCCCTTGGTGCTAGATCTATAGTTATGATAGGAGAGACATCGACTCCATAGAGTCTTGATGTGAGGAGGAGAGTTCTTAGGTTAAAGCCATACCTAGGTTTTCTAGGCTTAGTCTCCCTCAACCTTCTCATCATTCAAAGAGGAGATGAGAGGGGTTTTCGTTGAGGGTTTGGCTTTGAAAGGAGAAATAAGGTTGGGTGATTTCTGGAGAAGTTTATGCGAGGCCGTTGCAAGGAAGAAGATGAACGGATGCCGTTCATCTCGCCTTAAGATGCGTGCAGAAATCTGATTTCTGCACGCTGCGACCTTCGTGGCCAATTTCGGAGGTGTTCTGGCCAAATCTGGGTGAACGACTCAACACGAAAGTCGTAGCCCTCGAAATTACCTTTCCAACGAGTGGTTGCTCGTTTTCATGCGATACCTGTAGCCACGGGAAAGCTGGTTCGAGTCCGCTGCGTTCGGGAAAATTCCTGTACAGGAAACTATTTCCTGTACGCATTCGAGTTGAATTTCTGGTATGTTGCAACCAGATCTGGGTGATCGACTCAACACGAAAGTCGTAGCCCTCGCGAATACCTTTCCAACGAAGGGTTGTGCATTGTGATCGGATTCCTGTAGCTCCGGGAATCCCAGTTTTAGTATCGGACTACCCTATGTTATTGCACTTGTTAAATTATAATGCTAGCACTCTTGCAATGATTGTGATTTACTCATTTGTTATCTTGCTCCCATATATCTATAATGTTGTTGTTACTATAATTTAGTATGGTTACACGTTTGGTCGTGCAATAAGGAATAACTATGCAATAGTAGGGAAATGGATTGGATGGGAAGGCTAGTGATTAAGAGTTGAGATTGGTATTGAATTTATTTATATAGTTTGATGTTGAACATATTAATTATGCGAAGTATTGAGGTGAAATCAGTGAATAGAGGGACGTGAATATGATGAACACTATGTGAGGAGTATTTTGTAACCATAATCCGAGCCCAAGGGGTTTATTAACAACCGATGCTTAGAGTGGTAGTCTCCCTACGGGTAGCATCGAGTGAGTTGTTTTGGGGCATGTGATGTGCGACGATTCATCGTGTCGCGGTGTTGAGATAATGAATGTGGCAGGTCTACGGGTTCGCCAGTCGTCACACCGATGGGAGCCAATGGGTAGACCTTGGGCGGTAGGGTTAGATACTTGGTGTCCATAACCCGAGATCTCCTCCGCGCCATGAGAACGGTTGGGCTTGCACCTCGTGCGTTTCCGAGGTTCCATCCGGTTCGAAATCAAAGGCCAGGTTGGGCTGTGTTCTTGGTGCACATTTACCCAAGACCCCTTCTGAGCCGTAGTACGCATGTGAGCTCCGCTGTTGTGTTCTTAGCGTTGAGGCGTACGGGGGCCTAGGATAGGTAGTGTGATACCACCTAGTAGTGGAGACGCCCGCTCCACTGTCGCCGTCTGGCCACGACGGATGACGCCTGAGAGGTTAGCTACCTGCTCGAAAAGTGGGAACTTCTAGTCTGTGTCGACATAGCAACTTGCATGTGCGTGCGCATGAGTCGGTCATAACATAACATTCATAACATGTCATTCATTGCATACACAAGATCCTCATCGTATAAGTTTGTATGGGCACTCTTATACGATGAGTTACTTTACTGTTAAGCCGATCCTTAACTTATAAGTTTGTATGGGCACTCTTATAAGTTAAGTTACTATTCTGAGTACTTATACCTACTGTCATTTACTGTTGATATTGGTAGAACTGCTAGTTGTGTAGCGTAGTTTATACTCCACTATAGTTACTGCCACCTGCTTGTTTACTTGCTTATATATATATACATATTGTACCTTGTTCCTTTCTCCGCCCGGTGCCGAGGAGTCGCCGGGGGAGCGGATGTGAAGCCACTTAGTCTTATGACTAACGGTTGCTACATCTTCCTTTTTAGGAGGAAACCCCGCAGGTAGAGCGGCAACGGACTATGCAGCAGGACAGCCAGGCCCGGATGATAGGACCTGAGGTGGTGGTGCCATCGGCACCGTCAGTGACAGTAGTGAGTGTTTTCATGTAGCCGTTTGGCAAAACATTTCTAGACTCTTGTTTATTTGTACAAGCATGTTGTGCTTGTTATCTTCCGCTATTCTTGGACTTTAACTTAGTTGTGAACTGAACTGCTTTTAGTTTTACTTTTCTGTTATGGTTAGGTTGGCATAATTGTTGTGATATGGATTGTAGCCGGCGGAATAGGCGTCTTGTGGTAAAGGCTAACCCGTGCGTTAGTGCTACCGCAAGGCGGCTATTTCGGGCATAAGACTCCCCTCGTGCCGTGTGTTGTGTTCCGGGAGGGGGGTCTTACAAATGGTATCAGACTAAGCCGATCTTCACCCACAGCAGTCAGGTAACAATGGGCCACTCCCGTTCGATTAGTCGGTTTGGGGACAAACCGACTTAGCGGAAGCAGTGGTGTGCCCATCTGTAATTCACACTAAGTTGTCCAACTTTGACATTAGTTTTAGCCAACCTGACCCTAGTTTGTACCTTGCGTATAGGTCCCAGCGCAGGTGGAGCCGGTTGGGGGCACTCCTACCCCTTCCGTCCCTTCACAATTCCAGCAGTCGGAACTGGGACAAACGCTGTCAGCCATATTGGATGCATTTAAAGCCCAGCAAGCTCCGGTGCAACAACAAGCGCCAAGCTCCAACTGGTTGAGCACCTTCCGTGCCCTGTCCCCTCCTGCTTATCTTGGGACAGAATCGCCGGTGCGCACCGAGGAATGGCTTGATACCGTGCAGGAATTGATGGCTGGCATAAGATGTCCGAACAGCATGGCGGTGACATTGGTAGTGACGCTGCTAGAGCTGCACGCCAAAAGGTGGTGGAAGTCCCTCATGGGCTCCATCTTCCAAGGGCGGTTGTACACGGACATCGGTTGGAACGAGTTCACCGAGGCTTTTCTGGAGCACTTCATCCCTTCTTCTGCTCGGGATGGACTTGAAGAAAAATTTCTGCAGCTGAAGCAGGGATCGAATTCGGTAACGGAGTACCAGAGGGAGTTCCAACACCTCGCTAGGTTTGCCGATTCCTATGAGTTGGACGATAGAGGCTATGCGAAGCGCTTCTACAAAGGGTTAAGGGACCCCCTAAGGCAGGCCCTTTTGTTTATAGCCGATGGAAGCCTGGCAGAAATCATTGACATGGCAAAGAGACTGGAGGCGGACCACATGGGATGTGGCAAGAGACCTGCGGAAGGTGTAATTGAAGTCGGCCCTAGTAATAGAAGGCGGAATGATCATGGCAGAGGAAGGGGAAACTACAGAGGCGGTCGGTGGGTCAACCGGAACTATCGGGTGGAGTACCCAACTCCGCAACCACTACCTTTACCACCACCACCGCAGCAGCAATATTATCAACAACCTGGGGGCCGACGTGAGATGATATGTTTTGAGTGCAATCAACCGGGGCATGTCCGACGAGTTTGCCCGCGACTGATCGGTGGTGCCCCTATTGCTCCCCCTCCAGTAGCTCCACGGGGATGAGGGCACATGCGTGGCCGAGGAAGAGGACCACCAGGGAGAAATCAAGGACATGCACGGGAGCATGTATTCGCATTGGATATGACTCAGGAGAGAAATCCGCAGGAAGTCATCACCGGTACGTGCAAAATTTATTAATATTATATGACTTGTTAGATTTACGATACAAATGTTACGCGCAATTTTGAACGGTGATTACCTTTTTGGAACCTAGGCACTGTCATGGTTAGCGGGAAGCCCGCCTATACGTTATTTGACACGGGTGCGTCTCACTCGTTCATTTCGGAGGACTTCGTGAAGGACTTGGAGGGAGTGCAACACTTCACGGGCATTACTCAAAGGGTGCGCCTTCCGGACGGCTCTGAGATGACGTCGTCAGCAAGTTGCGACTTCGACACCCTTATTGGAGGAAAGTTCTTTGAAACTCCGGCAACAGTGTTAAGAATCCCGGAGTTCGATCTCATCCTGGGCATGAGGTGGTTGGACTGGCACCACGCCAGGATCAATTGTGCGGGGAAGCAAGTTATGTTGAGGCATGGAGACTCGGAAGTCATCTTCCAAGGTATTAAATTCGCACCCCGTAAATTATTGTCTTCAATCCAAGTTATGAAATCTCATATGGAAGGGGACGAGGTCTATGTAATTTGCTTCGAGTTGAAGAAATTGACATTAGAGGTCAAGGATGTGCGGGTGGTGCGAGAATTTCCCGAGGTATTTCCCGAGAAATTGCCAGGACTACCCCCGCATAGGGAAGTGGACTTCCAAATCAAGCTAATTCCGGGTGCCAAGCCCGTCTCGCGAGCTCCATACCGAATGGCTCCGAAGGAACTTGCAGAGTTTAGAGTCCAGCTTCAGGAATTGGTGGAAGCAGGGTTCGTTCGCCCAAGCTCGTCGCCTTGGGGAGCGCCCGTTTTGTTCGTCAAAAAGAAGGATGGCACCTTGCGGTTATGTATTGATTATCGAGAGTTGAACCGGTTAACGGTGCGGAACACCTATCCCCTACCGCGCATTGATGAATTATTTGATCAATTGGTGGGATCGTATTGGTTCTCCAAGTTAGATCTGCGTTCGGGATATTATCAGCTGAGGATACAAGAAGATGACATTCAGAAGACGGCGTTCAGTTCGAGATATGGTTTGTACGAATTCACCGTGATGCCGTTTGGGCTCACAAACGCCCCTTCCGCCTTTATGAGCTTGATGAACAAGGTGTTCGGCCCTTATTTGGACATCTTTGTCATCGTGTTTATCGATGATATCCTAGTCTACTCCAAGACTGAAGCAGAACACGCCGAACATCTAACTTTAGTGCTGAGGAAACTGAAGGAGCACACTTTGTTTGCCAAGTTCAGCAAATGCGAGTTTTGGCTTCGAGAGGTCGCGTTCTTGGGCCATGTGATTAGTGGAGCGGGGCTAGCTGTAGATCCGGCCAAGGTGCGGGCCGTGAAGGAGTGGTCGCCATTGAAGTCAGCGGCTGACATACGAAGTTTTTTTGGACTTGCCGGGTACTATCGCAAGTTCGTGAAAGGCTTCTCGAAGATCGCCCTTCCCCTTACCACACTGACAAAGAAGGGTGTGCCGTTTGAATGGACACCCCAGTGCGAAGCTGCATTCCAAGAGTTGAAAGACAGATTGACGACTGCACCCATCCTAGCTCTTCCATCTGGGAAGGAGGGCTTCCAAGTTTACACGGATGCGTCGTATCAAGGGATGGGAGCTGTGTTGATGCAGAATGGGCATGTGATCGCTTATGCTTCAAGACAGTTGAAGAAGCATGAAGCCAGCTACCCGGTGCATGATCTAGAGTTGGGAGCGGTGGTATTCGCCTTGAAGATGTGGAGGCATTATTTATATGGCGTCCACTGCGAGATCTACTCGGATCACAAAAACCTGAAGTACGTGCACACACAAAAAGAGTTAAACTTGAGACAGCGGCGGTGGTTGGAGTTCTTGTGCGACTACGAGTTCACCTTGAACTACCACCCCGGGAAGGTTAATTCCGTAGCTGATGCCTTGAGTCGAAAGGCACCGGGAACGAGCACGGAATCCCGCTTGATGAGGATGGAGTTAATCCGAACGCTACAGGAGATGGAAATCACTTTGGTCTTTAAGAATCAACCGGAAGAGTATACAGAATATTTGGCCGCGATGAGTATAGTTTGCAACATACGAGACCGGATCCGTACGGAACAAAAGAAGGATGCGGCTTTAACCCCGGCTTTCAAGTCAATGGAGGATGGGACTACGGAAGAATACTCCCTAAAAGACGGCCTCGTCCATTTTCGTGGCCGGCTTTACATCCCCGAAGGTGACAACATTCGGGAGGATATTCTAAAGGAGGCCCATTGCTCCAAGTACTCGGTGCACCCGGGGATCGCGAAGATGTACACCGATTTGAGAAAAACAATGTGTTGGCCGGGCATGAAGAGGGATGTCAAGTACCTCGTTACTCATTGTGTGGCTTGCCAAATGGTGAAGGCGGAGTGTAGAAGCCCCGGTGGAATGCTACAGTCGTTGCCCATTCCCGAATGGAAATTCGAGGACATCTCCATGGACTTCGTCCACGGGTTACCTCGCTCGCGCTCGGGGAATGATTCTGTGTGGGTGATAGTTGACCGGTTGACCAAGGTAGCCCGATTTATCCCAATGAAGAAGGAGGCGCAAGTGGGCGTCTTAGTGCGTCTCTTTGTGGAACAATTTGTGCGGTACCATGGTGTGCCAAAGACGATCGTCTCCGACCGGGATGGTCGGTTTACTTCAAGAGAATGGAGGGCTGTACAGGCTTATTTGGGCTCGCGCCTCGCCTTTAGCACAGCCTTTCACCCACAAACGGACGGGCAATCTGAACGAACCATCCGAACATTGGAGGACCTATTGAGGTTGTGTGTGCTAGATAAAGGAGAACCATAGGAGAGACTCTTACCTCTCGTGGAGTTCTCTTATAATAACAGTCATCAAGCTAGTATTGGAATGGCACCTCATGAAGCTTTGTATGGAAGGAGGTGTAGAACACCCTTGTCCTGGGTGCAAGACGAAGATCCGAAGACATTGGGAAATGAGTATATTGATGACACGGATGCGGTGGTTAGGTTGATCCGGAATCGAATGCTAGAGGCTCAAAGCCGACAGGCGAAATATTACAACGCAAGGCACCGTATGGTAGAGTTTCAAGTGGGTGATAAGGTGTTCCTGAAGATTCGACCGATGCACGGAGTGTCACGAGTACGTGGAGTCAAGAAGCTCAGCCCAAGGTATGTTGGGCCCTATGTTGTAGTGGAAAGGATTGGCCCTCTGGCCTATCGATTGGAGTTACCACCGGAGCTGGAGAACCTTCACGACGTGTTCCACGTATCGTCGCTTCAGAAGGCTTTGTTGCGACCTGAACAGTATATCCCCACGGCGGATGGTGCCGTGGCGTCTGATAGGTCTGTGCGACTGGAGCCGGTGCGGATCGTTGATAACGAGACAAGGACCTTGCGCCGCAAAAGTGTTCCTTGGTGAAGGTGCTATGGTCTAATCACGGGAAGGAAGAGTGCACATGGGAGCCAAGGGATTTGATGCAAGAGCGCTACCCGGAATTATTTACTCCAGGTAAAAATTTTATTTGAAAGCATAGTTTCCTTTTATGTGTTTCACTCCCGTAGCCTTACCCTGATTTCGGGGACGAAATCTTTTATTTTGTTTATAGGATTTGTAACGTCCCAATTCGCGCTAGGCCCCTTGTTTGCGTATTTGAGTCAAGGGGGCTGTGGTGAGCCCAATGGGGGATGTGGGGGAGCAGGTGCGGACGTGCGGAAAATGAGGAAAACAAGGCAAAACAGCATTTTTGGCTGACACGGGTATGGACACGGCCGTGTCCATACCCGTGTGCTTCATAAAAATAGGCTTACCAGTCAGAGAGGTACACGGCATTGGGACACGGGCGTGTCCCTGGCCGTGTGCCAAGGACACGGGTTGGGACACGGGCGTGTCCCTAGCCGTGTGCCAAGGACACGGGTCGGGACACGGCCGTGTCCCTACCCGTGTGCCGCAACCCTGACCCGCAGAAAGTGGATCTGGGAGGAACACGGCCCTAGACACGGCATGCCACACGGCCGTGTCACCTGAACACGGGTAGGAACACGGCCGTGTGCCTACCCGTGTCTGCGATGTATAAAAAGGAAAAAGTTGGAAACCCTAGCATTCATTCTCCTTTCTTCTGCCCCGAAATTCCTGAGAGAGTTCTTGGCTGGAGGAGGAGGAAGAGCTTGCCGGAGCCATCTTTGGAGGAATCAAAACGCCGCCATCGTCAAGGGAAAAATAATGCCGCCGCGAAGGAGTGCGAGGCTCATGGCCGGCCATGGTGGTACCGCTGGACTTGAGGTGAGCTTCCTCCCCTCTCCCTTGGTGCTAGATCTATAGTTATGATAGGAGAGACATCGACTCCATAGAGTCTTGATGTGAGGAGGAGAGTTCTTAGGTTAAAGCCATACCTAGGTTTTCTAGGTTTAGTCTCCCTCAACCTTCTCATCATTCAAAGAGGAGATGAGAGGGGTTTTCGTTGAGGGTTTGGCTTTGAAAGGAGAAATAAGGTTGGGTGATTTCTGGAGAAGTTTATGCGAGGCCGTTGCAAGGAAGAAGATGAACGGATGCCGTTCATCTCGCCTTAAGATGCGTGCAGAAATCTGATTTCTGCACGCTGCGACCTTCGTGGCCAATTTCGGAGGTGTTCTGGCCAAATCTGGGTGAACGACTCAACACGAAAGTCGTAGCCCTCGAAATTACCTTTCCAACGAGTGGTTGCTCGTTTTCATGCGATACCTGTAGCCACGGGAAAGCTGGTTCGAGTCCGCTGCGTTCGGGAAAATTCCTGTACAGGAAACTATTTCCTGTACGCATTCGAGTTGAATTTCTGGTATGTTGCAACCAGATCTGGGTGATCGACTCAACACGAAAGTCGTAGCCCTCGCGAATACCTTTCCAACGAGGGGTTGTGCATTGTGATCGGATTCCTGTAGCTCCGGGAATCCCAGTTTTAGTATCGGACTACCCTATGTTATTGCACTTGTTAAATTATAATGCTAGCACTCTTGCAATGATTGTGATTTACTCATTTGTTATCTTGCTCCCATATATCTATAATGTTGTTGTTACTATAATTTAGTATGGTTACACGTTTGGTCGTGCAATAAGGAATAACTATGCAATAGTAGGGAAATGGATTGGATGGGAAGGCTAGTGATTAAGAGTTGAGATTGGTATTGAATTTATTTATATAGTTTGATGTTGAACATATTAATTATGCGAAGTATTGAGGTGAAATCAGTGAATAGAGGGACGTGAATATGATGAACACTATGTGAGGAGTATTTTGTAACCGTAATCCGAGCCCAAGGGGTTTATTAACAACCGATGCTTAGAGTGGTAGTCTCCCTACGGGTAGCATCGAGTGAGTTGTTTTGGGGCATGTGATGTGCGACGATTCATCGTGTCGCGGTGTTGAGATAATGAATGTGGCAGGTCTACGGGTTCGCCAGTCGTCACACCGATGGGAGCCAATGGGTAGACCTTGGGCGGTAGGGTTAGATACTTGGTGTCCATAACCCGAGATCTCCTCCGCGCCATGAGAACGGTTGGGCTTGCACCTCGTGCGTTTCCGAGGTTCCATCCGGTTCGAAATCAAAGGCCAGGTTGGGCTGTGTTCTTGGTGCACATTTACCCAAGACCCCTTCTGAGCCGTAGTACGCATGTGAGCTCCGCTGTTGTGTTCTTAGCGTTGAGGCGTACGGGGGCCTAGGATAGGTAGTGTGATACCACCTAGTAGTGGAGACGCCCGCTCCACTGTCGCCGTCTGGCCACGACGGACGACGCCTGAGAGGTTAGCTACCTGCTCGAAAAGTGAGAACTTCTAGTCTGTGTCGACATAGCAACTTGCATGTGCGTGCGCATGAGTCGGTCATAACATAACATTCATAACATGTCATTCATTGCATACACAAGATCCTCATCGTATAAGTTTGTATGGGCACTCTTATACGATGAGTTACTTTACTGTTAAGCCGATCCTTAACTTATAAGTTTGTATGGGCACTCTTATAAGTTAAGTTACTATTCTGAGTACTTATACCTACTGTCATTTACTGTTGATATTGGTAGAACTGCTAGTTGTGTAGCGTAGTTTATACTCCACTATAGTTACTGCCACCTGCTTGTTTACTTGCTTATATATATATACATATTGTACCTTGTTCCTTTCTCCGCCCGGTGCCGAGGAGTCGCCGGGGGAGCGGATGTGAAGCCACTTAGTCTTATGACTAACGGTTGCTACGTCTTCCTTTTTAGGAGGAAACCCCGCAGGTAGAGCGGCAACGGACTATGCAGCAGGACAGCCAGGCCCGGATGATAGGACCTGAGGTGGTGGTGCCATCGGCACCGTCAGTGACAGTAGTGAGTGTTTTCATGTAGCCGTTTGGCAAAACATTTCTAGACTCTTGTTTATTTGTACAAGCATGTTGTGCTTGTTATCTTCCGCTATTCTTGGACTTTAACTTAGTTGTGAACTGAACTGCTTTTAGTTTTACTTTTCTGTTATGGTTAGGTTGGCATAATTGTTGTGATATGGATTGTAGCCGGCGGAATAGGCGTCTTGTGGTAAAGGCTAACCCGTGCGTTAGTGCTACCGCAAGGCGGCTATTTCGGGCATAAGACTCCCCTCGTGCCGTGTGTTGTGTTCCGGGAGGGGGGGTCTTACATGATTAGCCCAATAAAAACAGGTAAAGTAAAACTCTACAATAAAGGAGTTAAAAGAACATTGCACCAAGTGTGGAATGAAGCCATGCTTCGACAAAATATGCAAGGATAAGCACGAAATAGCATATGACCAATCTAAGAAGCAAACTGAGCATAAAATAGCTCAAAAATGTGAGTAATTAACACTAGGTAAAAACAACCGGGCCGGAGTTGGTGACCAACACGTCCAAACCCGAACTACCAGACCCAAACGTCTCACAAAGGCACTGCGGAGGTGGCCACCTGGCCCAACACAACCTAATATGCCACAATATAAAGACCAAACCACCAAGTGTAATGACTCATAAACCGACGTCCAGATGGTGGTACTTTATCCAGTGTTCACCTTCATAGCTGAAAAAATAACATACCCAAACACCCCAAACCAAAACTCAAGCCTAAATCCAAAGAAATACTCAAACATGCCCTAAAATCACTCAAAGGACCATACACGACGAACCCTACTCGAAACGGCAAAATATTCTAAGTCCTTGCCAAATTCGGCGAGTATACCCGAAAAAACACAAGGATACTCGACGAATTTCCACAGCACTTGGCGAATAAGACCTCCGATACTGGACGAATTCCTACTATACTCAATGAATTGCGTAGCGATACTCAACGAAATGATATTATACTTGACGAGTCGACCAACGCTACTCGACACTTTTCTTTCGATATACGTTGAATCTTCCTTAACGACGACATTGACGATACTCGCCGAATCCTAATTGATACTCAACGAATTTTCACTTGGACTAAAAATCTACACTTGGCGAATCGTTACCCGACTAAACTGCCTTAACAAAATTTAGCGATACTCGCTTAATCTGCCTAAACCGATACTCGACAAACTCCAGTAATACTCGCAGAATTATCCTTAGACTAAATGCCTCCACACCCGACGAATTTCACTTAATGATTTACGATGAATTCGCATCTGGCTAACCTACCAAACTCGATGAATACTATCGTCGATATTCAACGAATTTTACTTACCCAAACCCGCCGAATTGTTCTTACCCTTAAACCTTCTCCCCGCATTTTGGACGAAAACTTGCCCTACTCTAGGATTTCTTTCATAGCCTACCTACACTAATCCAACTCTCTAAGGGAGGATGAAAGGAAGGAAGAAGAACAAGCAAGAAATGGACATGCAAGGGGAAAAGAGCCACTTTCCTTGAAACTCCGGAAAAACACATCTATTGGTACCCTAGTTTGATTTGAGTTTAGTCTTGTCTTTTTAGTCCCTTGACCCAAGAAATATCTATGGTCAATGGTTAGTAGTCTAGCTGTAGAGTCCTCACTTTTCCAGATGAAGAATTTGGTTAAGTAGTTTGTTCGTTCGACTATCGTCGAACGCCGCTCGACTATCGTCGACTAACTGTTCGACGATCGTCTATCAGTTGTTCGACTTTCAGTCTGCGTGGATAGTTCGACTATCGGCTGATAGTTCGACTATCTGTGTGCTTTGATAGTTCGACTATCTGCTTGGATAGGTCGACTATCTGATAGCTCGACTATCTGTTGATAGTTCGACTATCTGTTCTGCGTTGATAGTTCGACTATCTATTGATAGGTCGACTATCTGTTCTCGCTTGGTAGTCCGACTATCTGCTTTGATAGTTCGACTATCTGATAGTTCGACTATCTGATAGTTCGACTATCTGTTGATAGGTCGACTATCTGTTTGTTTTTGATAGTTCGACTATCTGTTGATAGTTCGACTATCTGTTTCGCTTTGATAGTTCGACTATCTGTTGATAGGTCGACTATCTGATAGCTCGACTATCTGTTGATAGTTCGACTATCTGTTTTGCCTTGATAGTTCGACTATCTGTTGATAGGTCGACTATCTGATAGTTCGACTATCTTCTGATAGTTCGACTATCTTCTGTGATAGTTCGACTATCTCCTTTGATAGTTCGACTATCTGGATCGTTTGACTATCTGTCCGATAGTTTGACGATCTCCGTGCGTCGGTCGACGATCTTCGAGGGTCGTTCGACGTTTTCTGTCTGCCATTATATTTTGTATTTATTTATTATATTTAATTAATTAATACATTATCTGGCATATCTTTTCAGTTGTTTTATGATAATATTTCCAGGCAATATTTGCTCCATCCCTTATGCCTGAGTAAAATCTTTTCAGATAAAGTTGTTTGTCTTATTAGCTGACTTTGTATTTTACTTTATCTGCTGTCAGTCCTTTATAGCCGTTAGACTGAAAAGTCTTTCTTCTGCTGTAAAGAGTTTGTTTCTGATATGACTTTATTTAGTACTTTATTTTCAGATTGCTTCCTGCAGCTTCCTAGAAAGAGGTTTATACCTTTTATAGAATGTTTCTGCTGCAGAGATTGTTTTGTCTTCTTGATATTTACAGCCCAGGTCTCAAGTTTCAGAAGAAGACAAGTAATTCAAATTAAAGAGAGTCGTTGCTTGTTGCTGTTATAAAAAGGACCCTTTGAAGAAGGATTCAAGCTAGCTAACTAGTTACTCAGTTCACTTAAGCATTCAAGCCTTCATCAAGAACAAAGTTCTTCTGCTCTCAGCAATACTCATCCAACTGAGAAGTGTTAAGATCTTCTACTCTTCTTCAACCTGAGTTCTCCTGCTTTCAGGAAGTTCTAACTCAGAGTTCTTTTGAAGAAGAAGAAGAAGAAGATAGCTGCTTGAAGATCCCTAATTTTATTATTTAATATCTTCTTGTAGTTTTTCCTTCAGATCTTTCTGAAGAGTTTTCTGCACTGAAGCAAGACTTCACCTGGACATCTTTGAGCCAGGGGGAGCCTTGATTCTTTAGAGCCTTCTAGATCAGTGCAAGTTCTTGTGCTTCTCTAATCTTTTGTAAAATAGAGAAGACATCTTAACCTTATTCCCCCCCTGTACAGGGTTATTACTCCCTTCAAAAGTATCCCTTGGTGGCAGGGCACCTTATCAAAAACCTGTGCTTGGTTTTTAGACACCTGATCAAAAGTCTAAAGGGTTTTTGGATCTACCTGAAGCAGATCCTGTTGGTGGTAGGGCACCTGATCAAAAACCTGAGTGGATTCCTACCTTGTTGGTAGAAGAGTGGACGTACACAAGTTGTTTGGGGAACCACTATAAATTCCTTTTGTCGTCTGGATTGCCTTGTTTAATTTCTGCATTGTGGCTGTGAATAGATATAACTAGGTTGCTAGTTGCTGATTAGGATTTCCAAGCCTTAACTGTAATTACAGTTAGCTTGAGTTTGTGCACAACACTTGTGTTAGGCTATAGGGTTAATTCTATATCTATAATCTTTTAATTCCGCAATTCACTCAAAGGGAGTTGGGTAGACCATTAAGTTTTTTCTAGTGCAAAATTTGATAACTCTATTCACCCCCCCCCCTCTAGAGTAGTGTCTATCCCTTCACTTTCAATTGGTATCAGAGGGAGGTTGACTGACTGAATAGGCTAACACCTAAGTCACAAGATCCTGATAGATACCAAAGCTTATCGATATTCACTATCATGGCCCAGTCCAAGGATTATTCTAGCACCAGACCTCCAGCATGCAACTTAGCTATGTTTGGCATCTAGAAGGCAAGGATAAAATTATATATGAATTCTATTGATGAAAGCATCTTTGCTTCTATTTTGTCAGGTCCCCCAAGAGCACCTGCTGCTGCCACTGCCTCATCATCAACTGATATGAGTGCAGTGCCTCCTCCAGATTACAACGATGAGTACAAGAAGGCCAAGATAGCAGATGCCAAGGCGATGAATATACTGGCTCAGACAATGTCTGATGAGGTATTCTAGAAGATAGCTGACTGCTCTTCAGCAAAAGCCATGTGGGATACACTGAACCAGATTATAGCTGGTTCAGCTGATGAAAGGAAGGACAGAAGGTCCAACCTTATCTCACAATATGAGAACTTCAAGAAAACTGATGCTGAATCAGTTGAAGCCATGTACACCAGGCTCAGCTCAATCATCAATGAGCTGAGGACCCTTGACAAGGACATATCATTGACAGAGGTCAATGATAAGATTCTTATGTGCTTCCCTAGCACATAGGATCTAAGGATCTGGCCCATCAAGGAAGCCAGAAGTACAAATGAGATCTCCACTGAAGCCCTTCTCGGCAAGCTCAAGTCTTTTGAGCAAGTGCTGAAGACAAGGGAAACAGAAGCAGAAGCAAAGACTCCTACTCCAACAAGAAAAGAGCAATCTCTAGCTCTTAAGGCTGCTGATGCTTCTGAAGGCAGCCAATCAAATGAGGAACTAATGGCATTATTTGCCACGAGGTTTCTCAAGATGGGGAGAAAGGAATTCAGAAAGAAGTCTTCACGCTATGAAGACAAACCAAGGTATGATCGTTCACCTGCTAAAGAAATTATATGTTATGGTTGTAGGAAGCCTGGACACATCTTACCAGAGTGTCCAGAGGAGAAGAACAAAGACAAGAGGAAAGAAAAGGAACAGCACAGGAAGCACTCCAAGCCATCCTCCTACAAGAACAAGAAAAAGGAGAGAGGTTTCATTGCTGAACCCTGGAGTGATTCTGATGAAGAATCCTCCTCCTCAAGCTCCAGTGAGGATGAGAAAGAGAAGAAGGCAAAAGAAGTTTTCCTCATGGCAATAGATGACTGCAGCAACCACTCAGCTGTAGAGAGTTTAGATTCAGATGAAGAGATGCCAACAGAAGATGAGGTACTATCTTCTTATGACTTCACTTCTGAAGAATTTAAATTAGATTTTAAATCTTTATGCTTAGATTTGATTAGCTCAGAAAAGGAGATAAAAGAACTTAGAAATAAGTTAGCTGACTCAGAATTTATTGCTACAGAAAATATTAGGTTAAAGGAAGATCTCACTACTTGTAGTGAAGAAATTAAATTTCTTAAAATGGAGTTAGCTAAGTCTAAGAGGTTAGAAGAATCACTTAATGGTAGAAGCCTTAAGTTGTTAGAGATTACCAGCATGACTAACACTAGGTCAGGTAATGACAAACTAGGCTTAGGAGCTTCTCCAAGTGAACCCCCAGTTATTCTTAAAAATAATCTTTCAACCCTAGTGAACTTCATTTCAGCTAGTGGAATGAAGAACACTGAGAAAGTAAACCTAGTTAATAAAACTTTAAATAAAGCTAAGAGAGAAAAGAGAAAGAAATTTTTTAAAGTAATGCAAAGAGCGTCGAACGCCGCTCGACGATCGGAAGCACAATGGTCGAACGAAGCTCGGCGATCTGAGCGCCCATCGTCGAACGTCGATCAACGTTTTCAACATGATTTTCAAAATCATAATCAGTACCATAGAAACCTAAATGAAAATAGAAACCCTAGGCTTGTTGACCCATCATCTGCATGGAGAATCCCACCTAGGAGATCTCACCCATTAGGTTATCACCCTCAGCCTGCATTTTCATTTATTTCTAGTTTTTCTTATGCGAAAAACAAGGGACCCAAGGTTACCTGGGTCCACTCTGTCTAAATAAATGTCTTGCAGGTGAAGGCCTATCCAATCACTCAAAATAAGTGGTATTTGGATAGTGGATTCTCTAAGCATATGACAGGAAATAAAGATTATCTGTCAAAATTCAAAGCTAAGCTCGGCCCAAAGGTTATCTTTGGAGATTCCAGCTGTGGTCAGACAGAAGGCTATGGCAGGATTACAATTGGAGATGTTACTTTTAAGAGAGTTGTATATATGACAGGACTGAAGCACAATTTGATTTCAGTCAGCCAGCTATGTGATGCTGGCTACCAGGTTTCATTTTCTAACTCTTCTTGCAATATTACTATAAATAATAATGTTGTTTTAGTAGGCATTAGAATAGGTAATATTTATTTAGTAGATTTCAATTCATCTCACTCTGAAATCTGTTTATTTAATGAAGTAATAATTAATAATAATTCTTTGTGGCATAAGAGGCTTAGTCATGTTAACCTTAAAAATATATCTAGGTTATCTAAACACAACCTTGTTAGAGGTTTACCTTCTTGCCCCTACAAGAAGGAGAGCCTATGCAAGGCTTGTCAGCTAGGAAAGCAAACCAAAAACTCTTTTAAATCAGTAAATATGAGTGATTCTCCTAGAATCCTGTACCTATTACATTTGGACCTATTTGGCCCAATAAATGTACAGAGTTTAGGAGGGAAGTATTACACCTTAGTAATTGTAGATGACTTCTCTAGGTTCAGTTGGGTTTTCTTTTTGAGAACTAAGGCTGATAACTTCAAAGCCCTTACAGACTTTCTACTATGTGTGCAGACTGAGTACTCTACTCATGTGGCCTTGATCAGAAGTGATCATGGTACTGAGTTTGACTCTCTTCTCATGCAGGAATTCTGTGAGAGAGAAGGTATCAAACATAGCTTCTCAGCTCCTAGAACTCCCCAACAAAATGGGGTAGTTGAAAGGAAGAACAGAACACTCATTGAAGCTGTTAGTACATTGTTGGCAGATGCTAACATGCCTCTCTCCTATTGGGCAGAAGCTGTTAGTACAGCCAATTATGTCTTGAATAGAAGTTTGATACACAAGCTTAAGTGTAAAACTCCTTATGAGTTGCTTAAAGGAAAGAAACCTAAAATTAATTATTTTAGAGTGTTTGGTTGTATTGTTTATATTCATAATAACAATAAAGAATACCTTAGAAAATTTGAAGCAAAAGCTTCAATGGGAATCATGCTTGGATATTCCCAAGTAAGCAAAGCTTATAGGGTTTATAACAAATCAACCTGTAAAATTGAAGAATCTGTGCATGTATCTTTTGATGAGTCTCAGATGTTTTACAAGGAGAAGGAAAATTCTACTTCCTCTAGTTCATTGCAGGTACCTGATGCCCCTAAAGAGATTCTTCAACTATCAACTCTTCAGATCACTGAATCAGACAGTGATGAAGACATTGCAGAAGCTGTTGTTGTACCACCAACAGTAGATCAAATTCCTCCTGAGGAATTAATCCCAGCTATTGCTGAAGATCACATCCCACCTGTTGATATTGTCACACTTAAAGATCACCCCACATCACAAGTGATTGGAGACATATCAGCTGGTGTGCAAACAAGACACCAATTAAGACAGGATGTGATGCATGCTTGTTTCCTCTCACAGGTTGAGCCCCTCACCTTTAAAGATGCAGATCTAGATCCCCACTGGATCATTGCTATGCAAGAGGAACTCAATCAGTTTGAGAGATGTAAAGTTTGGACTTTGGTTCCAAGACCTAAAGGCCAACTGATCATAGGCACCAATTGGGTGTACAGAAACAAGTTGGATGCAAATGGAATTATTGTAAGGAATAAAGCAAGGCTTGTAGATCAAGGCTACAGACAGGAGGAAGGTATAGATTATGACCAAACCTTTGCTCCTGTTGCAAGGCTAGAAGCAATAAGGATCTTCTTGGCCTATGCAGCCTACATGAAGTTTAAGGTGTTCCAAATGGATGTCAAAAGTGCATTCCTGAATGGTGAGCTTAAGGAAGAGGTGTTTGTTGAACAACCACTAGGGTTTGTTTCTTCAACTCAGCCCTCACATGTGTTTAAGTTGCAGAAAGCTCTTTATGGACTAAAGCAAGCTCCCAGAGCCTGGTATGAGACTCTAGCTAGTTTCCTTTTAGAGCACAACTTCACTAGGGGAGTAGTTGATAGAACCATTTTCGTCAAGCATCACAAGGACACAATCCTGTTAGTTCAAGTGTATGTAGATGATATTATATTTGGCTCCACTGATCCCAAACTTTACAAAAGGTTCTCTAACCTGATGCACTCTAAGTTTGAGATGAGTAGTATGGGCATGCTGTCTTACTTTCTTGGTCTCCAAGTTAAGCAAGATGCTAATGGTATCTTCATCTCCCAATCCAAATATGCCAAGGAATTGGTAAAGAAATTTGGGATGGATGATGCTTCAGCAATGCCTACACCTATGGCTACTAATGTTGTTATTGATTCTGATGATCAAGGCAAGCCAGTTGATCAAAAGAATTATAGGGCCATTGTTGGTTCCCTATAATATCTAACTGCAAGTAGGCCTGATATAATGTTTGCTACATGCCTTTGTGCTAGATTCCAGGTCAACCCCAAGGAATCTCATCTGATTCTTCTCAAGAGAATCCTGAGATACCTGAAGGGATGTCCAGATCTAGGACTTTGGTACCCAGCTGAGTCAGAATTTGAATTAATTGGATATTCTGATTTTGATTATGCTGGTTGCAGAGTTGACAGGAAGAGCACCTCAGGAACTTGTCAGTTTCTGGGAGAGAGATTGGTCTCTTGGTTCTGTAAGAAGCAAGCTTCTGTCTCAACTTCAACTGCAGAGGCTGAATATATAGCAGCTGTTAGTTGTTGTTCACAGATCCTGTGGATTCAAAACAAGCTTGGGGATTATGGTTACTCACACAAGAACACCAAAATCATGTGTGACAGTACCAGTGCTATCTCAATTGCACAAAATCTAGTGCACCACTCTAGAACGAAGCACATTGAGATTCGGCACCATTTCCTGAGAGATTGTGTGGAAAAGAACAAGATTTGTCTTGAGTTCATATCCACTGAGTTTCAGAGAGGTGATATATTCACCAAGCCTTTAGATGAACAGAAGCATCTGTTCTTTTTAGTTCAACTAGGCATGATAAATGGACGAGACTAAGTGTGACTATATCTGCCTATGTTGAAACCTGCTTGAAGATCGTCGAACGATGATCGAAGATCGTCGAACGGATTAAGCCTATCGTCGACCTCTGGTTAATGATAGCTTATCTATTTGAAGATCGTCGACCGGCGTTCGAAGATCGTCGTACAGGTCGAGCTTATCGTCGATCTCTAGATGACGACAGCTTATTGTTTGAGAAGCCAGAAATAGTCGAACGATGGCTCGACTACTCTGCTTCTGGGCTGATCGTCGAACGGCCGTTCGACTATCGGGTCCAGTATCTTCTTAATAGATCGACTATCTCCGGTCTAATATAAAGCCGATAGTCGACCTAGGTTAAAAGATCTTTTGTTTTATCGTCGACGGAGCGTGTCTTTTCGCATTCTGTCTTCCCGCTTGCGATTTTCTGCCGCTTCGTCTCCTTCGTCTTCGCCGTCTTTCTCGCGCATTCTCCAGCAATCCAATGGCGATTTCTCCCGCAGTGTTAGCTGTTGTAAAGTTCGATGCAGGCTTCAGCGTTGATTTTGAGGCGTTTAGTTGCTGTGAAGCAGGGATTGTAGAAGTTCTTCAGTTATGCCGGGATCAAGGTCTAGAGAGATTAATGTCGACAAGGATAAAGTTAAATATTCCCGAGATCAAGGAATGGGCTTTCACTTCGTCATCCTCTAACGATTCGATGACTGGCACCATCGGCGGAGAAGAGGTAATTTTAACTCCGGCCGTTCTGACTGATGTTTTTGGTTTGATAAATGGTGAAGATGATTATGAGCAAGATGCTCAAGAATTTGGAAGGATGCTGACTGAGCTGGGACATGCGGAGGGCATTCCCACCAAGCTGCTCAAGGTCAATTTTCCCTTTAAGATTAAATTTCTCGCTGAGTTAGTTGGAAAAGTGCTCCTTGGAAATCACTCTACTCATGACAATATCACAAGGCAACAATTTGCACTGATGTGTGCAATTATTAATCAGAAAAAGATTGATTGGGCAGGAGTAATGTTTGATTTGATAAGGAAAAAGAATAGTAAGAAAGAGGTCACCCTAGGAAGGGTTATTGGAATTTTCCTGAAGGAAAAGTATCCTCAGCTGCTAGTCTCCGTCGCAACAACCATAAATGCAAGCAAGAAGATGGACCCTAATCTGTTCTCCAAGTGGAAGAGGACTTTTGTGAAACCCGCTCTCACAGGGGTTGCTCCAGCGACATCAGAGAGCACCAGGACTGATTCGGTCGCTCCTCACCCGGTAGAAGCTGGCTCAGCTCTTTCCCTTCCCTCATCTTCTTCTGCTATGCAGTCTGCTTCAGTTGAAGTTCCATCAACTTCACCTAAAGTACGACTTTCCCCTTCTCCTGTTCGAGAAACAACCACGGTTGTCCTTCCTTCCCCCCCCCCCAGCATCTCCTCTTCCTTCTCATCAGGCTAGGATATCTGCTCCTAGTTTTGATCTGTTAGGATCTGAGAGGATTCCAACACCTCCTCAGTCTCCTATTCATTCTCCAGTTTACACTCCTATTAACTCTCCAGCTCCATCTCTAATTCGATCTCCAGTTCACACCACTTCTCATCCTAACACTACAACCATATCTGCTGCATCTCCATCTCCTGCAATTCCATCATCTTTTGAGATCACCCCTGAATTCATTTCTAGCATTTTGGAGTTGATTACCCCTTCAATCAAAATTATGATTGAAGAGGCAATTGCTCCACTTGCCTCCTCCATTGCCACCCTGACTTCTTCCATCCAATCACTTTCTAAATCTGCTGAGCCCTCTTCTTTAAGGGGTCTGGTTTCAGTTTCCACTGAAATCAGGCAGGGGGAGATGTTCTGTGAAGATACCTTAGAGCCTCCAGCCTCCCTACCAGCAGAAGCTCCAGCAGTTCAAGAAGAGACTGATGCAGTTCAAGTTCAAGATAAAACAGTTTCTGTGTTATCGCAAAAAGAAATATCTGATGCTATTATGTTATCTGAATTTGCGGTGAAAGTTTGCTTAGAAGATCTCACCACTCCCGTGGTTGCCCATTTCCTAGAAGGGATTATTACATCCTACCTAGATGAGTCTTGGGAGTTGGTAAAATATGAAGGTAATTCACTCATTCGCTTTATTGACGAGTCAATTAATTTGCTAGCTTGTGAATACCTAGAAGGAATGATTTTAGCTTATTTAGCAGATTTGTATTCATAAATCTACAGATTATATTAAAGAAGATTTAGCTGCTCAGGTTATAGCAGTTGTTTCTGAAGCTGATCCAGATGTTCCTAATGTTCAAGAAGATCCAGAATTGGACTCATTTTTAGATGACATAGAAGATGTATCTGAAAATCAAGAAGAGAAAGCAAGAGTTTCTTGGAATCAAAGAGTTCAATCTTTGTTAGAGGAAAAAGAAAAAGATTTGCAAGTTGAAAAGTCAACTATTTGGGATGATTCACCAGGATTGAATTTGGATTTCCTTCTGGCTCAGGATGCCATTGAAGAGGAAAAAGAGAAAGCTGCTTTAAAGGAAAAGGCTGTTTCTGAAGCCTATGATCCTTATGACAATCCTCCTTCATCTCACTCTGAAGATGAAGAGGATTCTGATTTATCTGAAAACTCAAAGAAAAAGAAAGCTGCTCAGCAGAAAAGGAAAGCAATTGCTCCTCCTCCTCCCAGCCGTGATAATGATACTCCATACTATATTCTGAAAGGAATTGACCCAAAATCAAAAGAGTTTCAGCATTAGATGTGGTTCTCCAAGAACCAGCAGAAAGAGAGAAAAAGATCTAAGAGGTATGGTAGTCCTGTTTCAAGATGGACTCCCATAGGTCCTCCTCCTCCTCCTCCCAGTGCAGGAGCCTCTGGGAACCTTTCTGCCAATCCATCTGCCTCTTCTGGAAAATCTGCACCTTCTCAGCCTTAGTCAAGGAAAAGCTCTCAAAGTTCCCAAGGCAGATCTTATTCTGGTTCTCAAAGACATGTTACTGAAGTAAGAGAACAAGTGAAGGAGGTTGTGTATAAAAGACCAACCTTTTCCCCTCCTCCTTCTCCAAAGAAAAGAGTTTCTTCTCCAATACCAGTGCAGTCTGAAAAAATTGTTTCAAAAGGTAAGTAGTTTATTTTGTTTTAATATTCTAGCAAGAACTTTGCTAAGTCTGCTCCCATGTCTTATCTAGTTAATCAAGATAAAGAGGTTGCTCCTTCTGAGACTGCTTATGAAAGTTCTGAGCTTGATCCTAACTTTAGGATGGCTCGTTTTCACGAATTGGTTGGAGCAGCTCAAATCAGAAAAGCAAAAGCTGAAGGGAAGGACACCACTGGACTAAACACTATGTCTTCATTCAGAAAGAAGGAATTCAAAAAGTTCCAGGTCAGCCCTGATGTATTTGACCCTTCAAAATATATGGAAAAGCACCCGGAAGCCGTTGTTCCAAGGACTGCAGAATTAAAAATTATTGGCGCACAAGACTTGAAGATGTCTAAGAAAGAGGCAATCGATCCTTTACGGAAAGTTTCCTTTATTCCTAGCTCGTCTAATCCTAAGCCAGATTCTGTAGATCCTTAGTTTTGTTTGACTGTTGTTATATATATTTGACTGTTATTTATCTGTTTGATAACTGCTAGTTAATTGTTAACTGTTTCCTGTATTAATTTTTATTCCTCTTTAGCTAGTTCTCTGTTTTAGTTTTTGAGAGACTTAACTCAAATAGTGGGAGATTGTTGGTACCCTAGTTTGATTTGAGTTTAGTCTTGTCTTTTTAGTCCCTTGACCCAAGAAATATCTATGGTCAATGGTTAGTAGTCTAGCTGTAGAGTCCTCACTTTTCCAGATGAAGAATTTGGTTAAGTAGTTTGTTCGTTCGACTATCGTCAAACGCCGCTCGATTATCGTCGACTAACTGTTCGACGATCGTCTATCAGTTGTTCGACTTTCAGTCTGCGTGGATAGTTCGACTATCGGCTGATAGTTCGACTATCTGTGTGCTTTGATAGTTCGACTATCTGCTTGGATAGGTCGACTATCTGATAGCTCGACTATCTGTTGATAGTTCGACTATCTGTTCTGCGTTGATAGTTCGACTATCTGTTGATAGGTCGACTATCTGTTCTCGCTTGGTAGTCCGACTATCTGCTTTGATAGTTCGACTATCTGATAGTTCGACTATCTGTTGATAGGTCGACTATCTGTTTATTTTTGATAGTTCGACTATCTGTTGATAGTTCGACTATCTGTTTCGCTTTGATAGTTCGACTATCTGTTGATAGGTCGACTATCTGATAGCTCGACTATCTGTTGATAGTTCGACTATCTGTTTTGCCTTGATAGTTCGACTATCTGTTGATAGGTCGACTATCTGATAGTTCGACTATCTTCTGATAGTTCGACTATCTGCTGTGATAGTTCGACTATCTCCTTTGATAGTTCGACTATCTGGATCGTTCGACTATCTGTCCGATAGTTCGACGATCTCCGTGCGTCGGTCGACGATCTTCGAGGGTCGTTCGACGTTTTCTGTCTGCCTTTATATTTTGTATTTATTTATTATATTTAATTAATTAATACATTATCTGGCATATCTTTTCAGTTATTTTATGATAATATTTCCAGGCAATATTTGCTCCATCCCTTATGCCTGAGTAAAATCTTTTCAGATAAAGTTGTTTATCTTATTAGCTGACTTTGTATTTTACTTTATCTGTTGTCAGTCCTTTATAGCCGTTAGACTGAAAAGTCTTTCTTCTGCTGTAAAGAGTTTGTTTCTGATATGACTTTATTTAGTACTTTATTATCAGATTGCTTCCTGCAGCTTCCTAGAAAGAGGTTTATACCTTTTATAGAATGTTACTGCTGCAGAGATTGTTTTGTCTTCTTGATATTTACAGCCCAGGTCTCAAGTTTCAGAAGAAGACAAGTAATTCAAATTAAAGAGAGTCGTTGCTTGTTGTTGTTATAAAAAGGACCCTTTGAAGAAGGATTCAAGCTAGCTAACTAGTTACTCAGTTCACTTAAGCATTCAAGCCTTCATCAAGAACAAAGTTCTTCTGCTCTCAGCAATACTCATCCAACTGAGAAGTGTTAAGATCTTCTACTCTTCTTCAACCTGAGTTCTCCTGCTTTCAGGAAGTTCTAACTCAGAGTTCTTTTGAAAAAGAAGAAGAAGAAGATAGCTGCTTGAAGATCCCTAATTTTATTATTTAATATCTTCTTGTAGTTTTTCCTTCAGATCTTTCTGAAGAGTTTTCTGCACTGAAGCAAGACTTCACCTGGACATCTTTGAGCCAGGGGGAGCCTTGATTCTTTAGAGCCTTCTAGCTCAGTGCAAGTTCTTGTGCTTCTCTAATCTTTTGTAAAATAGAGAAGACATCTTAACCTTCTTCCCCCTCCTGTACAGGGTTATTACTCCCTTCAAAAGTATCCCTTGGTGGCAGGGCACCTAATCAAAAACCTGTGCTTGGTTTTTAGACACCTGATCAAAAGTCTAAAGGGTTTCTGGATCTACCTGAAGCAGATCCTGTTGGTGGCAGGGCACCTGATCAAAAACCTGAGTGGATTCCTACCTTGTTGGTAGAAGAGTGGACATACCCAAGTTGTTTGGGGAACCACTATAAATTCCTTGTGTCGTCTGGATTGCCTTGTTTAATTTCTGCATTGTAGCTGTGAATAGATATAACTAGGTTGCTAGTTGCTGATTAGGATTTCCAAGCCTTAACTGTAATTACAGTTAGCTTGAGTTTGTGCACAACACTTGTGTTAGGCTATAGGGTTAATTCTATATCTATAATCTTTTAATTCCGCAATTCACTGCAAGGGAGTTGGGTAGACCATTAAGTTTTGTCTAGTGCAAAATTTGATAACTCTATTCACCCCCCTCTAGAGTAGTATCTATCCCTTCACTTTCAACATCCTGCTCGCACCGCGATATGGATCGGCTGCCAAAAGATCCTAGCAACATTTCCTAAAACTTTTGGGGGGAAAAGGCGGTCAAAATCACTAACCCTAATGCCTAAAAATCGAGGAATCATTAAAAGCTTACCACGATGGGTAGTTCTCAATGAGAGCTTTCCAAATCCTTAATCTATCGAGGAATCCGACAACCAAATCGCTGGAAATCACAGGCCAAAAGAATGCGAGACGCGCTCAACTTCCGCTCGCGAAAAAGAATGCCGCTCGGGTTGGGAAGATGATGAACAAGGTTTTTGACGTGACCTAATATCCGACAATATATGTCCATACAAAAATAATTATAATAATATAATACAATTTAATAATCAATTATCCCA
Source organism: Platanthera zijinensis (assembly GCA_039513925.1). NCBI lineage: Eukaryota > Viridiplantae > Streptophyta > Magnoliopsida > Asparagales > Orchidaceae > Platanthera > Platanthera zijinensis. Next base: position 181,188,499 of record CM077082.1, read on the forward strand.
ACACGACCCGAAATCCAAAACAACAAAGAATCTTGAGAAAATCGCACCGTAGATAAATATCGACACTACGAATCTAACGGCGAAGTCGAAATCGAAATCCGAAGGACAAAACTCAGGTAAAACACCACCCAAAGATAAAACGCCACACTATCCCTAAAAAAGCTCCACCGAGTCAACAAAATAGACTTGGCTCGCGAGGGAAGGTGCACAACCAAGCTAAAACCAACCATACTGGAAACCCCATTGAGCAAACCCAAGCCCCAACAATCGAAACATGTTAACTATGCATCAACATAATACCCTGACGTCAAAAATACATGACTATGGGAATTAAAATAAATACTGAAAAATAAGGGGAGTTACAGCCACCACCCTGAAAAGAAGTTTTGTCCCGAAACATAACATAATATGATAAAATCCAAAACAAAACAAAAGAAATCATATGCCATCAAAGATAACACTTACCAAAAAAATTAGGAGAACAGATGAGGATGAGTCTCCCTCATAGCTGACTCTAACTCCCAAGTCATGCTCTCCACGTCTTGGTTCCTCCACAAAACTTTAACCATAGGTATTCTCTTCCTTTGCAATACCCAATATTGAGTATCCAAAACTGATGCAGCGCCGCCGCTAATTGATGATGACCTGGTTGCCGAGGCGCTACGACATAAAGATCTGAGATGCCGTGATGAAGCTGAAGGAAGTGCACGTTACAACCTCCGCCCGCGGCGTGCTAAAATCGCCATGACGAATTAGCCTAATTATCTTATTTCGTGAACTTTATTTTATATTTTTGGAATATAAAATTATCCTATGTTTAAGTGATAATTTTATATTCATGGTATGCTTTTAATTTTTTAAATTTGAAAAATTTTTATTTTTGGTGTGCACTTAGCCATTCGGATGGATGAGATTACATCTCCATCATGGAGGGTTAAGGCTTGTTGTAAACTCCTATTTAAGGAGATGATTAGAAGGAATCAAGCATTGAAGTTTAAACCTTAAAAAAAACCCTCCCTAGAGAGTTCGGCCAAGAGGAGGCTTCTCCATAGCCGCCGCCCCTCCTCCCTTGGCTTGTGGTGTTAAGCCGCCACCCCCCTTGCTCCCTCCATCCATTCGGTGCGAATCCGGCGCGGCTTCCTTCGGTGCGACTCCGTGGAAGAAGGTTGCAAACGCCTCGGTGTGACGCCAGCGGATCTGTGGAGAGAGTGATTCTCCCACCTTATCTTTGTGTGAACTTTAATCCCGGTTGGGTAATCTCTTTCCCCATGTGTGATTCATGCTTTAGTTTGTGGAGGTTTTTCACGCATCATTTTCTCCGTGGTTTTTAAATTCATCGCTTGCAAAATCTGAAATTGAAGGTGTTGTTATTGAATCTCTTGTTATCCGGAACGGGTAGATCTGTCTCGGGAGCGCAACTTAGCCTAGCCTTGATTTGCTCTTCCGATCGGTGCACTTTATGTGCCAACAAGGGAATTAATCACGACTCGAATTTCGATCGCTCTTGAAAGTTTTCCGCTGCTCCAAAATAAAATTATTGTTGCGTTTGAAACGGCTTATATTGAAATGAATAGATGCTTATGTAGGTGCGGTGAGTTGTGTGCTTGTTGGAGAGGTAGGTCTTAAGGACGTTGTATAGAGTCCGGCTACGGCGAGTTGTGTGCTTGTTGGAGAGGTAGGTCCTAAGGACGTGGTATCGAGTCCCGGATTTTTGGGAAACCAACCGACCCCTTTTCGTTCGCTTTTGGTCGGAGTTCTCTCTTTTTATTTCCTGTTCTGTGACGGTTAGGTATCCGTTAGCGTAGTCACGTCCGGTCCGTTCACACCCCACATCAATTTGGTATCAGAGGCGGTCATTTCAACTCGCAAGTTGCAAACATCCTCGCTGCTTTCTTCATTGGTCGATCTCATCTTTCAAGGATCTGAAATTTTCGGATTGGTCTGCATTTAGTAAAACCCTCGGAATTTTAAAACTTGTCAAAAAACTTTGAAAAAAATATGTAGCTTCCTGCCCTTATTTCCAGCAACATTAAAATAGAAAATTTTTCGATTCGTCCTCGTTAGGTCAGCCTGCAAATTGGAACATTGTAATTCTGTCCAGCTGGTCTGCAAATAGCGGGCTGAAATTTTTTTTTTTCAGCGAAATTTCAAAAAAAAAAAAATTTACGATCTACGTGTTAGTCACGTTGGGAATCTATAAAAATATCTTATTTTCAGTATAGCTACAGCCCTAGGAAAAATCATCTTTCCAAGGTTTTTCTAATCCTGAATGCGTACTAGCTAGGATCGGAATATTCGACCCCGTCTACGTCTTGGATGGCTGCGAATGAGTATGTATATCCCAACACCGAGGCCATAGCGGGGCTGCGTAACGAGATAAATGAACTTAGGAACATGTTAACCCAGTTCATACAAACCTAAGCTAGGCCACCCCCACCACCCATTAATGTTGAGTTGCCCTGTCAGCGCCAACAAAGCTCCGATTCGGATTCTGATGGGTACTCCCCCCGAGTGCCCCCTCGAGGCCGTCGCCACAAGCGAGAGTTTGACATTACTAGGGCCGTCAAGATTGAGGCCCCCACTTACGACGGCATGGGAGATCCACAAAACTTCCTTAATTGGATGGTGGATATGGAATGTTACTTCGGCTGGCACCATCTCACGGACCCCCAAAAGGTCCAAGTTGTTAGGATGAAGTTAACTGGTCGTGCCAAAACTTATTGGTTGAATGAAGAGCGTAGGATAGGAACTGGGAACGAAGACCCAATTATTGGATGGGTCGTAATGAAGAATTTGTTGACCGATCAGTACGTCCCCGCGTACCATCGGACATAGATGTTCGATGAGCTTGCCACCCTGTGGCAAGGCTCAAGTTCGGTAGCTGACTATATGGGTGAACTTAAGGACCGTATGATGCGATGTGACTTGAAGGAGATCCCCGAAGTCACTTTATCTAGGTTTCGAAAGGGGCTTCACCCCGATATCCAAAGGAAGCTCTTGCGATATGGGCACACGGATTTGAACGCAACTTTCAATGCCGCCCTGGACATTGAAAAACACTTAGCCTCTAAGGCTCACTCCCATTACTCCCACGTGAAGAACAAGTCCACCACTGGGACATCTTCTTCCACATATCCTGATAAGGAAATTTCAAATCCCACGAGTCGAAGTCTGTCGTGATCACCGCTCGAAACACTAAGAACCCCGCCAGTGAGCTTGTTCCTATAGGAAAGGTTAGCAAGGCTAACACCACTTGTTACTCTTGCGGCATTCAAGGCCACTATGCCTACGAATGCCCAACCAAGACGAAAACACTAGCCTTATTAGATCTGACCGCCGAACCTGACGATTATGAGTACGAGGCTGCGGAGGAGAGTGACCCTGACGGAGTCCCTAGTGACTTGGAGGACGATCACCGCCTTATGGTGATGCGTTGTATTTTCACCACTCCTCGTCAAGTAGACGACTGGAAAAGGACGAGCATATTTTCCCTGATCATTAAGAGTGGCGAAAAGCTATGCAAAATAGTTATCGATGGTGGTAGTTGCGTGAACGCCATTTCTGAGAACGTCATTAAGCGTATGTCCTTGACTGTTGAGCCGCAACCAAACCCCTATCAGGTTGCTTGGATTAGTAAGGTTACTATCAAGGTCACCCAACGATGCCTAGTCCCCATGTCTTTCAAATCCTACATGGATGAGGTTTGGTTCGACATCCTACCAATGGACGTTTGTCATGTGTTATTAGGCCGCCCCTGGCTCTATGACCGTGATGTGACGCACTATGGTCGCGCCAACACATATGAGTTCAAATTCAATGGCAAGACCATCACCTTGAGGCCGACTGTGCGAAAGGAACCGGTAGTGATGACTAAGGATACCACCATCCCTGTAGAGAGAAAGGCGTTGAGCTTGGTTGGTAGGAAAGAATTTGTTAAGGATCCGTTCATTGAGGGCATGATGTACGCTCACGTTCTCATAGGTACCAAAACTGATAGTGGTGTGTTGGATGATTTACCCCGAGAGGTACGGTTATTGTTGGATGAGTTTATGGACGTTTACCCAGATGAGTTTCCCTCGTCGTTGCCTCCGCTTAGAGATATACAACATGCCATCGACCTTATCCCTGAATCGTCCATACCCAACCAACCCCACTATAGGCTTAATCCTGCCACCCACCTAGAGTTGCAAACCCAGATAGAGGATTTAGTGCTTAAGTGATTTATTAGGGAGAGTATGAGCCTGTGCGCATTCCGACCCTCCTTGCCCCAAAGAAGGATGGCACTTGGCGCATGTGTGTTGATAGCCGGGCTATCAACAAAATAACCATAAAATATAGGTTTCCAATCCCGCGATTAGATGATCTCTTGGATGTCCTTTCGGGTGCCACTATCTTTTCGAAGCTCGACTTACGGAGTGGTTACCACCAGATTCGGATCCGAGAGGGGGATGAGTGGAAGACCGCGTTCAAGTCTAAGGACGGGTTGTATGAGTGGCTTGTGATGCCCTTTAGGTTATCCAATGCCCCTAGCACCTTGTCCCGGATGATGACGCACATCTTTAGGACGTATATGGGTAAATTTGTTGTAGTATATTTCGACGACATCTTAGTCTTTAGTACCTCCCCCGCCGAACACCTCTCCCACATCAAAGTAATCCTCACCAATTTAAGGATGGAAACCTTATTTCTGAATCTTAAGAAATGCACATTTCATGTCTCGGAGGTAGAATTCTTGGGATACATAGTTGGTTCTGAGGGAATTCGTGTCGACCCAGGAAAGGTTCAAGTGATTAGAGATTGGCCCGAGCCCACTAACGTTCGAGAGGTGTTTAGTTTCCATGGCTGAGCTACCTTCTATTGTCGTTTCATACGCGATTTTAGTAGCATTATGGCACCCATTACCGACTGCATGAAGAAGGGCGAATTCACATGGAAGAAATCCGCCACGTTTGCATTCCGTCGCATTAAAGAGCTTATGTCCGAAGCCCTGGTGTTGTGTCTCCCTGACTTCACAAAGGTCTTCGAGCTTACGTGCGATGCATCTGGCATTTGAGTGGGAGGTGTCGTGATTCAGGAGGGACACCCCGTGAGTTATTTTAGTGAGAAGTTGGCGGGTGCCAAATTAAACTACTCAAATTATGATAGAGAGTTCTACGCCGTCATTAGATGTCTGCATCATTCGAGGCACTACCTCCTCCCTAAGGAGTTTGTCATCCTTTCCGTTCATGAGGCGCTACGATTCATCAACGGTCTGCACAAGATCTGACCGCGCCACGCTAAATGGGTATCATTTTTGTAAGAATACACTTTCAATCTTAAAAACCTTAAGGGAGCCGACAACCGAGTCTCGGACACTCTCGGTCGCTTAACCTTGTTAAGGATCCGACTGTGCGAAAGGAACCGGTAGTGATGACTAAGGATACCACCATCCCTGTAGAGAGAAAGGCGTTGAGCTTGGTTGGTAGGAAAGAATTTGTTAAGGATCCGTTCATTGAGGGCATGATGTACGCTCACGTTCTCATAGGTACCAAAACTGATAGTGGTGTGTTGGATGATTTACCCCGAGAGGTACGGTTATTGTTGGATGAGTTTATGGACGTTTACCCAGATGAGTTTCCCTCGTCGTTGCCTCCGCTTAGAGATATACAACATGCCATCGACCTTATACCTGAATCGTCCATACCCAACCAACCCCACTATAGGCTTAATCCTGCCACCCACCTAGAGTTGCAAACCCAGATAGAGGATTTAGTGCTTAAGTGATTTATTAGGGAGAGTATGAGCCTGTGCGCATTCCGACCCTCCTTGCCCCAAAGAAGGATGGCACTTGGCGCATGTGTGTTGATAGCCGGGCTATCAACAAAATAACCATAAAATATAGGTTTCCAATCCCGCGATTAGATGATCTCTTGGATGTCCTTTCGGGTGCCACTATCTTTTCGAAGCTCGACTTACGGAGTGGTTACCACCAGATTCGGATCCGAGAGGGGGATGAGTGGAAGACCGCGTTCAAGTCTAAGGACGGGTTGTATGAGTGGCTTGTGATGCCCTTTAGGTTATCCAATGCCCCTAGCACCTTGTCCCGGATGATGACGCACATCTTTAGGACGTATATGGGTAAATTTGTTGTAGTATATTTCGACGACATCTTAGTCTTTAGTACCTCGGGAGGACGAAGCGGAAGTCAACAAGCGGTGGCAAGTATTAGCAGATGACGTTGGCCCTATACTAACAAGTATATTAGGAGTACAAGTAATACTACTCTAGCAGTACTATATAAGAAGAGTAAAAGAAGAATAGAAGGCAGTACGCAAGTAGGAAACTGAAGTAAGTAAATGCTGAAGTAAATGACAGTAAGAAAAGCTATACTACCACTTCACTACCATCACAGAAGTACCCTAACATATAAGAGTGCCCATACAAACATATAAGTTTGAGTTTCAAAATTTAACTTATGATATAAAAGAGCCCATACTAATTTATATGATAAGGATCCATGAAGCGTATGACCTATTATGAATGAATGCATGCGGGTTATTATGAAACATGCAAGTTCAACTCACACACAATGACTATATGATCACAGACCTTTAGTTCCCGCTTTTTGGAGCTAGAATCACTCTCTGGTACCACCGTTGTGGCTACGGTAGCAGTGGAGCGGGCATCTCCACTCCTAGGCAGGTATGCATACTACCAAACCTAGACCTCCCATACGCCTCTATACACGTCCTAGGTGCACTCTAGAGTCTGCGTACTAATTGTTGACTACCCGTCAGTCTTGTTGGGTTGGGTGTGCATTTCCGGGGATTGTCCACCAGACCGCAGTATAAACAATCTACTGGCCCCTCAACCCACACACCCGCCTGAGTCACCATATTATCATCGTTGTGACGATTGGCCCAGTACTGCGTGACCCGAGACTATTTGGTTTATGCACATGCAAGTATTACAACTTGAGCCTTCAGCTCGCAGGACCGGCCTGTCCTGAATCCCTCCAACCCTACACAGGTGAGCATATAACACAAATCCCTCAAACCCTACATGGGTTAGCAGATTACCATGAATCCCTCCAACTAGTACGGGTGAGAATAATGATACAAAGCCTAACCTATTAGGCTACTCTTGTCTACAGGTTATTATACTTTGTGACTTAAGGTTAATCCCAGGACTGCCCAGGGTATACCCGGTGAAGGGCTCTCGGGGGCACTAAAAACTACGATGGGCTTAGCCCAAAGCTCCCTTTCTCAAGGATATTTACTTTAGTGGATGCCTACCCATGATTCCCTTTTTGCTCTCATTATTACTATTGGGCGATCCTAATGATTTAAGATGTTATTGAAGGGGCGACGGTCTTCCACCGGCCTACACCTGGTTGTTAATCAAAGGCTTGCACTTTTGCTCTCGTCACTAAGACAACACTACCAACCAGGGTTATACTCCACTTGTGATCTCTAGCTCAACCGTCGATCCATCCCCCGGTGGTCCTTATAGTATAACCTACATTCACTATGCGCAGCCCATGACCTAATACTACCCTGAAATAGAACTTCCAACTCCTTGGGCCACCTACCCTAAATGATTTATCCTAGGATGGTATGGACTAATGAAGTGAGCATATTGCTTTACATAATTTTCTTAAGCCATTAAATCCTCTAATTAAATCATTTAACTAATTCCCTAGGTCATTTAATACATGAAGTAATACAAACTATAATCCACTGACCTAATGAATTTCTCCTGAGTTGTATCATGGTAAAATATTGCTGCCTATCAAAATTCATAATTTTTCTTTGAATATTTCTATTTATTCCTTGATTAATACAAAACTCACATAATTGCTATTTTCCAAATGAATTATAAGGAATACATTACCCAAAATTCTAGGAAAATTACATAGCATAAATATCATTAATTTAAGGCTAATGGAAGAGTTTCATCAACTTCTATAATGTAGTGACAAACCAAATTCAATTCTTACGAATTTATCAAAATGCAATTATTCTTGTTTAAAATATATTATTGCATCCAAAAATTTTGAGATAATTATACAAGGCAAAGCATACATTTATACAACACTAGAAATTTTTCCAACATTTTTTGATGTACATTTATATCATAACTAAATGATTTCCCAAAAGGGCAAAATGGTCAAAAGTACATACAATCATTATAAAATCAACTAATCAGGGCCATAAATTTTTCCAGGGATTACATATGACTCACTTAATTTCTAGGCAAGATTTGAGAATTTTAACTCTTTAATAACCCTATTTTCGAATTTTTATCCTTAAATGGCCTATCTTTCAAAAATTCTAAATAATAGGATTCTTGCTTCAAAAAAATCCCAAAGTCTCTATGAGGGTTAAACTTTATTCTAATGAGTCTCTGGAATAAGTTCCATGATTTTTGAATGTATCAAATAGGCTGAATATGCAATATTTCAGAAAATGCTATTTGCACCCTAAAGCTATATATAACCAACACATGCAAGTGGGTTAAACACCCATGCATTGGTCCAAATGTGCTGAAAATTTTACCATGCACATATTTTGTCCCCAAGGACCTGCCACCAAATTTTGGGGCCATTTAGAGTCATATTACTCCAAATATTTCATTAATTTAAATTTGTGTATTATGACAAAAAAATATAGGAAATTTCTTCCAAAATTTTTCATATTTTCACAGAGTCTAAGTATGACCCTAACAAGCATCTGGCCAAAATTTTAGCCAATGTGGATATATGGTTTGGCCTGAGCATGCATTTGAATTTCTGCCCTTGCCTAGGACCAGTCCTAGTAGAACAGCCCTATAGGAAAATCTACAGGGTCAAATAACAAGTTTAGGGTGGAATTTTAAATTTAACCCAAAGGGATACATATTTTATGTTCAATTTGTCCTCTAGAAATGGCTCTAAGAGCCCTATAATTAACGTGCAATGTCACTCATTAAGTGTGACAGATTTTTACTATTCATACTATAACACTTAAATCAATCAAATAAAAAGGAAATGGACGGCATCCGGTTATCTCCTACCACTAGCCAACGGCTGGGATGAGCCTGTCCTGGATCAACTTGATCTCGATTTTCTGGCCAGCTGAGGTACCTCCACCGCCGGCGGATGTCGCCACCACCTTCACTGAGGTGGGGGCTAGCGTTTCCCGGTGGTGAGGATGCCGGAGGTGGCTCCTCCGACGATCCCGAGCGGGATGAAAAGCTTAGAAAATCCCACATTTCCTCACATGGCATCGGGCTCAATTGAGCCCGATATCTCTCCTAGTGGATCTAGGAAGCTTGTACGGGTAGAGGTGAGGAGAAACGGACCTATTCCAGGCATTGGCGGCGGTTGCGGCGGCGGTTTGCCATTTCCGACCTTGCTCCGACGGCTACTTCCCAAATCCTCGATTCTCCACCAATTCCTCTTCTCCAGCACACGTTCTCCACTCCTCTCGACGTTCTGAAGCTGCTGGTGGGCTCAGATCTGGCTGATATGGGCTATAAGGGGAGATACGGATGATATGAGCTCGGTTTGGACCTTTGGTTGTTTCACCATGGCTGCCAAGTGGCCACCAACAACCAAACTCCTTTTAATAATCAATAGGAGGCCGGCCAGAAAGTTTTTGGGGCTGGAGGAATGAGCCATGTGGCCTCCACCTTCTTCTTTGCACTTTCTCTCTCCTATTTTGGGTGAATTCTCCAAAATGCCCCCATACATGTGTTCTCTCTCTAAAACCAGAGGGGTAGTGGTGGACTTTGATCACTTGGGTTGATAATGGTCTAGGTTTAGTGGGCTTGACCCAAGGGGAATGAGCTTAGCCCCCATTTTCTTCTTTAGGCCACATGTTTGACCAAGTTGACTTTTTAGGTTGACTTGGTCAACATGGCTAGTGGGCTAACCCCACTTGAGGGTAATGGACCCTATGGCATGACCCAACATGGGTTGGGCCATGGTGATGTCCCACTTGGACCATTTGGGCCTTTAGGTGCAGGTTTGACAAACTTAAGGCTAAGGTTGACTTTGGTCAACTAGGGTCAAAGGGTGACCCAATGGCATGCCTTAGGGTCCACTTAGATTATTTTAGGGTTAAGGCAATGTGGTGGGGTCATGGAGTGGCTTGGGCTCCTATTTAAGCTAGTTTGACCTAGTTTGACTTGGGCCCTATAGTGGGCCCCACATGGCTACAACCCATTACCTAGGGTCAAACCTAGCTAATTCCCTAACACCCACCCCATGCCCATCCCAATCTAAGTTAAGGGGTCTTGAAGTAATATAGGATGTTACAACTCTAGCTCGAGCACGCTTAACTATGAAGTACTTTCACATCTCATCACCAATTGAGCTACAGCTCAATTGGTGATGAGGTGCTAAAGTACTTCATAGTTAAGCGTGCTCGGGCTGGAGTAGTCCAAGGTTGGATGACCTCCGGGGAAGTCCTCGTAGGGGAACTTAACTTAACTTTACCTCTTCGAAGGGAGGTTATAACTTCCAAAAACCAGCCTGTGGATGGAGTGGGGTTGGGGTGCATGGTCTACAGATTGGTTGAGGCTGAACCCTTCCAGCTTGGTGTTGGGGGTGTCGTCGGTCGTCCTTTCGAGCTGTGGGCTAGGGAGGGCATTACAAAAAAATGTGATTGGGACAACACTGCCTTACAGGTAGAAGTTGAATGCGGGCAGAGAGATTGTGTTAAGGTGCAGATAGGAAGTCAAGATTTTGGCTTGGATGTATCTATGTTACTGATATCGGAGTTTGATGTGATCTTTGCTATGGATATGATCTCGGAGCAGCATGCCTTTATTGATTGCAACTTTAAGGAAGTCATACTATGGCAAAACACTGAACACGAGACTAAGTTCGCGGGTATACGATGATTGAGCAAGATATTAATGTCTGCTCTCGAAGTAGTCAAGGTGGTACGGAAGGGTGTGAATTTTATTTTCACGTTGTTGGAGGTTGTAGACCTGAAGCCCAGTTTGAGTGATGTTCCTATTGTATCGGAGTTTACAGATGTTTTCCCTAAAGATCTCTCTGGGATTCCACCACAACGAGAGATTAACTTCGTTATTGAGCTAGTGCTAGGTGCAAAACATGTGGCATACTCACTATACCTAGTGGAGCTAAAGTAAATGGTAGAACTGAATGTTCAGTTGCAAGAATTTCTAGAGCAAGGCTACATACGTCCAAGTAAGTCACCTTAGAGTGCACCGGTTCTCTTTGTGAAGAAGAAGGATAGAGGCTTGCATCTATGCATTGAATATCGTGAATTAAACAAGCTGACAGAGAAGAACAAGTATTTGATTCCACGAATCGATGATTTGTTTGATCAACTGTCTATTAGAAGTTCGATTTGGAGTCCAGTTACTGGTAGTTGAGAATTCGAGAAAGCGATATTCCCAAGATAGCGTTTGGTACACACTATGGGCATTACGAATTTACTGTGATTCCTCCTCCTCCTCCAAAGTACTATCTGAAGCCCAGGGAATATTTTGAGAGACCGCTTTTGAAGAGAAAGAACAGGAGGATCTAAATTCATATATATATATATTTCTTTATTGTGTGTTGTGGGCTGGCCTCCCAAATCTAAAAAATTTCTTTGTCCTAGAATGCGTGTCATTTAATTTTTATAATCCTTTCAAGTCTAAATTTAATTTTAATTTGTATATGTAATTCACTTTAGCTTGTAGGATTTCGGCTTCTTCAAATAGGGGGAGATTGTTGGGTATTGTATCCATAATAACCCAGATTTGAAGAAGGGTCCAGTAAATCTAAGATGAATTGAGTTTTATTGGGAATTGTATCCACAATTACCTGGATTTGAAGAAGACTCTAGTCAAGCTAAGTTGAATTGACAACGTATTTGACATTTCTATCAAGTTGTGCTTGCAGCTATTCCATGCTAAGTACACACCAATGTCAGGGTGCAGTGGGTCAATATACACTGGTCTGCACAACGTAATCCCTCGTTGAGTAGATCAGTGTGTTGACTCGCGTGTGCTCTCTCTATTGGAGTGTACTTATTTTCAAGTACATGGTCAAGGTAGATCAAGAGCAGAAGAAGGAGCAAAGATGGGTCAAAGACCAAGTCATCAAAGGAAGGAAGAGAAAATTCTTCTAAGTCAAAATCGACGAGAATCGCTAGTGATTCCCGCCGACTTCGACTGGAATCTCTAGTGATTCACGCCGACTTCGACGGGAATCGTTAGTGATTCTTACCGATTCGTCGGGTATCAGTTAGCCTCTCTCGCCGACTACTTCTGGCTAACAGTTTTCAAACAGGGATTCTGCCAAGGCAGAATCTATGAAAATCGTGAGTGATTTCCGCCGACATCGACGGGAATCACCAACGATACCCGCCGATTTTTCTTTAGGAAAATTTCCTCCGTTCGCTGGATCGAACCAACTTGTCGTGCGCTGTTTCGGCCGGGGCTACGGCTACTCCTTGTGGGCCCAACAACGGTCATTAGGGTTGGCTCCTGGTATAAATATATGCGTATTTTGAACCTCCATATACAGTGATTCACAAAAACACGAAAGAGGCTGAACGTGACCTAGCGCATCGCAGAAGCCGCTGATCGCCTGTAGCCTTTCTCAAGATCATCGCCGTTGTTGATCTCAGTGCTTATTTGATTTTCCGACGACAGTAACGAGGCAAGCCGAGCGTCTCACGCATCTCTCTTGAGATCTCTTGTCTTCCAATTCGTTGAACAAGATTTGTTCTCCATTCCGAATTGGTTGAGACGACTGATCCGACTGAGATCGTTCGTAGACCTTGCTTTCTTTTTCAAGAAGTGTTAATCTACAAAGTATCGCCGCCGCAATCATTTGCCATCGCCGATCTTGAGAAGACCCATTCAAAGAGAGAAAACCGGTTGTGGACTCTTCGTATTTTTCGTGCAAGATACAACGAACGAAGAAGGACATCGGAATCTCCAAAAGCTTTGTTTGTATTTTCTTTTACATTCAATTTTGGTTTGTTGTAAAAGAATTTTCATTCCTTGTTGTACGGGTTGGGTGCAACCCGTGGTGGTGGAGTTCTGACTCCTTTATTGGAAGGGTTCCTTCCGTAGTGTAAGGATTAGATTTCAATCTGTTTGGATAAGTGACTGAGTCATCCCTTGGTGGGAGATAGGTCGAAGGGGGAAAGTGGACGTACCCAAATCGAGGAACCACTACAATTCTTTGTGTGTTTTCTGTGTTCTGTTTGTTAATTTATGCAGGTAAATTTAATTCCGCAAAAGACTGCATGACACCTATTCCCCCCCCCCCATAGGTGGATTTTGTCAACACTAGAGACTTTCAAGTGGTATCAGAGGGAGGTTACTCATCAATAAGGTTAACACCTTGAGTAAGATCCTGTGTCTAGTGTCAAGAAGAAAAAAGATCTCAGGAATGGACGGACTCAAGTATTCAGGAAAGATTCCAGTATGCACCAAGCTAAATTTTCCCATATGGAAGGAAAAGATCAGGTTCTACATGGAAGCAGTGGATCCCCTACTCTTCATGATAGTGGAGGAGAGCCCTTATATCCCCACTAAGGCCTCCACCATTGATCTGACCAAGATGGTTCCCAAGAAGCTCTCTGAAATGGATAAGGATGAGATGGTGCTTGTCGGACTGGACAAGAAAGCTCAAAACATCCTAGTAAGCGACGTCGATGATTCAAAGATGCAAGAATTTCAGCAACTGCAGGACTGCCAAGGACATATGGCACTGCCTGATCATTCTTATGGAAGGCACAGATGAAGTAAGGGATGATCGAAGATCCCTTCTAAACTAGAAGTATGAGGCCTTCAGGCAAGGTCCCAAGGAAGAAATCGGAGTGACATTTGAGAACTTCCTGAAGATCATCAATGCCCTGAAGGGTTATGGCAGAGTGTTCACCGATGGTGAACTAAATGAAAAATTCCTTAGATCCCTTACTATGAAATGGGACACTAAGATCCGCGCCATCAGAGAATTTGGGAAGTTGGCAGAAACTGATCCCCAGATTTTGTTTGGAAAGCTAATGTCCTACGAGCTTCAGCTGAACACCATAAAAGCTAAAGATGAAGACGATAAGGCCGCAGCCAAAGAAAAGACTGTGGCCCAGAAAGCTAATCACTCAAGGAAAGGCAAGGGTGCAACCTCGTCCCGCTCTTGGAGAAAGGCTGAGGAAGAAGACTCTGAGCCATGCTCATCCGGCTCAGAGCTATCTGAGGAAGAATTCTCCTTCATCACTCGAGAGTTCAAGAAGCTCCTCAAGTTGAGGAATCAGAGAAAAAAGGATGGCTCCTCCTCTAGACATCAGAAGAAGAATTACTCTTCTGACAGGTATGAGTCTAAACCGAACAAACATCGTTCTACTGACATTATCTACTTTAGATGCAATAAGCCAGGTCACGTCATTGCTGACTGCCACCAAAGCAAGAGAGATAAGGGGAAAGGATAGGAGCACAAGTCCTCGAGAGATGAGAAGAAGGAGAGGGGCTATATTGCTAAAAAGCCAAAGAAACTGAGTGAATCTGACTCTTCAGACTCCAGTGATGATGAGGAAGCCTACTTCGGGCTAATGGGTCGCTCTGACTCCGATGGAGACTGTCCCCCAATTACTGGGAAGGTGTTGGTACCCTAGTTTGATTTGAGTTTAGTCCTCTCCTTTGTGCTCCTTGACCCAAGAATTATCTATGGTCAATGGTTAGTAGTCTAGCTGTAGAGTCCTCACTTTTCCAGATTGAGAATTTGGTTAAGTAGTTTTTCGTTCGACTATAGTCGAACGCCGCTCGACTATCGTCTATCGGCTGATCGACGATCGTCTATCAGTTGGTCGACGCTCTGTCTGTGTTGATAGTTCGACTATCTGTTGATAGGTCGACTATCTGCTTGGCATGGTAGTTCGACTATCTGTTCTGATAGATCGACTATCTGATAGTTCGACTATCTGTTGATAGGTCGACTATCTGTTCTCGTTTGATAGCTCGACTATCTGCTTTGATAGTTCGACTATCTGATAGTTCGACTATCTGTTGATAGGTCGACTATCTGTTCCGCTTTGATAGGTCGACTATCTGTTGATAGGTCGACTATCTGTCGTCCTTGATAGTTCGACTATCTATCCTGATAGTTCAACTATCTGATAGTTCGACTATCTGTTGATAGATCGATTATCTAGTCTGTTTTGATAGTTCGACTATCTGTTGATAGGTCGACTATCTATTTTCTGAGGTAGGTCGACTATCTGCGTGATAGGTCAACTATCTGTTTATTTCTGATAGTTCGACTATCTGTCGATAGGTCGACTATCTGATAGCTCGACTATCTGTTGATAGCTCGACTATCTGTTTTGCCCTGATAGTTCGACTATCTGTTGATAGGTCGACTATCTGATAGTTCGACTATCTTCTGGTAGTTCGACTATCTGCTGTGATAGTTCGACTATCTTCTTTGATAGTTCGACTATCTGGATCGTTCGACTATTTGCCCGATAGTTTGACGATCTCCGTGCGTCGATCGACGATCTCCGAGGGTCGTTCGACGTTTTCTGTCTGCCTTGTATTTTGTATTTATTTATTATATTTAATTAATTAATACATTATCTGGCATATCTTTTTAGCTGTATTATGATAATATTTCCAGGCATATCTGCTCCATCCTTTTTGCCTGAGTCAAATCTTCGTAGATAAAGTTGTTTGTCTTATTAGCTGACATTATAAATTACTTTATCTGCTGTCAGCCCTTTATAGCCGTTAGACTGAAAAGTCTTCTTTTTGCTATAAGGAGTTTGTTTCTGATATGACTTTATTTAGTACTTTATTATCAAATTGTTTCCTGCAGTTTCCTAGAAAAAGGGTTATTCCTTTTATAGAATGTTTCTGCTGCAGAGTTTGTTCTGTCTTTTTGATATTTACAGCTCAGGTCTCAAGTCTCAGAAGAAGACAAATTATTCAAACTGAAGAGAGCCGTTGCTTGCTGATGTTATATAAAGGACCCTTTGAAGAACGATTCAAGCTAGTGTTACACATATTCTCAAGCATTCAAGCCTTCATCAAAATCAAGCCTTCTGCTCTCAGCAATTTCCATCTAACTGAGAAGTGTTAAGATCTTCTACTCTTCTTCAACCTGAGTTCTCCTGCTTTCAGAAAGTTCAAACTCAGAGTTCTTTTGAAGAAGAAGAAGAAGAAGATAGCTGCTTGAAGATCTTTATTTTTATTATTTATCTTCTTGTAGTTTTTCCTTCAGAACTTTCTGAAGAGTTTTCTGCACTGAAGCAAGACTTCACCTGGACATCTTTGAGCCAGGGGGAGCTTTGATTCTTTAGAGCTTTCTAGCTCAGTGCAAGTTTTGTGCTTCTCTAATCTCTGTAAAATAGAGAAGACATCTTAACCTTCTTCCCCCTCCTATACAGGGTTATTACTCCCTTCAAAAGTATCCCTTGGTGGCAGGGCACCTTGAAAGTAAAGGGATAGATACTACTCTAGAGGGGGGGTGAATAGAGTTATCAAAGTTTGCACAGACAAAACTTAATATTCTACCCAACTCCCTTGGAGTGAAGTGCGGAATGAAAAGATTATAGATATTGATTTAACCTTAAAGCCTAACACAAGTGATGTGTACAAACACAAGCTAACTGTAATTACAGTTAAGCTTGGAAAAACCTAATCAGCAACTAGCAACCTAGTTATATCTAATCACAGCCACAATGCAGGAATTAAACAATGGAATCCAGACGACACAAGGAAATTTATAGTGGTTCCCCAAACAACTTGGGTACGTCCACTCTTCTACCCACACGGTAGGAATCCACTCAGGTTTTTGATCAGGTGCCCTGCCACCAACAGGATCTGTTTCAGGTAGATCCAGAAACCCTTTAGACTTTTGATCAGGTGTCTAAAAACCAAGCACAGGTTTTTGATCAGGTGCCCTGCCACCAAGGGATACTTTTGAAGGGAGTAATAACCCTGTACAGGAGGGGGAAGAAGGTTAAGATGTCTTCTCTATTTTACAATTGATTAGAGAAGCACAAAAGCTTGCACTGAGCTAGAATGCTCTAAAGAATCAAGGCTCCCCCTGGCTCAAAGATGTCCAGGTGAAGTCTTGCTTCAGTGCAGAAAAACTCTTCAGAAAGTTCTGAAGGAAAAGCTACAGGAAGAAAAATAAATAATAAAATCAAAGTTCTTCAAGCAGCTATCTTCTTCTTCTTCTTCTTCAAAGGAACTCTGAGTTGAACTTCTTGAAAGCAGGAGAACTCAGGTGAAGAAGAGATGAAGATCTTAACACTTCTCAGTTAGATGGAGATTGCTGAGAGCAGGAAGCTTGAACTAGATGAAGGCTTGAGAGCTTGAGTGAACACTGGTTAGCTATTCGCTTCTATTAACTAGCTTGAATCCTTCTTCAAAGGGTTCTTTATATAATCATCAGCAAGCAACGACTCTCTTCCATTTGAATTATTTGTCTTCTTCTGAGCCTTGAGACCTGGGCTGTAAATATCAAGAAGACAGAAATATCTCTGCAGCAAAACATTCTATAAAGGGAATAAACCACTTTCTAAGAAGCTGCAGGCTTAAAACAAATAACAGAAGGACTAAATAAAGTCACATCAGAAATAATCTCTTTATAGCAAAAGAAGACTTTTCAGTCTAACGGCTATAAAGGGCTGACAATAGATGAAGTAAATTAAAATGACAGCTAATAAGACAAACAACTTTATCTTAAAAAGATTTGACTCAGGCAAAAGAGATGGAGCAAATATTGCCTGGTTATATTATCATACAGCTTAAAATACTGTGCCAGAAAATGTATTAATTAATTAAATATAATAAATAAATACAAAATACAAAGGCAGACAGAAAATGTCGAACGACCTTCGAAGATCGTCGAACGACGCACGGAGATCGTCGAGCTATCGGGCAGATAGTCGAACGATCCAGATAGTCGAACTATCGAAGAAGATAGTCGAACTACCCCGGCAGATAGTCGAACTATCAGAGCAGATAGTCGAACTATCAGATAGTCGATCTATCTAGGACAGATAGTCGAACTATCAAACGCACAGAGATAGTCGACCTATCAAGCAGATAGTCGACCTACCTCAGAAAACAGATAGTCGATCTATCAAAAGATAGTCGAACTATCAAAACAAACTAGATAGTCGAGCTATCAACAGATAGTCGAACTATCAGATAGTCGACCTATCAGGACAGATAGTCGAACTATCAAAGGCAACAGATAGTCGAACTATCAACAGATAGTCGAACTATCAAGACGAAACAGATAGTCGATCTATCAACAGATAGTCGAACTATCAAGGCGGAACAGATAGCCGACCTATCAACAGATAGTCGAACTATCAAGGCGGAACAGATAGTCGACCTATCAACAGATAGTCGAACTATCAGATAGTCGATCTATCAGAACAGATAGTCGAACTACCTCGCCAAGCAGATAGTCGAACTATCAACACAAAACAGATAGTCGATCTATCAACAGATAGTCGAACTATCAACGCAGACAAAGCGTCGACCAACTGATAGACGATCGTCGATCAGTCGATGACGATAGTCGAGCGGCGTTCGACTATCGTCGAACGAAAAACTTACTTAACCAAATTCTCAATCTGGAAAAGTGAGGACTCTACAGCTAGACTCCTAACCATTGACCATAAGTATTTCTTGGGTCAAGGGGCACAAAGGAGAGGACTAAACTCAAATCAAAACTAGGGTACCAACAATCTCCCCCTATTTGAGTTAAGTCTCTCAAAATCTAAAACAGCTAACAATAGAACACTAGAAATAAATTTAGCAAATAGTTAACAATAAACTGGCAGATTATCAATCAGATAGACAAATATAGCACAGCAGTTAATTAAACTATTAAGAATCTTTAGAGTCTGGTAAAGGATCAGAAGAACTAGAAACAAAGGAAATTTTTCTTAGAGGGTCATCTGATTCTTTCTTTGACATTTTCAGGTCCTGCGCACCAATGATCTTCAGTTCTGTAGCCCTAGGGACAACAGCTTCAGGGTGCTTTTCCATGTATTTTGACGGATCAAAAATCTCAGGATTGACCTGGAACTTTTCAAATTCTTCCTTTCTGTAAGCTGACATGGTAGTAAAACCAGTCGTATCTTTACCTTCGGCTCTTGCTTTTCTTATTTGGGCTGCTCCAACTAGCTCTTGAAAGCGAGCCATCCTAAAGTTAGGATCGAGCTCAGGATTTTCATACACAGGTTCAGGAGAAGCAGCATCAGCTATTTTATCTCGAATAACTAGATAAGACATTAGAAGCAAACTTAGCAGAGAGGTTCTTGCTAGATATTTTAAAGCAAAGTGAACTATTTACCTTTTGAAACAGTTTCCTCAGTCTGAACTGGTGTTGGAGATGTAATTCTCTTCTTTGGAGAAGGAGGTGGGGAAAAGGTTGGTCTTTGAACCACAGTCTCCTTCATTTGTCTTTGAGAACCATAAAATGATTTGCCTTGAGAGCTTTGATAACCTTGTCTTGGCTGGGGCTGAACAGACGCAGATTTTCCAAAGGAGGCACCAGGATAGGCTGATAGGTTCCCAGAGGCTCCTGCACCAGGAGGTGGAGGAGGACCTCTGGGAGTCCATCTTGAGACAGGAGTATCATACCTCTTAGTCCTTTTTCTTTCTTTTTGCTGATTCTTCGAAAACCACATCCAATGCTGAAAATCCTTGGATTTAGGGTCAATGCCCTTCAAAATGTAATAGGGAATATCATTACCCTTACTGGGAGGTGGAGGAGGAGCAGCTTTTCTTTTCTTTGCAGCAGATTTCTTTTTCTTTGACTTCTCAGAAATATCAGAATCATCATCATCAGACTGAGATGAGGGAGGATTTTCATAAGGATCATAGGCTTCTGAAACAGCCTTTTCTTTAAGCTTAAGATCAGATCTTTCTCTTTCCTCTTCCATGGCATCCAGAGCCAGAAGGGAGTCTAAATCCAACCCTGGAGAGTCATCCCAGATGGTTGACTTTTCAATTTGCAAATCTTTCTCTTTCTCTTTTAAAGATTGAACTCTTAAATCCCATGCTGCTCTTGCTTGAGCTTCTTCCAAACTCAGAACAGAGTCAACTTTGACTTCATCTTTCTCAGACTCATCTTCTTTATTATCTAAAAAGAATTCTAATTCAAGATCTACTTGAGTATCAGAAATGCTTGGATCAGCTTCAACAACAACTGCTATGATCTGAGTAGTTAAATCTTCTTTAATAATATTTGTAAAATTATGAATACATATCTGCTAAATAAGCTTGAATCATTCCTTCAAGGTATTCACAAACTATCAAATTAATTGACTCATCAACAAAACGAATGAAAGAGTTACCTTCATACTTAACCATCTCCCATGATTCATTCAGATAAGAAGTTATAATTCCTTCCAGGAATCTAGCAATCATAGGAGTGGTAAGATCTTCTAAGCAGACTTTAACTACAATCTCAGATAGCAGGATTCCATCTGCTATTTCCTTCTCAGACAAAACTGGAGCTATAACTTTCTCAGCAGGAGTTGTTTCTTCCTGGGCTGGAGCTATCTCTTTCTCAGCTGGATCTATCACTTCCTGGGCAGACATGACAACATCTGGAACTATTTCTTCCTGAGCAGATTCTTCCTGGGCAGACATGACTGAATCTTTTATAGCTGGAGGGGAGGCAGGATGGTCTGAGGCATCTTCATTGAACATCTCCCCCTGCCTGATTTTAGTGGATACTGAAACCAGGCCCCTTGAGGAAGATGGCTTAGCTGATTTTGAAAGGGATTTGATGGAGGCAGATAAGAGATCAATGGAGGCAGCAAGGGGAGCGATTGCCTCTTCAATCATGGTTTTGATTGATGGGGTAATCAGCTCCACAATGCGGGAGATAAGCTCAGGAGAGATCTCAATAGATGAAGGATGTGAGGTGGATGGAGCTGCAGCAGATATGGTAGTGGTGCTGGGATGAGAAATGGTGTGGACAGGGGATCGAGCAGGAGATGGAGCAGGAGAGTTTATTGGGGAATGAATTGGAGAATGAATTGGAGATACAGGAGGAGTAAGAATTCTCTCTGATCCTAACAAATCAAAGCTAGGAGCAGATATCCTAGCCAGATGAGTAGGTAGAGGAGAGGCTGGAGGAGACAGAGGAACAACCGTAGTTGTTTCAGGAGCAGCAGAGGAAGAAAGTCTTACTTCAACTGAAGTTGATGGTACTTCAACTGAGGCAAACGACAATGCAGAGGAGGAGGAAGGAAGAGCTGAGCCAGCTTCAACAGGTTGAGGAGCGACTGATACAGTCCTTGTGTCCTCAGATGTTGCTGGAGCAGGTTTCACAAACGTCCTCTTCCACTTAGAGAACAAGTGGGGGTCCATCTTCTTGCTCGCATTGATTGTTGTTGCAGTTGAACTTAGCAGCTGGGGGTATTTCTCTTTAAGGAAGATTCCAATGACCCTTCCTAGGGTGACTTCCTTCTTACCAGTCTTTTTCCTGATTAAATCAAACAAAACAGCTGCCCAATCTATCCTTTTTCGATTAACAATCGCACACATGAGTGCGAATTGCTGCCTTGTTATATTGTCGTGAGCAGAGTGCTTACCCAGGAGCACTTTTCCTACTACCTCAGCGAGGAACTTGATCTTGAAGGGGAAGTTTACTTTGAGCAGCTTGGTGGGAATGCCCTCAGCATGTCCCAGCTCAACTAGCATTCTTCCAAATTCCTGAGCATCTTGCTCATAATCCTCGTCACCAATAACTAATCCAAAAACATCAGATAAGACGGCCGGAGTCAGGATAACTTCTTCTCCGCCTATGGTACCAGTCATCGATTCGTCTGTGGAAGACGACGTGAAAGCCCATTCTTTGATTTCTGGAATGTTGATCTTAATCCTTTCAGACATTAACTTCTCTAAACCCTGATCCCTGCAGAGCTGGAGAACTTCCACGATTCCGGCATCGCAGCTACTGAATGCTTCGAAATCCACACTGAATCCTGCATCAAACTTCACGACGGCTAGAACAGCTGGGGAAACCGCCATGGATTCGCTGGAGAAAGCTCGAGAAAACTGCAGAGAACGAAGAAGACGAAACGCCAGGAAATCGCAAGCGGGAAAGCAGAATGCGAAAGGGCACGCTCCGTCGACGATAAAGCAAAAGATCTTTTAACCTAGGTCGACTATCGGCTTTATATTGGACCGGAAATAGTCGATCTATTAAAAAGATACTTGACCCGATAGTCGAACGGCCGTTCGACGATCGGCTCAGAAGCAGAGTAGTCGAACCATCGTTCGGCTATTTCTAGCTTCACACGCAACAAGCTGTCGTCGTTCAGAGATCGACGATGAGCTCAACCTGTTCGACGATGGTCGAACGTCGATCGACGATCTTCAAACAGATAAGCTATCATTAACCAGAGGTCGACGATAGGCTCAATCCGTTCGACGATCTTCGATCATCGTTCGACGATCTTCAAGCAGATTTCAACAAAGGCAGATATAGTCACACTTAGTCTCGTCCATTAATCATGCCTAGTTGAACTAAAAAGAACAGATGCTTCTGTTCATCTAAAGGCTTGGTGAATATATCACCTCTCTGAAACTCAGTGGATATGAACTCAAGATAGATCTTGTTCTTTTCCACACAATCTCTCAGGAAATGGTGCCTAATCTCAATGTGCTTGTTTCTAGAGTGGTGCACTGGATTTTGAGCAATAGAAATGGCACTGGTACTATCACACATGATCTTGGTGTTCTTGTGTGAGTAACCATAATCCACAAGCTGGTTTTGAATCCACAGGATCTGTGAACAACAACTGGCAGCTGCTATGTATTCAGCCTCTGCAGTTGAAGTTGAGACAGAAGCCTGCTTCTTACAGAACCAAGAGACCAATCTCTCTCCCAGGAACTGGCAAGTTCCTGAGGTGCTCTTCCTGTCAACTCTGCAACCAGCATAATCAGAATCAGAATATCCAATTAATTCAAACTCTGACTCAGCTGGGTACCAAAGTCCTAGATCTGGACATCCTTTCAGGTATCTCAGGATTCTCTTTAGAAGAATCAGATGAGATTCCTTGGGGTTGACCTGAAATCTAGCACAAAGGCATGTAGCAAACATTATATCTGGCCTACTTGCAGTTAGATATAATAGGGAACCAACAATGGCCCTATAATTCTTTTGATCAACTGGCTTGCCGTGATCATCAGAATCAATAACTACATTAGTAGCCATGGGTGTAGGCATTGCTGAAGCATCAGCCATCCCAAATTTCTTTACCAATTCCTTGGCATATTTGGATTGGGAGATGAAGATACCATCAGCATCTTGCTTAACTTGGAGACCAAGAAAGTAAGACAGCACACCCATACTACTCATCTCAAACTTAGAATGCATCAAGTTGGAGAACTTTTTGCACAGTTTGGGATCAGTGGAGCCAAAAATAATATCATCTACATACACCTGAACTAACAGGATTGTGTCCTTGTGATGCTTGACGAAAAGGGTTCTATCAACTACTCCCCTAGTAAAGTTGTGCTCTAACAGGAAACTAGCTAAGGTCTCATACCAGGCCCTAGGAGCTTGCTTTAGTCCATAAAGAGCTTTCTGCAACTTAAAAACATGAGAAGGCTGAGTTGAAGAAACAAACCCTGGTGGTTGTTCAACAAACACCTCTTCCTTAAGCTCACCATTTAGGAATGCACTTTTGACATCCATTTGGAACACCTTAAACTTCATGAAGGCTGCATAGGCCAAGAAGATCCTTATTGCTTCTAGCCTTGCAACAGGAGCAAAGGTTTGGTCATAGTCTATACCTTCCTCCTGTCTGTAGCCCTGAGCTACAAGCCTAGCTTTATTCCTTACTATTATTCCATTTGCATCTAACTTGTTTCTATACACCCACTTGGTGCCTATGATCAGTTGGCCTTTAGGTCTTGGAACCAAAGTCCAAACTTTACATCTCTCAAATTGATTGAGCTCCTCTTGCATTGCAATGATCCAGTGGGGATCTAGCTCTGCATCTTTAAAGGTGAGAGGCTCAACCTGTGAAAGGAAACAAGCATGCATCACATCCTGTCTTAATTGGTGTCTTGTTTGTACACCAGCTGATATGTCTCCAATCACTTGAGATGTGGGGTGATCTCTAAGTGTGACAATATCAGCAGGTGGGATGTGATCTTCAGCAACAGTTGGGATTAATTCCTCAGGAGGAATTTGATCTACTGTTGGTGGTACAACAACAGCTTCAACAGCTTCAGCAAAGTCTTCATCACTGTCTGATTCAGTGATCTGAAGAGTTGATAGTTGAAGAATTTCTTGAGGGGCATCAGGTACCTGCAAAGAACTGGAGGAAGGAGAATTTTCCTTCTCCTTGTAAAACATCTGATGCTCATCAAAAGTCACATGCACAGATTCTTCTATCTTACAGGTTGATTTGTTATAAACCCTATAAGCTTTGCTTACTTGGGAATATCCAAGCATGATTCCCATTGAAGCTTTTGCTTCAAATTTTCTAATATATTCTTTATTATTATTATGAATATAAACAATACAGCCAAAAATTCTAAAGTAATTAATTTTTGGTTTCTTTCCTTTAAGCAACTCATAAGGAGTTTTACACTTAAGTTTGTGTATCAAACTTCTATTCAAGACATAGTTGGCTGTACTAACAGCTTCTGCCCAATAGGATAGAGGCATGTTAGCATCTGCCAACAATGTACTAGCAGCTTCAATTAGTGTTCTATTCTTCCTTTCAACTACCCCATTTTGTTGGGGAGTTCTAGGAGCTGAGAAGCTATGTTTGATACCTTCTCTCTCACAGAATTCTTGCATGAGAAGAGAGTCAAACTCAGTACCATGATCACTTCTGATCAAGGCCACATGAGTAGAGTACTCAGTCTGCACACAAAGTAAAAGTCTGTAAGGGCTTTGAAGTTATCAGACTTAGTTCTCAAAAAGAAAACCCAACTGAACCTAGAGAAGTCATCTACAATTACTAAAGTGTAATACTTCCCTCCTAAACTCTGTACATTTATTGGGCCAAAAAGGTCCAAATGTAATAAATACAGGATTCTAGGAGAATCACTTTTATTTACAGATTTAAATGAATTCTTGGTTTGCTTGCCTAGCTGACAAGCCTTGCATAGGCTCTCCTTCTTGTAGGGGCAAGAAGGTAAACCTCTAACAAGGTTGTGCTTAGATAACCTAGATATATTTTTAAGGTTTACATGACTAAGCCTTTTATGCCATAGGGAATTATTATTAAGGGTTACTTCATTAAACAAGCAGATTTCAGAATGAGGTGAATTAAAATCTACTAAATATATATTACCTATTCTAATACCTACTAAAACAACATTATTATTCAAAGTAATATTGCAAGATGAGTTGGAAAATGAAACCTGGTAGCCAGCATCACATAGCTGGCTGACTGAAATCAAGTTATGCTTCAGTCCATTGACATATGCAACTCTCTTGAATGTAACTGCTCCAATTGTGATCTTGCCATAGCCTTCTGTCTGACCACAGCTGGAGTCTCCAAAGATAACCTTTGGGCCGAGCTTAGCTTTGAATTTTGACAGTAGATCATTATTTCCTGTCATATGCTTAGAGCATCCACTATCCAAATACCACTTATTTTGAGTGATTGGATAGGCCTTCACCTGCAAGACAATTATTTAGACAGAGTGGACCCAGGTAACCTTGGGTCCCTTGTTTTTCACATAAGAAAAACTGGAAATATAAGAGAATGCAGGCTGAGGGTGATAGCCTAGTGGGTGAGATCTCCTAGGTGGGATTCTCCATGCAGATGATGGGTCAACAAACCTAGGGTTTCTATTCTCATTTAGGTTTCTATGGAATTGATTATGATTTTGAAAATCATATTGAAATCGTCGATCGACGTTCGACGATGGGCGCTCAGATCGTCGAGCTTCGTTCGACCATGGAGCTTCCGATCGTCGAGCGGCGTTCGACGCTCTTTGCATTTCTTTGAAAAACTTCTTTCTCTTTTCTCTCTTAGCTTTATTTAGGGTTTTATTTACAAGGTTTACTTGCTCAGTGTTCTTCTTTCCACTAGCTGAAATGAAGTTCACTGGAGTTGAAAGATTATTTTTAAGCAGGACTGGGGGTTCACTGGGAGAAGCTCCTAAGCCTAGTTTATCATTACCTGACCTAGTGTTAGTCATGCTGGTAATTTCTATCAGCTTAAGGCTTCTACCATTAAGGGATTCTTCTAATCTCTTAGACTTAGCTAATTCTATTTTAAGAAATTTAATTTCTTCACTACAAGTAGTGAGATCTTCCTTTAACCTAATGTTTTCAGAGGCTATTGATTCTGAGTCAGCTAACCTATTTCTAAGTTCTTTTATTTCTTTTTCTGAACTAATTAAATCTAAACATAAAGATTTAAATTCTAACTTAAATTCTTCTGAAGTAAAATCATAAGAAGAAAGTACCTCATCTTCAGTAGGCATCTCTTCATCAGAATCAGAACTCTCTGCAGCAGAGTGGTTGCTGCAGGCATCTATTGCCATTAGGCAAACTTCTTTTGCCTTCTTCTCTTCCTCATCTTCACTGGAGCTTGATGAGGAGGATTCTTCATCAGAATCACTCCAGGTTTCAGCAATGAAACCTCTCTCCTTCTTCTTGTTTTTGTGGGAGGATGGCTTGGAGTGCTTCCTGTGTTGTTCTTTTTCTTTTCTCTTTTCTTTGTTCTTCTCCTCTGGACACTCTGGCAAGATGTGTCCAGGCTTCCTGCAACCATAACAAATAATTTCTTTAGCAGGAGAGCGATCATACCTTGGTTTGTCTTCATATCGTGAAGACTTCTTTCTGAACTCCTTTCTTCCCATCTTGAGAAATCTTTTGGCAAACAATGCCATAAGTTCCTCATTAGATTGGCTGCCTTCAGAGACATCTGCAGCCTTAAGAGCTAGAGATTGCTCTTTTCTTGTTGGAGTGGGGGTCTTGGCTTCAGCTTCTGCTTCTCTGGTCTTCAGCACTTGCTCAAAAGACTTGAGCTTGCCGAGGAGAGCTTCAGTTGAGATCTCATTAGTACTTCTGGCTTCTTTGATGAGCCAGATTCTTAGATCCCATGTGCTAGGGAAGCACATAAGAATCTTATCATTGACCTCTGTCAATGATATGTCCTTGTCCAGGGTCCTCAGCTCATTGATGATTGAGCTGAGCCTGGTGTACATAGCTTCAACTGATTCAGCATCAGTTTTCTTGAAGTTCTCATACTGTGAGATAAGGTTGGACCTTCTGTCCTTCCTTTCATCAGCTGAACCAGCTACAATCTGGTTTAGTGTGTCCCACATGGCCTTTGCTGAGGAGCAGTCAGCCACCTTCTGGAACACCTCATCAGACATTGTCTGAGCTAGTATGTTCATTGCCTTGGCATCTGCAATTTTGGCCTTCTTGTATTCATCATTATAATCTGGAGGAGGCACTGCACTCATATCAGATGATGAGGCAGTGGCAGCAGCAGGTGCTCTTGGGGGACCTGACAAAATGGAAGCAAAGATGCTTTCATCAATAGAGTTCATATATAATTTGATCCTTGCCTTCCAGATGCCAAACTTTGCTAAGTTGCATGCTGGAGGTCTGGTGCTAGAATAATCCTTAGACTGGGCCATGATAGTGAATATCTATAAGCTCTTGGTATCTATCAGGATCTTGTGACTTAGGTGTTAGCCTATACAGTCAGTCAACCTCCCTCTGATACCAATTGAAAATGAAGGGATAGATACTACTCTAGAGGGGGGGTGAATAGAGTTATCAAATTTTGCACAGACAAAACTTAATATTCTACCCAACTCCCTTGGAGTGAAGTGCGGAATGAAAAGATTATAGATATTGATTTAACCTTAAAGCCTAACACAAGTGATGTGTACAAACACAAGCTAACTGTAATTACAGTTAAGCTTGGAAAAACCTAATCAGCAACTAGCAACCTAGTTATATCTAATCACAGCCACAATGTAGGAATTAAACAATGGAATCCAGACGACACAAGGAAATTTATAGTGGTTCCCCAAACAACTTGGGTACGTCCACTCTTCTACCCACACGGTAGGAATCCACTCAGGTTTTTGATCAGGTGCCCTGCCACCAACAGGATCTGTTTCAGGTAGATCCAGAAACCCTTTAGACTTTTGATCAGGTGTCTAAAAACCAAGCACAGGTTTTTGATCAGGTGCCCTGCCACCAAGGGATACTTTTGAAGGGAGTAATAACCCTGTACAGGAGGGGGAAGAAGGTTAAGATGTCTTCTCTATTTTACAATAGATTAGAGAAGCACAAAAGCTTGCACTGAGCTAGAATGCTCTAAAGAATCAAGGCTCCCCCTGGCTCAAAGATGTCCAGGTGAAGTCTTGCTTCAGTGCAGAAAAACTCTTCAGAAAGTTCTGAAGGAAAAGCTACAGGAAGAAAAATAAATAATAAAATCAAAGTTCTTCAAGCAGCTATCTTCTTCTTCTTCTTCTTCAAAGGAACTCTGAGTTGAACTTCCTGAAAGCAGGAGAACTCAGGTGAAGAAGAGAAGAAGATCTTAACACTTCTCAGTTAGATGGAGATTGCTGAGAGCAGGAAGCTTGAACTAGATGAAGGCTTGAGAGCTTGAGTGAACACTGGTTAGCTAT
Source organism: Platanthera zijinensis (assembly GCA_039513925.1). Classification (NCBI taxonomy): domain Eukaryota; kingdom Viridiplantae; phylum Streptophyta; class Magnoliopsida; order Asparagales; family Orchidaceae; genus Platanthera; species Platanthera zijinensis. The sequence goes on from CM077082.1 coordinate 181,217,101, forward strand.
TCGCTTCTATTAACTAGCTTGAATCCTTCTTCAAAGGGTTCTTTATATAATCATCAGCAAGCAACGGCTCTCTTCCATTTGAATTATTTGTCTTCTTCTGAGCCTTGAGACCTGGGCTGTAAATATCAAGAAGACAGAAATATCTCTGCAGCAAAACATTCTATAAAGGGAATAAACCACTTTCTAAGAAGCTGCAGGCTTAAAACAAATAACAGAAGGACTAAATAAAGTCACATCAGAAATAATCTCTTTATAGCAAAAGAAGACTTTTCAGTCTAACGGCTATAAAGGGCTGACAATAGATGAAGTAAATTAAAATGACAGCTAATAAGACAAACAACTTTATCTTAAAAAGATTTGACTCAGGCAAAAGAGATGGAGCAAATATTGCCTGGTTATATTATCATACAGCTTAAAATACTGTGCCAGAAAATGTATTAATTAATTAAATATAATAAATAAATACAAAATACAAAGGCAGACAGAAAACGTCGAACGACCTTCGAAGATCGTCGAACGACGCACGGAGATCGTCGAGCTATCGGGCAGATAGTCGAACGATCCAGATAGTCGAACTATCGAAGAAGATAGTCGAACTACCCCGGCAGATAGTTGAACTATCAGAGCAGATAGTCGAACTATCAGATAGTCGATCTATCTAGGACAGATAGTCGAACTATCAAACGCACAGAGATAGTCGACCTATCAAGCAGATAGTCGACCTACCTCAGAAAACAGATAGTCGATCTATCAAAAGATAGTCGAACTATCAAAACAAACTAGATAGTCGAGCTATCAACAGATAGTCGAACTATCAGATAGTCGACCTATCAGGACAGATAGTCGAACTATCAAAGGCAACAGATAGTCGAACTATCAAGATGAAACAGATAGTCGATCTATCAACAGATAGTCGAACTATCAAGGCGGAACAGATAGCCGACCTATCAACAGATAGTCGAACTATCAAGGCGGAACAGATAGTCGACCTATCAACAGATAGTCGAACTATCAGATAGTCGATCTATCAGAACAGATAGTCGAACTACCTCGCCAAGCAGATAGTCGAACAATCAACACAAAACAGATAGTCGATCTATCAACAGATAGTCGAACTATCAACGCAGACAAAGCGTCGACCAACTGATAGACGATCGTCGATCAGTCGATAGACGATAGTCGAGCGGCGTTCGACTATCGTCGAACGAAAAACTTACTTAACCAAATTCTCAATCTGGAAAAGTGAGGACTCTACAGCTAGACTCCTAACCATTGACCATAAGTATTTCTTGGGTCAAGGGGCACAAAGGAGAGGACTAAACTCAAATCAAAACTAGGGTACCAACACACCTGATCAAAAACCTGTGCTTGGTTTTTTGACACCTGATCAAAAGTCTAAAGGGTTTCTGGATCTACCTGAAGCAGATCCTGTTGGTGGCAGGGCACCTGATCAAAAACCTGAGTGGATTCCTACCGTGTGGGTAGAAGAGTGGACGTACCCAAGTTGTTTGGGGAACCACTATAAATTTCCTTGTGTCGTCTGGATTCACTTGTTTAATTCCTGCATTGTGGCTGTGAATAGATATAACTAGGATTGCTAGTTGCTGATTAGGTTTTCCAAGCCTTAACTGTAATTACAGTTAGCTTGAGTTTGTACACATCACTTGTGTTAGGCTTTAAGGTTAAATCAATATCAATAATCTTTTCATTCTGCACCTCACTCCAAGGGAGTTGGGTAGACCATTAAGTTTTGTCTAGTGCAAAATTTGATAACTCTATTCACCCCCCCTCTAGAGTAGTATCTATCCCTTCACTTTTAATTGGTATCAGAGGGAGGTTGACTGACTGAATAGGCTAACACCTAAGTCATAAGATCCTGATAGATACCAAAGCTTATAAATATTCACTATCATGGCCCAGTCCAAGGATTATTCTAGTACCAGACCTCCAGCATACAACTTAGCTAAGTTTGGCATCTGGAAGGCAAGGATAAAACTATATATGAATTCTATTGATGAAAGCATCTTTGCTTCTATTTTGTCAGGTCCCCCAAGAGCACCTGCTGCTGCTTCTGCCTCATCATCTGATATGAGTGCAGTGCCTCCTCCAGATTACAATGATGAATACAAGAAGGCCAAAATAGCAGATGCCAAGGCAATGAACATACTGGCTCAGACAATGTCTGATGAGGTATTCCAGAAGGTTGCTGACTGCTCCTCAGCAAAGGCCATGTGGGATACACTGAACCAGATTGTAGCTGGTTCAGCTGATGAAAGGAAGGACAGAAGGTCCAACCTGATCTCACAGTATGAGAACTTCAAGAAAACTGATGCTGAATCAGTTGAAGCCATGTACACCAGGCTCAGCTCAATCATCAATGAGCTGAGGACCCTGGACAAGGACATATCATTGACAGAGGTCAATGATAAGATTCTTATGTGCTTCCCTAGCACATGGGATCTAAGGATCTGGCCCATCAAGGAAGCCAAAAGTACAAATGAGATCTCCACTGAAGCCCTCCTCGGCAAGCTCAAGTCTTTTGAGCAAGTGCTGAAGACAAAGGAAGCTGAAGCTGAAGCAAAGACCCCCACTCCAACAAGAAAAGAGCAATCTCTAGCTCTTAAGGCTGCTGATGCTTCTGAAGGCAGCCAATCTAATGAGGAACTAATGGCATTGTTTGCCAAGAGGTTTCTCAAGATGGGAAGAAAGGAGTTCAGAAAGAAGTCTTCACGCTATGAAGACAAACCAAGGTATGATCGTTCTCCTGCTAAAGAAATTATTTGTTATGGTTGCAGGAAGCCTGGACACATCTTGCCAGAGTGTCCAGAGGAGAAGAACAAAGAAAAGAGAAAAGAAAAAGAACAGCACAGGAAGCACTCCAAGCAATCCTCCTACAAAAACAAAAAGAAGGAGAGAGGTTTCATTGCTGAAACCTGGAGTGATTCTGATGAAGAATCCTCCTCATCAAGCTCCAGTGAGGATGAGGAAGAGAAGAAGGCAAAAGAAGTTTGCCTGATGGCAATAGATGCCTGCAGCAACCACTCTGCTGCAGAGAGTTCTGATTCTGATGAAGAGATGCCTACAGAAGATGAGGTACTTTCTTCTTATGATTTTACTTCAGAAGAATTTAAATTAGACTTTAAATCTTTATGCTTAGATTTGATTAGCTCTGAAAAGGAAATAAAAGAACTTAGAAATAGGTTAGCTGACTCAGAATCAATAGCCTCTGAAAATGTTAGGTTAAAGGAAGAACTCACTACTTGTAGTGAAGAAATTAAATTTTTTAAAATAGAGTTAGCTAAGTCTAAGAGATTAGAGGAATCACTTAATGGTAGAAGCCTTAAGTTGTTAGAAATTACCAGCATGACTAACACTAGGTCAGGTAATGATAAACTAGGCTTAGGAGCTTCTCCCAGTGAACCCCCAGTTCTACTTAAAAACAATCTTTCAACTCCAGTAAACTTCATTTCAGCTAGTGGAATGAAGAATACTGAGCAAGTAAATCTAGTTAATAAAACTTTAAACAAAGCTAAGAGAGAAAAGAGAAAGAAATTTTTTAAAGAAATGCAAAGAGCGTCGAACGCCGCTCGACGATCGGAAGCTCAATGCTCGAACGAAGCTCGACGATCTGAGCGCCCATCGTCGAACGTCGATCGACGATTTCAACATGATTTTCAAAATCATAATCAATATCATAGAAACCTAAATGAATATAGAAACCCTAGGTTTGTTGACCCATCATCTGCATGGAGAATCCCACCTAGGAGATCTCACCCACTAGGTTATCACCCTCAGCCTGCATTTTCATACATTTCCAGTTTTTCTTATGTGAAAAACAAGGGACCCAAGGTTACCTGGGTCCACACTGTCTAAATAATTGTCTTGCAGGTGAAGGCCTATCCAATCACTCAAAATAAGTGGTATTTGGATAGTGGATGCTCTAAGCATATGACAGGAAATAAAGATCTTCTGTCAAAGTTCAAAGCTAAGCTCGGCCCAAAGGTTATCTTTGGAGACTCCAGCTGTGGTCAGACAGAAGGCTATGGCAAGATCACAATTGGAGCAGTTACTTTCAAGAGAGTTGCTTATGTCAATGGACTGAAGCATAATCTGATTTCAGTCAGCCAGCTATGTGATGCTGGCTACCAGGTTTCATTTTCTAACTTCTCTTGCAATATTACTTTAAATAATAATGTTGTTTTAGTAGGTATTAGAATAGGTAATATCTATTTAGTAGATTTCAATTCATCTCATTCTGAAATCTGCCTGTTTAATGAAGTAACCCTTAATAATAATTCTTTGTGGCATAAGAGGCTCAGTCATGTAAATCTTAAAAATATATCTAGGTTATCTAAACACAACCTTGTTAGAGGCTTACCTTCTTGCCCCTACAAGAAGGAGAGCCTATGCAAGGCTTGTCAGCTAGGCAAGCAAACCAAAAACTCTTTTAAATCTGTAAATAAGAGTGATTCTCCTAGAATCCTGTATCTATTACACTTGGACCTTTTTGGCCCAATAAATATACAGAGTTTAGGAGGGAAGTATTACACTTTAGTAATTGTAGATGACTTCTCAAGATTCAGTTGGGTTTTCTTTTTGAGAACTAAGTCTGATAACTTCAAAGCCCTTACAGACTTTCTACTATGTGTGCAGACTGAGTACTCTACTCATGTGGCCTTGATCAGAAGTGATCATGGTATTGAGTTTGACTCTCTTCTCATGCAAGAATTCTGTGAGAGAGAAGGTATCAAACATAGCTTCTCAGCTCCTAGAACTCCTCAACAAAATGGGGTAGTTGAAAGGAAAAATAGAACACTCATTGAAGCTGCTAACACATTATTGGCAGATGCTAACATGCCTCTCTCCTATTGGGCAGAAGCTGTTAATACAGCCAATTATGTCTTGAATAGAAGTTTGATACACAAACTTAAGTGTAAAACTCCTTATGAGTTGCTTAAAGGAAAGAAACCTAAAATTAACTATTTTAGAGTTTTTGGCTGTATTGTTTATATTCATAATAATAATAAAGAATATATTAGAAAATTTGAAGCAAAAGCTTCAATGGGAATTATGCTTGGATATTCCCAAGTAAGCAAAGCTTATAGGGTTTATAACAAATCTACCTGTAAGATTGAAGAATTTGTGCATGTGTCATTTGATGAGCATCAGATGTTTTACAAGGAGAAAGAAAATTCTCCTTCCTCTAGTTCATTGCAGGTACCTGATGCCCCTCAAGAAATTCTTCAACTATCAACTCTTCAGATCACTGAATCAGACAGTGATGAAGACATTGCTGAAGCAGTTGTTGTTCCACCAACAGTAGATCAAATTCCTCCTGAGGAATTAATCCCAACTGTTGCTGAAGATCACATCCCACCTGCTGATATTGTCACACTTAGAGATCACCCCACATCTCAAGTGATTGGAGACATATCAGCTGGTGTGCAAACAAGACACCAATTAAGACAGGATGTGATGCATGCTTGTTTCCTCTCACAGGTTGAGCCCCTCACCTTTAAAGATGCAGAGCTAGATCCCCACTGGATCATTGCTATACAAGAGGAACTCAATCAGTTTGAGAGATGTAAAGTTTGGACTTTGGTTCCAAGACCTAAAGGCCAACTGATCATAGGCACCAAGTGGGTGTATAGAAACAAGTTGGATGCAAATGGAATTATAGTAAGGAATAAATCAAGGCTTGTAGCTCAGGGCTACAGACAGGAGGAAGGTATAGACTATGACCAAACCTTTGCTCCTGTTGCAAGGCTAGAAGCAATAAGGATCTTCTTGGCCTATGCAGCCTACATGAAGTTTAAGGTGTTCCAAATGGATGTCAAAAGTGCATTCCTGAATGGTGAGCTTAAGGAAGAGGTGTTTGTTGAACAACCACCAGGGTTTGTTTCTTCAACTCAGCCCTCACATGTGTTTAAGTTGCAGAAAGCTCTTTATGGACTAAAGCAAGCTCCCAGAGCCTGGTATGAGACTTTAGCTAGTTTCCTTTTAGAGCACAACTTTACTAGGGGAGTAGTTGATAGAACCCTTTTCGTCAAGCATCACAAGGACACAATCCTGTTAGTTCAGGTGTATGTAGATGACATTATATTTGGTTCCACTGATCCCAAACTTTGCAAAAGGTTCTCTGACCTGATGCACTCTAAGTTTGAGATGAGTAGTATGGGTGTGCTGTCTTACTTTCTTGGTCTCCAAGTTAAGCAAGATGCTGATGGTATCTTCATCTCACAATCCAAATATGCCAAGGAATTGGTAAAGAAATTTGGGATGGCTGATGCTTCAGCAATGCCTACACCTATGGCTACTAATGTAGTTATTGACTCTGATGATCACGGCAAGCCAGTTGATCAAAAGAATTATAGGGCCATTGTTGGTTCCCTATTATATCTAACTGCAAGTAGGCCTGATATAATGTTTGCTACATGCCTTTGTGCTAGATTCCAGGTCAACCCCAAGGAATCTCATCTGATTCTTCTAAAGAGAATCCTGAGATACCTGAAGGGATGTCCAGATCTAGGACTTTGGTACCCAGCTGAGTCAGAATTTGAGTTAATTGGATATTCTTATTCTGATTATGCTGGTTGCAGAGTTGACAGGAAGAGCACCTCAGGAACTTGCCAGTTCCTGGGAGAGAGATTGGTCTCTTGGTTCTGTAAGAAGCAGGCTTCTGTCTCAACTTCAACTGCAGAGGCTGAATATATAGCTGCTGCTAGTTGTTGTTCACAGATCATGTGGATTCAAAACCAGCTTGTGGATTATGGTTACTCACACAAGAACACCAAAATCATGTGTGATAGTACCAGTGCTATTTCTATTGCACAAAATCCAGTGCACCACTCTAGAACGAAGCACATTGAGATTCGGCACCATTTCCTGAGAGATTGTGTGGAAAAGAACAAGATTTGTCTTGAGTTCATATCCACTGAGTTTCAGAGAGGTGATATATTCACCAAGCCTTTAGATGAACAGAAGCATCTATTCTTTTTAGTTCAACTAGGCATGATTAATGGACGAGACTAAGTGTGACTGTATCTGCCTATGTTGAAACTTGTTTGAAGATCGTCGAACAATGATCGAAGATCGTCGAACGGATCAAGTCTATCGTCGACCTCTGGTTGATGATGGCTTATCTGTCTGAAGATCGTCGACTGGCGTTCGACCATCGTCGAACAAGTCGAGCTCATCGTCGATCTCTGGATGACGAAAGCCTGTTGTTTGTGAAGCCAGAAATAGCCGAACGATGGTTCGACTACTCTGCTTCTGAGCCGATCGTCGAACGACCGTTTGACTATCGGGTCAAGTATCTTTTTAATAGATTGACTATTTCCGGTCTAATATAAAATCGATAGTCGACCTAGGTTAAAAGATCTTTTGTTTTATCGTCGACGGAGCGTGCCTTTTCGCATTCTGCCGTCCCGCTTGCGATTTTCGGGAGTTTCGTCTTCTTTGTCCTCTCCAGCTTTCTCGAGCTTTCTCCAGCGAATCAATGGCGGTCTCTCCAGCAGTTCTAGCAGTTGTGAAGTTTGATGCTGGCTTTAGTGTTGATTTCGACGCGTTCAGTAGCTGCGATGCCGGGATCGTAGAAGTTCTTCAGCTTTGCCGGGATCAAGGACTCGAGAGGATAATGTCTGCAAGGATTAAGATAAATATCCCAGAGATCAAGGAATGGGCCTTCACGTCGTCCTCCACCGACGAATCAATGACTGGCACCATCGGCGGAGAAGAGGTAATCCTAACTCCGGCCGTTCTGACTGAAATTTTTGGTTTAATAAATGGTGAAGAGGAGTATGAGCAAGATGCTCAAGATTTCGGAAGAATGTTAGTTGAGCTGGGACATGCTGAGGGCATTCCCACGAAGCTGCTCAAAGTAAATTTCCCTTTCAAGATCAAGTTCCTTGCTGAGTTGGTAAGAAAAGTGCTCCTCGGTAAGCACTCCGCTCATGATAATGTCACAAGGCAGCAATTCGCACTGATGTGTGCGATTGTTAATCGGAAAAGGATAGATTGGGCGGGAGTGATGTTTGATTTAATAAGGAAAAAGAATGGCAAGAAGGAAGTTACCCTCGGAAGGGTTATTGGAATCTTCCTGAAGGAAAAATACCCCCAGCTGCTGAGTTCAACCGCAACAACAATTAACGCAAGCAAGAAGATGGATCCTAACCTATTCTCCAAATGGAAGAGAACTTTTGTAAAACCCGCTCTCACAGGGGTTGCTCCAGCAACATCTGAGGACACCAGGACTGAATCAGTCACTCCTCACCATGTCGAAGCTGGCTCAGCTCTTCCCTCCTCCTCTTCTGCTTTGTTGTCTGCTTCAGTTGAAGTTCCATCAACTTCAGCTGAAGTACGACCTTCTCCCTCTTCTGCTCCAGAAACAACCACGGTTGTTCCTCTTTCCCCTCCAGCATCTCCTCTTCCTGCACATCAGACTAGGATATCTGCTCCTAGCTTTGATTTGTTAGGATCTGAGAGAATTCCTACTCCTCCTTTGTCTCCCATTCATTCCCCAGTTAATTCTCCAATTAACTCTCCAGCTCCTTCTCCTGTTCAATCCCCTGTCCACACCATTCTTCATCCCAGCACTTCAACCATATATGCTGCAGCTCCATCCACTTCACATCCATCATCTTTTGAGATCACTCCTGAACTTATCTCCCGCATTGTGGAGTTGATTACCCCGTCAATCAAAACCATGATTGAAGAGGCAATCGCTCCCCTTGCATCCTCCATTGAGATCTTAACTGCCTCCATCAAATCCCTTTCAAAATCTGCTGATCCATCTTCCTCAAGGGGCCTGGTTTCAGTCTCCACTGAAATCAGGCAGGCGGAGATGTTCTATGAAGATGCCTCAGAACCTCCTGCCTCCCTTCCAGCTATAACAGATACTGTAATGACAGCCCTGGAAGAGCCTGCTCCAGCTGAGAAAGAAGTAGTTCCAGTGTTATCTGATAAGGAAATAGCTGATGGAATCATGCTATCTGAAATTACAGTAAAAGTCTGCCTAGAAGATCTCACCACTCCTGTGGTTGCTAGATTCCTAGAAGGAATTATAACTTCATATCTAGATGAATCATGGGAGATGGTCAAGTATGAAGGTAATTCACTTATTCGATTTATTGACGAGTCAATTAATTTGCTTGCTAGTGAATACCTTGAAGGAATGATTATTGCTTATTTAGCAGATCTGTATTCATAATTCTACAGATTTTATTAGAGAAGATTTATCTGCTCAGATAATAGTAATTGTCTCAGAGGCTGCCCCAAGTGTTCCTGTTATCCAAGTAGATCCTGAATTGGAATCGTTTTTAGATGATAGAGAAGATGAGCCTGAGAATCAAGATGAAGTCAAAGATGACACTCCTGCTCTGAGTATGGAAGAAGTAAAAGCAAGAGCTGCCTGGGATCTAAGAGTACAGTCTTTAAAAGAGAAAGAAAAAGAGCTGCAAGTTGGAAAGTCAACCATCTGGGATGATTCACCAGGGTTGGACTTAGATTCCCTTCTGGCTCTGGATGCCATTGAAGAGGAAAGAGAGAAATCTGCTCTGAAGCTCAAAGAAAAGGCTGTTTCTGAAGCCTATAATCCCTATGATAATCCCCCATCATCTCACTCTGATGATGAAGATGATTCTGATGTATCTGAGAAGTTAAAGAGAAAGAAAGCTGTTCAAAAGAAGAGAAAAGCTGCTCCTCCTCCCAGTAAAGACAATGATACTCCTTATTATATTTTGAAGGGCATTGACCCTAAGTCAAAGGATTTTCAGCACTGGATGTGGTTCTCAAAGAACCAGCAAAAAGAAAGGAAAAGATCTAAAAGATATGATAGTCCTGGTTCAAGATGGACTCCCAGAGGTCCTCCTCCTCCTCCTCCAGGTGCAGGAGCTTCTGGTAATCTTTCTGCCAACCCTTCTGCTTCTTCAGGAAAATCTGCTCCATCAGCAAGATCTGCTTCGTCTCAGCTTCAATCAAGAAAAAGCTCTCATAGCTCTCATGGAAAGTCTCATTCTGACAGTCAAATGCATGAAGCAGAAGTGAAAGAACAAGTTAAGGAGGTTGTGTATCTAAAGCCAACTTTTTCACCTCCTCCTTCTCCTAAGAGAAAGGTTTCAACTGCTGCACCAATTCAGTCTGAGAAAGTTGTTTTAAAAGGTAAGTAGTTTACTTTGTTTTAAAATTCTAGCAAGAACCTTTTGCTAAGTCTGCTCCAATATCTTATCTAGATAAAGAATCAGATGCTGCTCCTCCTGAGCCAGTTTATGAAAGTCCAGAGCTAGATCCTAACTTTAGGATGGCTCGTTTTCACGAACTAGTTGGAGCAGCTCAAATAAGAAAAGCAAAAGCAGAAGGAAAAGATACTACCGGTTTAACCACTATGTCTGCTTTCAGAAAGAAAGAGTTTGAAAAGTTCCAGGTCAATCCTGATGTATTTGATCCCTCAAAATATATGGAAAAGCATCTTGAAGCAGTAGTCCCAAGAGCTGCAGAATTGAAGATCATTGGTGTGCAGGACTTGAAGCTATCAAAGAAAGAATCTGATGATCCTCTAAGGAAAATCTCTTTTGTTCCTAGTTCCTCTGCCCCCTTGCCAGACTCTGTAGATTCTTAATAGTTTGATTGACTGCTGTGTTATATTTGTTTATTATCTATCTGGTTGATAATCTGCAAGTTAATTGTTAACTATTTCTTGTATTGTTTATAGTGTTCTATAGCTAGCTGTATGTTTTAAATTTTGAGAGACTTAACTCAAATAGGGGGAGATTGTTGGTACCCTAGTTTGATTTGAGTTTAGTCCTCTCCTTTGTGCTCCTTGACCCAAAAATTATCTATGGTCAATGGTTAGTAGTCTAGCTGTAGAGTCCTCACTTTTCTAGATTGAGAATTTGGTTAAGTAGTTTTTCGTTCGACTATAGTCAAACGCCGCTCGACTATCGTCTATCGGCTGATCGACGATCGTCTATCAGTTGGTCGACGCTCTGTCTGTGTTGATAGTTCGACTATCTGTTGATAGGTCGACTATCTGCTTGGCGTGGTAGTTCGACTATCTGTTCTGATAGATCGACTATCTGATAGTTCGACTATCTGTTGATAGGTCGACTATCTGTTCTCGCTTGATAGCTCAACTATCTGCTTTGATAGTTCGACTATCTGATAGTTCGACTATCTGTTGATAGGTTGACTATCTGTTCCGCTTTGATAGGTCGACTATCTGTTGATAGGTCGACTATCTGTCGTCCTTGATAGTTCGACTATCTGTCCTGATAGTTCAACTATCTGATAGTTCGACTGTCTGTTGATAGAATGACTATCTGGTCTGTTTTGATAGTTCGACTATCTGTTGATAGGTCGACTATCTGTTTTCTGAGGTAGGTCGACTATCTGCGTGATAGGTCGAATATCTGTTTGTTTCTGATAGTTCGACTATCTGTCGATAGGTCGACTATCTGATAGCTCGACTATCTGTTGATAGCTCGACTATCTATTTTGCCCTGATAGTTCGACTATCTGTTGATAGGTCGACTATCTGATAGTTCGACTATCTTCTGGTAGTTCGACTATCTGCTGTGATAGTTCGACTATCTTCTTTGATAGTTCGACTATCTGGATCGTTCGACTATCTGCCCGATAGTTCGACGATCTCCATGCGTCGGTCGACGATCTCCGAGGGTCGTTCGACGTTTTCTGTCTGCCTTTGTATTTTGTATTTATTTATTATATTTAATTAATTAATACATTATCTGGCATATCTTTTTAGCTGTATTATGATAATATTTCCAGGCATATCTGCTCCATCCTTTTTGCCTGAGTCAAATCTTCTTAGATAAAGTTGTTTGTCTTATTAGCTGACATTATAAATTACTTTATCTGCTGTCAGCCCTTTATAGCCGTTAGACTGAAAAGTCTTCTTTTTGCTATAAGGAGTTTGTTTCTGATATGACTTTATTTAGTACTTTATTATCAAATTGTTTCCTGCAGTTTCCTAGAAAAAGGGTTATTCCTTTTATAGAATGTTTCTGCTGTAGAGTTTGTTCTGTCTTTTTGATATTTACAGCTCAGGTCTCAAGTCTCAGAAGAAGACAAATTATTCAAACTGAAGAGAGCCGTTGCTTGCTGATGTTATATAAAGGACCCTTTGAAGAAGGATTCAAGCTAGTGTTACACATATTCTCAAGCATTCAAGCCTTCATCAAGATCAAGCCTTCTGCTCTCAGCAATTTCCATCTAACTGAGAAGTGTTAAGATCTTCTACTCTTCTTCAACCTGAGTTCTCCTGCTTTCAGGAAGTTCAAACTCAGAGTTCTTTTGAAGAAGAAGAAGAAGATAGCTGCTTGAAGATCTTTATTTTTATTATTTATCTTCTTGTAGTTTTTCCTTCAGAACTTTCTGAAGAGTTTTCTGCACTGAAGCAAGACTTCACTTGGACATCTTTGAACCAGGGGGAGCCTTGATTCTTTAGAGCTTTCTAGCTCAGTGCAAGTTTTGTGCTTCTCTAATCTCTGTAAAATAGAGAAGACATCTTAACCTTCTTCCCCCTCCTGTACAGGGTTATTACTCCCTTCAAAAGTATCCCTTGGTGGCAGGGCACCTGATCAAAAACCTGTGCTTGGTTTTTAGACACCTGATCAAAAGTCTAAAGGGTTTCTGGATCTACCTGAAGCAGATCCTGTTGGTGGCAGGGCACCTGATCAAAAACCTGAGTGGATTCCTACCGTGTGGGTAGAAGAGTGGACGTACCCAAGTTGTTTGGGGAACCACTATAAATTTCCTTGTGTCGTCTGGATTCACTTGTTTAATTCCTACATTGTGGCTGTGAATAGATATAACTAGGATTGCTAGTTGCTGATTAGGTTTTCCAAGCCTTAACTGTAATTACAGTTAGCTTGAGTTTGTACACATCACTTGTGTTAGGCTTTAAGGTTAAATCAATATCTATAATCTTTTCATTCCGCACCTCACTCCAAGGGAGTTGGGTAGACCATTAAGTTTTGTCTAGTGCAAAATTTGATAACTCTATTCACCCCCCCTCTAGAGTAGTATCTATCCCTTCACTTTCAGAAGGTAAAACATCACACCCACTCTCTGACTCTGACTCTGACTCTGAGTCTCCTGAAGATGATCACGAGGACAGTCCATCTGCCCGTGAAGCTGAACTCCTCGAAAAGTATGAGCTTCTACTCAATACTTTCGAAGAGTGCCGAAAGAGGTTGAGCGCTCAGAAAAAGGAAGTCAAATTCCTTAAGGCTGAGGGTGTGTCCCTAAGAGAGGAGATCACTAGCTTGATTTCTCTCCAACAGGAACACCTGGACCTGACTTCTGAGCAGTCAGATTCTCTAAGGCTCCTTGACCAAAAACAGGAAGAAATCAACAAGCTGGAAGAACAGCTTGCGGCCGAGAGGAAGATTGTCAAAAGTTTCTCTATGCCCATGACCATTCTTCCTCTGGTTGATGAATTCTCTACTCAGGCTAAGGGTGCTGGCTTAGGGCATGTGGCTGTGCCTGGTAAATCATCCAGGAGAAACAGAAATTGGTGGAAAAATAAGGCTACTAAGAAGGCCTCTGCTGCAGAAAAGGGAAAGGCCCCACTCGGTCCTGTTTCATTCAGAAAGCCAGGCTTTCCTTGCAATGTACAGGACTTTGAGTCAACCTATGACCACTTCTTCCGGTCCTCGGTTGAAAATCCCAAGATTCGGTATTATTGTTGGACCTTCCCACGCAACTACGGTGAGATTTTCTTCAAGGCACCTTATGAGGGAATCCAAGTGGAGAATTATTGCCACTTCTCTAGCGGCCATAATAGGAAGCAGGCACCAAAGGCCAAGCCTGTCATACTGAAGGAACAGGAAGTTAAGAAGTCGTGAGACTGCTGTCATCATGATGCCTCCACCTCCAGATCCAAGGCCCTGGCTGGACCCACCGTTCCAACGGTGAAGCAGGAGCCTAGGAATCGGTACAATAGGTTTGACTGTTGGTGTTGTCGAAAAGTTGGTCACTTTACCGTGGGTTGCTGGTTTAATCCAAGATACAATGAGACTCCTTTTGTTAGCAATGCGAGGACGACCACTCGTAGGATTAACCAACCAAGGGGGAGTGTGCTAACATGGAATCTAGGACCCAAGTTTGATTGGGTTCCTAAGGGAAACTAATAATGTTTTGCAGGTACGTCCAAAGGCCACTAAAACGCCAATCTGGTACTTGGACAGTGGATGTTCCCGGCATATGACCGGGACAAGAAGCCTGTTGCGTGATTACTACCCAGTCGAAAATGGACCAAAAGTCATCTTTGGAGGATTTTATCGAGGAGTCATGATGTAGGGGGCGCCCGAAATCGGAGATCTCCACGAAGCTAACGCTCTATCTACGCTCTACACGTCATAGCTCTACCGCACCTACACAACACCTATCACCCACAATAGTTTCTCTTCACAAGAACGCAGCACAAATAACAAAGGAAGAATGGTCGACTCGAAAACAACGATCGGAAATTTGAGTCGGAATATTCCCCAAGAAAAACACAAAGGTTGCCACTCCTTTTGAGAGCAAGACCAAGGCTATAGGCCAAGATCCGCTCAGGCAAATAGGATCCACCCGATCCGGAATTAAAAAGCCTAACAACGGTAATTTCGATCCAAAACTTGCAGCGATTAAATTAATTTTCCGGAGAAAATGAGTGCGAAACCACCACAACTAAAGAAGAGAATCACACAAGGGAGAGGGAAGAGATTACCCAACTGGAGAGCTTTTCACACAAGATAACTGTGGGAGAATCACTCTCTCCACAGATCCACCGGCATCACCCCGAAGGGTTTGCAACCTTCTTCCAAGGAGTCGTACCGATGGAAGCCGCGCCGGAGTCACACCGAACGGATGGAGGGAGCTAGGGGGCGGCGGCTTCACACAACAAGTAAGGGGAGCGACGTCTTAGAGAGGTCTCCTCTTGGCCAAAATTCTCAAGGAGAAATTATGTTTAACTCTTGTCTAATTATCTCATAAGGAAGCCTCCTTATATAGGAGTTACAAACAAGCCTTAACCATTCATAACAGAGATGTAATCTCATCCATTCGAATGGCTAAATGCACAACAACATTAAAATTGTTCAAAATTAAAAATAACAAAACATGCAATGAATATAAAATTATCACTTAAACATAGGATAATTTTATATTCCAAATATAAAATATAGTTCAAGAAAATGAAATAAATAAGGCTAATTCTTTGTAGTGGATGTAGCACGCCGCGGGCAGAAGTAGTAGCGTAGCCTTCCATTAGCGTCAACGTGCCGCCTCACATCCTTGAGTTGTATTGCCTTATCAACCGGATCATCATCAGCATCGTCAGCATCGTCTTCAAATGGTGGAGGAGGGGGCACGCCATCAATCCTCCCCCGCTCAAATGCACGCATCTCCGTTGTGTGGTCCAAGCGATAGCGATGAAGGAGAGCGGCATCAAAACTTTGCAGCCCATCTCGAGTAACCAAGAGTCATCCGAAGGGGGCCGATCACGCCAATGGATGAGAAAGCGGTGGGTGTCGCCATTAGTAGTGGTAACAGGCTCAACATCAAGTATCATCTCTGGAGTGGAAAACGCCCGTGGAAACCAGGGGAACATATTAGCAGTAGGCAGGAAGGAAGGCAACTTACCATCCGATGATATACTTGTGGGGACCGAAAGAGAGAGAGATCATCCGTACTACCACTCCCCAACCCATGAGAATTTAGAGTGGGAGAAGAAGACGACAAAGAAATCAACTCTTGTAGTGGTGACACAAACATCGTTAAATCCGAAACGTTAAAAATGGGGGATATACCCCAATCAGCATGCAAGTCTAAAACGAAAGCGTTGTCACCTAACTTCTTAACAATCCGAAAAGGGCCGGCGAGCTTTGGTGCTAAAGTTTTTAACGGTGCCAGCTGGCATGCGTTCGGGAACCAAACGGACTAAAACTAGATCGCCAATTTATAAGGTTGATACTCTCCTATGTAAATTAGTGTGCGCTTGATAAGAGTCGTATTGCGTAGTAAAAGTGGCCCGTATACGTGCGTGTAAATCATGGATTTGCTGGGGGAAGGATTGTGCAAACTGACTTGCCTTGTATGTTGGGGGCAATGACACCAAGTAAAGCGACACAGGAGAATTATACCCGTGGACAATCTCATTCCGAGACAGACCCATAGACCTATTCTTGGAATTATTGTAGGCTAATTGGGCATGGGGAAGGAGAAGATCCCAAGTTCTCTTATGCTAGCTCACAAGGCATCGTAACAAATTTCCTAAGCTCCGATAAACCACTTTCGTCTGCCCATCAGTTTGGGGATGATAGGCGGAGGAAAATAATAATTCTGTTCCCATTAATATCCAAAGAGTTTTCCAAAAATAACTAGTGAATTTTACGTCCTTATCCGATACTATGGTCTTTGGCACTCCACGGTGACTAACGACTTCTTTAAAATATAGTTTAGCGACGTGAGATGCATCGTTTGTCCTACTGCATGGGATGAAATAAGCCATCTTTGAAAACCTATCCACAACTACAAAAACTGAGTCGTGACGGCGTAGGGTAATGGGGAGGCCTAATACAAAATCCATACTAACATCTACCCAAGGCATGGAGGGAATAGGCAAGGGTGTATATAATCCTACGTTGGTTTTACTACCCTTAGACACCTGACACGTGCGGCAGCTACTCACTACCTGTCCCACCATAACCTTATGTTTTGGCCAATAAAATTTGTCCTCGACTAACGTAATGGTCTTATCTCTACCGAAGTGGCCACTCAACCCTCCGCTATGCAACTCCCATATGATATGTAGTCGTAACGATGACTGCGGAATACATAGCTTCCCGTTCCTAAATAGGTAACCGTCCTTGATGACGTATGCAGATATCGTCGTGGGGGAGCTATCCTGGGCAGATAAATAGAAGTCCTGGAAGTCAGGACACGTGGCGTACTAATCCTTAACCCGCTCAAATCCTACAACATGTACTTCCATAGAGGTGAGTAAAATAGTAAGATGACTAAGGGCGTCCGCGACTCGGTTATAAGCTCCCTTAAGGTGCTTGAGATTAAACGTGTAACCTTGTAAGAAAGCTACCCACTTAGCGTGTCGTGGGCTGATCTTATGCTGGCCGTTGATGAAACGTAAAGCCTCATGATCGGAGAGGATCAAAAAATCCTTGGAGAGGAGATAGTGCCTCCAATGGTGTAGATATCAGACTACAACATAAAATTCCCTATCGTAACTTGAATAGTTCAGCTTAGGGCCGGACAACTTCTCGCTAAAATAACTAACGGGATGGCCCTCCTGGATCAAGACACCTCCAATCCCTACGCCAGACTCATCACATGTGAGCTCTAAGACTTTAGCAAAGTCAGGTAGACGTAAGACAGGTGCCTCAGTCATAAGCTCCTTTATTCGTTCAAAAGCATAAGTGGCGATCTTCGTCCACGTAAACTCTCCCTTCTTCATACAGTCTGTGATGGGCGCCATAATACTACTGAATTCTCGTATGAAATGACGATAAAACGTGGCTAACCCATGGAAACTATGCACCTCACGTAGGGTGGTTGGCACGGGCAGTCCTTAATGACCTGAACCTTGCCCGGATCAACTCGAATAACCTTAGAGCCGACTATATAGCCTAAGAACTCTACCTCCGAGGCATAGAAAGTGCATTTCTTAAGATTGAGAAATAAAGTCTCCTTCCGCAGGGTGGAAAGGATCACTCTCATGTGAGAGATGTGCCCAGTAGTAGAGGTGTTATAAATCAGAATATCGTCAAAGTAGATGACAATGAACTTCCCCATGAATGGCTGAAAGACATGTGTCATCATCCGGGAGAAGGTACTAGGGGCATTGGATAACCCAAAGGGCATCACAAGACATTCGTACAGACCATCCTTCGACTTAAATGCCGTCTTCCACTTGTCGACCTCTCGTATCCAAATCTTGTGATAGCCACTCCGAAGATCTAATTTGGAGAATACGGTGGCTCCAGACAAGACATCCAACAAATCATCTAGGCGGGGAATGGGGAACCTAAACTTGATGGTGATTTTGTTGATAGCCCGGCTATCAACGTACATCCTCTATGCACCATCTTTCTTGGGGACAAGTAAGGCTGGTACAGCACATGGACTCATACTAGTCCTAATAAAACCTTTCTCTAGCAAGCCCTCTATCTGGGACTGCAACTCTAGGTGAGCTGCGGGGTGGAGTCGATAATGGGGCTGATTTGGTAAGGAGGACCCCGGGATGAGATCTATCGCATGCTGGATATTCCTAAGCGGGGGTAACGTGGGCGGCAACTCATCCGGGTACCCGTCCCTATACTCCTCCATCAGTATCCGTAACTCACTAGGTAACTCATCCAAAATGCTAGAATCGGGCTTCGCACTTAGGAGGACTAGCGCATACATTATTCCATCAAAGAATAGATCTCTCTCAAACTCTTTCCTACCAACTAGATTCAATGTTTTTTGTTCTACCGGAGTAGTGGTGTCCTTAGCCAAGACTACGGGCTCCTTTGGGATGGTCGGCCTCAAAGTGATGGTTTTGCCATTGAATTTGAATTCATAAGTGTTGGATCTACCAAAATATGTAACATCACGGTCGTAAAGCCAAGGGCGGCCTAACACCACATGACAAGCGTCCATCGGAAGGACATCACAGCACACCTCATCAATGTAGGATTTGAATGAGAGTGGGACAAGGCATAGCTTGGTAACGGGTACGGAGATCTTGTTGATCCAAGCGACCTGATATGGGGTCGGGTGCGGTTCCGTGGTCAAGGACATACGTGCAACGGCGTTCTCAGATACGACATTCACACAGCTACCACTATCAACAATCAGCTTGCAAAGCTTCTCGCCACTCTTAAAAATAAGAGAAAATATGCTCTTCCTCTTCCAATCATCTAATGGACGAGGAGTGGTCAAGATACTACGCATCACCATAAGGGGGTGATCGTCCTCTAAGTCACTTAGGACCCCTTCTGGGTCGCTCTCCTCAACAGCCTCATAAATGTAATCCGCATGATCGGTCGTCGACTCTAACATGGCTATGGCTTTAGTTTTTGTTGGGCATTCGAAGGCGTAGTGACCTTGTATGCCGCAAGAGTAACATGTAGCGTTAGTCTTGATAACCTTTCCGATGGGAATACGTTTGCTCGTAGGGTTCTTAGTGTTCCTAGCAGTGATTACGACAAAGTTTGACTCGGTGGACCGGAACTTCCCTTGTCATGATATGTGGAGGAAGATGCTCCGGTAGTTGATTTTCCCTTCGTATGAGAATAATGGGAGTGAGCCTTAGATGCTAAGTGTTTCTCAATGTCGAGGGCGGCATTGAATGTCATGTTTAGATCCGTGTGGCAATTTCATAAGAGCTTCCGCTGAATATCGGGTTGAAGCCCCTTACGGAATCTAGAAAGGGTGACCTCGGGGATTTCCTTCAAATCACAACGTACCATTCGGTCCTTCAGTTCTCCCATATACTCCGCTACTGAAATTGAACCCTGCCGCAAGGTGGCAAGCTCGTCAAACATTTGTGTCCGATGGTACGTAGGGACGTACTGATCGGTCAACAAATTCTTTATTACGGTCCACCCAATAATTGGGTCTCTGTCCCCAACTCCTAGCCTACGCTCTTCATTTAGCCAATAAGTTTTGGCATGGCCTGTTAGCTTCATCCTGGCAACTTGGACCTTTTGGGGGTCCGTGAGATGGTGCCAGGCATAGTAACATTCCATGTCCACTATCCAAGTAAGGAAGTTCTGTGGATCCCCCATGCCATCGAAGATGGGGACATCAATCTTGATTGCCCTCATAATGTCGAACTCTCGCTCATGGAGATGGCCTCGAGGGGGCACTCGTGGGGAGTCCCTATCAGAGTCCGAATCGGAGATGTGTTGGCGCCGGTGGGGTAACTCAACATGGGCGGGAGGTGGGGGTGGCCTAGCTTGATTTTGAAAAATCTGTGCTAATGTAGCCCTAAGCTCCGTCATAACATTATGTAGACCTGCTATTGCTTCAGCATTATGAAGCTCATGCCCATTCTCAGCCATCCTAGACGTAGACGACGCCGTATACTCCGTGCCTAGCCTAGTGCGCATGTAAGACCCAGAAAATTATGAAAGACAATTTTCCCTAGGGTTGTAGCTAGACTGAAAATAAAATATTTTTATAAAAGCTTGATGGGAGTAACACGTAGATCGTTAAAATTTTTTTCTGAAATTTCGCTGAAAAATGCAGATTTTAGCCCGCTATTGACAGATCAACGAAAAAAATATTATTATTTTTTTGATTATTTTCTCTATTTTGATGGATCATCAAGCGAGGACGTTTTAATTAGGAAATTTAGACAACCTCCCTCTGATACCAAATTGATGTAGGGGGCGCCCGGAATCGGAGATCTACACGAAGCTAACGCTCTATCTACGCACTACATGTCGTAGATCTACCACACATACACAACACCTATCGCCAACAATAGTTTCACATCGCAAGAACGCAACACAAATAACAAAGGAAGAATGGTCGACTCGAAAACAACGATCGAAAATTTGAGTCGGAATATTCCCTAAGAAAAACACAAAGGTTGTCACTCCTTTTGAGAGCAAGACCAAGGCTATAGGCCAAGATCCGCTCAGGCAAATAGGATCCACCCGATCCGGAATTAAAAAGCCTAACAACGGTAATTTCGATCCAAAACTTGCAGCGATTAAATTAATTTTCCGGAGAAAATGAGTGCGAAACCACCACAACTAAAGAAGAGAATCACACAAGGGAGAGGGAAGAGATTACCCAACTGGAGAGCTTTTCACACAAGATAACTGTGGGAGAATCACTCTCTCCACGGATCCACCGGCGTCACACCGAAGGATTTGCAACTTTCTTCCAAAGAGTCGTACCGAAGGAACCGCGCCGGAGTCGCACCGAACGGATGGAGGGAGCTAGGGGGGCGGCGGCTTCACACCACAAGCAAGGGGGGGGGGGCGGCTTGGAGAGGTCTCCTCTTAGCCGAAATTCTCAAGGATAAATTAGGTTTAACTCTTGTCTAATTATCTCATAAGGAAGCCTCCTTATATAGGAGTAACAAACAATCCTTAACCATTCATGACGGAGATGTAATCTCATCCATCCGAATGGCTAAATGCACACCAAAATTAAAATTGTTCAAAATTAAAAAAAACAAAACATGCAAGGAATATAAAATTATCACTTAAACATAGGATAATTTTATATTCCAAATATAAAATAGAGTTCAAGAAAATGAAATAAATAAGGCTAATTCTTTGCAGTGGATGTAGCACGCCGCGGGCAGAAGTTGTAGCGTAGCCTTCCGTTAGCGTCATCGTGCCGCCTCATGTCCTTGAGTTGTATTGCCTTATCAACCGGATCATCATCAGCATCGTCAGCATCGTCTTCAAATGGTGGAGGAGGGGGCACGCCATCAAGTCACCAGGGGTTATGGTATGATTTCCAACGGTGTATTCTCTATCACAGACGTTGCCTATGTTGAAGGGTTAAACCATAACCTGATCAGTGTAAGCCAGTTGTGTGATAAAGGATACGACGTTAAGTTGTGCAAGGAAAAGTGCTTGATAATATCGTGTGCCTCTTCGGAGACGATATTAACTGGCATTAGAAGCAGAAATATTTTTTGCTTAGATTTTCTTAGCTTAGACTCTTCTACCCCCGTTTGCCTAGTAGCAAAAGACAGTGCATCTCTCTGTGAACAATGGTACAAGAGATTGACACATATTAATTTCAAAACTATTAATATGTTGTTTTCTAAGAATTTAGTAAGGGATGCCCCTACTATTAAGTGCATCAAATATAGCCCTTGTCCTGCATGTCAGAAGGGCAAACATACTCGGGCTACCTTTAAGGGCATTGCTGACAAAGACTCTTCAAGATGTCTTTATCTTCTGCACATGGACTTGTTCGGTCCAGTGCAAGTTCATAGCTTAGGAGGCAAATCCTATACGCTAGTGATTGTTGATGATCACTCTTAGTTAACGTGGGTGTTCTTCTTGAAACGAAAGTCAGATACGTTTGACATCTTCACTAATTTTATCAAGCAGATTAAGAACGAACTTAATTGCTCTGTGGTCAAAATCAGAAGTGACCATGGAACAGAGTTCGAGTCTGGAGCTGATGAGTTGTAAATATACTTATATTTTCGTATTTTATTTAAGTCATTTTTGTTTATTTTTGTCTTTTTTATTAGTTTTATTCAATAAATTGCCTCTTTTTGTAAATATTATTTCTAACTTAGCTTTATTTTTTATTCCAAAAAAATTCCAGAAAATGTCAAAAAATCGACTGACACGCCCGTGTCACATGACCGACACGCCCGTGTCACGCCCTTGACGATCGCCGACCACAGGTTGCCAGCTCAACGATCGGCGATCATCAAACCGAGCTCGACACGCCCCCAGACACGCCCGTGTTAAAGTGTGACACGGGCGTGACTTCGCCACCTGGCCCGACGTGACGCACGCAACTTTGCGGCCGGACCGCGCCCAGATCGACCTCCCCGACACGCCCCAGTCACTCCCGTGACTGACACATATCACGCCCGTGACCGAGGGCGTGACCGCCACGTGAACTGCCCCGAAGTCAAGGCTCCTGTCAAATGCCCAGATCCACCTCCCCGACACGCCCAGCGTCACGCCCGTGTCCTTGGGCGTGACCGCCACATTTTCAGCCGAAGTCAACTTTCCAGTCAAATCACCCGATCAGCTCCTAAACAGTACTGACACGCCCCCCGTCACGCCCGTGACCTAGGGCGTGTCACACCCGAAAATTTGCCTATAAATAAGAGCTTCCAGGAAGCTTTTCTTGTCTTTTATTTTGACCACTTTGCTTAGCCGAAGTGCTGCACATTTGGATCCAAATGTTATGTAAGAGAATTGCTCCCCCCTCCCTTAGGTTGTAATAGTTTTTCAATTAATAAAATGTTTAGATTTTTCTCTTTTGCAAAACACGAATGTTCATTTGGAAACGATCTATCTTTGCAATTTTTCGTTCCCTTTTTTGTTCTTTTTTATGTTTTCTTCATTTTAAAGCTTTTTAACTTAGTTTAGTTAGGAATTTTACGGCATTTCTAGCCGTTGTGGTATCCGTTTTATTTTCATTTTCCGCTCTTTTTTAGTTTAATTTTTCTTTCTTTTTTCTATTTTCATTCTTAAGGCTTTTATAAAAACTCCTAAAAAGTGATGTTTTCATTTTATTTAACTTAGGCTCTTTAGGATCGTAAAAACTTTTCGTCTTTTTTAGTTTTCTTTTCACTTTTTTTGCTTTTTTATAAAAACATAAGAATGAAAATATAATCGTTATAATTTTTCGCTCACTTCCATTTTGCGTTTATTTGCAAAACTTTTCGCTCCGTTTAATTTTTATTTTGTCTTTTTATGCATTTCTACCGCATTCCAGCGGTAGAAATGCAGTCGTTTTAATTTTTCTAGAACTTTGTTTTTCTTATGTTTTTGCAAGTGTGTGTGCGTGTGCGCATTTATTTCCGCCTACTCGTTAAGAGTTAAATGGCGCTCTGCTTTCATTTCCCGCCCACTCGTTTGAGTGGGACTTGTCATTTATCGCTTTCATTTCCCGCCTACTCGTTTGAGTAGGACTCGTCATTTTAATGCTTTCATTTTCTTCCTACTCACTTGAGTAGGAAAACTTAGAGTGCATGCGTGTGTTTTCTTTCAAGTAGAGTGCGTGTGTGCGTTTCATTTCTGTAGAGTGTGTGTGTGTGTATGAGTATAAATTTACCCCCGCCCACTCGCTCGAGCCGGGATTCGCATTTACTGCTTTCTTCAGTCCTACTCGTTTGGGTAGGACTTGCAATTTACTGCTTTCTTCCTGCTTTCTTACTGCTTTCATTTACCGCTTTCTTTATCGCTTTCTAGTGTAAGTGTCCCTATTCCGATGAGTGGCTAACCGCCCTTAGCCCTAAATATTGAAGAGCATTGGGACAGATAAATAGCTTTAAATAATTAAAGGTCCTGTTTTTCTTATTAATTAAATTTCTTAAGGTTTGCCCCGGGTTAACGACGTAGGACCACATATCGATGTGCGGGCCCTATTTCCGTTATCCATACGCAACGCCGAGAGGCCGCACGTATGGATCGATCACCCTTGGGTAAAGAGATCTTCGTGCTAACCCTCGAGAGAGGAGGCGCGTGACTCTACAGGATTGGGTTCCCCACCCAATAGCGGGGTTCTCAGCGTAATGCGGGCGTTAAGAGGAATCCTTCGTCGGTCTAGCGATCGGTCGAATAGTCTTAGCGTTTAGGTGAGCGATATCCCTAGACCAAGGTGAGCTCATATCTAAGGAACCTCCATGGCCGAGTCTCCGCCTTAATTAATTTCAAATTTAGGATCTCTTTTTATTAAAGTTATTTTAGTTCAGTTCTCTTTTTGATAGCATCGCGCTGAGTTCTTCATCGGCCTTCTGCACTTTATTATTATTATGCATTTTTCTTATATGTTTATGCCATTTCCTTTTTTTTCACACCTAAAAATTATCGGTAGAATAATAGGTATATTTCAGGGAAAGAGTAGAAATAGGTAAGCCGACCCCGAGAACAATACGACCCCGATATTCCGCACCGGAATATCCTGTACTACACGCGATAGGTGCACTTGCCTCCCTCTCGTTAAAACTCGGTTTCTAACAAAATAAAAACGCTCTTCTTTTTCTTTATAAAATAAAATCCCACTCATCTTAAAATAAAATAAAAAGAAACCTACGCGTTTTAGTCCATCAAGTTTTTGGCGCCGTTGCCGGGGAAATAATCGTTTTACTATTTTGAATTCCTGAAACCCATTAATTTTACCCTTTATCTTTACTTATATATATAAAAAAAAATAACCAAAAAAATTATAGTTATAATAAACATAATAATATCAATATTAATATTAATAATAAATACTTAAAAAATCTAAAAATTAAAATATTTAAAAACTTTAAAACCTAAAAAAAAATCAGAAAACTAAAAGACTAAAAAAAACATAAATCAAAAAACTTAAAAACAGAAAAAAAAACCAAAACATAAAAAACTTATAAATTTTTTTTTAAAAAAAAAAATAATAATAATTTTAAAAAAAACCTAAAAATCAAAAAAAAAATTGAAGAAACAATTTTTTATTTTATTTTTTTTATTTTCATCAAAAAATTAAAAAATTAACAAAAAAAATATATGTATATATATCTTTCATATTTTTTCTTTTAGTTTCCTTTAACTTCTTTTCATTTCTTTTTATTTTTTATTTTCAACAAAAATCAAAACAAAAAATAAATAGAAACATAAACTTAAAATTTAAAAAATATATATATATATAAATTAATAAAAAACTAAGGAAAAAACTAAGAAAAAATATATACAACAAAAAAATTAATTATATATTTATTTTGTCGTTTCAGTGCGCTTAACTATTGTGAGAGCTAGGGGATCGCGTATCCGTCGCACATTTATCCCACTCACTTACCCCTCGCGCCCCCTATCATTCGCACACTTTTCGCCGAACTTATATTTTTCTTTTTTCTGTTTTATTTTTTCTGATTTTACTTTAACTTTTGCAGGTCTTAATTTAACGGGCTTCCCCGAACGCGGTTTAGGGAAGATTTCTAAACCCCTGTTTTTACTTTTTTGTACATATTTATTTATATTTATATCCTGTTCCTCATACTTAGTGTAACATTGGGGACAATGTTGGATTTAAGTATGGGGTGTTTCCTATTTTCTGTCTTTTTATTTCCTGCACTTAATAAAAAAATTTCAAAAAAAAATTTTGCAAAAATTAAAAACTTCAAAAAATATTTTCATGCTTTAATAATAATAATAATAATAATAAAATTTCAAAAAATGAAACATCGCTCCGCGACGTTCGACTCATCGAACCAACCACAAATAAGAGTCTGTTCGCGGGCGATTCTTTTTCTTCTTTGTAAATATTTTGTAAATATTCTCGTCTCTTTCCACTTTTCTTTCCTATCTTGTAAAAATTCTCTCTCTTTTTTTGTAAATATTTCTGTAAATCTAAAAATTCAAAAAACAACTTTATAACACAAAAAACTCAAAAAAAAAATTGCATAACCTTTAAAAAATTCCAAAAAAATGAAAATAACCCCAAAATATCAAAAAAATTAGAAAAACTCAAAAATATGAAAAAATTTAGAAAAACTCAGAAAAATCAAAAAAAAAAATTAGAAAAACTCCAAAAAATAAATAAATAAATAAATAATTTCTCTTGAATTAAATAATTTGAATCCCTTATTTCTTAACCTCTTTGCTCTCCAAAATAATCGTTTCGAGTTTATTTATAAGCGAATTTTAAATAATTCTTTATTTACTATTTGTTTATTAATTGTAGCTCGATAGACTTAGATTTCTGGGGTTAAGATTTTAAAGAATTTTTTTTATGGCTTTTTCTTATTATAGGGAACTTGTTTTTCTCACTATCACTTCTAGTTTTTTGAATAAAAGCATGTTTTTATGTTAGAAAATAACATTTATGGATTTTACATTATTTCTACTTATGCTTTTAGAAACGTAGGAACGTTCAAATTAAAAAGGTTGCTCTCGAAATTTTTTATTAAACTCTAGTTTTCTTTTAGAAATCCATCCCTTCCACTATTTTTTTCATACCTTAATTGGCATGATTCCCCACTCACCCTTAAAAGATCTTATGTCAATGGGGATAAGATTTCGTCCCGTAAACATAAGCACCCAATAGTTTAAAAAGATTATATGTTAGGAGTAAGAGGATAAAATTCATTACTCCTATACATATGCATTGGGTTTATTTATATTTATGAAGAAAAAAGGAAAAAGAAAAAAAATGTGTTAGGAAAATAAGATTTCATTTTCCTAATTATTCAAAAAAATGTGGAGGTTCGAGAAAAAATTACCTCGCCTCAAAATCAAAGCCTTCTTCATATCCGCCAATCCACTTATATAGTTTTCATGATTCTAGAATTAATTTAAAACATTTTGAGAGCATAATTTTTAAATTGAATTATTTCCTATCAATTTCTTTTTAGCTAAAGTTTTTTCGATAATTCCAATCCATTTTTTGTTAAACTAACAAAATAATTTTCGCTTTTTATTTTTTCATTTAGAAGTATTTTTTTGAAACAGTTCCTCTATTTTAACATTTTCATAAGTTAAGATTTAATTCCGAGACCCCGGAAATTCATTTCGATCTTTCGTACAATTAAGTTAAGCGTTAGTAAAATTTAGGATTCTTTTTTATTTCTTATAGGTTCATCTCCAACTTTTGCTCTGGAATAGCAAAAGCTTAATTATGGGGGTATTTGATGAGTTGTAAATATACCTATATTTTCATATTTTATTTAAGTCATTTTTGATTATTTTTGTCTTTTAGTTTTATTCAATAAATTGCCTCTTTTTGTAAATATTATTTCTAACTTAGCTTTATTTTTTATTCCAGAAAAATTCCAGAAAATGTCAAAAAATCGACTGACAAGCCTGTGTCACATGACCGACACGCCCGTGTCACGCCCTCGACAATCGCCGACCACAGGTTACCAGCTCGACGATCGGCGATCATCAAACCGAGCTTGACACGCCCCCAAACACGCCCGTGTCAAAGTGTGACACGGGTGTGACTTCGCCACCTGGCCCGACGTGACGCGCGCGACTTTGCGGCCGGACCGCGCCCAGATCGACCTCCCCGATACGCCCCAGTCACTCCCGTGACTGACACATGTCACGCCCATGACCGAGGGCGTGACCGCCATGTGAACCGCCCCGAAGTCAAGGCTCCCGTCAAATCCCCAGATCCACCTCCCCGACACGCCCAGCGTCATGCCCATGACCTTGGGCGTGACCGTCACGTTTTCAGCCGAAGTCAACTTTCCAGTCAAATCACCCGATCAGCTCCTAAACAGTACTGACATGCCCCCTGTCACGCCCGTGACCAAGGGCGTGCCACACCCGAAAATTTGCCTATAAATAAGAGCTTCCAGGAAGCTTTTCTTGTCTTTTATTTTGACCACTTTGCTTAGCCGAAGTGCTGCACATTTGGATCCAAATGTTATGTAAGAGAATTTCTCCCCCCTCCCTTAGATTGTAATAGCTTTTCAATTAATAAAATGTTTAGATTTTTCTCTCTTGCAAAACACGAATGTTCATTTGGAAGCGCTCTATCTTTGTAATTTTTCGTTCCCTTTTATGTTCTTTTTTATCTTTTCTTCATTTTAAAGTTTTTTAACTTAGTTTAGTTAGGAATTTTACGGCATTTCTAGCCGTTGTGCTGTCCGTTTTATTTCATTTTCCACTCTTTTTTAGTTTAATTTTTCTTTCTTTTTTCTATTTTCATTCTTAAGGCTTTTATAAAAACTCATAAAAAGTGATGTTTTCATTTTATTTAACTTAGGCTCTTTATGATCGTAAAAACTTTTCGTCTTTTTTAGTTTTCTTTTCACTTTTTTTGCTTTTTTATAAAAACATAAGAATGAAAATATAATCGTTATAATTTTTCGCTCACTTCCATTTTGCGTTTATTTGAAAAACTTTTCGCTCCGTTTAATTTTTATTTTGTCTTTTTATGCATTTCTACCACATTCCAGCGGTAGAAATGCAGTCGTTTTAATTTTTCTAGCACTTTGTTTTTCTTATGTTTTTTCAACTGTGTGTGCGTGTGCACATTTATTTCCGCCTACTCGTTAAGAGTTAAATGGCGCTCTGCTTTCATTTCCTGCCCACTCGTTTGAGTGGGACTTGTCATTTATCGCTTTCATTTCCCGCCTACTCGTTTGAGTAGGACTCGTCATTTTAATGCTTTCATTTTCTTCCTACTCACTTGAGTAGGAAAACTTAGAGTACGTGCGTGTGTTTTCTTTCAAGTAGAGTGCGTGTGTGCATTTCATTTCTGTAGAGTGTGTGTGTGTATGAGTATAAATTTACCCCCGCCCACTCGCTCGAGCCGGGATTCACATTTACTGCTTTCTCCAGTCCTACTCGTTTGGGTAGGACTTGCAATTTACTGTTTTCTTCCTTCTTTCTTACTGCTTTCATTTACCGCTTTCTTTATCGCTTTCTAGTGTAAGTGTCCCCATTCCGATGAGTGGCTAACCGCCCTTAGCCCTCAATATTGAAGAGCATTGGGACAGATAAAGTAGCTTTAAATAATTAAGGTCCTGTTTTTCTTATTTATTAAATTTCTTAAGGTTTGTCCCGGGTTAACGACGCGTAGGACCGCATATCGATGTGCGGGCACTATTTCCGTTATCCATACGCAACGCCGAGAGGCCGCACGTATGGATCGATCACCCTTGGGTAAAGAGAGCTTCGTGCTAACCCTCGAGAGAAGAGGCGTGTGACTCTACTGGATTGGGTTCCCCATCCAATAGCGGGGTTCTTAGCGTAATGCGGGCGTTAAGAGGAATCCTTCGTCGGTCTAGCGATCGGTCGAATAGTCTTTGCGTTCAGGTGAGCGATATGCCTAGACCAAGGTGAGCTCATATCTAAGGAACCTCCACGGCCGAGTCTCCGCCTTAATTAATTTGAAATTTAGGATCTCTTTTTATTAAAGTTATTTTAGTTCAGTTCTCTTTTTGATAGCGTCGCGCTGAGTTCTTCATCGGCCTTCTGCACTTTTTTATTATTATGCATTTTTCTTATATATTTATGCCATTTCCTTTTTTATCACACCTAAAAATTATCGGTAGAATAATAGGTATATTTCAGGGAAAGAGTAGAAATAGGTAAGCCGACCCCGAGAACAATACAACCCTGATATTCCGCATCAGAATATCCTGTACTACACGCGATAGGTGCACTTGACTCCCTCTCATTAAAACTCGGTTTCTAACAAAATAAAAACACTCTTCTTTTTCTTTATAAAATAAAATAACACTCATCTTAAAATAAAATAAAAAGAAACCTACGCGTTTTAGCCCATCAGGAGCTATGACAGAATTCTGTGAAGAACATGGAATCTTTCATGAGTTTTCCTCACCGCGTACTCCTCAGCAAAACGGAGTTATGGAGAGGAGGAATTGAACGCTCATTGAGGCATGTACGACAATGTTGAATGCCGCTTCTCTCCCAGAGTACTTCTGGGCAGAGGCTGTCAATACAGCCTGTCACGTGCAAAATCGGGCCTTGATCAACAAGAATCATCGTAATATGCCTTATGAGCTATTGAAAGGCAGGAAACTGATCATGTCCTATCTAAGGATTTTTGGTTGTAGATGCTATGTACTCAATAATGGGAAGTACTCACGTACTAAATTCGGAGAAAAAAGCTTCGAAGGCATCTTCATGGGCTATAGTAGTCATAGTCGGGCATATAGGGTTTTAAATAAGAAAACCCTAGTAGTAGAGGAGTCCATTAATGTTGTATTTTATGAAGGAAGACTACTTCATAGCAATTCTTCCAGTGGCATTCTTGAAGAAGCAGGTGCAAGGCTTGAACAGCTAAGTCTAGATGAGACTGCTAAAGATGACACTCCCAAGTACGTCAAGGTCTCCACCTCAATGCCATCTGGAGAAGATGACGGTCAGGATAGAGAAATTCTCCCAGAAGAGGGATGAGCTCGAGAAGCTGTTGGAGCTCTAGATACCAGACTCTTAGAGCTCAGACACGTGAGGGATCACCCAAGAGATCAGATCATAGGAGATCCTCGGGACGGTGTCAGAACTCGCAGAGGTACAATTAATGAGATTCTGCACCAAAGTTGTCTTTCACAGGTTGAGCCAAAGAAGTTCGATGAAGCGAACAAAGATGCGTCATGGATACTAGCAATGTAAGATGAACTGCATCAATTTGAACGATGCAATGTCTGGACGCTAGTTCCTAGACCAAAGAAACAGAATGTGATCGGCACTAAGTGGATCTTCAGAAACAAACTAGATGAACACGAAGTCATCATCAAGAACAAGGCCAGACTGGTGGCTCAAGGTTACAGACAAGAGGAGGGGATTGACTTTGACCAAACCTTTGCACCAGTTGCAAGGCTCGAAGCGATCAGATTGTTCCTGGCGTATGCCTCTCACAAAAGATTCACTGTCTATCAGATGGACGTGAAATCAGCTTTTCTCAATGGAAATTAAAAAGAGGAAGTATATGTTGCGCAACCCCCAGGTTTTGTTAATCCAACATTCCCTAATCATGTTTTCTTTCTTCATAAAGCATTATATGGCTTAAAACAAGCTCCTCGTGCTTGGTATGAGACTCTGTCTAGTTTTCTTCTTGAGAACAAGTTTTCGAGAGGAAAAATAGATAAAACATTGTTTCTTAAGGAAGTCAAAGACAAGATTTTGCTGGTGCAAATCTATGTCGATGATATAATCTTCGGCTCTACACACAACAATCTTTGCAAGAAGTTTTCTAAACTTATGCAAGGAAAGTTTGAAATGAGCAGCATGGGAGAGCTAAAGTATTTCTTGGGACTTCAAGTGAAACAGTTTGAGGATGGAATTTTCATTTCTCAAACGAAGTTCACAAATGAACACCTCAAGAAATTCCGAATGGAGAGCGCAACCTCTATGAGGACTCCAATGGGATCCACTGTGTCTCTAGATAAGGATGAGAAAAGGAAACCTTTTGATGAAACCAAATATAGAAGCATAATTGGATCCCTGCTCTATCTTACTGCTAGTAGACCAGATATTATGTTTTCCACATGCGTTTGTGCTAGATATCAGGTGAACACTAAGGAATCTCATTATGTCGCTGCAAAGTGGATTCTTAGATACCTTAAGGGTACACTAAATCTTGGCTTATGGTACCCAAGAAACAATGATGTCGAGCTAATAAGATTTTCAGATGTTGAATTTGCAGGAAGCAGGGATGATAGGAAAAGTACTTCCGGGATGTGCCAATTCCTAGGAAGACGGCTTATATCGTGGAACAATAAAAAGCAGAACTGTGTCGCAACCTCTACGGCTGAATCTGAGTACATCTCAGCAGACAACTGTTGCGTACAACATCTATGGATCAGAAATCAACTCAAAGATTATGACTTGCAGTTCAGAGAAGTTCCTATATAGTGCGACTCCTCGAGCGCAATAACAATTGCGAATAATCCAGTATCGCACAGCAGAACAAAGCATATTGAAGTGCGCTACCACTTCATTTGGGAGCATATGGAAAACAAAAATATCTCTCTCTGCTATGTCCCCACGGATTAGAAGATTGCAGATATCTTCACAAAGCCTCTAGACGAGGCCAAGTTCAGCCTCTTCAAAACTGAACTCAGCATGCTGAACTATGAAGATTGAAGACAGAAGGGCTTAAGGCTCGTGGATCAAGGGGAAGCATCAGCGAGGAACTCAAGATCGGGCACAGATTCAAGAACTAAGGGGGAGCATTTTGCTCCAAGTAAAATCCCAGATTTGTAGAAGCCGAAAAGGGGGAGATTACCCTCTCAGCTAAGGCTAAGATGGCTGCCAATGTAAAGTATGCTCTCAGGAAAATGGTAATGAATTTCACTCTCAACTGCATTTTCTGTTTCTGTTTTCCATTCCCATCTGTTCTATTCACCTTAGCTTGTAGGGTTTAGGCTTCTTTAAATATGGGGAGATTGTTAGGTATTGTATCCACAATTACCTGGATTTGAAGAAGACTCCAGTCAAGCTAAGTTGAATTGACAATTTATTTGACATTTATATCAAGTTGTGCTTGCAGCTATTCCATGCTAAGTACACAACAATGTCAGGGTGCAGTGGGTCAATATACACGGGTCTGCGCAACGTAATCCCTCATTGAGTAGATCAGTGTGTTGAATCACGTGTGCTCTTTCTATTGGAGTGTGCTTATTTTCAAGTATAGGGTAAAGGTAGATCAAGAGCAGAAGAAGGAGCAAAGATGGGTCAAAGACCAAGTCATCAAAGGAAGGAAGAGAAAATTCTTCTAATTCAAAATCGACGGGAATCGCTAGTGATTCCCGCCGACTTCGACGGGAATCGCTAGTGATTTCCGTCGATTCGTCGGGTATCAGTTAGCCTCTCCCGCCGACTTCTTCCGGCTAACAGTTTTAGAACAAGGATTCTGCCAAGGCAGAATCGACGGGAATTGTGAGTGATTCCCGCCGACATCGACGGGAATCACCAACGATTCCCGCCGATTTTGCCTTAGGAAAATTTCCTCCGTTTACTGGATCGAACCAACTTGTCGTGCGCTGTTTCGGCCGGGACTATGGCTACTCCTTGTGTGCCCCACAATGGTCATTAGGGTTGGCTCCTGGTATAAATATACGCATATTTTGAACCTCTATATACAGTGATTCAAATAACACGAAAGAGGCCGAACGTGACCTAGCGCATCGCAGAAGCCGCTGATCGCTTGTAGCCGTTCGCAAGTTCATCGACGCCATTGATCTCAGTGCTTATTTGATCTTCCGACGACAGTACCGAGGCAAGCCGAGCGTCTCACGCATCTCTCTTGAGATCTCTTGTCTTCCGATTCGTTGAACGAGATTTTTTCTCCATTCCAAATTGGTTGAGACGACTGATCCGACTGAGATCGTTCGTAGACCTTGCTTGATTCGTCAAGAAGTGTGGATCTAGAAAGTATCGTCGGCGCAATCACTTGTTGCCGCCGATCTTGATAAGACCCATTCCAAGAGAGAAAACCTGGTTGTGGACTCTTCGTATTTTTCATGCAAGCTACAACGAACGAAGAAGGACATCGGAATCTCCAAAAGCTTTGTTTGTATTTTCTTTTACATTCAATTTTTTGTTTTTGTAAAGGAATTTTCATTCCTTGTTGTAAGGGTTGGGTGCAACCCGTGGTGGTGGAGTTGTGACTCCTTTGTTGGAAGGGTTCCTTCCATAGTATGAGGATTGGATTTAAATCCGTTTGGAGAAGTGACCGAGTCATCCCTTAGTGGGAGATAGGTCGAAGGGGGAAAGTGGACGTACCCAAATCAGGGAACCACTATAATTCTTTGTGTGTTTTTTGTGATCTGTTTGTTAATTTGTGAAGGTAAATTTAATTCCGCAAAAAACTGCACGACACCTATTCCCCCCCCCCCCATAGGTGGATTTTATCGACACTAGAGACTTTCAAGTTTGTATTTGATATTGTATTTTAGTTATGTACTTGCAGGTTTACTTTGCTAAGTACACACCAATGTCAGGTTACAGTGAGTCAGTAAACATAGGACTATACAATGTAATCCTTCATTGTGTAGGCCAATGTGTTGACTCATGTATAATCTCTCTATTGGGGTGTAATTCTATCCCAAGTACAGGAGAAGGATAAAGGAAGGCCAAAGTTTAGATTCAGAAATGAAGAATTTTACCTAAGTAAAATTCGGCAAGTATGGTGAGTCATACATGTCAAATTCGTCGAGTATCCCCTTGATACAAGCCGAATTCATCGTGTATGATTCCCGATACCCATCGAATTCGTCGTATATACTTATGGTAATCAAGCAATCACACAGACAACAAGAGATTTATAGTGGTTCCCCAATCTTGGGTACGTCCACTTTCCTCACTGATCTAGCAAATCACTAGACTCGGCTACTCCACTATCTCGGATTGTAAACCAACCCTACACCTCGGAACTATGTTCCTACAAAACTCGATCCCAAACGGATCTACACTCGGAAGATAAAACTTCCTACCACTCGGAGATATATCTCCTACAATGAAATTTGTTTGAAAAGAAAAACACAAACAACAATTAGCACAGATCTGGATCTTTGACTTTATCTTCTTCTTGAGAGCTTTTCGGTTTGAACAGAAACAGTTGAAGAAGACTTGAGAAAGATCCACAATTATGAGATCTGGAAACACCACGATCAAGAAAATAAATCAGAGACGATGAAGCACGGAGAGATCGGATGATTCTTCTTGAGTCTGGATCGCTTGAGAATTAGAGATCGATAGCTGCGGCAGAGAGAAGACGATCCAGAGCTTCTTCCGAAAACTTTAATGGTGGCGGATGGAAAGATTAGGGTTTTCGGGATTTTCTCTTTCTAAAAAATAATCTCTTTAAACGCGTGTATTTAGTCAAGTCTGAAAAGACCAATTTATAGGAGGTCTCCGACGGTCATAAGCATAATTAAGGATGACACGTGGACCAATCAGAAAGGACTTTTTGAAAATACACAAAGAAACTTGACTTAGAGAAATTCAGGAATTCGAACAGATACACTCGAGAGACAGAGACATACTCGAGTAAGAGGTTACATACTCAAGTGGATATGAGGGATATACACGAGTATAAAGATAGAAATTACTCGAGTGCTGCAGGGATCAATACTCGAGTGACTTAGAGAACCTACTAGAGTATGAGCAAATATACTCGAGTATAAACACTTAGAAAAATTTCTCAGATAAAACTTGAAGAGCTACTCGAGTATAAGAGTTTGATATACTCGAGTATGGGGAAGATAGACTACTCGAGTATCTTAGGAAAACTACTCGAGTGATCACTAACCTACTCGAGTATGAAAATCAATCTACTCGAGTACAGAGTTACTTACTCGAGTATTTCAGAGAACTACTTGAGTATGTGGACTTAGAAACTTTCTAGGATAAGAAGTCCAGATCTACTCGAGTTCAAACAGAACGCTTACTCGAGTAACTAACCATCTACTCGAGTATAAGGTGTCACTTACTCGAGTGAAAGAAAATCTACTCGAGTATAAGCTTTCATACTTGAGTATATAGAGAATCCACTCGAGTAAGTAGCCTAACCTACTCGAGTACAGACTCACTTACTCGAGTATACCAAAGAAGTACTCGAGTATGTGGACTTAGAAAATTTCTTCTGAGATAGACTTCAATACTCCATAGGTCCAAGTGCATGTTGCTGAAGTGTGTCCCAATAGAGATGCTATACATGAGCCAACACCTTGGATCACACAATGAGGAATTACATTGTATGGTCCTGTGTTTGGTGGCCGATTATAGATTGACATTGGTCTACACTTGGCAATAAGAACCTGCACACATACAACTCAAACACAATATCAAATACACCTTAATTCATCTTAGTTCAAGGTCTGACTTCCTACAAATCCGAGGTATTGTGGAGACAAATCCCAACAATCTCCCCCAATTTGTAGATGTCAGCATCCTCTACACTAAGGTGAATTACTTAGAGTAAAAAGAACAACTAAATATATACTGAAAAAAAATGAAACAGGAATAATAAAGATGACCCTAATTAGAATCAAATATATATATATAGAAATGATTTCAAAAGATTAAATGTCCATATCCACATCCTCATTCACTCAAGAAGGGGCTCCTCTATGCAGTCTTTCTCTTTTAAGCTCTTGCCTCTCCAGGTAGCTGAAAGGTTTGGGAAAATAGGTCTTGGCCCTTGGAGGAGCACCTGGATTATAATATCCCCAATTTCTATCATGTAATCTGATTTTGATTTGAGATACATCATACGCTTTCCATTCTGCATTGCTATTGTAGTGATCTCTATTTTCACCAAAATCTGTTACCAGCTTCAAGGTATCAAGGATAAGAGACTTTGAGGTAGGACTCCAAACTTCTGCATGAACAACTTCTTGTCTACCTTCTGTATCTGGGGCAGGCTCTCTCCTTGGTGCAGAACGGCTGCAGAAGGGCCGTCACACTATTTCCTTTTCTTTCTAGGGGCACCCTGAGAACTTAGAGGAAACTCATCTTGCCACATATCAGCATAAGAAAGAGGAGGCTCAGTCATGTCACCAGTAGGTCTAGGTGAGATGACTGGCACATACTCTGGAATGTTGGCCTGAGCTGGAAAGTTAGCCTGATCTGGAGCACCTGAGGGAGGATGTTCTTCAAGAGGATCTAGGACCTTTGGAATAATGGCAGGGTTAAGTTGGGAGTTGGGAAAGTTCTGATTATGCACCCATATAGCAGTGTCATAGATATAGAATTTTACAGATTGAAGTTGAGCAAGGATGTTTGCTTTCATTTCTTTGACTAGACTATCCACAGATGCTTGAGATTGTTCAGATATTTTTTCAACTTGTTCTTTGACTATCTTCTCCCCCTTGGTGATATCTACTGAGAGTTGGGCAATTGCTTCATCTCTAAATGTTCCAACTTCCTCACAAACTTTCATAACATTCGCGGTAGCATCCTTGTCCAATTGAATCTGATTATTTGCAACTGTTTCAGCTTGAACTTTGAGTACACCTATACTGGTGATAGTATGATCTAGGGCTTTGCCACACAACTGAAATAGTTTCTTGAGCTCATCAGTGCTTGCTTGAATTTCAGCAAAGCCTCTACTCATCTCTGTTTCAAGAGTAGAGATCTTTTTGTTTACTTATGCCAGAGAATCATCGTAGTATT
Source organism: Platanthera zijinensis (assembly GCA_039513925.1). Lineage (NCBI taxonomy): Eukaryota > Viridiplantae > Streptophyta > Magnoliopsida > Asparagales > Orchidaceae > Platanthera > Platanthera zijinensis. The sequence continues at coordinate 181,254,399 of CM077082.1, forward strand.
TTCAATGTTCACGAAACATTTGCCCAATCTGACTGACTAAATCTGAGGAGCAAGAGGGATCTGAGGCTGGGGCAGAGGCTGAGGGAACAGGAGCAACCCAGGGGGGAATTTCAGTAATCACAACTGAGCTTTCAGCTCTCTTGAAGGGTGGTATCACAACTGAATCTTCTGTATTGATGAAAGAGGGAAGAGAGAAGCTAGTGCCCTCAAAGGAGCATCCATTGGTTCTGGAGACATGTCCTCATCATCAGACAGTAGATTAATCTCTGGCTGACCTTGATGTTTATCAGGGGACTGAGCAGGAGAGGTAGGGGGTACCTTTGCAGGGGAGGGAGAAGGATCCTTTGCAGGGGAGGGAGAAGGATCCTTAGCAGGGGAAGGAGAAGCTGGAGAGTGATCCTCAGGAGATAGCATAACTGAATCATCTTGAAACACTTGAGCATCGGACCTGAGTTCATCAATCAGTCTGTTAATATCTTCAGCAGTAGAGAGAAGGTTTTCTTGGGCTTGAACTTCTGAGGTGAGATCTTCTGGAGGTGAAGAAGGAGGAGGAGTAGGATCTTGGATCAGATCTTGCTGAGAAGAGTCTTCTGAAGCTTTGTACTGAGGATTAGATGAGGCAGGCTCCCCCACAACTATTGCACCCGAGGTGGTAATAGTGTGATGTAAAGGAGGATATGGAATCCTGTCATATGAGACAAGGGGCTCTCTAGGCTCATCTTCTGAGGTAACAGCTGCTTTTGAGGCTTGAGCAGTGTTGAGGAGTTTGATTTCATATCTTTGGATTGAGAGGATGGATACTTTCTTCATATGATGTAGGGGAGTGCCTTTAGATAAATCAAACACTGTAGGATTAATCTCATGGAGGAGGAGTGAGATAATCCTGGCATAGCTTGGTTTTTTCACACTTTCTCTGATTTTGTCTATTATCATCATTCCAAATTGGAATTTCTTCCGTCAGACTATGGCTTGCATAATGTCAAAAAGATTTTGGGAAATTTCTCTGAGGGAATAGGTTTTGCATAGAAGGACTTTGGCAATCACATCCACAAGAAATTTGACCTCTGAATTGTAATCTCCACGGCGGAACGAATATGCTTCATACGGGTTTGTTCCACAGAAGAAGCTGGTTCTGTCAGAATCTTCAGGAGTCAGATCATCTTCTTCATCCACCACTGACAATTTTAGCAGAGTAGCTAAGGAAGTTTTGTCCAGACGGATTTTGATCCCACTGACCATGGATTTTAGGACTGTACCATTGCGCTTGACCTTCAGATTTTTGTAGAATTCCTCGACTGCAGGGAAAATGACTTTGCACGGTGTCTGGAGGACGAACGAGAGTCCGGCGGTGTCGAACAGAATTAGCAAGTTTCCGAAATCATCAGAGAGGTCGGCTATACCTTCAGGGTCAAGCTCTGAGCCGATTCCGATCTTGGAGGAGGGAGCCATCGGCGATTCTGGAGTACGGAAGAGACGAAAATGACACAGCTCTGCGGGTTCCGGAATATGAAGCGACGACGGCTACTCGGGAGAATGAGGAGTGGAAAGGATTTCTGATTTTTCTAAATATATATATGACCCTAATTAGGTTTAAGTAGGAGTGATAAGGATAAAATCATACCTGTTACGGAGCAGCAAACACTTTGGTGCGAATAAGAAAAAGAAAGGAGATTTTCAAATTACTTATTGCCGTATACTCGAGTATATTTCGCCATACACGAGTATGAGATGGAGTATACACGAGGATGAGATGGAGTATACACGAGTATGAGATGGAGTATACATGAGTAGGTCGAGTATATACACGAGTAGATTACCAACTACTCGAGTATGGAAATTTTGTTACTCGAGTATTTTCCGTTTACTCGTGTATAAGTCTCTATATACTCGAGTATATCATTTTGAAGGACGATTTGCTTGGGAGAATTTTACTGCCACTGATATCTTCAACTCTGAGCCTGTCTTTGAATCCACCATCACTATTCCTCTTTGTTGAGCAGCCCGAGTTCCGTTTTGAAGAATGAAAACTTGGACTCCTCCAGCACTTTGGTGAATATATCGGCAACTTGCCTGTCTATGGAGACATATTGTAGATCTATGTCTCCGTTTTCCACATGCTCCCGGATGAATTGATATCGAAGCTCTATGTGCTTTGTCCGGCTGTGGGAGACTGGGTTGTTGGCGATTGCTATTGTGCTGGATGAGTCGCAGAATAGAGGAACGTTCTGGAACTTCAGGTTATAGTCTTCAAATTGATTCTTGATCCATAGAAGCTGTGCAGAACAGCTGTCTGCAGAGATATACTCTGATTCAGCCGTTGAGATGGCTACACAGTTCTACTTCTTACTGTTCCAGGAAATAAGTCTCCTTCCGAGAAACTGGCAAGTCCCAGAAGTACTTTTCCTGTCGTCTTTGCTTCCTGCAAAATCTGCATCTGAAAATCCAATTAGTTCACTATCATTACTTCTTGGGTACCATAAGCCAAGATTTGGTGTACCTTTGAGGTATCTCAAGATTCGCTTTGCAGCAATGTAGTGAGAATCCTTAGAGTTCACCTGAAATCTAGCACATACACATGTGGAAAACATTATGTCTGGTCTACTTGCGGTAAGGTAGAGCAAGGACCCAATTATGCTTCTGTACTTGGTTTCATCAAAAGGTTTCCCTTTCTCATCCTTGTCCAGATACACATCTTAGGCCATTGGAGTCCTCATAGAGGTTGCATTCTCCATTCCGAATTTCTTAAGTAGCTCTTTGGTGAACTTGGTCTGTGAGATGAAGATTTCATCCTCAGATTGTTTCACTTGATGCCCTAAGAAATACTTCAGCTCTCCCATACTGCTCATTTCAAACTTCCCTTGCATAAGTTTAGAAAACTTCTTGCAGAGGTTGTTGTTTGTAGAGCCAAAAATAATGTCATCGACATAGATTTGCACTAGCAAAATCTTGCCTTTTATTTCCCTAAGAAATAATGTTTTGTCTATCTTTCCTCTTGTGAACTTGTTTTCAAGAAGAAAGGTAGACAGCGTTTCATACCAATCTCGAGGAGCTTGTTTATGACCATATAAGGCTTTTTGCAGTAAATAAACATGATTAGGAAAAGTTGAGTCAACGAAACCTGGCGGTTGCTCTACATACACTTCCTCCTTTATGTCTCCATTCAGGAAGGCGGACTTGACGTCCATCTGATAGACGGTAAATCCCTTAAGTGCAGCGTAGGCAAGGAATAACCTGATCGCCTCCAGTCTTGCCACTGGAGCATATGTTTGGTCAAAGTCGATTCCTTCTTCTTGACGATTGCCCTTGGCGACAAGTCTGGCTTTATTCTTTATAATTGTTCCATCTTCGTCCATCTTGTTCCGGTAGACCCATTTTGTCCCAATGACGTTCTTCCTCTTGGGTCTCGGGACAAGTGTCCAAACTTTGCATCGTTTGAACTGATTCAGCTCATCTTCCATGGCTAGAATCCAGGATGCATCGGAGTTGGCTTCCTCAAATTTCTTTGGTTCAACCTGTGAAAGAAAACTTAAGTGTAAATTTTCGTTAGTTGTACCTCGACGAGTTCTGACGCCATCCCGAGGATCTCCTATGATTTGGTCTAAGGGATGATCCTTCACGTGTCTGAACTCTAGAGTCCTTGCATCTGGGATCTCTTCAGCCACTGGAGTTGCATCTTCAGCTGGGATGTGTTCTTCATCTTGATCATCTACCTCTCCAATAGGGGTTGTAGAAGTTATCTTGTTGAACGTCTCATCTTTATCTTGAGTAGGTTCATCCAAGCTGAGTTCCTTCATCTTTGTACCTACATCTTCAATAGGCATACTAGAAGAGTTGCTTTGTAGGAGACTCGTCTCATCAAATACAATGTGTACCGACTCTTCTACCACTAGAGTTTTTCTATTAAATACTCTATAGGCATTACTATGGCTACTATAACCTACAAAAATACCTTCAAAACTTTTCTCGCTAAACTTGGTAGTGTGATACTTGACGTTGTTAAGTACGAAGCACTTACAGCCAAAGATTCTAAAATATGAAATGGTTGGTTTCCTACCTTTTAGAAGTTCGTAGGGAGTCTTATCATGGTTCTTGTTGATGAGAGCTCGATTTTGCACGTGACAAGCGGTGTTGACGGCTTCAGCCCAGAAATACTCTAGAAGTGAGGCATCACTCAACATGGTCCGGCAAGCCTCTATGAGTGTTCTGTTCCTTCTCTCAGCTACTCTATTTTGCTGCGAAGTGCGAGGAGAGGAAAACTCATGAAAGATACCTTGACTTTCGCAGAATTCTGCCATGGCTCCAGACTTGAATTCCGTTCCATTGTCACTTCTAATTTTGACTACGGAACAGTTGTATTCATTCTGGATTTGCCTAACAAAACTAGTGACAGTACTGAAGGTATTTGACTTGTGTTTCAGAAAGAACACCCACGCAAAGCGCGAGTAATCATCCACAATAACCAACGTATATTCCTTACCTCCCAAACTTCTAACTTGTAGTGGACCAAACAAGTCCATATGGAGAAGCTTTAAGCTTCTATTGGAATCCTTGCCTATTATGCTTTTAAATGAACTCCTTGTTTGCTTGCCTTTGATACAGGCGTGACAAAGACTATCCATAATGCACTAGACATTAGGTGCATCACGTACTAAGTTTTGAGAGAATAGTTTATTAATAGTTTTGAGATTAATATCTGCTAGTCTCTTGTGCCATTGGTCAGCAAGAGATGCACTACTTTTTGCTAAAAAACACACTGGTGTGGAAGAGTCTATACAAATGAAATTTAAACAGAAAATATTTGTGCTTCGAGTGCCTGATAAAATTGTTTCCATGTTGTCAATCGATTTTATCAAACACTTGTCAGCATGAAATTCAAACGCGTATCCTCTGTCACATAGTTGGCTTATGCTGAGATTGTGTTCCAATCCTTCAACATAGGCTACATCCGAAAAGGATACGCTACCGTTAGTAGTCATACTGTAGCCTTTAGTTATTCCTCAATCTGAACCTCCAAAGATGACCGTTGGTCCGTTGCAGACTGAGGCGAAGTTCTGGAGTAGGCTCCTTGTCCCGGTCATGTGCCAAGAACATCCACTGTCTAAGTACCAGATTGGCATTTTGGTGGTCTTTGGACATACCTGCAATTACAATCACTTAGCCTTAGGAACCCAAACAAGTTTGGGTCCTTGGTCTCGAGTTAGAATACTCCCCCTACGAGCATTAGCCTCATGATGGAAGCTTCATGATGGTGGCAGCTACATGAAGTCTTCTCCTTCATAGGCTTTTCCACAATAGGTTTTACCTTTGCTGTCTTCTTGATGTTATGACCATGAGCATATGGTCCATAGTTCTGAAGTTGAATCTCTTCATAAGGTGCCTTGAAGACGCTCTCGCCAAAGTTACGAGGATGAGTCCAACCTTGGTATCTTGACTTAGGCTTCTCGGGGATCGGCCTAGAGAAGTGTACATAGGTGGACTCATAGAAGAATTCGTTCGTAGGAAAGATAACTTTCTTTAACAATACTGGTTCCAAGGGAGCTTTCCCTTTTTCTTCAGCTAGAGCCTTCTGGGCAGCCTTATTCTTTCTCTTGGCCTTGTTTCTCCTAGAAGATCTACTAGAAGAACCAATGTGGCCTATACCAGCACCCTTAGCCTTAGCTGAGAACTCAGTAATGAGTGGAAGAACTGTCTTAGGCTTGGAGAAACTCTCAATAAGTTTCTTCTCAACCTTGAGTTGTTGTTCCAATTCTTTGAAGATTTCATCTTTAAGGTCGAGGTGCTTGAGAGCTTGATTGTATTCTTCCATAGCAGCATCGAAGTTCTCTTGAAGAGAGTTAGTCTTGGTGACTTCTTCTCTCAAGCTGCTCTCACAAGCCTGTAGAGAGTTTATCTCTTTGGCTTGAGTTTTCACGAATCTGCGACATTTTTTGTAAGCCGTGAGTAACTCCTTATATTGTCCCATGAGTTCAGATTCATCCTCAGAGGAATAGCCCTCTTGCTCATTATCATCATCAGATTCAGAGAGAGGACTGTGAGATTTTACCTCCCCAGTGAACTGGGGGACTTGTTCATCATCAGAGTGAGCCATGAGCCCGAAGTAGGCTTCCTCTTCTTCACTCGACTCAGATGAGTCGGTGTCGTTGAGATTTTTGCTCTTCTTGGCTAATAAGCACTTCTCTATCCTCTTCTTGTGGTATGAGGATTTCTTTTCCTCTCTTCTACCACCTTCTTTCTTCTTATGAGGGCAGTCTGCGATGACGTGACCTGGCTTATTACAACAATAGCAAACGATGTCAGTTGAAATCTGTTTGTTCTGTTTGGAGTTATACCTGTCATGGCTACTTGAGCCATTTTTTCGCTGATCACCGTCATGTCGTGATCTTCTGTATGAGGCATCCTTGCCTCTCCATTGTTTTTTTTTATTCAAGAATTTCTTGAACTGCCGTGAAAGCAATGAGAACTCTCCTTCAGATAGTTCTGAGCCTGAGGTGCTTTGCTAGGAGCCTTCTTCTTCACTTACTTCTTGAGGAGATGCTGGCGAGGCAGCTTTCCCTTCCTTGAACTGTCAGCCTTTAAAGCAACCGACTTCTCTTTTGAGGAGAAGCGACTTTTCTCTTCTTCGGCTTTTCTAGAGTTGATCTGCAGTTCATAGGACATCAAATTGCCAAATCGATTCGGTGGATCTGTCTCTGCTAGTCTGCCAAACTCTCGGATGGCACAGACTTTGTTGTCCCATTCTTTGGTGAGAGATCTCAGAAACTTATCATTCAGCTCCCCATTAGTAAAGACTCGGCCATACACTCTCAGTCCATTGACTATCTTAAAGAAGTTTTCAAATGTGTCAGCTATGGGTTCCTTGTGACCTTGTCGGAAGGCTTCATACTTCTGATTTAAGAGGGATCTCCGATCATCCCTAACTTCCTCAGTCCCTTCCATCAGAGTCACTAGGGATTGCCACATCTCTTTGGCAGATTGGCAATGTATAAGATTTTGCAGCATTGAGTCATCGACTGCACTTGCGATAATATTTTTAGCTTTCTTGTCTAGGGAGACAAGTGCAATCTCGTCCTTATCCAAGTCCATCAACTTCTTTGGGACCTTTTTGGTTGGGTCTATTGTTGATGCAGTCATAGGAACATGCGGACCTTCTTACACAATCATTAAGATCCGGGGATCTTCTGCTTCCATGAATAACTTAACTCGTTCCTTTCATATAGGGAAATTGTTCTTGGTGCAGATAGGGAGCTTAGCAAAATCCTTGGTCTTACTCATGCTTGATACTTCTCTGGAGACAACTTGGTGAGGATTAGATCAAGGTGTTAACCTTTTAACGATCAACCTCCCTCTGATACCAATTGAGAGAACTAAGTTGTCAACCTAAATCACCTAGAGGGGGGTGAATAGGTAAAATGCGTGCCAAATGCGGAATATAAAAAATTAACACAGCACAGATAAGTAATCAAGCAATCACACAGACGACAAGAGATTTATAGTGGTTTCCCAATCTTGGGTACGCCCACTTTCCTCACCGATTTAGCAAATCACTAGACTCGGCTACTCCACTATCTCGGATTGCAAACCAACCCTACACCTCGGAATTATGTTCCTACAAAACTCGATCCCAAACGGATCTACACTTGGAAGATAAAACTTCCTACCACTCGGAGATAGATCTCCTACAATGAAATTTGTTTGAAAAGAAAAACACAAACAATAATTAGCACAGATCTGGATCTTTGACTTTATCTTCTTCTTGAGAGCTTTTCGGTTTGAACAAAAAAAGTTGAAGAAGACTTGAGAAAGATCCACGATTCTGAGATCTGGAATCACCACGATCAAGAAAATAAATCAGAGACGATGAAGCACGGAGAGATCAGATGATTCTTCTTGAGTCTGGATCGCTTGAGAATTAGAGATCGATAGCTGCGGCAGAGAGAAGATGATCCAGAGATTCTTCCGAAAACTTTGATGGCGGCGGATGGAAAGATTAGGGTTTTCGGGATTTTCTCTTTTTTAAAAATAATCTCTGTAAACGCGTGTATTTAGTCAAGTCTGAAAAGACCTATTTATAGGCGGTCTCCAACGGTCATAAGCATAATTAAGGATGACACGTGGACCAATCAGAAAGGACTTTTTGAAAATACACAAAGAAACTTGACTTAGAGAAATTCAGGAATTCGAATAGATACACTCGAGAGACAGAGACATACTCGAGTAAGAGGTTACATACTCGACTGGATATGAGGGATATACTCGAGTATAAAGATAGAAATTACTCGAGTGCTGCAGGGATCAATACTCGAGTTAATTAGAGAACCTACTCGAGTATGAGCAAATATACTCGAGTATAAACACTTGGAAAAATTTCTCAAATAAAATTTGAAGAGCTACTCGAGTATAAGAGTTTGATATACTCGAGTATGGGGAAGATAGACTACTCGAGTATCTTAGGAAAACTACTCGAGTGATCACTAACCTACTCGAGTATGAAAATCAATCTACTCGAGTACAGAGTTACTTACTCGAGTATTTCAGAGAACTACTCGAGTATGTGGACTTAGAAAGTTTCTAGGATAAGAAGTCCAGATCTACCCGAGTTCAAACAGAACGCTTACTCGAGTAACTAACCATCTACTCGAGTATAAGGTATCACTAACTCGAGTGAAAGAAAATCTACTCGAGTATAAGCTTTCATACTTGAGTATATAGAGAATCCACTCGAGTAAGTAGCCCAACCTACTCGAGTACAAACTCACTTACTCGAGTATACCAAAGAAGTACTCGAGTATGTGGACTTAGAAAATTTCTTCTGAGATAGACTTCAATACTCCATAGGTCCAAGTGCATGTTGATGAAGTGTGTCCCAATAGAGAGGCAATACATGAGCCAACACCTTGGATCACACAATAAGGAATTACATTGTATGGTCTTGTGTTTGGTGGCCCATTATAGACTGACATTGGTCTACACTTGGCAATAAGAACCTGCACACATATAACTCAAACACAATATCAAATACACCTTAATTCATCTTAGTTAAAGGTCTGACTTCCTACAAATCTGAGGTATTGTGGAGACAAATCCCAACAATCTCCTCCTATTTATAGAAGTCAGCATCCTCTACACTAAGGTGAATTACTTAGAGTAAAAAGAACAACTAAATATATACTGAAAAAAAATGAAACAGGAATAATAAAGATGGTCATAATTAGAATCAAATATATATATAGAAATGATTTCAAAAGATTAAATGTCCATATCCACATCCTCATTCACTCAAGAAGGGGCTCCTCTATGCAGTCTTTCTCTTTTAAGCTCTTGCCTCTCCAGGTAGCTGAAAGGTTTGGAAAAATAGGTCTTGGGCCTTGGAGGAGCAGCTGGATTGTTATATCCCCAATTTCTGTCATGCAATCTTATTTTGATTTGAGATACATCATACGCTTTCCATTCTGCGTTGCTATAGTAGTGATCTCTATTTTCACCAAAATCTGTTACCAGCTTCAAGGTATCAAGGATAAGAGACTCGGAGTTAGGACTCCAAACTTCTGCATGAACAACTTCTGGTCTACCTTCTGTATCTGGGGCAGGCTCTCTCCTTGGTGCAGAACGGCTAGCAGAAGCGCTGTCACCATATTTCCTTTTCTTTCTAGGGGCACCCTGAGAACTTGGAGGAAACTCATCTTGCCACATATCAGCATAAGAAAGAGGAGGCTCAGTCATGTCACCAATAGGTCTAGGTGAGAAGACTGGCACATACTCTGGAATGTTGGCCTGAGCTGGAAAGTTAGCGTGATCTGGAGCACCTGAGGGAGGATGTTCTTCAAGAGGATCTAGGACCTTTGGAATAATGGTAGGGTTAAGTTGGGAGTTGGGAAAGTTCTGATTATACACCCATATAGCAGTGTCATAGATATAGAATTTTACAGATTGAAGTTGAGCAAGGATGTCTGCTTTCATTTCTTTGACTAGACTATCCACAGATGCTGAGATTGTTCAGATATTTTTTCAACTTGTTCTTTGAGTATCTTCTCCCCCTTGGTGATATCTACTGAGAGTTGGGCAATTGCTTCATCTCTAAATGTTCCAACTTCCTCACAAACTTTCATAACATTCACGGTAGCATCCTTGTCCAATTGAATCTGATTATTTTCAACTGTTTCAGCTTGATCTTTGAGTACACCTATACTGGTGATAGTATGATCTAGGGCTTTGCCACCAAACTGAAATAGTCTCTTGAGCTCATCAGTGTTTGCTTGAATTTCAGCAAAGCCTCTACTCATCTCAATTTCAAGAGTAGAGATCTTGTTGTTTACTGATGCCAGAGAATCATCGAAGTATTTTCTCTGTTCACGGAACATTTACCAGATCTGACTGACTAAATCTGAGGAGCTAGAGGGATCTGAGGCTAAGGCAGAGGCTGAGGGAATAGGAGCAACCCAGGGGGGAATTTCAGTAATCACAACTGAGCTTTCAGCTCTCTTGAAGGGCGGTATCACAACTGAATCTTCTGTATTGATGAAAGAGGGAAAAGAGAAGTCTAGTGTCCTCAGAGGAGCATCCATTGGTTCTAGAGACATGTCCTCGTCATCAGACAGTAGATTAATCTCTGGCTGACCTTGCTGTTTATCAGGGGACTGAGCAGGAGAGGTAGGGGGTACCTTTGCAGGGGAGGGAGAAGGATCCTTTGCAGGGGAGGGAGAAGGATCCTTAGCAGGGGAAGGAGAAGCTGGAGAGTGATCCTCAGGAGATAGCATAACTGAATCATCTTGAAACACTGGAGCATCGGACCTGAGTTCATCAATCAGTCTGTTAATATCTTCAGCAGTAGAGAGAAGGTTTTCTTGAGCTTGAACTTCTGAGGTGAGATCTTCTGGAGGTGGAGAAGGAGGAGGAGTAGGATCTTGGATCAGATCTTGCTGAGAAGATTCTTCTGAAGCTTTGTGCTGAAGATTAGATGAGGCAGGCTACCCCTCAACTATTGCACCCGAGGTGGTAATAGTGTGATGTAAAGGAGGAGATGGAATCCTGTCATCTGAGACAAGGGGCTCTCTGGGCTCATCTTCTGAGGTAACAGCTGCTTTTGAGGCTTGAGTAGTGTTGAGGAGTTTGATTTCAAATCTTTGGATTGAGAGGATGGATACTTTCTTCATATGATGGAGGGGAGTGCCTTTAGTGATGGCGACGTTGCTGATGCGGCCGTTGATCCCCGACATAGAAAGTTCGTGGATTGGGACGGTCGTTGCCGCAAGCTTGAAGATGAGAGTCTACCACGACGTTTCTTTGCCAACGCCGCAACGTTCTTCGCGAACGCCGCTACATATTTTGCACGACGTCTGCCGCTGCCATTTTAAATAAAATATATAATTATAAATTAAATAATTATAATTATATATTTTTATTTCATCATTTATTATTATGTCCTATTTTATTATTTCATTTCAAATATGATGGGTGCTTATAACCATCAAGAGTATCTTTTATTTCATGCATGTTTTATTTTATTCATATTGTATGCATTATATGTTAGATTGTTTTCCTATTTTATGAATGGTGGAGATTGAGTGGTGTAGCCTAAATAAGGCCTATATTGTTTTCCTATTTCATATATGGTGAAGAATGAAAAAGAAAACCTAAGAAATTCAAAGTGAATTTTTCCCCCCTCTTGGCAATTTTCGGCCTCCTCTTTCTTCTCCCCTCTCTTGGCCGCCGGCCACATCTCCTTCACCTCTCTATCTCGGCCTCCTTTCCTCCTCCCTCCTCCTTCTCCAAGATCGTTTCCGGCCACCCTCCTCCTTTTTCCCAAAACTCGAGCAGCCTCCTTCCACAAAACTGCCGACCACCACATCTCTCCCCTAGCCGCCACCCCCCATCATATTGAGAAAATTATTTTCTCATCACCTTTTCTCTCTCTCCCTATATAATTACTGGACTTTTCAAGGAACTCCCTCTTCTAGGGTTTTGCGAAGGAAGACGGCTTGCGTTTTCATCATCCGGCGCGGAATCGTGGAGTTGTGTGGGAATAGAATCTACCACCGTCGTGTGTGCATCCTCCACCCATCTCGTGGACGGAATTCTCGTGGGATTTTGGGTAACGATTTCCTATACCATCTCTCGTGTGATTCTTTCTAAACTATTGTGAGTTTTGGTGGAAACAGAAGGCTAGTATTTGGTCCTGATTTATATTGAATATTGTGCTTAATTAAAATCTAAATTTTCAAGCCTAAATCATCCGAATATTCTCATGAAAATTGGAATGGGTAAGCAACCCTCGTATTAACTAATTTTTGGGGATTATTTTGGACTTAGTTTTAAAATCACTTATTTAGTCCGGATATTCTTGTATTGGTCTTGTGAATGTTTGCGCGTAACTTAGTTTGATTTGCTAATTGTCGAATCTAAAAACGCGTAGTTTAATCCGCCGAAACCATGAGCCTGCATCAATTTGGTATCAGAGGGAGGTTCTCTTCAATTTCCTAATTGGCACTCCTCCCCCTCTCAAAATTTAAAAATTCAAATTTCAAATTTAAAATTTCCAGTTTCGAATTTCAAATTTCGAATTTCAAAATTAAAAATTCAAATTTTGAAATTTCAAATTTCAAATTTCGAATCTCAAAATTCAAAATTAAAATTTCAAATTTCAAATTTCAAATTTCAAATTTCAATTTCAAATTTCAAATTCCCACGTTTATCCTCCCACTAGAATTGAGGCACCTACTTATGACGGTTTAGGGTATCCCCAAAATTTTAGAGACTGGATTAAAGGATTAGAAAATTATTTTAGGTGTCATGTATGGGACGACCACCAAAAGGTTAACATAGCCCGAGATCGATTAGTAGGTCGAGCCCGCGTGTTTTGGCTAAACGAAGAGCGTCGTGTTGGTAGTTATAAACATGTTTGGCCGGCAATGCGTAGCCTACTCTCGGATCAATTTGATCCCGCCTATCTCCGCACTACTAACACCAAGCCTGTAAGTGAGTATCATTGTGGAACTAGACCCGTAACTATTCATAGGAGTTACCCTATGCCTCAGGTTAGATCATTTCCCCACAATGATAGGACTACACCTAGTGTGCCTAATTCCACTCCTAGGGAAAGTACGCAGCCTAAACCCAATATTTTTGAATCAAAAAATGTTACTACTAGGGTTATGCCTCTATTAGCCTCAATGAATAAGCCCAATGAGATAGTGACTGTTACCTCTGAGGATGCTGATGTTGATATACTATCTCTGGATTTTGAGGATGACCCCATAGGTGATAGTATTCTGACATGTTCGCTAGTGCCTGACGATTCTGAGGTGTCTGAGTCTGAGGGAATCCCTAGTGATTTAGAAGACGATGTATGGGATGATTACGTACCAATCTGTGAGAGTATTGTGAAGCCTATTATTTGCCCTACTAGCGCTGTGACTGTTCACCCTAGTATTGAGAGCCCTCTCCAGGCTATGATCCCCATCGTATTAGAGCCTACGATTACACATGCTGAGATTATATCTGAGTTACCTGAGGAGTCTGACTGTGTGGATGTCCCCATTATTATTGTGGATGAGTTACCATGTGAGGGAAGGGTTATTTTGGACGATTCTGTTGTTGTACACCCGGATGAGAGTACTTTGATGTCATCACCGTTGGGTGAAATTTCTACTGATTTTAATTTTATCTCGGGCTTGATTTTACCGACCCTTCCCCCTACTTATTTACCCACAGATGTTGACCTTTTAGGACGAGGAACCAGAATACCTAGTTTGAGTTATGGTGTCACGCCCATTTTATCTCCTACTTTGACGTTGACGCAACGTGTAGATATTACTATGTTAAGCGCACTAGTATTTAGACTTTTCACCGCACCTCATAGGAATGACTACACGTCACTTTTGCCTGCTCATTTTTCTATGTGTCCGTCTACGGTTCCGTACCCTACTATGACTGATTCTGATTTGTCGGCAATTGTGCCTCTGGATGTGGTGTCCCATAGATATACTTATATACCACACCCGGTCGCACGCATTTACCCACCGCCTTTTGATGACCCTTATTTACACATGTTTGTGACTATAGTTGGGTCTCTTGAGTTGTCTCGCTCGCACATCTTTTCACATTCGAGAGCGTCCAATTCTATTGTATGTGATGAGCGGTTCACCTTGGCATGTCTTCGTGCCAAGCGTGAAAATATTAAAATTAAAATTAAGACTACTGTTTTGGAGCCCATGAAATTCTTCCCTGATTTGAAAGCTCTCGTGCCACCTGACTTAACCCCCTTATCCTCCGTATTTGGGTCTAGTCATGTAGCACATGGATTCTCTCCTCATGTGTTCTGGACGTTAGTATATCACCTTAAGTTATGTCGTACACACTTCCACTCCTTTTTGAGACTGTCCGACGCTAGAGCTAGTGATTTGGGTTTAGTCTGGTCAGTCCCCGAGCGGATACCTTCGGTCTCCGTTAATAAATTAATATGTAGGAACGCCGACCCATCCAAAATTATGAAGAACGTCGGATTTTATGCTTTTATTCTAGATTTTTATATAGCACAGAGTGTTTCACTTTATTTCAAGTTTCCGGACTTTTTACTGTACGTCTCTGTTCCACCTGAGTGCATTTCTCCATCGTTTCTTCCTACCACTAAATATTCTTTTGGGTTGGGGAGTGTTAGTACTGTCGTGTCTATTTTCCATGTTGACTCCTTGGTTCTTGAACCGGATGGTAAGATTCAAGTTTTATTTCTTTTGCTTGACACCCTTTCGAGTTTCCTCGAAAGTCTTGTTGTTTCTATGCCTGACAGGTTCGCCGTACTGATGGATGTTCATGCTACTACGACATGGATTGTGGGGCCAGATTTGCCCAATGTTGCTGCTGCTTTTGCTTGTTCCCCCCTCACGGGCCACTCATCGGAGATGAGTAATTTTGAGTGGGGGAGGATTGATGGCGACGTTGCTGATGCGGCCGTTGATCCCCGACATAGAAAGTTCGTGGATTGGGACGGTCGTTGCCGCATGCTTGAAGATGAGAGTCTACCACGACGTTTCTTTGCCAACGCCGCAACGTTCTTCGCGAACGCCGTTACATATTTTGCACGACGTCTGTCGCTGCCATTTTAAATAAAATATATAATTATAAATTAAATAATTATAATTATATATTTTTATTTCATCATTTATTATTATGTCCTATTTTATTATTTCATTTCAAATATGATGGGTGCTTATAACCATCAAGAGTATCTTTTATTTCATGCATGTTTTATTTTATTCATATTGTATGCATTATATGTTAGATTGTTTTCCTATTTTATGAATGGTGAAGATTGAGTGGTGTAGCCTAAATAAGGCCTATATTGTTTTCCTATTTCATATATGGTGAAAAATGAAAAAGAAAACCTAAGAAATTCAAAGTGAATTTTTCCCCCCTCTTGGCAATTTTCGGCCTCCTCTTTCTTCTCCCCTCTCTTGGCCGCCGGCCACATCTCCTTCACCTCTCTATCTCGGCCTCCTTTCCTCCTCCCTCCTCCTTCTCCAAGATCGTTTCCGGCCACCCTCCTCCTTTTTCCCAAAACCCGAGCAGCCTCCTTCCACAAAACTGCCGACCACCACATCTCTCCCCTAGCCGCCACCCCCCATCATATTGAGAAAATTATTTTCTCATCACCTTTTCTCTCTCTCCCTATATAATTACTGGACTTTTCAAGGAACTCCCTCTTCTAGGGTTTTGCGAAGGAAGACGGCTTGCGTTTTCATCATCCGGCGCGGAATCGTGGAGTTGTGTGGGAATAGAATCTACCACCGTCGTGTGCGCATCCTCCACCCATCTCGTGGACGGAATTCTCGTGGGATTTTGGGTAACGATTTCCTATACCATCTCTCGTGTGATTCTTTCTAAACTATTGTGAGTTTTGGTGGAAACAAAAGGCTAGTATTTGGTCCTGATTTATATTGAATATTGTGCTTAATTAAAATCTAAATTTTCAAGCCTAAATCATCCGAATATTCTCATGAAAATTGGAACGGGTAAGCAACCCTCGTATTAACTAATTTTTGGGGATTATTTTGGACTTAGTTTTAAAATCACTTATTTAGTCCGGATATTCTTGTATTGGTCTTGTGAATGTTTGCGCGTAACTTAGTTTGATTTGCTAATTGTCGAATCTAAGAACGCGTAGTTTAATCCGCCGAAACCATGAGCCTGCATCATTTAGATAAATCAAACACTGTAGGATTAATCTCATGGAGGAGGAGTGAGATAATCCTGGCATAGCTTGGTTTTTTCACACTTTCTCTGATTTTGTCCAGTATCATAATTCCAAACTGGAATTTCTTCCGGCAGACTATGGCTTGCATAACGTCAAAAAGATTTTGGGAAATTTCTCTGAGGGAATAGGTTTTGCATAGAAGAACTTTGGAAATCACATCCACAAGAAATTTGACCTCTGAATTGTAATCTGCAAGGCGGAACGAATATGCTTCATACGGGTTTGTTCCACAGAAGAAGCTTGTTCTGTCGGAATCTTTAGGAGTCAGATCATCTTCTTCATCCACCACTGGCAATTTTAGCAGAGTAGCTAAGGAAGTTTTGTCCAGACGGATTTTGATCCCACTGACCTTGGATTTTAGAACTGTACCATTGCGCTTAACCTTCAGATTTTTGTAGAATTCCTCGACTGCAGGGAAAATGACTTTGCACGGTGTTTGGAGGATGAACGAGAGTCCGGCGGTGTCAAACAGAATTAGCAGGTTTCGGAAATCATCGGAGAGGTCGACTATACCTTTAGGGTCGAGCTCTGAGCCGATTCCGATCTTAGAGGAGGGAGCCATCGGCGATTCTGGAGTATGGAAGAGACAAAAATGACAGAGCTCTGCGGGTTACGGAATATGAAGCGACGACGGCTACTCGGGAGAATGAGGAGTGGAAAGGATTTCCGATTTTTCTAAATATATATATATGACCCTAATTAGGTTTAAGTAGGAGTGATAAGGATAAAATCATACATGTTACGGAGCGGCAAACACTTTGGTGCGAATAAGAAAAAGAAAGGAGATTTTCAAATTACTTATTGCCGTATACTCGAGTATATTTCGCCATACACGAGTATGAGATGGAGTATACACGAGGATGAGATGGAGTATACACGAGTATGAGATGGAGTATACACGAGTAGGTCGAGTACATACACGAGTAGATTACCAACTACTCGAGTATGGAAATTTTGTTACTCAAGTATTTTCCGTTTACTCATGTATAAGTCTCTATATACTCGAGTATATTATTTTGAAGGACGATTTGCATGGGAGAATTTTACTGCCACTGATATCTTCAACTCTAAGCCTGTCTTTGAATCCACCATCACTATTCCTCTTTGTTGAGCAGCCCGAGTTCCGTTTTTAAGAATGAAAACTTGGACTCCTCCAGCGGTTTGGTGAATATATCGGTAACTTGCCTGTCTATGGAGACATATTGTAGATCTATGTCTCCGTTTTCCACATGCTCCCGGATGAAGTGATATCGAAGCTCTATGTGCTTTGTCCGGCTGTGGGAGACTGGGTTGTTGGCGATTGCTATTGCGCTGGATGAGTCGCAGAACAGAGGAACGTTCTAGAACTTCATGTTATAGTCTTCAAATTGATTCTTGATCCATATAAGCTGTGCACAATAGCTGCCTGCAGAGATATACTATGATTCAGTCGATGAGATAACTACACAGTTCTGCTTCTTACTGCTCCGGGAAATAAGTCTCCTTCCGAGAAATTGGCAAGTTCCGGAAGTACATTTCCTATCGTCTTTGCTTCTTGCAAAATCTGCATCTGAAAATCCAATTAGTTCACTATCATTACTTCTTGGGTACCATAAGCCAAGATTTGGTGTACCTTTGAGGTATCTCAAGATTCGCTTTGCAGCAATGTAGTGAGATTCCTTAGAGTTCACCTGAAATCTAGCACATACACATGTGGAAAACATTATGTCTGGTCTACTTGCGGTAAGGTAGAGCAAGGACCCAATTATGCTTCTGTACTTGGTTTCATCAAAAGGTTTCCCTTTCTCATCCTTATCCAGAGACATAGCTGAGGCCATTGGATTCCTCATAGAGGTTGCATTCTCCATTCCGAATTTCTTAAGTAGCTCTTTGGTGAACTTGGTCTGTGAGATGAAGATTCCATCCTCAGATTGTTTAACTTGAAGCCCTATGAAATACTTCAGCTCTCCCATACTGCTCATTTCAAACTTCCCTTGCATAAGTTTAGAAAACTTCTTGCAGAGGTTGTTGTTTGTAGAGCCAAAAATAATGTCATCGACTTAGATTTGCACTAACAAAATCTTGCCTTTTATTTCCCTAAGAAATAATGTCTTGTCTATCTTTTCTCTTGTGAACTTGTTTTCAAGAAGAAAGGTAGACAGCGTTTCATGCCAAGCTCGAGGAGCTTGTTTAAGACCATATAAGGCTTTTTGCAGTAAATAAACATGATTAGGAAAAGTTGAGTCAACGAAACCTTGCGGTTGCTCTACATACACTTCTTCCTTTATGTCACCATTCAGGAAGGCGGACTTGACGTCCATCTGATAGACGGTAAAGCCCTTAAGTGCAGCGTAGGCAAGGAATAGCCTGATCGCCTCCAGTCTTGCCACTGGAGCATATGTTTGGTCAAAGTCGATTCCTTCTTCTTGACGATAGCCCTTGGCGACAAGTCTGGCTTTATTCTATATAATTGTTCCATCTTCGTCCATCTTGTTTCTGTAGACCCATTTTGTCCCAATGATGTTCTTCCTCTTGGGTCTAGGGACAAGTGTCCAAACTTTGCATCGTTTGAACTGATTCAGCTCATCTTCCATGGCTAGAATCCAGGATGCGTCGGAGTTGGCTTCCTCAAATTTCTATGGTTCAACCTGTGAAAGAAAACTTAAGTGTAAATTTTCGTTAGTTGTACCTCGACGAGTTCTGACGCCATCCCGAGGATCTCCTATGATTTGGTCTAAGGGATGATCCTTCACGTGTATGAACTCTAGAGTACTTGCATCTGGGATCTCTTCAGCCACTGGAGTTGCATCTTCAGCTGGGATATGTTCTTCATCTTGATCATCTACCTCTCCAATAGGGGTTGTAGAAGTGATCTTGATGAACATCTCATCTTTATCTTGAGTAGGTTCATCCAAGCTGAGTTCCTTCGTCTTTGTACCTGCATCTTCAATAGGTATACTAGAAGAGTTTCTTTGCAGCAGACTCGTCTCATCAAATATAATGTGTACCGACTTTTCTACCACCAGAGTTTTTCTATTAAATACTCTATAGGCCTTACTATGGCTACTATAACCTACAAAAATACCTTCAAAGCTTTTCTCGCTAAACTTGGTAGTGTGATACTTGCCGTTGTTAAGTACGAAGCACTTACAGCCAAAGATTCTAAAATATGAAATGGTTGGTTTCCTGCCTTTTAGAAGTTCGTAGGGAGTCTTATCATGGTTCTTGTTGATGAGAGCTCGATTTTGCACGTGACAAGCGGTGTTGACGGCTTCAGCCACAGAAATAGTCTGGAAGTGAGGCATCACTCAACATAGTCAGGCAAGCCTCTATGAGTGTTCTGTTCCTTCTCTCAGCTACTCCATTTTGCTGTGGAGTGCGAGGAGAGGAAAACTCATGAAAGATACCTTGACTTTCGCAGAATTCTGCCATGGCTCCAGACTTGAATTCCATTCCATTGTCACTTCTGATTTTGACTACGGAATAGTTGTATTCATTCTGGATTTGCCTAACAAAACTAGTGACAGTACTGAAGGTATCTGACTTGTGTTTCAGAAAGAACACCCACGCAAAGCGTGAGTAATCATCCACAATAACCAACGTATATTCCTTACCTCCCAAACTTCTAACTTGTAGTGGACCAAACAAGTCCATATGGAGAAGCTTTAAGCTTCTATTGGAATCCTTGCCTATTATGCTTTTAAATGAACTCCTTGTTTGCTTTCCTTTGATACAGGCGTGACAAAGACTGTCTGTAACGCACTTGACATTAGGTGCATCACGTACTAAGTTTTGAGAGAATAGTTTATTAATAGTTTTGATATTAATATCTGCTAGTCTCTTGTGCCATTTGTTAGCAAGAGATGCACTACTTTTTGATAAAAAACACAGTGGTGTGGAAGAGTCTATACAAATGAAATTAAAACAGAAAATATTTCTGCTTCGAGTGCCTGATAAAACTGTTTCCATGTTGTCAATCGATTTTATCAAACACTTGTCAGCATGAAATTCAACCACGTATCCTCTGTCGCATAGTTGGCTTATGCTGATGAGATTGTGTTCCAATCCTTCAACATAGGCTACATCCGAAAAGGATATGCTACCGTTAGTAATCATACTGTAGCCTTTAGTTATTCCTTGATCTGAACCTCCAAAGATGACCTTTGGTTCGTTGCAGACTGAGGTGAAGTTCTGGAGTAGGCTCCTTGTCCCGGTCATGTGCCGAGAACATCCACTGTCTAAGTACCAGATTGGCATTTTGGTGGTCTTTGGACATACCTACAATTACAATCACATAGCCTTACGAACCCAAACAAGTTTGGGTCCTTGGTCTCGAGTTAGAATACTCCCCCTACGAGCATTAGCCTCATGAGTGGTCATTCTCACATTGCTAACTTGAGGGGTTGTAGCATTTCTAGGATTGAACCAACAATCGATGGCAAAATGACCAATTCTGCCACAACACCAACAGTCGAACCTGTTGTATCTTTTACTAGTGTATTCCTGCTTGATTTTCTAAAGTGATGGTCTAGCAGGAACTTCACTCTTGGAGGAGGAAGCTTCATGATGGTGGCAGCTACATGAAGTCTTCTCCTTCATAGGCTTTTCCACAATAGGTTTTACCTTTGCTGTCTTCTTGATGTTATGACCATGAGCATATGGTCCATAGTTCTGAAGTTGAATCTCTTCATAAGGTGCCTTGAAGATGCTCTCGTAAAAGTTACGAGGACGAGTCCAACCTTGGTATCTTGACTTAGGCTTCTCGGGGATCGGCCTAGAGAAGTGTCCATAGGTGGACTCATAGTCGAATTCGTTCGTAGGAAAGATAACTTTCTTGAACAATACTGGTTCCAAGGGAGCTTTCCCTTTTACTTCAGCTAGAGCCTTCTGGGCAGCCTTATTCTTTCTCTTGGCCTTATTTCTCCTAGAAGATCTACTAGAAGCACCAATGTGGCCTATACCAGCACCCTTGGCCTTAGCTGAGAACTCAGCAATGAGTGGAAGAACTGTCTTAGGCTTGGAGAAACTCTCAACAAGTTTCTTCTCAGCCTTGAGTTGTTGTTCCAATTCTTTGATGATTTCATCTTTAAGTTCGAGGTGCTTGAGAGCTTGATTGTATTCTTCCATAGCAGCATCGAAGTTCTCTTGAAGAGAGTTAGTCTTGGTGACTTCTTCTCTGAAGCTGCTCTCACTAGTCTGTAGAGATTTTATCTCTTTGGCTTGAGTTTTCACGAATCTGCGACATTTTTCGTAAGCCGTGAGTAACTCCTTATATTGTCCCATGAGTTCAGATTCATCCTCAGAGGAATAGCCCTCTTGCTCATTATCATCATCAGATTCAGAGAGAGGAGTGTGAGATTTTACCTCCCCAGTGAACTGGGGGACTTGTTCATCATCAGAGTGAGCCATGAGCTCGAAGTAGGCTTCCTCTTCTTCACTCGACTCAGATGAGCCGGAGTTGCTGAGAGTTTTGCTCTTCTTGGATAATAAGCTCTTCTCTGTCCTCTTCTTGTGGTATGAGGATTTCTTTTCCTCTCTTCTGCCACCTTCTTTCTTCTTGTGAGGGCAGTCCGCGATGACGTGACCTGGCTTATTACAACAATAGCAAACGATGTCAGTTGAAACTTGTTTGTTCTGTTTGGAGTTATACCTGTCATGGCTACTTGAGCCATTCTTTCGCTGATCACCGTCATGTCGTGATCTTTTGTATGAGGCATCCTTGCCTCTCTATTGCTTCTTTTTATTCAAGAATTTCTTGAACTACCGCGAAAGCAATAAGAACTCTCCTTCAGATAGTTCTGAGCCTGAGGTGCTTTGCTTGGAGCCTTCTTCTTCACTTACTTCTTGAGGAGATGCTGACGTGGCAGCTTTGGCCTTCCTTGGACAATCAGCCTTTAAAGCAACCGACTTCTCTTTTGAGGAGAAGCGACTTTTCTCTTCTTCGGCTTTTCTGGAGTTGATCTGCAGTTCATAGGACATCAAATTGCCAAATAGATTCGGTGGATCTGTCTCTGCTAGTCTGCCAAACTCTCGGATGCCAAAGACTTTGTTGTCCCATTCTTTGGTGAGAAATCTCAGAAACTTATCATTCAGCTCCCCATTAGTAAAGACTCGGCTATACACTCTCAGTCCATTGACTATCTTAAAGAAGTTTTCAAATGTGTCAGCTATGGGTTCCTTGTGACCTAGTCGGAAGGCTTCATACTTCTGATTTAAGAGGGATCTCCGATCATTCCTAACTTCCTCAGTCCCTTCCATCAGAGTCACCAGGGATTGCCACATCTCCTTGGCAGATTGGCAATGTATAATATTTTGCAGCATTGAGTCATCGACTGCACTTGCGATAATATTTTTAGCTTTCTTGTCTAGGGAGACAAGTGCAATCTCGTCCTTATCCAAGTACATCAACTTCTTTGGGACCTTTTTGGTTGGGTCTATTGTTGATGCAGTCATAGGAACTTACGGACCTTCTTCCACTATCATGAAGATCCGGGGATCTACTGCTTCCATGAAGAACTTAACTCTTTCCTTCCACATAGGGAAATTGTTCTTGGTGCAGATAGGGAGCTTAGCAAAATCCTTGGTCTTACTCATGCTTGATACTTCTCTGGAGACAACTTGGTGAGGATTAGATCAAGGTGTTAACCTTTTAACGATCAACCTCCCTCTGATACCAATTGAGAGAACTAAGTTGTCAACCTAAATCACCTAGAGGGGGGTGAATAGGTGAAATGCGTGCCAAATGCGGAATAAAAAAAAATTAACATAGCACAGATAAGTAATCAAGCAATCACACAGACAACAAGAGATTTATAGTGGTTCCCCAATCTTGGGTACGTCCACTTTCCTCACCGATCTAGCAAATCACTAGACTCGGCTACTCCATTATCTCGGATTGCAAACCAACCCTACACCTCGGAACTATGTTCCTACAAAACTCGATCCCAAACGGATCTACACTCGGAAGATAAAACTTCCTACCACTCGGAGATAGATCTCCTACAATGAAATTTATTGGAAAAGAAAAACACAAACAACAAATAGCACAGATCTTGATCTTTGACATTATCTTCTCCTTGAGAGCTTTTCGGTTTGAACAGAAACAGTTGAAGAAGACTTCAGAAAGATCCACGATTCTGAGATCTGGAATCACCACGATCAAGAAAATAAATCAGAGACAATGAAGCACTGAGAGATCGGATTATTCTTCTTGAGTCTAGATCGCTTGAGAATTAGAGATCGATAGCTGCGGCAGAGGGAAGACGATCCAGAGCTTCTTCCGAAAACTATAATGGCGGCGGATGGAAAGATTAGGGTTTTCAGGATTTTCTCTTTCTAAAAATAATCTCTGTAAACGCGTGTATTTAGTCAAGTCTGAAAAGACCTATTTATAGGCGGTCTCTAACGGTCATAAGTATAATTAAGGATGACACGTGGACCAATCAGAAAGGACTTTTTGAAAATACACAAAGAAACTTGACTTAGAGAAATTATGGAATTCGAACAGATACACTCGAGAGAAAGAGACATACTCGAGTAAGAGGTTACATACTCGAGTGGATATGAGGGATATACTCGAGTATAAAGATAGAAATTACTCGAGTGCTGCAGGGATCAATACTCGAGTGACTTAGAGAACCTACTCGAGTATGAGCAAATATACTCGAGTATAAACACTTGGAAAAATTTCTCAGATAAAACATGAAGAGCTACTCGAGTATAAGAGTTTGATATACTCGAGTATGGGGAAGATAGACTACTCGAGTATCTTAGGAAAACTACTCGAGTGATCACTAACCTACTCGAGTATGAAAATCAATCTACTCGAGTACAGAGTTACTTACTCGAGTATTTCAGAGAACTACTCGAGTATGTGGACTTAGAAAATTTCTAGGATAAGAAGTCAAGATCTACTCGAGTTCAAACAGAACAGTTACTCGAGTAACTAACCATCTACTCGAGTATAAGGTATCACTTACTCGAGTGAAAGAAAATCTACTCGAGTATAAGCTTTCATACTTGAGTATATAGAGAATCCACTCGAGTAAGTAGCCCATCCTACTCGAGTACAGACTCACTTACTCGAGTATACCAAAGAAGTACTCGAGTATGTGGACTTAGAAAATTTCTTCTGAGATAGACTTCAATACTCCATAGGTCCAAGTGAATGTTGATGAAGTGTGTCCCAATAGAGAGGCTATACATGAGCCAACACCTTGGATCACACAATGAGGAATTACATTGTTTGGTCCTATGTTTGGTGGCCCATTATAGACTGACATTGGTCTACACTTGGCAATAAGAACCTGCGCACATACAACTCAAACACAATATCAAATACACCTTAATTCCTCTTAGTTCAAGGTCTGACTTCCTACAAATCTGAGGTATTGTGGAGACAAATCCCAACAATGCGCCAAGTATCACAGTGATACTCCCCGAATTCATTGAGTATCACTAGCAAAACTCGCCGAATTCGACGAGTATCCCATGCGATACTCGCCGAGTGTGTCAGGCCAAATGTCGACACTCTGGAATTCTCTCTAAGGCATATTCTACGTATATTATCATCATATTCGGTGAGTATCAATTCGATATTCGACAAACCTCACCGAAAATGACTTGTTTTTTTTCGATTATTTTTCTCTGGTTCGGAATCCGTCGACTATGCACAGTAATTGCTAGGGTTTGTTTTTGGAAAATATTTAATGGCCGTTACTTCGAATCTTCCTATATATATAATAGGGTGAATTTTAAAATCAAGGATCTTACCCTAATTAATTCTTAATTTCAAAAGCTTCCAAATGAATCAAACCTGTCAGCCGCTCCTCACGCCGTTTTCGCTATTTCTCTTCCGATCCACCGCGACTTTGTTCGATCGTCTTCTTAAATGACTTCTTTGACTGGATCATGTCTTCTCTCAAGATCTATTCTACTCCAATCCAAGTTGGTTGAAGATCCAAAGTTAAAGATTCAAGATCCAAAGATTTCAAGTTTTTGAGTTCTCCAAGATTCAAGTTCATCCTTTCAAGAATGACGGATCAAGACTTGTAATCGTGTGTTATTTTGTAATATCATTTTAAATATTATAGGAGATTTTTCTTCGGGATTTGTAGATCCGTTTGTGGATCGAGAGAGTAGATATGGTTGTGGATCGAGGCTGTCGATCTAATTTGCGGATCGACTTGTAAGAGAGTTTGTTCTCCGAGTTGTAGGAGTGTCATTTGTCCGCCATCCGGTAAGAAGAGGTCAAGCGACGAATGGATAAGTACTTTGACAAGCACGTCAGGGTCAAATTGTTAGCGAAAGAGGACTTGGTCCTGAAGAAGGTGGATGCAGTAGGGACGTCAGCGGCAGTGGGGAAGCTCAACCCCAATTGGGAAGGCCCGTATATCATATAGGAAGCTCTTAGGTCAGGGGGTACCATGTATGAAATGTGGAGGGAGAGACCATAAGTCACACCTAGAGTGGCAATGACTTGAAGTGTTCCTATCCTTAAAAATGTGTGTGTCCACTTCTTCAATAAACATGAAATCCTTTGATGCTCCAACTCTTTTGTAGATCGAGCTTGTTATTTAGGAAACTAAGTCCCAAGATGCTCCCGTTGCCAGGCTTCCGCCTAGTTGGCAGGGCTGGGGAGTGAAGGAAAGTATTCTAGCTCTAGGGTTAGGTCCCAAGACGGCCACGCTGTCAGGCTCCTACCTAGCTTGATGGGCCTGTGCCTCGAGTGACATCGTTATGACCCTGGAGGGCTAAGCTGGGAGGATGTTCAGCACCCGCCATCAGGCTTTCTCTTAGCTGATTGGGCCGGTGGTAGCACCCGGGGGTTGAGTGAAGGAAAGTATTCTTGCTCTGCGGTTAGGTCCCAAGACGCTCCCGCTATCAGGCTTCCACTTAGCTTGCAGGGCCCGGGCCTCGAGTGACATCATTATGACCATGGAGGGCTGAGACCGGAGGATGTTCAACACCTGCCGTCAGGCTTTCTCTTTGCTGATTGGGCCGGTGGTAGCACCTGGGGTTGAGTGGAGGAAAGTATTCTCTCTCTGGGTTAGGTCCTGAGACGCTCCCGCTGTCAGGCTCCCACCTAACTAGCAAGGTGTGGGACTCGAGTTATGTCGTTATGACCCTGGAGGGCTAAACCTAGAGGATCTTCAACACCCACCATCAGGATTTCACCTAGCTGATTGGGCTGGTGGTAGCACCTGGGGGTTGACTGAAGGAAAGTATTCTCTCTCTAGGGTTAGGTCCCGAGATGCTCCCGCTGTCAGGCTCCCACCTTGCTGGCAGGGCCCGAGCCTCGATTGAAGTCGTTATGACCCTGGAGGGCTAAGCCCGGAGGATGTTCAACACTGGCCATCAGGCTTTCATTTAGCTGATTGGGCCGGTGGTAGCGCCAGGGAAGAGGGTTATTTTTTCCTACAATAGTTATTTTTATAAGAAAGAACCCGGGAAGAGGGTTAGCTGGACAAGACCTCTCAAGAAGAAGAAGACTTCTCTGGAATAGGACAAGAACTACTTGAGAATGGCATTACCTCTCGAGAAACAAAACACTTCTCGAGAAAATTAGGGCTTCTAGAGTACTGAAATGAAATTCTCGAGAACAAAAGGGCAGTTCTCGAATACTGAAAAGAACCTCTCGAGAACTAGAGGGAAAATAACCCCACTCGACGAATTCTGGTTAGAGTTTGTCGAGTATAAAGGGAAATCCGATCAACCCATCATCGAGCGCAAATCGACGAATCATCGAGCATTGATTGATGATTCGTCGAGCGTTGATTGATGATTCGTCGAGCGTCGATCGAAGAATCGTCGATAGCCGATCGACGAATCGACGAGCGCCGATCGACGAATCGTCGAGCGCCGATCGACGCATCGTCGAGAGCCGATCGACGCATCGTCGAGCTCCCGATCGACGCATCGTCGAGCTCCGATCGACGCATCGTCGAGCTCCGCTCGACGCTTTTTCAAATCATAGACAGCACCCCCAAAAAAATCTCCCGCCTCTGATCGACGAATACCTACCCTTAAGGAGGGCTCCCCGAGAATCAAATCAAGCATAAGGCTTTAATATAATAATCACATTCAAATAGTTTAAACAAGGAAAATATGAGCTCAAAACAAGGGCCCAAACGCACGTTGAATTAAATGAATTTGACTGTGAAGACAACACTAGAATTTGATGCACCATTCTTGAGACACTAACATCAAATGCTTACACAAGAAAAAATCATCACAATGATCCAAACACGCGCCGAGACTCCAAAATGCTCAGAACGCAATAAAATTGGACAAGTCCAAAACCTCAAAACTTCATCCTTTTCAATCAAGGAAAAAACATTCAATCTAAATCAAAATCCCAAAAATCCTGTAAAACAAACCCAACGGACGCGAAAACGCACTAACGGTGCAGCGCCGTCAACGTGACGTAAAAAGTAACGCCTCAACTTCATAAATATGACGATACCAAACCAAATAATATTATCAGAAAATCGGGGGTGTTACAGTCACTCCCTCTAAAAGAAGTTTTGTCCCGAAATTTAACACAACTCCAAAATCAAACCGAAACGAGAAAATCAAATACTACCAAAAGCATGGAGACATACCAGAAACTACGGGAAGAGGTGTGGATGAGATTCCCACATCACTGACTCCAATTCCCACGTCGTGCTCTCGACGTCTTGATTTCTCCAAAGAATATTGACCATGGGGATGGTCTTTCTCCGTAACACTCAATCTTGAGATTCCAAAACACGGACAGGTTCTTCCACAAACGAAAGGTTGAGCGGATTCTTAGGTAGCGAGTCAAAGACTTGACGATTACTACGAACACACTTCCGCAACTAGCTCACATGGAACACATCATGGACACCACGGAAGGTAGCAGACAAATCCAATCTATAAGTTGACACTCCGATGCGCTCAAGAATTTGAAAAGGTCCCACAAAACAGGGGTCTAACTTATGGTTCCTTTCAAACCTTTTAACACCTGACAACGGAGAGACTTTCAGAAAAACCATGTCCCAAACATCAAACTCCAGATCAACCTTTCGTCAATTAACATATTTCTCATAACGCTCTTGTGTTATACAGAGATTTTCTCGAATATGAGTCACAACACAATTCATCTCTTCAAGGGCTTCCAAACCTAGTAGTGGTCTCTCACCAACCTCTGCCCAAAAAAAAGGTGTCCTACAACACCTTCCATACAAGGCCTCAAACGAGGCCATCTTCAGACTCTATGTATAACTATTATTATAAGCAAACTTCATGAGTCTGAGGCGTTCATACCAAGCACCACCATGATCCAATTTGCAACAACTGATCAAATCTTCCACAATTTGATTTACCCTTTCCATCTGACCATTTTGTCAGCGAATGATAGGCGGTGGAATACCTTAAATCGGTACACAATCCCTCTTGTAAACTCTTCCAAAAACGAGACGTAAATATTGAGTCTCGATCCGATATAATACTAACAGGCACTCCATGTAACCTAATGACTTCTTCGAGATATAACTAAGCTATCTTCATTATAGAATACCCAATCTTAAAGGCCACAAAGTGAGCACACTTAGTCTATCTATCAACTATCACCCAAACAAAATCGTGCCCACGGGGAGATTTCGGTAAACCGGTTATGAAATCCATAAAAATACTCTCCCATTTCCAACTTAGAATATCAAGCGGTGTCAGTTTACCACCAAACCTTCTGTGGTCTGTCTTAACACGCTGACACGTGTAACATTCTGACACCAGCTTCTCTATATCATTCTTCATTCCTGACCACCAAAAAATTTGCTTCAGATCTTTATACATTTTGGTGGAACAAGGATGGTAGGCAAGACTAGAACCATGAGCTTCATTACAAATTTTAGCCCTAATATCCCCAAAGCGGGGATACAAAATATACCACGATATTTTTGAGTATCTAACTCATCGAAAAAGAAATAAGGTAGCTCTCCCTTTTCAGTTATATTTCGGAGATGTAACAAATCGGGATTATCCTTCGAGTGCACTCTGGTAAGGGAAATCCAAGGGTGCTCTTCTGCTTCCAAACTAGAAGGAACAGTACTACTCCCAACTTCAATGTCCATCAACAAGAATTCTTCGATCAAGGACTGTACAGATAGATTGAAGATTTCGGCTGTCTTCCTACTCAAAGTATCAACTATTACGTTAGCCTTTCCCGAATGATAAAGAATCTCCACTTCATAATCGGCCACACACTCTAACCACCAACGCTGGTGCAAATTTAGCTCCTTCTGAGTGAACACGTACTTCAAAATCTTATGGTCTATTCAGATCTTGCACAACACATCATACAATAAATGTCTCCAAAGTTTCAGCGCATAAATTACAGCAGCAAACTCTAAATCATGCGGAGGATAGTTTCTTTCATGAATCTTTAATTGTCTTTGTTGGGTCTATTGCCCACAATGTCCTGGATTTGAGTGAAGACAATATTATGAATGACATACACATGTTTGTAGAGGACTATGATAGGTCAGGTTGCTTAAGTGACAATGTCTGGTAAACACTTACCTATGGTGTGGGATGACAGAAAACTGTCTAAGTCCACAGGCGTTGAGTCAAGATCAATCACTCAACACTAGATGACTTATAGCGCTGAGTGAAGCCTATATAGTCAAATCCAAGGCAGTGGCATGCCGAGAAAATGGCTAAGTTCACAGGCATTTAGTGAAGTCAACACACTCAACACCATACAATAAAAGTTTGTGAGATAGGTTATATTAGTTAAAGCCTGAAGTTTGAATGAGCTAAAATATGGCTAAGTCCATAGGCGTTGAGTGAAGTCAACTCATTCAACGCCATAATACTAAATAAAGAAAATTTGCTAAGGCAGAAAGCGTTTAGTGAGGCATGTTCACTCAATGCTCTCAACGCTTATGTTACTGAATAAGAAGAAATTTGGTTAAGGCAAAAAGCATTAAGTGGAGGTTACTGACTCAGTGCTATCAACGCCTAGTGTAGAAAGATTTTTGTCTAAGGGGTTTGGCATTGAGTGATGCTTACTCACTCAACGCCAAGCAGCTGAAAGCTGATAAAGCAAGATTGGCGTTGAGTGAAGCTGAATCACTCAACGCCTAGAATTACACTTAATACTTTAAATAGTATGGCGTTGAGTGAAGGTTACTCACTCAACGTCAAGAGATAGTGAATTTGTCTAAGTTTTTTGGCATTGAGTGATGCTTACTCACTCAACGCCTATTCTCTGATGCTCGATTTTGGCTAAGCCCACAGGTGCTGACGTCAACAAAATCGACAAAGTCAACTAAGGTCAAATCAGTTACGGTGAAGCTATACTACACGACAAAACTTGTTGTGAAGCTACTGTACGTCTTCTTACATTAAAGCAAGGCGAAGCTAGAAGCTGTAGGTGGGGCCCATTGATCTACAAGTGTCGTTGATTGGCGAACTACAAAAGGAAGAAAAAGGGCCTGGACAAAGACAACTTTTAGGGCATACTTTATTCAAAAAAAAGTTGAGCGGTCATCTTCATCTTCCTCGCCATTACTACTGGTGAAAAATCTTGAAGTTCTCCAGCAAGAAAAGTTCAGTTAGCTGTACAAGTCTCCAACTGCCACAACAGATTCAGAATCTATTCTGAAGAAGTAGAACCTTCGTCTTTTGGTAGGTTCAGTGGGCTGTTTGAAGACTCAAGATCAAAAGATCTTTAGACTTAAGTAACTAGTTCAAAAGTTTTCTTCTGAGTTCCTCAAGCAAATCCTTTCCCTGTTGTGAGGAGAGTAGGAGCAGGAAGTTTTCTGTTCAAGTGGTTGACATAGAGAAATTTTTCTGTGTCAAATTTAATTAAACTTTTTTCTCTTTATAAGATCCTTCTGGATCTGAGCTATAGGACATTTGGGTCTGAGGTAGGGCAAATTTTCCTGAGCTGTAGGAGAGTGAATCTCTCTGAGGTAGGTGAGTGTTAATCACTGAGTAGTAGGGCAGTATTGTCTGAACTGTAGGAGAGTGTATCTCTCTGAGCTGTAGGAGAAAGCTTGCTTTGAGATAAGGCTATCCTCCATAGCCTGAGTGGTAGGGATTAAGTGTCTGAGGTAGGTGATACTTGTATCACTGAGTGTAGGCCTTTGTTGCTGAGGTGTAAGTCTTGGAGGAGACTGAGGGATCTTGAGGGATCTGTGGTGTAAGCTCCTTGGAGCATTGGTTTGGAGAAGAGCCTTGACTAACATGAAGTTAATAAGGTGGGAGGAGAGTGGATGTACCCATAATTTTTGGGAACCACTATAAAATAATTGTGTGCTTTTCTGTGTTTTCTTTTGTTTTCTTAATTACAGGTGCTAAGGATAAGCTCTAGATCACTAGAAGCTGAAAACTTAAAGAAACAATCAAGTAATTTAAATAGACTCTCAAAAGACCTAAGCAGACCTATTCACCCCCTAGGTTACTACCTATCTTGAAATAAAATACTTTCAAGTGTTATCAGAGGGAGGTTCCTCAAAAAGGATTAAACAATCTGAGTGATCCTCCAAGGTAGCTGCTACTAAGTGGTCATGGGCTCAGGAGAGAGCTAGAGAGAGCTGAGTTTAATGAAACTCCCCATCTGTAGAAAGGAACAGTTTGGAATATGGAAGGAAAGGGTGAGGCTATTCATGGAAGCTTATGATCCAAGAATTTTTTACAACTGTTAGGGAGGGACCAATCATTCCCATGAAGGTCTCGATTCTTGATGCCAACATCCAGACACCAAAGAAACTCTCTGAAATGACCAAAGATGAGGTCATCCTAGCTTGCCTGGACAAGATAGAATAGAACATCATACCCAGTGTTGTAGATGACTCAACCTTCATGAACTTGGTTCATTACTAGACCTACAAGGAGATGTGGGACACCCTTGTGGTCTATAAGGAGGGTACGGATGAGGTACGAGATGATAGGAAGTCTCTGCTCAACCAAGAGTATGAGGTTTTCAGGTAAATTCTGAAGGAGAAGATAACTACCTGTTATGAATGATTCTTGAGGATCATAAAAGAGTTGAAGACCTATGGAAGGGTCTTCAATAATTATGAAAAATACAGCCATGAAAGAGATCTGTGGCATAAAAGAGATGGACAAGCTTGCTGGCACTCCTCCCCAAATATTGTTTGGGAAGCTGCTCTCCTATGAGATGCAGCTGGCTACCAGGAAGGAGGAGGATGGCTCCAACAAATCACAGGCCAAAAAAAACTCCTTGGCCTTCAAAGCTGAAAGCTCAAGGAAAGGAAAGGAAATGATTCCTTCTCCACCAAGGAGACAACCTGAGAAAGACAGCTCTGACTCAGAGTCATCAGACATCAGCATGTCTGATGAAGATTTTACAGTCTTTTCCAGACAACTCTAGAGGTTGATGAAGAAGAAGCATTGTAAGAAAAGGCCTTCCAATTCCACCCATCACAGAAAGAACCAGTCCAATACAGATAGGTATGGTACTAAACAAAATAAATATAACTACTCTAAAGTAATTTGCTACTGCTGCAGCAAGCCTGGGCATATGATAGCTAACTGCCTAGATAAGAGGAAAGAGACTGAGGAGAAGAAGCAGCACAAACACAAAGGAAAGAATGAAAATTCCTTCATGGCCAAGAAGGAAAAGAGTTGGACAGACTCCTCATTTTCTGAGTCTGAAGAAGAGGAAGCCTACATTGGGCTAGTTGTTGCTTTTGTTACAGATGAAGTTATTTTAATAGGAGAAGTCAATCCTCCAGGGAGGATTGGAATCAGGGCCCATCTGACAATGTCAGACAGCGAGTTAGAGGTGGGTG
Source organism: Platanthera zijinensis (assembly GCA_039513925.1). NCBI lineage: Eukaryota > Viridiplantae > Streptophyta > Magnoliopsida > Asparagales > Orchidaceae > Platanthera > Platanthera zijinensis. Next base: position 181,287,408 of record CM077082.1, read on the forward strand.
AAGATGTCCATAACTACAGAGGGCTCATGGAAATGACTGATGAGGAAATAAACAAGGATTAGCCTTGTCAAGTCAAGGTACATCTATAACCTAACTTTGTTTATCTGTCTGAGTTTGAGACTAGTCATTGCTTAGAAGCCTCTTCATCCTATGGTGAAGAAGATTCAGGATCTGAAGGAGATGTCAATCAACTGATTGACAAGAATGGAGAACTTTTGAATGCCTTCAAGAAGGTCAAGAAGTTATCGAAGAAGCAATCTAAAGAGATCTCATCTCTTAAGCTTGCAGTTGCCCAATAAACTGTAACAGAAAATTTGCTGGACCAGAAAGCTAGGGAAATTAGCCAGCTGAAGTACCTCTTGGACATTCAGGTTTCCTCCATCAAGCACAAGAACTGTCTCATCAGGGAGATTGAAGATAATCTTAAGAAGGAGAAAAGAATAGTGGCTAGCTATTCTAAGCCAAGTACTATCCTACCCTCGATAGACTCCTTCTCCTCTCAAAAGGGAAAGAAGGGTTTGGGATTCAAGGGAAGCACAAGAGTTGCTCCTTCCAAGAGGAAGGGAAAAGCTCGAGTTCCACCTCAGCCTATTGCTTCTAAGCCTCCCATTCTTTTTAGAAAGCTCTTATGGTCACTAGGAGAGGGGTTGTTCATCTGGAGTGACCAAAGATGTTCACTGTCATGATGAAAGCTTTGGCAGGGTGTTTGCAGTCAAGGCTGCTAATGAGAAATTTCAAATGGCCCAATCTAGACCATTTGTCTTTGGTGCTTCTTCACCAGCTCTCAAGAATATTGCTGCAGCCAAGGTTCAAAATTTGACAGTAAAGGTTCTGAATAAGGGCAAGTTTAAGAATTAGGCTTATCTGGGCAAATCTGAAGCCATCAGAAGCATGCTTTCTGAAAAGAAGCTGGCTGTTGTTGGCACTACAGGCAGACCAAATCAACCAATTATAAGACTTACCTTCAGTCAAATTCTGGCTGAAAGAAATCAGAAAAAGGTTGCTGCATATCTTCCTCCTATCAAGGCTGCAGCTCATCAAGCAGCAGGGCCTTCACAGAAAAGAAGATATAACATACATGAGTGTTGGTGTTATGGTAAGATAGGGCACTTTGCCATTAACTACCGACATAATCCCAATGTGGCAAGAGCTAGGGTCCGTCAACCAGTCAGAAATTCTGTCAGGGGACATGTTCAGTGTCATGTTAACATGCACCTAGGACCTAATAGATATTGGTGTCCTAAGGTTAAGAAATTTGCATATTGCAGGATAGTTCAAGGCACCATACCCCTATATGGTACTTGGACAGTGGCTGTTCCAGCCACATAACTAGAATAAGGAGAAACTTGAAGGAGTTTACTCTAGTAAAAGATAGACCCAAAGACATCTTTTGAGTTTCAGATAGAGGTGTAACCAGAGGGTATGGTAAGATCACTAATGGCATAGTCACCAATCACAAAGGTGGCTTTTGTTGAAGGGTTACAACACAACCTTATAGGCATAGGACAGCTTTCTGATCTTGGCAATATAATTGTATTCCATAAGGATGAGTGCCTAATTAGGAGGTCAAGTGACCAAAAGGTCATCTTGACATGCACTAGGAGTGGAAATGTTTATTGTTTGAACTTTCTTTGTCTAGACACAGATTCTCGTATCTGTTTAATGGCAAATGAGAAAATCTCCTACTGTATCCAGTGACACAAGAGACTAGCCCATTTGAATTAAAAGACTATTGGCAAGCTCTTTAAACAAGGGCTAGTTAGGAATGGCCCAATGTGAAGTGCTCTAAGGAGGGCATTTTTTCTGTTTGCCAAAAGGGTAAGCAGACAAAGTCTCCTTCATGGGTATTAGGACCAAAGACTCTGTGAAGTGTTTATACTGCTTGCACTTGGACCTATTTTGTCCAATACCAATTAAAAGTCTTGGTAGGAAAATCTACACCCTTATGGTAGTTAATGACTATTCCAAGTTTACTTGGGTGTTATTTCTTAAGAAGAAGGATGAAACCCTTGATGTTTTCATGTGGTTTGTCAAATTACGAATGAGCATGGTTGTTCTGTGGTCAAAATAAGAAGTGACCATGGGAAAGAATTCCAGTCTTATAACATGACAAAGTTCTGTGAAGAGAATGGGATTCATCAAGAATTCTCCTCTCCTTAAACACCCCAGCAAAATGGGATAGTTGAGAGAAAAAATAGGACTCTCATAGAGGCTTGTAGATCTCTGTTGAGTGATACATCTCTCCCAAAATATTTCTGGACTGAGGCAGTAAATATTGTATGTCATGTCCCCAATAGAGCCTCTATCACCAAAGGCCACAAGAAGACTCCCTATGAGATGTTGAAGGGCAGGAAACCAAATCCGGGCTATCTCAGAATCTTTGGTAGTAAATGCTTTGTGCTTCACAATGGCAAGTCCTATGTGACTAAGTTTGCTACCAAATCCTATGATGGAATATTTGTTGGGTACATCAATCATAGCAAAGCCGATAGGATCTAAAACTTGAAAAGCCAAGTTTTGAAGAATCAGTCCATGTAGTATTTGATGAGTCTACCATGATTAATAATGGACTACCTAGTTCCTCTTATAGTACTGCAGGTACAGAACAGATGATAAACAAGCTGACCATCAAGGAAGCATCACCAGTCATCCAAGATGATATGGATTCTCCAAAAGATCTACCTGGCACACTGGGAGAGGATGAAGATCAACAAGAAGATGCCACTGCTATTAAAAGAAGACTGCTACCTGCAGACAAATATATGAGAGATCATCCAGCACACCAGATCATTGGTGAGGCAAGTCATGGAGTAATGACAAGGAGCAAAAGTCAGAATACAGCCATGTATTCAAGCTTTCTCTCCCAAGTGGAGCCCAAGAAGTTTGAAGAGGCCAACATAGACCAGCATTAGATTGGAGCTATGCAGGAGGAACTGAACCAGTTCAAGAGGTGCAGGGTCTGGAAGCTTGTTCCCAGACCTCATGGTCATAATTTCATTGGAGTCAAGTTGATCTATAGAAATAAGCTTGATGAAAATGACACTATAATTAAGAACAAGGCTAGAATAGTAGCTAAGGGGTACATGCAAGAAGAAGGGATTGATTTTGATCAAACCTTTGCGTCTGTTGTAAGATTGGAGGCCATAAGGTTATTCCTTGCATATACTGCACACACGGGATTCAAGGACTACCAAATGGATGTGAAGTAAGCCTTCCTGAATGGTGACTTAAAAGAAGAAGTCTATGTTGAGCAGCCTCCAGGTTTTGTAGTTCTTAACTCACCTGATTTTGTTTATAGACTTAGGAAAGCTCTATACGGGGTGAAGCAAGCCCCTAGAGCATGGATTGAAACATTTTCTAGTTTCCTCAATGAGAATAAATTCTCAAGGGGGGAATAGACAAGACCTTATTCCTAAAGGAATCAAAGGGTAAGATCATCCTAGTCCAGATCTATGTAGATGACATCATCTTTGGATCTACTGATGACAACCTCTGCAAAAAGTTTGCTAAACTCATATAGGGGAAGTTTGAGATGAGCAGTATTGGTGAACTTAAGTTCTTCTTGGGCCTCCAAGTAAGACAAAATGATGATGGCTTGTCCATATCCCAGTCTAAGTTCACTAGGGAGTTAATCAAGAAATTTGGCATGGAGAATTCCTCCACCATGAGAACTCCATTGGGTCAAGTATGCCTGTAGGAAAAGATGAAGCAGGGAAACCAGTTGATGAAACTTTGTATAGAGGGATAATTGGCTCCCATCTATATTTGACTCAAGACGTCATGTATGCTACATGTGTTTGTGCTAGGTATCAGTCTTGCCCTACAGAATCTCACTACTCTGTAGCTAGGAGAATCTTGTGGTATCTTAAAGGCACTCTAGATCTTGGCCTTTGGTACCATAGGAATGCGGAGTTTGAACTAACTGGCTATTCAGATGCAGATTTTTTAGGCTGCAAAGAGGATATGAAGAGCACATCAGGCACGTGTCATTTCTTGGGAGGGAGAATTGAATCTTTGAGCAGCAAGAAACAAACCAGTATGGCAATATCAACTGCAGAGTCAAAGTACAACTCAGTAGGAATTTGTTGTGCTCAGTTGCAGTGGATCCAACACTAGATTCAAGACTACAACCTCCAGATAAGTAAGAATGCCTTTATTCTGTGATTCTACTAGTGCAATCTCTATTGCTAGGAATCCTGTCTCCCATAGCAGGACTAAACACATAGATATTAGATATCATTTCATTAGGGAGCATGTGGAATGTGAAGACATTACCCTTGAGTTTGTCCCAACAGACATGCAAGTGGCTGACATCTTCATTAAGCCACTAGATAAAGCCAAGTTTTACACCTTCAAATTTGAGTTGGGTATGTTAAACTTAGTTTAGCTTTAGTTTCTCCTCACCTCTAGTTGCAAACTATTTGGCTTTATGCGGATAAGATGATCCTTTAAAGAAATGAAGATTCTCATATTGAGCAGGAGCAAGTCAAGCAATGTTGCCTAATTGAGGGGGGAGCAGGTGATAACATAATAAGTTTATCAGGTGCATCCTTCCTGCTACTTGCTGTAGTAAAAAAGGGGGAGAGGATAAGATGATCAGATGATTAGATAAGCAAGACAGCAGTAATTCAAGGGATATTGATGGCAGATGCAGTAATGTATTCTGCAAGCAGGGAAGTGTGGAAACTATAGATCACTTCTCTATTATTTAGTTTTCATTTATTATGTCTTGTGCTACATGGTTCTGTGTATGCCATTCACTTTGCTTTAAGAGTTTTTGACTTCCTCAAATAGGGGGAGATTGTATGGTCCATTGCCCACAATGTCCTTGATTTGAGTGAAGACAATATTATCAATGGCATACACTTGTTTATAAATGACTATGATAGGTCAGGTAGCCTAAGTGTCTGGTAGACACTTACCTATGGTATGGGATGATAAAAAACTGTCTAAGTCCACAAGCGTTGAGTGAAGCATGACACGTATATGTGGAACCATGTTATGGCTTCCCCACGGTATTCTAGGTCTCGGTGTTGATTCTGGTGGGCCCCTGTGGCAGAATATCCCTGCGGTCCTGTTGTTGGGATTAATCCCACATCGTCTACAGCTTTCTCCCCTCCGTGTTCATGTACCCCGCCACCCTTCATCTCAACACCTAGGTTTTGAGATGAACTGTTGGGATGGCGGGTTCTTTCATGGTATCAGAGGAATCGATCTTTTCCACTAGATATAGTGTGCCTCTGTCTGCGCGGTTTGTTCTTCCTTGTCCGCGCATTTTGACCTTTCTTCTTGCGGCTGTTCGCGCTGATTCCCTTCCTTCTTTATCGTTGCCTTCTGTGTGTGCGGCCTCTCTACTTTCCCTCTTTATCTATTCACAACCTATTTCTCGTGGTCTCTCTACTCTTCATCCTGCGATCTCCTTTAGTCATGCGGTTTCCTCTTTATTTTGCACGAACTCTGTTGTTTGTGCGGCCTGCTTTCCTTCGTACGATCTCCTTTGTTCGCACGACTTCTTCCCCTCTACTTTACTCTGCTTCTCTAGTCACGCAGTTTGGTCATGGCTTCTCTAGCCGCTGGTGTGTTGACACCGTGTGTAACACCCCAGAAATCTCAAAAAAACCAAAGTGGGATTCAGGTTGGCTGGCACTGCCTGAGACACAGGCGTGTCTCAGGGCGTTTCAGCTGTACACGGCCTGGGACACGGGCGTGTCCTAGGGCGTGTCCCTAGTCTCGAAAAGTACTCGAGACCTGATTGTCGAGTGTGGAACACGGCCTGTGACACGGGCGTGTCATAGGGGCGTGTTTGGCATACGGCTAGGGACATGGGCGTGTGCCTTAGCCGTGTCTTGCTCGGGTTATTTTTGAGATCGTGTTATAGGGGTGACACGGTCAGGTACACGGCCGTATATTGGGTGATACAGGCGTGTCAGGCTTGACACTAGCGTGTCAATGCCCGTATTATTGTTTATTTTCAGTCGTTTGTGCACCGCTTCAAGAACACGGCCTGTGACACGGGCGTGTCACAACCCGTGTTCGGCCCAGGAAATCAAATTCATGGCTGATCAGAGCCGTTAATTTTCTTTGACCAAGATCCAATGGTCTGGGCTCTTCCCTGGGTTGATAAGGTCGGGATTGAAGAGGAGAAAGCTCATTTGTGTTTCATATTTCTCTTTCTAAAGTTAAGAGAGAGGGGAGAGCAAAGCAAGGAAGAAGAAGAGGAATCCGGCCGCCGGTGGTGCTGCGGTGGTCCAAATCGCGAGCTGAGTTCGGATTTACGGAAGCAAGGCTGCTACGAAGGCTTTCATCCGTCTCAATTCTCTCCATGGCTCTGAGGTGAATTCCAAGGGTAATGATTTCCGTCTTGGACATGTGATGTCCTACTTTCCTGCATTTGCATAGGGAAAACCCGTCCCCGCGAGTGTACGGTGGGTTTTGGTGTCCCTTGGGGTAGATATGTGAAGTCCCCCTTGTTAGAATCCGGAATTGGAGTACGGATCTAGGCATGTTGTGTGAAGCCCATCTGGACGTGTTGGTCTGGATTGGTGATGCTTTGTTTGCATTTCGGAGGAGCCTCCGAGTGTTTGATTGTTTGTGTGTAATCTGTGGTGGATACTTGTCGCTTGGTGCAGCAGGAAGTACTGGAGGAAGTCAAGGAAGTTGTGCGAGTTGGGTTCAACTCTTGTGGTGGACGGGCAAGGTGAAGCTGTACCCGCATCAGTCCAGTCTTGAGTCTGACGATGTGAGCAACGGGATAGGCGGATCTATACCCGTGTTATGGTTGTCTAACCTTGGGTGCTTAAGGCCCTATTAGGATCACATAGCGAGAGTCGACGGCTTGCGTTCCGATCAAGACTAGAATGCTCATTGGTGGGATCTTGTGTTTCCGGTACACCCGAATTTTCCCTGAGTGCACGGAGCGTCGGGCCATCGTGCCAGCATTTGTGATATGTATTGACTGTGCGGTCGTGCACGTCTTGCGTGGGTTGCTATACATACTGTGGAAACATGCTTTGCAGGGATGGAATTCCGCTTCCCAATGCCAGGGGCAGGGTCGTTATAATTGGTCAGCTGAATGCTGACCGTTGCTCTGTTTGCCACCGCTTGGTGGATTGGTTCTTGCAGGTGCTGGAGGTGCTGGTCCGCGCGGGACTTAGCGGGCTGAAGCCCAAGCTGTGTTTGTCACAACCCGCATTTTCTCCGAATATAAGAATTATCAGAGTATGAGAAAACACGTGTCATGATGCCACGTCAAGCTGGGGATAACTGCTGACGCTCAGGCAAAACCAACTACAAACTTTATGCAAGAAAATCCTGAGTTTTATGAATAGAAAATCAGTTATATTTAGAGGTCGTATCCCTCGGCTCAGTGGATCACCTAGTCCACAAAAGTAAAACTATATTTATACGCTACGGAAAAATACTTTATTTAGGTTTGACATCCTAAAGAGCGCATAAGAGTTCCAAGAGAACCACTCATGCTATGCAAGACCCTACATTTAATTTATATAATATATAAGAAAATGGTCTTTATACGTTACTTGGAAAATAGTGATTAAGTTCTATAAAAACATGCCGATCATGAGTTTTATTTATAATAATAATTATAGTTTAAAAATAACTAGCAACCTAGCATAAATCCTTCTCAGAGCAAGTACACTATCTCCAGAAAACGGTAGCAGCATAAGTATATATATATCCAGTACAAAGGTAAAAACTACCAGTTGGCGCCAACAACCTGACACGAACCCACTGGAACATATGTATGTCTGTAAGAAAGTACTGAAAAACTACCTCACCAACAAGGCAAACGGAACTCCAAAGTCCAAATGACCACCAACAGCACAACCATAAACTAGCCACCTAACTGGCTACAGCTCAGAACCTGGGGCATTCCAAAAGAAAATAGAATACCTCAGCAAGCAAAACAAGGTAAAAACTGCATGAAAGAGTCAACCAAAGGGACAAAGTAACAGAAAAACATGCAGTAGAAAGAGTCACAACTGTCCAAAACAGGACAACAAGAAAAGCACAACGTGCAAAAAAATAGCAACAACCCAACCCAAGAACAACATCCTGCAGGGCCTACTAGGCTACCAAGAGCCCAAAGTGCTGCAAACTACCAAGGAAGAAACTTCTAACACCCTAAACTGTGGGAGGTGGTAGTAGCAAAAACAAAGAACGAGGAACCAGATCAGAGGCAAACTCAGTCCCCCATCCACTATGTCCAAGTCAACAAGCTCGAGGGTCTACACGTGAAAGCACAAGGGACCTTCCACCCACATGCCCAGCCCGTACCTGGAGCAAGAAAAACAAGAGTGGCCTTGCCTAAATTACACAACTCCACCCTCATAAAGAGTTACAAACTACCACTACTAACCACGACCCACTATTCGGCCTTTAGGAAAGTAAAGAAAACGGCCGACAAGGAAAAAAAACCAGAAATACAACAAGAAATTCACTCGGGAACGAAAAACAAGGTAAAGGAAGAATGTTGAAATGAATCAACACGGAGCTCGACGATCGTCAGTCGGAGGTCGACGATCGTCAGTCGGAGGTCGACGATCGTCGATCGGCTGAAGGCCAAAAGAAGCCCGACGATCATCATCCCAGGGATCGACGATCATCGAAGGCTAAAGGCAAGCGAAGCTCGACGATTACCCTCCAGGAAATCGTCGAGCGTCGATCGGAGATAAGGCTAAGCTAAGCTCGACGTTTTCCACCCGGAAAAGCGTCGAGCGTCGAACGGCTCGAGAAAAATCTGAGCTCGACGTTCTCCTCCCAAAAAACGTCGAGCGTCTAATGGCGTTAAGACAGAACGAAGCTCGACATTTTTCATCCCGGAAAACATCGAGGGTCGAACAGAGCTAGACGCTAACTGAGCTCGTCGTTCAAAACGTTGAGCGTCGAACTGAGCCAAACAGAAGCTGAGCTCGACGTCTTTTCCTCCCGGAAAAGCGTCGAGCGGATTTCGACATTTTCTCTCCAGGAAAAGCGACGAGCGAAGGACGAAGCTAAGAACGAACAGAGCTCGGCGTTTTTCTTCCTTGAAAAGCGTTGAGCGGAGCTCGAAGCTAAGCAAAAGCTGAGCTCGACGCTCATCGAGCGTCGAACGGAGCTCGACGTTTTCCTCCTGGAAAAGCGTCGAACGGAGCTCGAAGCCAAACCAGAAAACTGAGCTCGATGTTTTCCTCCTGGAAAAGCGTCGAACGGAGCTCGAAGCCAAACCAGAAAACTAAGCTCGACGTTTTCCTCCTGGAAAAACGTCGAACGGAGTTCGAAGCCAAACCAGAAAACTGAGCTCGACGTTTTCCTCCTGGAAAAACGTCGAACGGAGTTCGAAGCCAAACTAGAAAACTGAGCTCGACGTTTTCCTCCTGGAAAAACGTCGAACGGAGTTCGAAGCCAAACCAGAAAACTGCGCTCGACATTTTCCTCCTAGAAAAACGTCGAACGGAGCTCGAAGCCAAACCAGAAAACTAAGCTCGACGTTTTCCTCCTGGCAAAGCGTCGAACGGAGCTCGAAGCCAAACCAGAAAACTGAGCTCGACGTTTTCTTCCTGGAAAGACGTCGAACAGAGTTTGAAGCCAAACCAGAAAACTGAGCTCGACGCTATACTTCCTGGAAAACCGTCGAACGGAGCTCGACGTTTTCCAGTAATACCTTAACGAAATCGGCAATCACACCCCCCTCCTAAAACTCCCTCTCGGCTACACCCGAACCAGAGCAAAAATCTGAGTAAGGAACAATGGCATCACGCCGGTAATTTTGGATTCCAACATCACAAAGTAGGGGGGGTTCAATAGGAAGAACTAAATCCTATAGTTAGCAAGAAAAAGAGAACAACAAGGCCTCTAGCCTAGGGCTAACAGGGATTTCAAATTCAGCAAGATTATTCAAAAAGAAACTTGGCAAGGGCAAGAATACCACTTGCCTCTATTTCCGGCAAAGCTTTGGACGGCTTTCCCTCTCCTTTACTTGGCACTAACAGCAGCAGCACCTAAAACATCTTCCTAACATTAATGGCGAAAATTCCTCAGAACTGAAATCCCAATCTCACCAAAATTCCACGAAGATCGAATATCTTACCGTCAAAACGAAGATCTAAGAGAGAGCAAGACAACGCCGCTTTCAGTATCGAAATTCGTCCACGAACACGCCCGAAATCACCGTCCGAAGGGGAGCAGGAACGGCGGTTTTTCTCCTCTATTTTCCCGAACTATGCAGGCGACAGTTTCTCTCTCAGGAAGAAGAAGAGGAAAAGAAGTGGGCCGCCACTTCTAAACAAAGCTTTTATACTAAAGCTTGACACGTCGGTTCAGCAAAACCGAACAGGAGCCGCCTATTCTCTTAATTAACTTATGAGAATTCAAAAAGACAAGCCAATACAAAGCTGCCACCTAAGCAGGAATAAACTGCCGAATCAATTCAGCCGCGGAAACAACTCTTCAGCCCATAACTGAAGGTTCAAGACAAACTTAATCAAATTAATAATTAATTACATATACTATTAACACACCAGACGACGCGAAAACCGAATCACCTCGGAATTCGACGAAATTCGCACCGTAGCTAAATACCCACGCTAAGAACACAACGGCGAAGTCGAAATTAACTTTCGACGAACAGAACTCGAGTTATACCCAAATAAGACCATACACAAACATCCCCCGAGAGGCCACACCGGGTCACCCAAAACGACTCGGCTTGCTAGGGAGATCTTGCCAACAGGCTACAAAATAGGGCACTCAATTCTAAGGAGCTAAACCACACTCCACAAATGGCACAAGCCACGGAAACACGTCACCGTAACGCCAAACGAGAATAAAAATAATCGCAGAAAAATCGGGGGCGTTACAGTCACTCCCCCTAAAAGAAAGTTTCGTCCCGAAACTTTACGCACAACACTCCTACTAAAGAAGAAAAGTAACAAATAGGAGTTACAAGAAGGGAAACATACCGATCAAATCAGTGAAACAGGTGAGGTTAAGCCCTCCTCATGGCCGACTCTAGCTCCCAAGTCGCGCTCTCCCAATCCTGATTTTTCCAAAGAACTTTCACCATCGGTATGGACTTCTTTCGCAGCACCCGCTCCTGAGTATCCAAAATACGAACCGGCACCTCAACAAAAGAGAGGTTGGGCTCCAACTGGGGCACAACGTCCAAGACCTGCCCACTGCTGCGCACACACTTCTGCAATTGGCTAACATGAAAAACATTATGAACACCTGGGAAGTTCGCTGACAAATCCAATCTATAAGCTGACACGCCAATCCATTCCAAAATATCAAATGGGCCCACATACCTTGGGTCCAATTTCCGATTCTTACCAAACCTCTTTACACCCACCATCGGGGAAACCTTAAGAAATACAAGGTCCCCTACAGAAAACTCCAAAGCAGACCTACGCCGATTGGCGTTCTTCTCGTATCTCTCCTTGGCTAAATGAAGCTTCTCCCGAATAAGCTTCACGGCGACTTCCATTTCCTCCAGCGCATCAGGACCCAACAACGGCCTCTCACCAGCCTCAGCCCAAAACAACGGAGTCCTACAGCGCCTCCCATACAAGGCTTCAAACGGAGCCATCTACAAACTTTCCTGATAACTATTGATGTAAGCAAATTCCATAAGTCGCAGCAGCTCATCCCACGCTCCACTGTGGTCTAAAATATAGCATCTGATCATATCCTCAACAATTTGGTTCACCCGCTCCGTCTGCCCATTTGTCTGTGGGTGGTACGCAGTAAAATACCTCAGATCCGTACCCAAACCCTCCTGCAGACTCTGCCAAAAACGAGAAGTAAACCGGGAGTCTCGATCAGAAATGATGCTAACCGACACACCGTGGAGTCAGATGACTTCATTCAAGTACAACTCCGCTATCTTCTACATCGGGTAATCAATCTTATAAGGCATGAAGTGAGCACACTTCGTCAATCTATCCACTATAACCCAAATTGAATCAAATCCCCTCGGGGATTTCGGTAAGCCCGTAATGAAGTCCATAGATATACTTTCCCACTTCCAAGTCGGGATCTCTAGCGGAGTCAACTTACCACCAGGCCTTCTGTTGGAACACCCTATTACTATTTGGATCAGGATGACTATATTTCTATAGGGATTTTGTGTTGTGACCTCCTTGTTGTTATAAAGGTCACATAGGCTAGTTAGAGTAACCTTCCGCTCGACGCAGAGTCGACTTCAGCTCGACGCAGAGTCGATCTCAGCTCGACGCAGAGTCGATCTCAGCTCGACACAGAGTCGATCTCAGCTCGACGCAGAGTCGACCTCAGCTCGACGTGGAGTCGACCTCAGCTCGACGTTCCGTCGAACTCAGTTCTGCTTACAGAAAACACTCTCTGGCCGACGTGTGTCGTGCTCAGATCGATGTTTTACTGTGAGCTCGACGTTTTCCAGACTTCCGTCAGTTTTGAATAGGAATTCAAATTCCTTCTGTCAGTCAATTAATGCTGAAGATTTATTGGTCGTTACAGCATATCTGGTGCATGGCTCAAGGAATTTTCTAAGGAATGTCTGCCTGACATTTCCTTTGAGGCATGGACATTTAAGGAAAGCATTTAATGCTGACTGCCAACGGCTATCAAAGAAAAAGGAAGAAGAAGACTCAGATATATTATTCATTCAGCTAGACAGAGAGATATAGAACAACAATACAGGACTTCAGCTGCTCTCTCTCTGTGATATTGTTTTGAAAGCTCACTCACAGGAATTCTGATTGCTTCAGACATAACCATCCAACTTTCTTGGATCATCCCTTGCTGGAGCAAATTAGATCGTTGAAGACCTGTCACCCTTGTGCAGAGCTCTCCTTCCTGAACTACTTCTTGATCTCAGGGGGAGCTTTGACAACATCTACAGATCCACTTTGCTTCTCTCTACTTGTTGATAAAGAAGACAACATCACCCCTTTTCTTTTTCTTTCTGTACAGGGTTTTAACTCCCTTCAAAAGTTACTTTTGGTTTTGCTGAAACCTGGTCAAAATCAGCTCCTTTGGTTTGTGAGAACCTGGTCAAAAACTCTCTGGTGCTCAAGACACCTGATCAACTCTTCTTGAAGTGGATTCCTATCAAGGGTGATAGAAGAGTGGACTACCCAGGATTTTGGGGAACCACTATAGCTCCTTGTGTCGTCTGGATTGCTTGTTTCTTTGTGTTTTGCTTTGTGCTGTGAATTTCTTTTTACTCTGATTATTTGCTATAGCACCATACACTAAGTAAATCTAAACTTTCTCTCCACTCAAGTTTTTATTTGCAAAACTATTTTAAATAACTCTATTCACCCCCCCCCCCCCCTCTAGAGTTAGGATTGATCTTATCCTGCACTTTCAATTGGTATCAGAGGGAGGTTGATCATTCATACAGGCTAACACCTGGATCAAAAGATCTCTGATAAGATCATTTCTCTCAAAAGGGATATTTCTTTTAGTTTTACTTATCTTTAAAACTCATGGCACAAAACAAGGACTTTGCTAGCACCAGACCTCCTATGTGCAATCTCTCTAAGTTTGCACTATGGAAAGCAAGGATTAAACTTTACATGAATTCATTTGATGAGGACATCTTTAATTCTGTGTTGACATATTGTCCAAGGCCTCCCACAGAAACATGTACATCAGCTGTTCCTCCTCCTTCAGGAACTGATGCTGATATAAAGAAGTGGAAGGCAGAAGATGCTAAAGCCATGAACATCTTGGCTCAAACCATGTCAGATGACATTTTCCAGAAAGTAGCTGAATGCAATACTGCCAAAGAGATCTGGGAAAAACTTTCAGAAATTGTATCAGGTTCTGCAGATGAAAGAAAGGATAGGAGATCCTACATCATCACCCAGTATGAGAACTTTAAAAAGGCAGAGTCTGAGTCAGTTGCTGACATGTACAACAGACTGAGTCTAATCATCAGTGAGCTTAGATCACTAGAAAAGGACATATCTCTCACTGAGATAAATGACAAGATACTGACTTGTTTCCCTAGCTCTTGGGACTCAAGAATCTGGTCAATTAAAGATGGAAGGAATGTATGTGAGTTATCCACAGAAGCTCTTCTAGGAAAGCTCAAGAGTTATGAGCAATTCATGAAGAAGAGAGAAGAAGAGCAGAAGATATCCACACCAACTGAAAAGGTTGAGAAAACCATTGCCTTCAAGGCACAGGAAGAACAACCTAAAGAAAAGGTGTTGGGAGATGAAGAGCTTATGAGCCTACTTGTCAAAAGGTTCAATAAGCTGAATAAAAAGAACTTCAGAAGATGGTCATCCAAAGACAAAGACAAGCCAAGGTATGACAAATCTACTAATAAAGATGTTATCTGTTTTGGCTGCAGGAAACCAGGACACATTGTCCCCAACTGTCCAGAAAATCAAGATAAGGACAGAAGGGACAAGAAGGAAAGAAAAGATAAAAGGAAGGATAAGGAGTCAAGGAAATACCATGACAAGCCTTCCTCCAGCAACAGCAAGCACACCAGAAAAGGATTTGTGGCTGAATCCTGGAGTGACTCTGATGAGTCTGATTCATCATCCAGCTCTAGTGATGATGAGGATGATGTAGAAGAAAAGGGATTCTGCATGATGGCCATCAGTGCATCTCAAAAGAACACTGATTCAGAGCCTGATGCTGGCTACCTATCTGATCAGGAACTTACTGAGGATCAGGTAATAGATTCATTTGATTTTACTTCTGATGAATTTAAATCTGAGTTCAAATCTATGTGCATTGACTTGATTGAATCTCAAAAGTTGATTAAAACTCTCAGAGAACAATTAATTGAATGCAAATCCATTAACTCAGATAATCTTAGACTCTTAGAAGAGTTGAAGCAGTGTGGGGAGGAGATAGCTTCACTGAAAGGTGAGCTATCTAAGGCCAAACATTTTGAAGAAACCCTTAATGGGAGAAGTATCAAATTAATGGACATCACAAGTACAGTGAACTCAAGATTGAATGGTACACTGGGCTTGGGTGCTTCATCCAGTCAACCCATAGTGCTGACAACTCCAATCAAATTTACCAGTGACAAAGGTAAAGGAGTCTTGATAGTGGCTAGGAAGAATGCTGACTTAACCCAGGAAACTGGACAAGAAGCGTCGAACGAAGCTCGACGGACGTCGACCAGAGCTCGACGTAATCGCAAGAAAACGTCGAACTCAGGTCGACGCCTTCTACCCTCTGAACAAAGCAAGCCTTCGCCGTCGAATGGAGCTCGACGCACTCACCAGAGTCCGTCGACCGAAGCTCGACGTGCGTCGAGCCAAGTTCAGAGCAAAAGTCAGTTCTCAGGGGTTAATTCAAAATTCAATTCCAGCTCCACATCTCATCACTTTAACCCTTATGCTGAATGGATCATACCTCCTAGGAGATATCATCCTGTAGGTTATAAGAGTCAACCTGAGATGTCTTTTATTTCAGAATTTAGAGGATATTAAAAAGGGCCCAAGGTAAACTGGGTCAAAAACAATTGATTTGTTGTATATGCAGATAAAGACCTGTCCAATTGAGAACCAGCAGTGGTACTTGGACAGTGGGTGCTCAAAGCACATGACTGGCAACAAGGAGAACCTTGTGTCCTTCAAAGCTAAACATGGACCCAAAGTAATCTTTGGAGATTCAAACTTTGGACAAACAAAAGGCTATGGCCAAGTCAAGATAGGGTCAATCACATTTAAGAAAGTGGCCTATGTAGAAGGACTAAAGCACAACTTAATCAGCATCAGCCAGCTATGTGATGCTGGTTATCAGGTTTGGTTTACCAACTCAGCATGCAATATTGCATTAAACAACAACATTGTTTTAATTGGTAATAGACAAGATAACATATACCTATTTGATTTCAATTCATCTAAAGTAGATATATATTTATTTAACTCCCTTAGCCAACCTAATGAACTTTGGCATAAAAGACTAGGACATGTGAACCTTAGAACCATTGCTAAGTTATCCAAAGACAACCTTGTTAGAGGACTACCTTCTGGTCCCTACAAGAAGGAAGGACTTTGCAAGGCCTGTCAGTTAGGCAAGCAAACTAAAAACAGTTTCAAGTCACTTAATAAGAGTGACTCACCTAGAATTTTGTACTTATTGCACATGGACCTTTTTGGACCAATTAATGTACAAAGCCTAGGAGGGAAATCTTATGCTTTAGTAGTTGTAGATGACTTCTCAAGATTCACTTGGGTGTTCTTCCTGAGGAAGAAGTCTGATAACTTCAAGATTTTGACAGATTTTCTCAAAGGCATACAGATTGAGTTCAATACTCACATTGCCCTGATCAGAAGTGATCATGGGACAGAGTTTGATTCTCTTCTTATGCTAGAGTTCTGCCAGAAGGAAAGTATCAGGCACACTTTCTCAGCTCCAAGAACTCCTCAACAAAATGGGGTAGTTGAAAGGAAAAATAGAACCCTTATTGAATCTGCCACAACATTGTTGACAGATGCTCACCTTCCTCTAACCATTTGGGCAGAGGCTGTGAACACCTCCAACTATGTTTTGAATAGAAGCCTGATACACAAACTAAAGGGTAAGACTCCCTATGAGTTACTCAAAGGGAAGAAACCTAAAGTAAATTATTTCAAAAATTTTGGTTGCATTTGCTTCATTCACAATAATGACAAGAAATACCTAGCCAAATTTGAAGCCAAAGCTGATGAAGGAGTGTTTCTGGGATACTCCATGACTAGCAAGGCTTATAGGGTTTTTAACAAGTGCTCAAATAAAATTGAAGAATCCATGCATGTTACATTTGATGAAACTAACATGTCTTATAAGGAGAAGGAGACTTCTACTATAAGCAATTTGCAGGAACATTCAATTTCAGAAAATCTGAAGCAGCTTACCATCACAGACAAAGGGTCATTACCTTCAACAATTCAGCAAGACACTGAACTCAGTGACAATGAAGAGGAATCTCAGGGTTTGGAAAGCTCAAATGGTCAACAAATTGAAGAACCAGTTGTTGTTCCACAAGAGGAAACAACAACACAGGTTGATGCATCATCAACACCCCTTGTTGACTTTGCAACAACAAGAGATCATCCAATGTCTCAAATAATTGGAGATATCTCAGTAGGTGTGCAAACAAGGAATCAAGTTAATCAAAATATTATGCACACTTGCTTTCTTTCTCAAATTGAGCCTCAAACCATACAAGATGCAGAGCAAGATCCAAACTGGATCATTGCAATGCAAGAAGAGTTGAATCAATTTGAAAGGAATAAAGTTTGGGAATTTGTACCAAGACCAAGGAACCAACAAATTGGTGGAACCAAATGGGTATTCAGGAACAAGTTGGATGATCAAGGGATAATTGTGAGAAACAAGGCAAGACTTGTTGCACAAGGATACTGCCAAGAAGAAGGAATTGATTATGACCAAACCTTTGCACCAGTTGTAAGGTTGGAGGCCATAAGAATCTTTCTTGCATATGCAGCTCACAAGAGATTCAAGGTATATCAGATGGATGTCAAGAGTGCTTTTCTCAATGGAGACATCAAGGAAGAGGTTTATGTAAAGCAACCTCCAGGTTTTATCTCTCCAACCTTTCCTGATCATGTTTTTAAACTGCATAAAGCTTTATATGGTCTCAAGCAAGCCCCTAGAGCATGGTATGAGACCTTAGCTTGTTTTTTGTTGGAAAATGATTTTAAAAGGGGTAGAGTAGACCAAACTCTCTTTGTTAGAACCCATAGGTCCCATACTCTACTAGTACAAGTTTATGTAGACGATATCATATTTGGGTCTACTGATTCAAACTTATGCAAAAAGTTCTCACAACTTATGCACTCAAAGTTTGAAATGAGTAGCATGGGTGAGCTTGCTTTCTTTCTAGGATTGCAAGTTAAACAACATGTGGATGGCATTTTCATTTCTCAAACCAAGTATGCAAGAGAACTGGTTAAGAAATTTGGAATGTCTGAAGTATCCTCTATGAAAACACCTATGCCTACAAATGCTATTTTAGATGCTGATGAATCTGGAAAACCAGTTGATCAGACAAGCTATAGAGCAATCATTGGCTCATTACTTTATCTAACAGCTACTAGACCAGATATAATGTTTGCCACATGCATTTGTGCTAGATTCCAAGTAAGCCCTAGAGAGTCCCACCTCACATTAGTTAAGAGGATTCTTAGGTATGTAAAAAGTTGTCCTAATCTAGGTCTCTGGTATCCACATGACTCAGGATTTGATCTAAC
Source organism: Platanthera zijinensis (assembly GCA_039513925.1). Taxonomy (NCBI): domain Eukaryota; kingdom Viridiplantae; phylum Streptophyta; class Magnoliopsida; order Asparagales; family Orchidaceae; genus Platanthera; species Platanthera zijinensis. The sequence goes on from CM077082.1 coordinate 181,305,620, forward strand.
TGGATTTTCAGATTCTGATTATGCTGGATGTAGAGTAGACAGGAAAAGCACCAGTGGAACTTGTCAATTCCTTGGTAATAGACTTGTCTCCTGGTTCTGTAAGAAACAAACCTCTGTGTCCACATCAACTGCTGAAGCTGAATACATGGCTGGCAGTTGTTGCTCACAGATTTTGTGGATTCAAAACCAGCTCCTAGACTATGGCTACAACTTAGAGATGTCTAAAATCTTTTGTGATAATACCAGTGCAATATCAATTGCTCAAAATCCAGTTCTCCATAGTAGAACCAAGCATATAGAGATCATACATCACTTCTTAAGGGATAATGTAGAAAAGAAGAAAATTGCACTAGAATACATTTCCACTAAACTACAAAGAGGAGATATTTTCACCAAGCCCTTGGATGAAAAGAAGCACTTCTTCTTCCTCAATCAGTTGGGAATGCTAGATGGAGACAGCATAAATTAAAACTCCAAGATTTTGAAACCCCTAATTAACAGGAATAGGAAAAATTTCATTTTAAAATTCCTCTGTCTGAGTGGTTTCTTTGAGCTCTGAACTAAGCTCGATGCTGCGTCGAACGGAGATCGACGGTCCGTCGCCCTCAAAAGCGTCGAATGTCGAACTCAGCTTCTAGCGTCGAACTAAGTTCACAGCTCCCTGGCTTCTTGAGTTTCTCTCTCTCCGGTCGACGTCTTCGTTCAACGTCGACCTGAGCTCGACGTATAGCATCAGCCCAAGCGTCGAACGTCGACCTAAGCTGCACGCTGTTGAGTCGTTTCAGTTCTCCTAGAGCCTTAGAGCGTCGAACTGAGCTCGACGTTCTTTCCTTTTCTGCGTCGAACCCCAAGTATAAAATCATTTTTCTCCATCGTTCGCAGTTGCGCTTTCATATTTTCTGCTCAAGCTTTCTCCCTCCAAATACTTTACTCTTGATCTTGGAAGGTATTTTTTTTTGCAGGAAAATGGCAATAACTGCAGGTGATTTGGCGGCCATGAAGTTAGATTCAGGCTTCGACATCGACTTCGACTCATTTGATGGATCACCACAATACTTTCTGGATATTCTAGAACTTTTCAAGGAGCAGCACCTGGTCAACTTTATGTCAACCAGGATCCCTCTTCTAGAGTCGGAAATCAAAGAATGGACCCTTACAACAGTTATTTCAGATAACAATACATTGACCGGGCAAATTTCAGGGAATGAGGTAGCTTTCTCACATCAAATCATCTCAGAAGTTTTCAGTTTTGCTGCTGGAGATGATGGAATAGAACTCTCTGTGGAAGAGTATGCTTTGATGCTGGACAGGATGGGGTATGCTGCTGGTAACCCCTCTAAACTCCTAAAAGTTAACCTAGCTATTGAGTATAGGTTGTTAGCTGACATCATAGGCAAAGTAATTTATGCAAAGAGGACTGCACATGATGCCATTACTAGGCATCAGTTTTGCCTTATGGCTGCAATCTTGGATAAGAAACATCCCAACTGGGGATTGATTGTTTTTGAAATGATTAAGAAGAAATTGGATAAGAACTCTGTCCACTTTGGAAGGGTTCTTGGGTTGATTCTGAACCACTGCTGCCCCCAGCTGCTTGTGTCCTCAAAGAAGCACATCAATGCTTCCAAGAGGCTCACTTGTGCACTGATTGGCAAGTGGGACAGAAAAATTGTGAATCCCAGGGCAGCAGCAGCAGCAATGAGGACTTCTACAGACACCAGGACTGTAGAGGTCACTCTCCCTCAGTCCACTGGTCCAGAAGCAGGGACTTTGCCATCTCCCTCCCTCTCCCTCCCATCCACCTTCATCCCCTCAACAACAATCCTCTCATCCACTCAACCCATACCTTCATCCATCTCTACTATTTCATCCTCCCTTCCACCTCACACAACTTTCCTTCCCATAAGCTTGGATTCCTCATTTCATGAGGACCTCTTCTCCTTTGACATTCATGAAGACTCCTTCATGGATGCCTCTACCTCCTCTCCTCATGACTTCCACCATTCATCAACTTTTTCAGAACTGCTCTTTTCCTCCATCCATGAACCAGGTACCCTTCCCTTGTCTGCACCACCCACAACATCTTCTACATTAACATTTTCTGCTACTCCCTCTACCTCTACTCAAGTCCCACTTGAGCAAGTAGCTCTCCTGCCCTTGGCCAATCAGATTTTTGACCTTTTGGCCCCTAGGCTCCCCTCCCTCTTGGATGCCAAGCTGGCTCCTCTCCTCCTTTCCCTGAGAACTCTCTCTGCCTCTGTCTCCTCCCTCTCCTCTCATCTGGCATGCCCTTCATCTGGGGGCCTAGAGTCAGCTGCCACTGATTCTAGGCAGGGGGAGATGTCAGCAGAAGAAGAGCTGCATCCTTCATCAGTTCAATTTGTACAGACTTGTTCAGAGACAGTCTCAGCAGCAGAAGTTCAGATAGCATCTGAGGCTCCTCCTCAAAATTCAGAACAGCTTCAAGAAGACCTGTCTAGGGCTATTATCCCTTTTCAGAAGACCCTGATCCCTGATGTAGCAGTGGTAGCAGTGGCTCCTGCTAGTGATGAAGTTGAAATAATAATAGCTGCTGAAACTTCAGGTGAAGTAATTGAGACACCTGATGCAGTTGAGACCCATGTCTCCCAAGGCCTTCAGGAACCAGCCTCTTCAGTCTCTATGGCTCCTGAGGCTATTCCCTCTCCTGCAGTGGTAGACTCCTCCTCCCCTCTGACAGCAGATCTTCCTCCAGTCACCTCCTCAGCAGCTCCAGCCTCCATCACTTTTCCTATCTCCAAAAGAAAGTACATAGATCCCTATGATGAATCTCAGAGTTCAGAAGATGAGTTTGCTACTGATTCTGATGACTCCTCTGCAACCATTGCAAGGAAGAGGAAAGCAAGATCAAAAGCTTTGAAAAGAGTTCTAATGGCTAGAGCCACAGACCATGACATCCCCTACTACATCAAATACAACTGTGAAATTACAGAGCCATGGATGCAGTATTCTCAAAATCAAAGAAAGGCAATGAAGAAGAAAAGAAAGTTCAATGAAGGCCCCACCAAGCCGGTCCATCAGCCTCCACCTCCACCTCGTCCAGATGCAGGTGCCGGTGCAAGTCTATCTTCCAATCCAGCCCCATCATCTCTACATGGAAAGACCTATCAATCAAGAAGATCCCAAGGAGATAATCAGCAAAGGGGAAATCAGCAAAGAGGACACAACAGAGGCAGGCAGTCCAGAGGAAGATCAGGTTCTCAACCTTATCAAAGGGGAAGATCCATTGATCCAACCTCTGGTCCCTATCCTTACAGACCTAGAGCTGACCTCACCCCAAGAACTACCCAAGAACTCTCCTCCAATAGATTTGAAGCAGCAGTACCTTTTGAAGATCCCACCAAAACTCCAGCTTACTGGAAAGCTAGAATGACTGAGATGGCTGCTCTAAATGAGATTAACAAAGCTAGAGAAAGAGGTCTGGACACCTCTCACATCAGCACAATGTCAGACCAAAGGAGAGAGGAATTGGAGAAATATAATTCAAAGAAGTTCTTTGACTCAGACAGATATATGCAACTCCATCCTGCAGCTGTACCACCTAGTGCAAGAGATCAGAAATCCTTAGGTGCAGCTGATGATTACAGATCCAAGAAGGAGGCTTCAAATCCTAATAGAGAAATTATCTTCAAGAAAGGTGATAAAGACAAAGCCCCACAGGAAAAGTAAAGTAAGGTGTTTTAATTCATTCTATCTGCTGGACACAGGACATTTAAACATTACTGCTACTATATAGTGTTATATATATGCTGCTTTTTATTCTGTCCAAATAAGGGGAGATTGTTGGAACACCCTATTATTATTTGGATCAGGATGACTATATTTCTATAGGGATTTTGTGTTGTGACCTCCTTGTAGTTATAAAAGTCACATAGGCTAGTTAGAGTAACCTTCAGCTCGACGCAGAGTCGACTTCAGCTCGACGCAGAGTCGATCTCAGCTCGACGCAGAGTCGATCTCAGCTCGACGCAGAGTCGATCTCAGCTCGACGCAGAGTCGACCTCAGCTCGACGTGGAGTCGACCTCAGCTCGACGTTCTGTCGAACTCAGTTCTGCTTACAGAAAACACTCTCTGGCCGACGTGTGTCGTGCTCAGATCGACGTTTTACTGTGAGCTCGACGTTTTCCAGACTTCCGTCAGTTTTGAATAGGAATTCAAATTCCTTCTGTCAGTCAATTAATGCTGAAGATTTATTGGCCGTTACAGCATATCTGGTGCATGGCTCAAGGAATTTTCTAAGGAATGTCTGCCTAACATTTCCTTTGAGGCATGGACATTTAAGGAAAGCATTTAATGCTGACTGCCAACGGCTATCAAAGAAAAAGGAAGAAGAAGACTCAGATATATTATTCATTCAGCTAGACAGAGAGATATAGAACAACAATACAGGACTTCAGCTGCTCTCTCTCTGTGATATTGTTTTGAAAGCTCACTCACAGGAATTCTGATTGCTTCAGACATAACCATCCAACTTTCTTGGATCATCCCTTGCTGGAGCAAATCAGATCTTTGAAGACCTGTCACCCTTGTGCAGAGCTCTCCTTCCTGAACTACTTCTTGATCTCAGGGGGAGCTTTGACAACATCTACAGATCCACTTTGCTTCTCTCTACTTGTTGATAGAGAAGACAACATCACCCATTTTCTTTTTCTTTCTGTACAGGGTTTTAACTCCCTTCAAAAGTTACTTTTGGTTTTGCTGAAACCTGGTCAAAATCAGCTCCTTTGGTTTGTGAGAACCTGGTCAAAAACTCTCTGGTGCTCAAGACACCTGATCAACTCTTCTTGAAGTGGATTCCTATCAAGGGTGATAGAAGAGTGGACTACCCAAGATTTTGGGGAACCACTATAGCTCCTTGTGTCGTCTGGATTGCTTGTTTCTTTGTGTTTTGCTTTGTGCTGTGAATTTCTTTTTACTCTGATTATTTGCTATAGCACCATACACTAAGTAAATCTAAACTTTCTCTCCACTCAAGTTTTTATTTGCAAAACTATTTTAAATAACTCTATTCACCCCCCCTCTAGAGTTAGGATTGATCTTATCCTGCACTTTCACCTTCCATGATCGGCCTTCACACGCTTGCAAGTGTGGCACTCAGCAACAAATCGGGCTATATCTCCTTTCATTCCATACCACCAGGAAATTTGCCTTAAGTCACGGTACATCTTCGTAGATCTTGGATGGTAGGCAACGCTGGAACCATGAGCCTCTCTGCAAATCATACCTCTAATATCCCCAACGGCGGGGATGCAAAACCTGCCACGGTACTTCAAAGTACCCGCATCATCGATAGCAAAATCTGGCAACTCTCCCTTCTCTGTCCTGATGAAAAGGTGTAGAAGATCCGGATCGTCCTTCTGGTGCTGTCTAGTCAAGGAAATCCAAGACGGCTCTCCCACTGACAAACTACTCTGCAAACCACAGCATCCCACTGAAATATCCATAAGGAGGAACTCCTCCACTAATCGATCGGCGGAGAGGTTAAAGATCTTTCCCGTCTTTCGGCTCAAGGCGCCGGCCACCACATTGGCCTTGCCTGGATGATACTGGATCTCTACATCATAATATGCCACATACTCTAGCCACTGCCACTGACGCAGATTCAACTCCTTCTACGTGAACATGTACTTCAGGCTCTTATGGTCCGTGAAGATCTTGCACTGAGCCCCATAAAGTAGGTGTCTCCACAGCTTCAACGCATAAATCACCGCTGCGAACTCAAGGTCATGCGTAGGATAATTCTTCTCATGAGTCTTTAGTTACATTGACCCATAGGCAATCACCTTTCCATCCTGCATCAAACGCATCACAGACCTACAAGCGAAGCATCCACGTATACATCATAATCCACACCCTCAATAGGCAGGGTCAGAACGGGAGCAGTGCACAATCTCTTCTTTAGCTCCAGAAAGGCTTCTTCACACTTCTCGCTCCAACCAAAAGCCACATTCTTCTGAGTCAGCTTGGTCAAAGGTGCAGCTAGGGAAGAGAAACCCTCCACGAACCTCCTGTAATAGCTAGCCAACCCTAGGAAACTCCTGATCTCCTTAGGCGTATTCGGCCTACACCAATCCATCACTGCTGCGATATTTTCTGGGTCGACCGAGATCCCATCCTTGTTCACCACGTGGCCTAGAAATGAGACCTGAGGCAACCAAAATTCGTACTTGCTCAACTTGGCGAATAATTTGTGATTCCTCAACTCTGTCAGAACCAACCACAAATGCTACTCATCCTTCTCCGCGCTGCGAGAATAAACCAACACGTCATCAATGAAGACCACAACGAACTTGTCGAGGAAATCCTTGAACACCCGGTTCATCATATCCATGAAGGCTGATGGTGCGTTGTTCAGACCAAACGACATCACCAAAAACTCAAAGTGTCCATGCCTCGATCTAAACGCAGTCCGTGGAATATCCGCCTCACGGATCCTGAGCTGATGATAACCAGAACGAAGATCGATCTTGGAGAACACCGTGCTACCGCGCAACTGGTCAAATAAATCATCGATCCTCGGCAGAGGGTACCTGTTCTTAATAGTGACCTTGTTCAACTCTCTATAGTCGATGCAAAGCCGCATCGACCCATCTTTCTTCTTTACAAACAAAACAGGAGCACCCCAAGGTGACGAACTCTGCCTGATAAAACCTTTAGCCAACAACTCATCCAACTGAACTCGCAACTCCTCTAACTCACGAGGGGCCATCCGGTACGGCGCCTTCGCAATAGGACGCGTACCCGGCTCTAAATCAATCACAAACTCGACATCCCGATCAGGAGGAAGACCAGGAAGATCATCAGGAAAGACATCGGTGAAACCACGAACAATAGCAATCTCCTCCAAACGTGGTACGCTAACAGCGGTTCCAATAGCCGAGACTAAACAAGCACAACAACTAGAAAGAAACAACCTCTGAGCACATACCGCAAAGATGACAGGAGAACCCTGACACAGATCAGGATACACGCTGCCGGGCTGACCGTCATCCCTGATGAAGTCCAAGCACTTTCCTTTGCACTGAATGTCTGCATCATACCTAGACAGCCAGTCCATGCCCAAAATGACATCGAAGTCCTCCAGATCAATCATCTTCAGGTCCGCCTTCGCAAGAAAGTCCCCCAACAAAACCGGGCAATCCAAAATGCCCAAATCTGACAACACAGATTCACCAGAGGGAAACTTGACATGGAAGGAATCCCGAACACGATCTAAGGTCAACCGATGTCGCTCCACAAAGGCTCTAGCCACGAACGAGTGGGTAGCGCCGGAGTCGAAAAGAACACGCGCCCAGCGGTTCTTCACCTTAAATTTCCCTATAGGAACACACAAAACTAAGGAACTAGCACAATAATACCGCAAATATTCTAGCAAATAAATCTACCAGGCTGGAAAAACAACAAACAACTAACCTGAAATGACCTGAGTCGAGGCTTGAGCCTCCTCGAAAGAGATCACGTTCAGCTTCCCTTTTCCTTTTTCCACACGCTGAGGTGGAGGTAATGCCTGTAATGGAACTGCAGGAAGAGCTGACTGAACCTGAGGACACCTAGCCTTGATGTGACCCTTCAGCCCACACTGAAAGCAGACTTTTTCCTTGGACCAACACTGGGCCGCATCATGCCCGGATTGCTTGAAAATAGAACAGGAGACATCTCTCCTAGGAGCACTCTGAATCGCATGCACCTGCTCCTTCCTCTGAGCTGCTAACCTCTTGAAACATATCTCGACAGGGTGGCCTGACCGGCCACAGAAACTACACACCACTCTGCTCCTCTTTCCCAGAACAGCACCGGGTACCGGGGCCTTCTTCTCCTCCACAGACTTTCTCTTGTCCTTCCTCATCTGCTTGCCTCTGCTCTTCACCGTCTCAATAGCCTCCACCTTCAGAGCAGCCTATACAACTCCAGCATAAGTCACTGACCCATATACACTGGTCAACTGCTACACCTCGCTCCTCAAACCACCAAGAAATCTCTTAACCCGATCAGCCTCAACGCTGACCAATCCAAGGGCAAAACGGCTCAACTTACTGAACTCTATCTCATACTCACCCACCATGAGTTGCCTTTGCTTCAGATAGAGGAAGTCATTCATGATGCGGTCACGCTCGACCGAAGGCAAGAACTTCCTCAACAACATCTCCTTAAACATTTCCCAAGAGCATCCAGCTACCAAGCTCTCCTTCTCTCTCAGCCACCAACTCTTAGCCAAACCTTTAAGCTGATAGGTGGCTAGCATCACCCTCTGGTCACCTGTAATCCCTGAGTACGAGAACATCTCCTCCATAGAGATCAGCTAATCATCTATGACCATGAAATCTGCCTTCCCGTCATAAGTGGGAGGGCTCAGCCTCTGAAACTATGAGATGAAGGCCATCTCCGCTGACACCACCACTGGAGGTCTCAAGGGTGCAGGAGGAGGAGGAACAGCTAACCCCCCAGCAGGAACTTGCACACCCTGAGCCTGTCCTGCCACAGCTGCCACCAAGGACTGAATCTGAGCTCACACCTCCTCCAACTGCCTGCCCATGGAATCGTTACTCTGACGCAGGCTCTCGATCACCGCATCATTCTGAGCTTCAGATGACTCACCCTCAGACAGGGGAGTCGATCGAGTCGCAGGACGCCTAGCCATCCTAAAATCATAACAACACAAATTAGATCCTAATACAACGACTAGAACCAAATACAAGTACAGACAATACATATATAGATATAGACTTAAAGCTTCTAAACTTGCTCTGAGAGTTTATCTTTTTACAAAAATTTGATGTTATGCCCTAACATAGGATGGTTAACCCCCACCTTACTAACTCTTGTGCCTAGATCGGGAATGCATGACTTTATATTAATTTGAAAACTTATGTGTGTACATATGTTATCCTGCAAATCTTTAGCTTGCCACGTTATGCTTATGCAATGATATGATATGCATGATTGTGCTATGCATTCTAAAAAAGGCCCTAATGCATGTTATGAGCGGCGTACGCATGAAAATGTTATGCATCCCAAACTACATAACATTTCCATGCAACGAAAAAGAAAACGTGCTAGTCGCAGTCATGTGGTGAGGTTATGCATCCCATACTACATAACCCTCACATATTTCCCCTATGGTGGATCCATATACGAACACATATTATGCATCCCATACTACATAATATGCCCCGTATACTTCATGTTATGCCATGAGTGTAGTGTTCGTGCTTTTGCCAAGACGTGCTGATGACATTTCGGTGTGTGAATGACATGATACTGAAGTACTAAAAGCAAACAAAGGAAGGTTGCTCAACTAACTTGTCAAACAAAACTCCCTCTGATACCAACTGTCACAACTCGCATTTTCTCCGAATATAAGAATTATCAGAGTATGAGAAAACACGCGTCATGATGCCACGTCAAGCAGGGGATAACTGCTGACGCTCAGGAAAAACCAACTACAAACTTTATGCAAGAAAATCCTGAGTTTTATGAATAGAAAATCAGTTATATTTAGAGGCCGTATCCCTCGGCTCAGTGGATCACCTAGTCCACAAAAGAAAAACTATATTTATACGCTACGGAAAAATACTTTATTTAGGTTTGACATCCTAAAGAGCGCATAAGAGTTCCAAGAGAACCACTCATGCTATGCAAGACCCTACATTTAATTTATATAATATATAAGAAAACGGTCTTTATACGTTACTTGGAAAATAGTGATTAAGTTCTATAAAAACATGTTGATCATGAGTTTTATTTATAATAATTATTATAGTTTAAAAATAACTAGCAACCTAGCATAAATCCTTCTCAGAGCAAGTAGACTATCTACAGAAAACGGTAGCAGCATAAGTATATATATATCCAGTACAAAGGTAAAAACTACCAGTGGGTGCCAACAACCTGACACGAGCCCACTGGCACATATGTATGTCTGTAAGAAAGTACTGAAAAACTACCTCACCAACAAGGCAAATGGAACTCCAAAGTCCAAATGACCACCAACAGCACCACCATAAACTAGCCACCCAACTGGCTACAGCTCAGAACCTGGGGCATTCCAAAAGAAAACAGAATACCTCAGCAAGCAAAACAAGGTAAAAACTGCATGAAAGAGTCAACCAAAGGGACAAAATAACAGAAAAACATGCAGTAGAAAGAGTCACAACTGTCCAAAACAGGACAACAAGAAAAGCACAACGTGCAAAGAAACAGCAACAACCCAACCCAGGAACAACATCCTGCAGGTCCTACTAGGATACCAAGAGCCCAAAGTGCTGCAAACTACCAAGGAAGAAACTTCTAACACCCTAAACTGTGGGAGGTGGTGGTAGCAAAAACAAACAACGAGGAACCAGATTGGAGGCAAACTCTGTCCCCCATCCACTATGTCCAAGTCAACAAGCTCGAGGGTCTACACATGAAAGCACAAGGGACCTTCCACCCACATGCCCAACCCGTACCTGGAGCAAGAAAAACAAGAGTGGCCTTGGCTAAATTACACAACTCCACCCTCATAAAGAGCTACAAACCACCACTACTAACCACGACCCACTATTCGGCCTTTAGGAAAGTAAAGAAAATGGTCGACAAGGAAAAAACCAGAAATACAACAAGAAATTCACTCGGGAACGAAAAACAAGGTAAATGAAGAATGTTGAAATGAATCAACACGGAGCTCGACGATCATCAGTCGGAGGTCGACGATCGTCGATCGGCTGAAGGCCAAAAGAAGCCCGACGATCATCATCCCAGGGATCGACGATCGTCGAAGGCTAAAGGCAAGCGAAGCTCGACGATCATCCTCCAGGAAATCATCGAGCATCGATCGGAGATAAGGCTAAGCTGAACTTGACGTTTTCCTCCCGGAAAAGCGTCGAGCGTCGAACGGCTCGAGACAAATCTGAGCTCGACATTCTCCTCCCGGAAAACGTCGAGCGTCGAACGGTGCAAAGACAGAACAAAGCTCGACATTTTTCATCCTGGAAAACGTCGAGCGTCGAACAGAGCTAGACGCTAACTGAGCTCGTCGTTCAAAACGTTGAGCGTCGAACTAAGCCAAACAGAAGCTGAGCTCGACGTCTTTTCCTCCCGGAAAAGCGTCGAGCAGAGCTCGACGTTTTCTCTCCAGGAAAAGCGTCGAGCGAAGGACGAAGCTAAGAACGAACAGAGCTCGACATTTTTCTTCCTAGAAAAGCGTCGAGCGGAGCTCGAAGCTAAGCAAAAGCTGAGCTCGACGCTCATCGAGCTTCGAACGGAGCTCGACGTTTTCCTCTTGGAAAAGCGTCAAACGAAGCTCGAAGCCAAACCAGAAAACTGAGCTCGACGTTTTCCTCCTGGAAAAACGTCGAACGGAGCTCGAAGCCAGACCAGAAAACTGAGCTCGACGTTTTCCTCCAAGAAAAACGTCGAACGGAGCTCGAAGCTAAACCAGAAAACTGAGCTCAACGTTTTCCTCCTAGAAAAATGTCGAACGGAGTTCGAAGCCAAACCAGAAAACTGAGCTCGACGTTTTCCTCCTGGAAAAACGTCGAACGGAGCTCGAAGCCAAACCAAAAAACTGAGCTCGACGTTTTCCTCCTAGAAAAATGTCAAACGGAGCTCGAAGCCAAAGCAGAAAACTGAGCTCGACGTTTTCCTCCTGGAAAAACGTCGAACGGAGTTCGAAGCCAAACCAAAAAACTGAGCTCGACGCTATACTTCCTGGAAAAGCGTCGAACGGAGCTCGACGTTTTCCAGTAATACCTTAACGAAATCGGCAATCACACACCCCCCCCCCCCTCCTAACACTCCCTCTCGGCTACACCCGAACCAGAGCAAAAATCTGAGTAAGGAACAATGGCATCACGCCGGCAATTTTGGATCCCAACATCACAAAGTAGGGGGGGTTCAATAGGAAGAACTAAATCCTATAGTTAGAAAGAAAAAGAGAACAACAAGGCCTCTAACCTAGGGCTAACAGGGATTTCAAATTCAGCAAGAATATTCAAAAAGAAACTTGGCAAGGGCAAGAATACCACTTGCCTCTATTTCCTGCGAAGCTTTGGACGGCTTTCCCTCTCCTTTACTTGGCTCTAACAGCAGCAACACCTAAAACATCTTCCTAACATTAATGGCGGAAATTCCTCAAAACTGAAATCCCAATCTCACCAAAATTCCACGAAGATCGAATATCTTACCGTCGAAACGAAGATCTAAGAGAGAGCAAGACAATGCCTCTTTCAGAATCGAAATCCGTCCACGAACACGCCCGGAATCACCGTCCAAAGGGGAGCAGGAACAACGGTTTTTCTCCTCTGTTATCCCGAACTATGCAGGCGACGGTTTATCTCTCAGGAAGAAGAAGAGGAAAAGAAGTGGGCCGCCACTTATAAACAAAGCTTTTATACTAAATCTTGACACGTCGGTTCAGTAAAACCGAACAGGAGCCGCCTATTCTCTTAATTAACTTATGAGAATTCAAAAAGACAAGCCAATACAAAGCTGCCACCTAAGCAGGAATAAACTGCTGAATCAATTCAGCCGCGGAAACAACTCTTCAGCCCATAACTGAAGGTTCAAGACAAACTTAATCAAATTAATAATTAATTACATATACTATTAATACACCAAATGACGCAAAAACCGAATCACCTCGGAATTCGACGAAATTCACACCTTAGCTAAATACCCACGCTACGAACACAACGGCGAAGTCGAAATTAACTTTCGACAAACAGAACTCGAGTTATACCCAAATAAGGTCAAACACAAACATCCCCCCGAGAGGCCACACCGGGTCACCCAAAACGACTCGGCTTGCTAGGGAGATCTTGCCAACATGCTACAAAATAGGGCACTCAGTTCTAAGGAGCTAAACCACACTCCACAAATGGCACAAGCCACAGAAACGCGTCACCATAACGCCAAACAAGAATAAAAATAATCGCAGACAAATCGGGGGCGTTACAGTGTTGCTGCCCTCAAAGGCTTTGTTTTGTTTCTTCTTGTTCATGTGTGGCCGGCCTGCGTGCCGATGTCTGTAAACCACACCTTGTTAAGAGAAATTTTTTAAGGCCTTAAGGCAAGATACTTTGGTTGTATACATTCCTATGGTTTAGTGGACAGTTCTTGTTTTGCTTGAGTTCAAGATTTAAACCGTGAAGATTCCGCTAGAATGCTTTGTGTTAGGATGTGTTGGTTTTGATATTATTTCGTAGCGTCTCCGCCTTTTTGTGGAATATGGTGTGGGGCCCCGGCCGGACCATCTATTATATTATTCTTTACGGGTAGAGGTGTTACAATTTGGTATCAGCTTGTTGGTCGATCTCTTCCAAATTTGCGGACGAATTCTTTTGAGGGGTGGCGAGCACGTGTTAGTGCTGTCGTTATAACACTTAACTTGAACTCAAGAATGTCCAATTAGGAATGCAAATAAACTTGTTTGTTGAACCGGTGTATTCTTTTTGTATGTTTGCCATTTTACTTGGTCCCTAAATTGTGTGTTTTACACATATAGGAGACTAGAAGTGTTGCGGGTCAATCCGAACCTCAACATTCTGTAGAAAGTGCGGCACCAGCTGAGGTGCCCACACCTCCTCCATCCGCTGAAATGGTACGTTTCATCACGGAAACGGTACTTGCTGTGATGAATGCTAAACATGCTTGGCAGGCACGTCCTGCAGTGGTGCCAACGCATGCTGGGGTACTGCAAGAAACGGTAGAAGCTGTAGTTGATCCGCGGGTAGCAGATCAACAATTAAAGCAATTCTTGAGCTTCAATCCTCCACAATTTACTGGGGCAGGGTCACCGGCCAAGCAGAGGATTGGCTTACAAGGATCAAGAGGATCATCAAAGCGATCAAGGTTGAGGAGGGACAGAAGGTTATGTTGACCACTTTCCTACTGGAAGGAGAGGCTCGCTTATGGTGGGATGAGATTGAACTGCATCACTTGGCCGGTAGACAACTTGAATACGTCTCGATGGACGAATTTTCTCAGTTGTTCTTGGCACAAAATCTACTAATACAGCAAAGGATATCGATGGAAATGGAATTTCAACGGTTTACCCAAGGAGATCGTAGTGTGGATGATTATCTGCATGAATTCACACATTTGGGAAGATATGCGGGTACAATCTTCACCGAAGAAGAGCGTAAGACTAGTAGGTTTTATGCGGGACTGCGTGATGAGCTGCGGTATTTGCTCTCGAGTTCCGTGAGTCAGGGATTTCAAGCCTTAGTCTGTACGGCTCGGTCTTTGGAGACGGACATGAAAAGAGGGCAGGCAAAAGGGACCTTGGCTATTAGAAAGCCAGAGTTCAAGCCGCTGCGTCCGGAGAAGTTTGGGTACCGTAAGAGATGGGGAAAGAAGTCCAAGTCTACTGGACAAGCTCCTTCTGTGACTGTGACAGAGACATCTGGGTATGGATCTCGCGCTTGCTTTACGTGCGGGAAGTTGGTACACTTCGCACGTGATTGCCGAGTTGGTCCTCCAAAGGGTGATAAGAAGACGAGAGCGTCTTATGCGGAGAAAGGGAAGACTGTGGTGGAGTCTTCTGCCTCGCACGCGCATCCCAGGGTCATCAACCTTGGTCAACAGGAGGCCATTAAGCAGGCGGATGTCGTCACAGGTGCGCGTAGTTTTTAATGTTATTTTATACTGTGTGTTGGAACACCCTTTTTATATTTGGGTCAGGATAACTATGCTAAGGATGCATGACCTCATTGTATAGCATAGGTCATTGAGTGTGAGTTTAGAACTTAGGATATTTGAGATTTTAGTTCTGCTCAGCTCGACGGAAAGTCGACCCCAGCTCGACGTGTCGTCGTCCTCAGCTCGACGCGTAGTCGACCGCTGCTCGACGTATAGTCGATCGCAGCTCGACGCAGCGTCGTCCTCAGTTCGACGTAACGTCGACTTCAGCTCGACGTTTTGGCGTGATTCTCTCTGCAACCTTAATCACTCTCTGATCGACGGATAGTCGAGCTCAGATCGACGATTTATGATGAATTCAATGTTTTGGGTTCTCCCGTCTGTTGACTTTTGAAATTCAAATTAAAGATCATCAAAGCAGTTATTGCAAGAGATCCCCTGGCCGTTTCAAGACTTAATTGGTCCATATCTCAAGGAATTTTCATTGGAAATCAATTAAGGCACTTCCTTCCAAGGCATGGACAGTTAAGGAATGCATTGAATGCCCTGCCAACGGCTATCTATCAGACAGTAGTAATTCTATTACTCAGAGATTTTTTCGAGTGAGACATACACAGTTATTCAGTTTTGTTACAGAGAACCTTCTTCATCATCTCTCTCTCACAGAATCTGCTGCAGAGAATTCAAAGAGAAGAACATCACTCAGAGAAAGATCATCATCAATTCTCTCTGATTCTCTTCTGCTCTACAATCAACTCTTCTACAGACTGCCTTCTACCTTCAGACATCAAACACTCAGTGTCTGAGTTATCTATTGCTGAAGAAGGACAAGCAGTGAAGAGCCTGTCACCCTTATGCAAAGCTTCTTCTACCTGAACTCATCTACATCTCAGGGGGAGCTTTGACAACATCAAAATCCACAAGCTTCTCTTTGATAGTTGACAGAGAAGCATACTCATCCTTTCTTTACCTTATTCCATCTGTACAGGGTTTTAACTCCCTTCAAAAGTTACCCTTTTGGTTAGCTGAGACCTTGTCAAAATCAGTGGTGGCAAGACACCTTATCAAAAAATCTGGTGGTGCCCAGGACACCTGATCAACCATCCTGCAGTGGATTCCTATCAAAGGGTGATAGAAGAGTGGACTACCCAAGTTTGGGGAACCACTATAATTTCCTTGTGTCTTCTGTGGTTTATGTTTACTTCTTGCTGTGTGCTGTGTGCTGTTTGCTTTATTATATATTTAATCATTGCATAACTCACTTTCTACACTAAGTAAATAAAAAAGTTTTAAATACATCAATCTATTTGAACTTACTCTATTCACCCCCCCCCCCCTCTAGAGGTAGATAAATCTTATCACCTAACTTTCAATTGGTATCAGAGGGAGGTTGGTCTTTCCTTCAGGCTAACACCTGGACCACAAAGATCTTTGATAAGATCAAACTCTACAGAGGGTTTATTTTGTTTTGATAAAAATTGTTTTTATAAAAACTCATGGCACAAAACAAGGAGTATGCAAGCACAAGACCTCCAGTGTGCAATCTATCCAAGTTTGGACTCTGGAAGGCAAGGATAAAACTATATATGAACTCTTTTGATGAAGACATTTTTAACTGTGTCTTAACAGATTGTCCAAGGCCTCCTACTACAACAAGTACCTCAGCTGTTCCACCACCTGCAGGAACAGACACTGATATAAAGAAATGGAAAGTTGCTGATGCAAAGGCCATGAACATCTTGGCCCAAACAATGTCAGATGACATATTTCAGAATGTTGCTGAATGCAACTCTGCCAAAGAAATCTGGGACAAACTAACTGAGATAGTCTCAGGTTCAGCTGATGAAAGAAAAGATAGAAGAGCTCAGCTGATAACACAGTATGAGAATTTCAAAATGGCTCAAGCTGAATCTGTGGCTGACATGTACAACAGATTTAGTCTGATTGTCAGTGAACTGAAAACTTTGGACAAGGATATATCTCTCACAGAGATAAATGATAAAATTCTCATGTGCTTACCTAGCTCTTGGGATTCAAGAATCTGGCCAATTAAAGATGGCAGAAGTCAAACTGAGACATCCACTGAAGCTCTCTTAGGCAAACTCAAGTCCTATGAGCTATTTGTCAAAAATAGAGAAGGGGAGCAAAACATAACTTCTTCTGCACCCAAAGTGGAGAAGACAATAGCTCTCAAAGCTTCAGAGGAAGTACCTAAAGAGAAGGAGATAGGCAATGAAGAACTATTAAGCCTACTAGCCAAAAGATTCAACAAGATGGCTAGAAAGAACTTCAAAAAATGGTCTTCTAAAGACCAAGATAAGCCAAGATATGACAGATCTAATAATAAAGATATTATATGCTATGGCTGCAGGAAACCAGGACACACTGCACCAAACTGTCCTGAAAATCAAGGCAAAGACAAGAAAGACAAGAGAGACAAGAGAGAAAGAAGAGACAAGAAAAGAGATAAAGACTCCAAGAAATACTATGATAAATCCTCCTCCAGCAACACCAAACATACAAGGAAAGGATTTGTTGCTGAAACATGGAGTGATACTGAAGAGTCTGAAGAATCATCCAGCACAAGTGATGATGAGGATGATGCCACTGAGAAAGGATTCTGCATGATGGCAATCAATGCATCACAAAGCAGCTCAGATTCAGAGCATGAATCTGAATATATGACTGATCAGGAATTAAGTGAAGATCAGGTACTTGACTCCTTTGATTTTTCTTCTGATGATTTCAAATTTAGATTTAAATCTATGTGCATAGACTTGCTGACTGCTGAGAAAACAATTGATTCTCTTAGAAGTCAGTTGTCTGATTACAGCACATTAAGTGCAAATAATCTCAAGCTTTCTGATGAGTTAGAATGCTGTAGGGAGGAGATAGCTTCACTAAAGAGTGAGCTATCCAAGGCTAAATAGCTTGAGGAAACTCTCAATGGGAGGAGTCTCAAATTAATAGACATCACAAGCACGGTGAATTCAAGAATGAATGGTTCACTAGGTTTGGGTGCCTCTTCAAGCCAACCTATAGTGCTAACAACTCCCATAAAGTTTACCAGTAACAAGGGTAAAGAAATTATGGTGGTAGCCAGAAAAAATTCTGATCTACCTAAGCCATTTCAAGTACAACAGAAAACGTCGACCAGAGCTCGACGATCTTCGACCAGAGCTCGACGCCACTCTAACAAGAATCAGCAACACCATGCTGAAGCGTCGAACTTAGCTCGACACACGTCGAACTCAGGTCGACTGGCTGTTGTCCCTGAAGGTAGGCTTGTTCGAACGTCGAATGGAGCTCGACGTCCTGAAACATCAGCGTCGAACTTAGATCGACGATCGTCGAACAGAGCTCAGAGCCGTGTTTTATTTACACAGGATAAATCTAAATCAAATCATAAATATCCTACATCTCAGCCTAACCCTTATACTGAATGGGTGATTCCTCCTAGGAGATATCATCCTGAAGGCTATAAGAGTCAGCCTGAAATGTCCTTCATCTCTGATTTCATTGGTTATCAACCTCAACCCAAGGTGAACTGGGTGAAAAACAATTAAGCTGTTACATGTGCAGATGAAGAGCTATCCAGTAGTGAACCAGCATTGGTACCTGGATAGTGGTTGCTCCAAACATATGACAGGGACCAAAAGCAACCTTACTTCCTTCAAAGCAAAGCTTGGACCAAGAGTAATCTTTGGTGATTCCAACTTTGGACAAACCAAAGGATATGGTCAAGTCAAGATTGGATCAATCACCTTCAAGAAGGTAGCTTATGTGGAAGGACTAAAGCACAACTTAATCAGCATCAGTCAACTTTGTGATGCTGGTTATCAGGTTTGGTTCACTGATTTAGTCTGTAATATTGCTTTAGATAACAATATTGTGTTGATTGGAAATAGACAAGATAATATATATTTAGTTGATTTCAATTCTTCTAAAGTAGATATATGCCTTTTCAATTCTCTTAATAAGTCAAATGAGCTTTGGCATAAAAGATTAGGTCATGTTAACCTTAGAACTATTGCTAGGCTGTCTAAACTCAACCTTGTTAGAGGACTACCTTCTGGTTCCTACAAGAAGGAAGGACTCTGCAAGGCTTGTCAACTAGGAAAGCAAACCAAAAATAGTTTCAAATCACTTAATAAGAGTGACTCACCTAGAATTTTGTATCTGTTGCACATGGATCTTTTTGGACCCACTACAGTACAAAGTTTAGGGGGGAAATCTTATGCCTTAGTGATTGTAGATGACTTCTCAAGATTCACTTGGGTGTTCTTCCTGAGAAAGAAGTCTGATAACTTCAAAATTTTGATAGATTTTCTCAAGAGCATACAGATTGAGTTCAATACTCATATAGCCCTGATCAGAAGTGATCATGGGACAGAGTTTGATTCTCTTCTTATGCAAGAGTTCTGTCAGAATGAAGGGATCAGGCACACTTTCTCAGCTCCTAGAACTCCTCAACAAAATGGGGTAGTTGAAAGGAAAAATAGAACCTTAATTGAATCTGCCACAACATTATTGACAGATGCTCATCTTCCTCTAACCTTTTGGGCAGAGGCTGTGAACACCTCCAATTATGTTTTGAATAGAAGCCTGATACATAAACTAAAGGATAAGACTCCCTATGAATTGCTCAAAGGGAAGAAACCTAAAGTTAGCTTTTTCAAGATTTTTGGTTGCATTTGCTTCATTCATAATAATGACAAGAGATATTTAGCAAAATTTGAAGCTAAGGCTGATGAAGGAGTGTTTCTGGGATACTCTTTGAACAGCAAAGCTTATAGGGTTTATAACAAGTCATCCCATAAAATTGAAGAATCCATGCATATTACCTTTGATGAGTCTAATATGTCTTATAAGGAGAAGAATTCTTCTACCATAGACCATTTACAGGTACAATCTCTAGCTGAAAATATAAATCAGTTAACCATCATGGATAATGGTTCTTTATCTTCCACTACACAACAAGAACCAAATGTTAGTAACAATGAAGACACTGATCAGATTTTGGAAGGAAACAATGAAGAACTTGAAGAACCAGTTGTTGTTCCACAAGAGAAACAACAACACAGGTTGGTGAACAATCAACACCCATTGTTGATTTAGTAACAATAAGAGATCACCCAATCTCTCAAGTGATTGGAGAAATCTCAGAAGGTGTGCAAACCAGAAATCAGATAAATCAACATCTCATGCACACTTGTTTTCTCTCCCAAATAGAGCCTCAAACAATACAAGATGCAGAGCAAGATCCAAACTGGATCATTGCAATGCAAGAGGAGCTAAACCAGTTTGAAAGAAATAAAGTATGGGAATTGGTTCCAAAACCAAGAAACCAGCAAATTGTTGGAACTAAATGGGTATTCAGGAATAAGTTAGATGATCAAGGGATCATTGTGAGAAACAAGGCAAGGCTTGTTGCTCAAGGCTATTGTCAAGAAGAAGGGATTGATTATGACCAAACCTTTGCACCAGTTGCAAGGTTGGAGGCCATAAGAATTTTCCTTGCTTATGCTGCACACAAGAAATTCAAGGTATTCCAAATGGATGTTAAAAGTGCATTTCTCAATGGAGATATCAAGGAAGAAGTCTATGTCAAGCAACCTCCAGGTTTTATCTCTCCAACCTTTCCTGAACATGTTTTCAAATTACATAAGGCTTTATATGGTCTCAAACAAGCTCCAAG
Source organism: Platanthera zijinensis (assembly GCA_039513925.1). Taxonomy (NCBI): domain Eukaryota; kingdom Viridiplantae; phylum Streptophyta; class Magnoliopsida; order Asparagales; family Orchidaceae; genus Platanthera; species Platanthera zijinensis. The sequence goes on from CM077082.1 coordinate 181,325,977, forward strand.
AGCATGGTATGAGACCTTAGCCTCCTTTCTGCTTGAAAATGATTTTAAAAGGGGTAGAGTTGACCAAACTCTTTTTATTAGAACCCATAAGTCCCACATCCTACTAGTACAAATATATGTAGATGGCATAATTTTTGGGTCTACTGATTCAAGCTTGTGCAAAAAGTTCTCACAACTAATGCACTCAAAGTTTGAAATGAGTAGCATGGGTGAGCTTTCATTTTTCTTGGGATTGCAAATCAAACAACATGCTGATGGCATATTTATTTCTTAAACCAAGTATGCAAAAGAATTGGTTAAGAAATTTGGTATGTCAGATGCATCTTCTATGAAAACACCCATGCCTACTAATGCTGTTTTGGATGCTGATGAATCTGGTAAACCAGTTGATCAGACTAACTATAGAGCAATCATTGGCTCTCTTTTATATCTTATAGCTAGCAGACCAGATATTATGTTTGCTACATGTATATGTGCTAGGTTCCAAGTGAGCCCTAGAGAGTCACACCTCACATTAGTTAAGAGAATCCTTAGGTATGTAAAAAGCTGTCCAAATCTAGGTCTCTAGTATCCACATGACTCAGGATTTGATCTCACTGGATTTTCAGATGCTGACTATGCTGGATGTAGAGTAGACAGGAAAAGCACCAGTGGAACTTGTCAATTCCTTGGTGATAAACTTGTCTCCTGGTTTTGCAAAAAGAAAACATCAGTGTCTACATCAACTGCTGAAGCTGAATACATGGCTACAGGTAGTTGCTGCTCACAGATATTGTGGATCCAAAACCAGCTCCTAGACTATGGCTACAACTTAGAGAAGTCAAAAATTCTTTGTGATAATACTAGTGCAATTTGCATTGCTCAAAATTTAGTTCTCCATAGTAGGACAAAGCACATAGAGATTAGACATCACTTCTTAAGGGATAATGTAGAAAAGAATAAAATAGCACTAGAGTACATTTCTACTGATTTACAAAGGGGAGATATTTTCAACAAACCTTTGGATGAAAAGAAGCACTTCTTCTTTCTTAATCAGTTGGGAATGATAGATGGAGATAGCATAATTTAATCTACAAGATTTTGAAACCATAAAAATGACAAAGTCTAGGCAAATGTATCTCTTTCTTAAGTGTCTAGAGGTTCTGTCTGAACTCTGCTCGACGCTCGACGTTTTTCATTTGAAAACGTCGACTGGAGATCGACTAATCGTCGACCGCTAAAAAGCGTCGACCGTCAACCTCATCTTTGCGTCGACCAGAGATCGACCCTGTCTAGAGTCTGTTAAGTTTCTGTCTCGGTCGACGACGTTAATTAACGTCGACCAGGGCTCGGCGTTCAGCATCCCAATTAGCGTCGACCGTCGACCTTCAAAACGTCGAACGTCGATCTAAGCTGAACACCACCGAGTCTCTTCGTTTCCCCTAGAGCTTCTTAGCGTTGACCTAAGCTCGACGTTATTTCCTTTTCTGCGTCGAACCCTAATATAAAATCATCTTCTCGGCGTCGATTTCATTTGCGCTTTCATATTTTCTGCAAGTATTTTCTCCCTCCAAAGATTTTACACTTGTTTTCGAGAGGTATTCTACAGGAAATGGCGATTCCAGCAACAATCTTGGCGGCGATGAAATTTGATTGCGGTTTCGACATTGATTTGGATTCCTTTGAAGGATCATCTCAAAATTTTCTGGAAATTCTAGAACTGTTCAAGGAACAGAAATTGGAGAAGTTCATGACAACCAGAATGCCAATAGCAGAAACAGAAATTAAAGAATGGATTTATACAGCAGTCACTCAAGATGAAAGCACCATTACTGGTTCAATCTCAGGGACTCAGGTATCCTTAACCTCTGCCATATTTACTGAGGTGTTTGAATTGGAGAATGGCAATGACAGTATGGAGCTGTCCAATGAAGAATATGCTGCAATGTTAGACAGGATGGGCCATTCCTCTGAGAATGCCTCCAAACTGTTGAAAGTAGACCTTGCCATAGAATTCAGACTCCTAGCTGATGTAGTAGGCAAGGTTATCTGTGCTAAGAGAACAACACATGATGCCATTTCCAGGCATCAATTTTGCATCATGGCTGCTCTCCTGGACAAAAAGCACTTGAATTGGGGAGAAATTCTGTTTGATCTAGTGAAGAAGAAGGTCAACAAGACTTATGTTCATTTTGGAAGAGTGTTGGGTTTGCTGCTTCATCATATCTGCCCTCAGCTTCTGGTATCCTCTAAGCATATCAATGCTTCTAAGAGACTGACCTGTGCCCTCATTGGTAAGTGGGACAGGAAAATCACCAATCCCAGAGCTGCTGCAGCTATGAAAACTTCTACAGAAACAAGGACTGTTGTGGTCACTTCACCTCAGCCTTCTGATCTAGTAGAAGAAGCCATGCCATCCTTCACCATTTCATCTTCCTTCTGCTTTCCAACCACCTTCTCTCCATCCACATCTCAATTTTCATCCCCTATGCCAACAACATCATCAATTGCTATAATTGCCTCATCCATTCCTCCATCCATTACCACATCTGAAGATTTTCATCCTCTTCACTTCTTCCCTCCAATGGATATTGAGATTAACAATCCAGGTGATTCTTTATTGGATGGTTCTCCTGATGACATATCTGAGACACCATCATTTTCTGACCTCATCATGTCATCCATCATTGAACCTACCATCCCCATTTCATCTATCCCAACATCATCTTCTGTTGCATCTGTTTCTCCTCCCTCTACCTCCCTCAACATCCCTTTGAGCAAGTAAATTTGCTTCCCTTGACCAACAAGCTCTATGAGCTCTTGGCTCCAAGGCTTTCTTCTCTATTGGATGCTTCCCTAGCTCCAATAATCCTCTCCTTGAACTCCATCTCATCTAAACTCTCTTCCCTTACTCCTATTGTGGCTGGCCCTTCTTCTAGGGGCCTAGAGTCAGTTATAACTGATTCTAGGCAGGGGGCGATTTTTGTAGAAGAAGAGCTGCCTCCTTGTGATAGAGAAGAGATGTTAGTTTCAGAAATTCAGCCTACAGATAGAGAGTTTGTTCAGCCTTCAGTTGAAGACTTTACAGTGGCAGTGCCAGCATGCTTTTTCCAAAGGTCTTTCAGCCCATACAGATTATTGCCTCCTGAAGATCTGTCCAGGGCTATTGTTCCCTTTTCTGCTGCTGCTACTGTTATTTTTGATGAAATGATCCTTGATGAGGATGCAGTGGTAGCTGATGCTCCTGCAAATGATTCTCTTGATCATAGTGCTGTTGCTGCTCCTGCTTGTTCAAATGTTGATATTAGTACTGTTGATCATTCTGTTGATGATATCACTGTTGATGAGTTGCCCAACACTTCTGATGCAGTGGAATCCCTTGCTCCTGAAATTGCTCCTGGTAGTTATGTTGTTCCAGAGGCAGTGGTAGCTGTTGCTCCTGCCAGTTCTATTGTTTCTCAAGTTTCTGATGCAGTGGTAGCTTCTGCTCCTGCTAATAAGATCTATCCAGCCAGCTCAGTTGAGGATGTAATATCTGAAGTTATCAGTGACTTAGCTGCTCCTATGTCTGTTGCACCTGAAGCCATTTTTTTCCTGCAGTGTTAGATACATCATCTACACTGACAGCTGCTTCTAGTCCTGTTTCAGGAATTGCCTCCAAGAAGGATTTTTATGATCCATATGATCATGTGCAAAGCATCTCCTCTGATGAGTTTGCCACTAGCTCAGATGATTCATCTGCCACCATTGCTAAAAAGAGAAAAGCTAGAAGCAAAGCTCTAAAGAGAGTTCCAATGGAAAGGGCCACTGACCATGATACTCCCTATCAAATTCTTCACAACTGTGAGATTACAGAGCCCTGGATGCAATATTCCAAGAACCAACTCAAGGCTATGAAACAGAAGAAGAAGTATTTCAAAGGCCCCTGTAAATCTATTCTTCCTCCTCCTCCTCCTCCATCTTCTCCAGGTGCAGGAGGCAGTGCTAACCCTGTCAGCAAACCTCCCATATCCTCCTTCCAAGGCAAGACATATCAATCCAGGAGAGGACAAAGAGGTAGCCAACCAAGAGGTTATCAACAAAGAGGATCTTCAAGAGGAAACCTATCAAGAGGTCAAGCTAGACACCAGCCATATCAAAGGGGAGGAAAGACTATTGCTTCAACCTCTGGTCCTTTTCCCTTCAAGCTCAATGATGGTGTAAGGCAAAAACCTCCTCCTTCAGATCAAAGCAACAAATATGAACCTCCTGTCCCTTATGATGATCCAGTCAACAATCCTACTGCTTGGAAAGCTAGAATGGCTGAGCTTGTTGCTCTAGACCTGATTAAGAAGAATAAAGAAAGAGGACTGGACACATCAAACATCAGTACTATGTCTGAGCAGAGAAGACAAGAATTGGACAAATACAATTCCAGCAAATTCTTTGAATTTGATAGGTACATGCAGTTGCATCCTGCTGCTGTTCCTCCCAGTGGAAAAAGCATAACTTCCTTAGGTACTTCTGAGGATTACAGATCCAGGAAAGATGTTGCCAATCCTCAGAGAGAAATCAAGTTCAAGAAAAGCCTTGAAGAAGAACCAAAGAAGAAGTAATGTAAGATGGCTCCACCTCCTTACAACTGCCATAAACACTTTTGATATTTATATATCTGCTCCTGCTTCTATCTGTGGTTTATGGTTTTGTCTGTGTTTTAATCTTCTGTATGCTTTTTATTTCCTTATAATCATGTGAATAGTAATCCTAATCCAAATAGGGGGAGATTGTTGGAACACCCTTTTTATATTTGGGTCAGGATAACTATGCTAAGGATGCATGACCTCATTGTATAGCATAGGTCATTGAGTGTGAGTTTAGAACTTAGGATATTTGAGATTTTAGTTCTGCTCAGCTCGACGGATAGTCGACCCCAGCTCGACGAGTCGTCGTCCTCAGCTCGACGCGTAGTCGACCGCTGCTCGACGTATAGTCGATCGCAGCTCGACGCAGCGTCGTCCTCAGTTCGACGTAACGTCGACTTCAGCTCGACGTTTTGGCGTGATTCTCTCTGCAACCTTAATCACTCTCTGATCGACGGATAGTCGAGCTCAGATCGACGATTTATGATGAATTCAATGTTTTGGGTTCTCCCGTCTGTTGACTTTTGAAATTCAAATTAAAGATCATCAAAGCAGTTATTGCAAGAGATCCCCTGGCCGTTTCAAGACTTAATTGGTCCATATCTCAAGGAATTTTCATTGGAAATCAATTAAGGCACTTCCTTCCAAGGCATGGACAGTTAAGGAATACATTGAATGCCCTGCCAACGGCTATCTATCAGACAGTAGTAATTCTATTACTCAGAGATTTTTTCGAGTGAGACATACACAGTTATTCAGTTTTGTTACAGAGAACCTTCTTCATCATCTCTCTCTCACAGAATCTGCTGCAGAGAATTCAAAGAGAAGAACATCACTCAGAGAAAGATCATCATCAATTCTCTCTGATTCACTTCTGCTCTGCAATCAACTCTTCTACAGACTGCCTTCTACCTTCAGACATCAAACACTCAGTGTCTGAGTTATCTATTGCTGAAGAAGGATAAGCAGTGAAGAGCCTGTCACCCTTGTGCAAAGCTTCTTCTACCTGAACTCATCTACATCTCAGGGGGAGCTTTGACAACATCAAAATCCACAAGCTTCTCTTTGATAGTTGACAGAGAAGCATACTCATCCTTTCTTTACCTTATTCCATCTGTACAGGGTTTTAACTCCCTTCAAAAGTTACCCTTTTGGTTAGCTGAGACCTTGTCAAAATCAGTGGTGGCAAGACACCTTTTCAAAAAATCTGGTGGTGCCCAGGACACCTGATCAACCATCCTGCAGTGGATTCCTATCAAAGGGTGATAGAAGAGTGGACTACCCAAGTTTGGGGAACCACTATAATTTCCTTGTGTCTTCTGTGGTTTATGTTTACTTCTTACTGTGTGCTGTGTGCTGTTTGCTTTATTATATATTTAATCATTGCATAACTCACTTTCTACACTAAGTAAATAAAAAAGTTTTAAATACATCAATCTATTTCAACTTACTCTATTCACCCCCCCTCTAGAGGTAGATAGATCTTATCACCTAACTTTCACTGTGTACTGTGCTTGTTTTGATTGTGATGTTTTAGGGTTTGTCCTTATACGAGAGTATCCGGCGCGAGCAATGTTTGACACAGGTGCTTCACATTCTTTTCTGTCTGAAGATTTCGTCTTTCGTTTCGGGGTACCTATCCGGACCACGACAGACAGTGTAAAGGTGTTGTTACCTAACGAATGTTTGATGTGCGCGGATAAATCTTGCGGTCCTGAGGTCAAGATAGGGAGTCGGGAGTTCAAGATGGAAACATTAGTATTGACGATCAAGGGATTTGATATAATCTTTGGTATGGACTGTCTGTCAGAGCAGCGTGCCTGTATAGATTGCACTTCAAAAGAGGTCACACTCGGGCAGAATACCGAACAAGAGACCAAGTTCATTGGTATACAAGGGATGAGTGGGATATTGTTATCTGCTCTTCAAGTCGTTAAGGCAGTTCGAAAGGGTGCGAAATTGTTCTTCACACTCGTAGAGGCAGTGGCGCCGAAGGCCAGTGTGCGTGAAGTGCCGATTGTGTCGGAGTAAGCTGATGTGTTTCCAAAGGACCTTCCGGGGTTACCTCCCCAAAGGAAAATCGACTTCGCTATCGAGCTGGTGCCGGGTGCGAAACCTGTGGCCCGTTCGCCGTATCGGGTAGCGCCAAAAGAGATGGCCGAACTGAAAGTTCAGTTGCAAGAGATGTTGGAGCAGGGATACATACGCCCAAGTATGTCACCTTGGAGCGCGCCTGTTCTTTTTATGAAAAAGAAAGACGGTAGTTTGCGGCTATGTATTGATTATCGCGAACTGAATAAGCTGACGGAGAAAAACAATTATCCGATTCCACGGATCGATGACTTGTTTGATCAGCTAGCAGGCTCAACCGTCTATTCCAAGTTGGATTTGAAATCCGGGTATTACCAATTGCGGATTAGGGAAGGTGACATTCCCAAAACAGCGTTTGGCACATGCTATGGTCATTATGAGTTCACAGTGATGTCGTTCGGCTTATGTAATGCGTCTTCGGTATTCATGGATATCATGCATCGAACGTTCCGCGAATATTTGGATCTGTTTGTGATTGTGTTCATTGATGATATCCTCGTGTACTCATAGTCGGAGGAAGATCATGCAAACCATTTGCGGTTGGTATTGCATACCTTGCGGAGAAATAAGGTGTATGCCAAGTTCTCTAAGTGTGAGTTCAGGCTCTCGTCGGTGGCTTTTCTGGGCAATGTGGTAAGTGGAGAGGGCATAGCGGTGGATCCAGCAAAGATACGTGCCATTCGTGATTAGCCAGTGATGTCTTCGGTGGCCAAAGTTAGGATTTCTTGGACTGGCAGGCTACTATAGACGATTTGTGGCGAACTTCTCCCGGATTGCTTTGCCTTTTACTACATTGACGAGAAAAGATAAGAAGTTCGTTTGGATGCCGGAGTGCGCGCGAGCTTTTTAGGAGCTAAAAGGTCGTTTGACCACGGCACCTGTTTTGACGTCGCCATGTGGTACAGACTGTTTTGAGATATACAGCGATGCGTCAGGAAGCGGCTTAGGCTGTGTTCTCCTGAAGTTTGTCAAGGTGATCGCTTATGGCTCACGTCAATTGAAAAGTGCATGAACGTAATTACCCCGTCCACGACTTGGAGTTGGCGGCGGTGATCTTTTCGCTAAAGTTGTGGCGACACTATCTTTATGGTGTGAAGGTAGATATTTATCCAGATCATAAAAGCCTAAAGTATCTGCTCGATCAAAAGGATTTAAATATGCGACAAAGGAGGTGGATTGAATTCCTAGGGGATTATACCTTCGACATTCACTATGTTCCCGGAAAGGGAAATGTGGTCGCTGATGCCTTGAGTCGTCAGACTCTGGTGCGGGCAAGTTTGTTGCGGATACATGATGAGCGTCTAATCCAGGAGCTGGAAGCATTGGAGATATCTTGTGTGGAAAGGGATTCTTCGGCCGATGCATGCTTGAACTGGATGGAGGATCAATATGACCTTGCGGACAGGGTTCGGCGGGCAATGGAGTTTGATGAAAGTCTTCAGCACTATGCAAAGGAGGGGTCTGGTGACCAATTCTCCTGGGATGACGGTTTGTTACAGAAGGATGGCCGATTGTGCGTCCCTTGTGTGGGTAAATTGCGAGAAGAATTGTTATATGAAGCACACTTTACAAAGTACTCAATTCACCCTGGGAGCACAAAAATGTACAAGGACATGAAGAAATTGTTCTTGTGGCCCGGTTTAAAGAAGGACATAGCCGCGTATGTGGCTAAGTGTCGTACTTGTGCTTTGGTAAAGGCAGAATGTCAACGACCGAGTGGTTTCCTGAAATTGTTGTCGGTTACGCAGTGGAAGTTTGAGGATATTTCTATGGATTTCGTGCACGGATTGCCGAGATCTCAACATGGGAATGACTCAATCTGGGTGATTGTAGACCGGTTGACAAAGGTGGCTCACTTTCTACCGAACAAGCAGGACGATTCAGTGAAAATGTTGGCAAAGCTCTATGTGGAGAAGATTGTTCGATTGCACGGTATTCCCCGAAGCATTGTTAGTGACCGTGATGGGCGATTTACTTCGAAAGATTGGAGGCTAATTCATCAGTTGTTGGGCACGAAGTTAGCATTCAGTACGGCCTTTCATCCGCAAACGGATGGCCAAACTGAACGAACCAACAGAACAATGGAGTATATGCTCCGTATGTGCGCCCTGGACTTCGGTAAGAAATGGGAAGATAATCTTGTTAATGTGGAGTTTGCCTATAATAATAGCTACCAAGCGAGTATCGGTATGACACCGTTTGAAGCTTTGTATGGTCGCAAGTGCCGTACACCGTTAGCTTGGGCAGAAACTGGCGAATCCAAACTTTTGGGACAAAAGGAAGTCTAGGATGCTAACTCAATAATACGCTCTATTCGAAAGAGATTACTAATAGCCCAGGATCGACAAGCCAAGTATTACAATGCTAAGTACCGAAACATGGAGTTAACGGGTGGGTGACTGGATCTATTTAAAGATTAAACCCTTCAAAGGCGTATCTCAGATTCGGTGGTTGAAAAAGCTAAGTCCTCGATACCTTGGTCCGTTTGAAGTGGTGGAGCGAGTTGGGGAAGCTTCCTATCGGCTAGCTCTTTCATCGGAATTTGGTGGACTGCATGATGTGTTCCACATCTCGGTACTACGAAAAGCAGTCAAAGACCCAGCTCAAGTGATTGAGAATGATCGGGTGCCGGTTGAGTATGGCTAACGTCAAAGGTGAGGCCCATTTGGATCAAGGATCGAGCCGAGAAATAGTTGCGGAACAAAATGATCGGATGGTCAAAGTACGGTGGGACAATTGTGGCCAATAAGAGCTAATATGGGAGCGGGAGCAGACCATGCGAGCTGAGTTCCCCGAGTTATTTGTGTAAACTGTTTGCTTGTCTGTATGGTGTTGCAACATATATGTAGAAGTATCACCTTTTGTGTCATGCTTTCATCTCCCTACTGCATCCAAATTTCGTGACGAAATTTTATTAAGGAGGGGAGGATTGTAACACCCTTGAAATCTCAAAAAAGCCAAAGTGGGATTTAGGTTGGCTGACACGGCCTGAGACACGGGTGTGTCTATGGCGTGTCAGGTGTACACGGCCTGGGACACGGGCGTGTCCTAGGGCGTGTCCCTAGTCTCGACAAGTACTCGAGACCTGATCGTCGAGTATGGAACACGGCCTATGACATGGGCGTGTCAAAGGAGCGTGGTTGGCACACGGCTAGGGACACGGGCGTATACCTTAGCCATGTCCTGCTCGGGTTATTTTGAAGATCGTGTTACAGGGGTGACATGGTCAGGTACACGGCCGTGTATTAAGTGATACAGGTGTGTCAGGCTTGACACGGGCGTGTCAATGCCCGTGTTATGGTTTATTTTCAGTCGGTTGTGGACCGCTTAGGGAACACGACCTGTGACACGGGCGTTTCACAACCCGTGTTCGGCCCAGGAAATCAAATTCATGGCTGATCAGAGCTGTTCATATTCTTTGACAAAGATCAAATGGTCTGGGCTCTTCCCTGGGTTGATAAGGTCGGGATTTCAGAGGAGAAAGCTCACTTGAGTTTCATCTTTCTCTTTCTAAAGTAAAGAGAGAGGGGAGAGCAAAGCAAGGAAGAAGAAGAGGAATTCGGCCGCCGGTGGTGCTACGGTGGTCCAAATCGCGAGCCGAGTTCGGATTTACGAAATCAAGGCTGCTACGAAGGCTTTCATCCGTCTCAATTCTCTCCATGGCTCCGAGGCGAATTCCAAGGGTAACGATTTCCGTCTTGGACATGTGAAGTCCTACTTTCCTGTATTTGCATAGGGAAAACCAGTCCCCGCGAGTGTGCAGTTGGTTGTGGTGTCCCTTGGGGTAGATATGTGAAGTCCCCCTTGTTAGAATCCGGAATTGGAGTACGGATCTAGACATGCTGTGTGAAGCCAATCTGGACGTGTTGGTCTTGATTGGTTATGCTTTGTTTGCATTTCGGAGGAGCCTCCGAGTGTTTGATTGTTTGTGTGCAATCTTTGGTGGATACCTGTCGCTCGGTGCAGCAGGAAGTACTGGAGGAAGTCCAGGAAGTTGTCCGAGTTGGGTTCAACTGTTGTGGTGGACGGGCAAGGTGAAGTTGTACCTGCATCAGTCCAGTCTTGAGTCTGACGATGTGAGCAACGGGATAGGCTGATCTGTACCCGCGTTATTGTTGTCTAACCTTGGGTGCTTAAGGCCCTATTAGGATCACATAGCGAGAGTCGACGGCTTGCGTGCCGATCAAGACTAGAATGCTCATTGGTGGGATCCGGTGTTTCCGGTACACCCGAATGTGCCCTGAGTGCACGGAGCGTCGGGTCATCGTGCCAGCATTTGTGATATGTATTGACTGTGTGGTCGTGCACATCTTGTGTGGGTTGCTATACATACTGTGGAAACATGCTTTGCTGGGATGGAGTTCGGCTGCCTCGTGCCAGGGGCAGGGTCGTTATAATTGGTCAGCTGAATGCTGACCGTTGCCCTGTTTTCCACCGCTTGGTGGATTGGTTCTTGCAGGTGTTGGAAGTGCTGGTCCGAGCGGGACTTAGCGGGCTGAAGCCCAAGCTGCATTGCTGCACTCGAAGGCTTTGTTTTGTTTCTTCTTGTTCATGTGTGGCCGGCCTGCGTGCCGATGTCTGTAAACCACACCTTGTTAAGAGAAATTTTGTAAGGCCTTAAGGCCAGATACTTTGGTTGTATATATTTCTATGGTTTAGTTGACAGTTCTTGTTTTGCTTGAGTTCAAGATTTCAACCGTGAAGCTTCCGCTAGAATGCTCTGTGTTAGGATGCGTTGGTTTTGATATTATTTCGTAGCGTCTCCGCCTATTTGTGGAATATGGTGTGGGGCCCCGGCCGGACCATCTATTATATTCTTCTTGACGGGTATACGTGTTACACCGTGACCGCTGCGTTCTCCTTCTTGATTGTCCGTTGGTGCTTTCCTTGAATCTGTTGCGGTCTCCCTTGCTCTCGCGGCCTCTTTCCGATTGTCCACCTCTTTCTTTCCCCTGCGACATGTCCTTGTCGTTGTGTCATGTTCGTCTTCCACGGCCTGGTCGTCTAGCCGCTCTCTGCTCCTATGGCTCTCTTCGATATCTTTACTTACTTCGCTTCGAATCCGTCCGCCTCGGTGATCACGTCATCTGGTCATGCCCACGTTGTTACTCAAGGAAGATAGCAATAAAAAAGATGGACAAGCTTGCTGACACTCCTCCCCAAATATTGTTTGGGAAGCTGCTCTCCTATGAGATGCAGCTGGCTACAAGGAAGGAGGAGGATGCCTCCAACAAATCACAGGCCAAAGAAAAGTCCTTTGCCTTCAAAGCTGAAAGCTCAAGGAAAGGAAAGGAAAGGATTCCTTCTCCACCAAGGAGACCAGCTGAGAAAGACAGCTCTGACTCAGAGTCATTAGACAGCAGCATGACTGATGAAGATTTTACAGTCTTTTCCAGACAACTCTAGAGGTTGATGAAGAAGAAGAATTGGAAGAAAAGGCCTTCCAATTCCACCCATCACAGAAAGAACCAGTCCAATACTTATAGGTATGGTTCTAAACATAAAAAATATAACTACTCTAAAGTAATTTGCTACTGCTGCAGCAAGCCTGGGCATGTGATAGCTAACTTCCTAGAGAAGAGGAAAGAGACTGAGGAGAAGAAGCAGCACCAACACAAAAAAAAGAATGAAAATTCCTTCATGGCCAAGAAGGAAAAGAGTTTGACAGACTCCTCATCTTCTGAGTCGAAAGAAGAGGAAGCCTATATTGGGCTAGTTGTTGTTGCTGTTACCGATGAAGCTATTGAAATAGGAGAAGTCAATCCTCCAGGGAGGATTGGAATAAGGGCCCCTTTAACAATATCAGACAGCGAGTTAGAGGTGGGTGAAGATGTCCATAGCTACAGATGGCTGATGGAAATGACTGATGAGGAAAGAAACAAAGATTAGCCTGGTCAGATCAAGGTACATCTATAACCTAACTCTGTTTATCTGTCTGAGTTTGAGACTAGTCATTGCTCAGAAGACTCTTCATCCTATGGTGAAGAAGATTCAGGATCTGAAGGAGATGTCAATCAACTGATTGACAAGAATGGAGAACTTTTGAATGCCTTCAAGAAGGTCAAGAAGTTATCTAAGAAGCAATCTAAATAGATCTCATCTATTAAGCTTGCAGTTGCCCAATAAACTGTAAAAAAAATTGCTGGACCAGAAAGATAGGAAAATTAGCCAACTGAAGTCCCTCTTGGACATTCAGGTTGCCTCCATCAAGCACAAGAACTGTCTCATAAGGGAGCTTGAAGATAATCTTAAGAAGGAGAAAAGAATTATGGCTAGCTATTCTAAGACAAGTGCTATCCTCCCCTTGATAGACTCCTTCTCCTCTCAAAAGGGAAAGAAGGAGTTGGGATTCAATGGAAGCACAAGAGTTGCTCCTTCCAAAAGGAAGGGAAAAGCTCGAGTTCCAGCTCAGCCTATTGCTTATAAGCCTCCCATTCTTTTCAGAAAAGTTTTGAAATCTTCTAACAGGTATGACCAAGAAAGCTCTTATGGTTACTAGGAGAGGGGTTGTTCATCTGGAGTGACCAAAGATGTTCACTGTCATGATGAAAGCTTTGGCAAGGTGTGTGCAGTCAAGGCTGCAAATGAAAAATTTCAAATGGCCCAATCTAAACCATTTGTCTTTGGTGCTTCTGCACCAGCTCTCAAGAATGTTGCTGCAGCCAAGGCTCAAAATCTAAAAGCAAAGGTTCATACTAAGGGAAAGTCTAAGAATCATGCTAATCTGGGCATATCTAAAGCCATCAGAAGCATGCTTTCTGAAAAGAAGCTGGCTATTGTTGGCACTCAAGGCAGACCAAATCAGCAAGTTATAAGACTTACCTTCAGTCAAATTTTGGCTAAAAGAAATCAAAAAAAGGCTGCAGCACATCTTCCTCTTATCAAGGCTGCAGCTCATCAAGCTGCAGGTCCTTCACAGAAAAGAAGATATAACATACATGAGTGTTGGTGTTATGGTAAGGTAGGGCACTTTGCCATTGACTGTCGGCATAATCCCAATGTGGCCAGAGCTAGGGTCTGTCCACCAGTCAGAAATTCTGCTGGGGGACATGTTCAGTGTCATGCTAACATGCACCTAGGACCTAATAGATATTTGGGTCCTAAGGTTAAGAAATTTGTTTATTGCTGGAGAGTTCAAGGCACCATACCCCTATATAGTACTTGGACAGTGGCTGTTCCAGCAACATGACTATAATAAGGAGCAACTTGAAGGAGTTTACTCTAGTAAAAGATGGACCCAAAGATATCTTTGGAGTTTCAGATAGAGGTGTAACCAGATGGTATGGTAAGATCACCAATGGCATAGTCACCATCACAAAGGTGGCTTATGTTGAAGGGTTACAACACAACCATATAAGCATAAGACAACTTTCTGATCTTGGCTATGTAATTGTATTCCATAAGGATGAGTGCCTAATTAGGAGGTCAAGTGACCAAAAGGTCATCTTGACAGGCACTAGGAGTGAAAATGTTTATTGTTTGAACTTTCTTTATATAGACACAGATTCTCCTATCTGTTTGGTGGCAAATGAGAAAGTCTCCTATTGTGTCCAGTGACACAAGAGACTAGCTCATTTGAATTAAAAGACTATTGGCAAGATCTTTAAACAAGGGCTAGTTAGGAATGGCCCCAATGTGAAGTGCTCTAAGGAGGGCATTTGTTCTGTTTGCCAAAAGGGTAAGCAGACAAAAGTCTCCTTCATGGTTATTAGGACCAAAGACTCTGTGAAATGCTTATACCTCTTGCACTTAGACCTATTTGGTCCAATACCAATTCACAGTCCTGGTAGGAAATTCTATACCCTTGTGGTAGTTAATGACTATTCCAAGTTCACTTGGTTGTTATTTCTTAAGAAGAAGTATGAAACCCTTGATGTTTTCATGAAGTTTGTCAAACAAATTAAGAATGAGCATGGCTGTTCTGTGGTCAAAATCAGAAGTGACCATGGGAAAGAATTCCAGTCTAATAGCATGACAAAGTTCTGTGAAGAGCATGGGATTCATCAAGAATTCTCCTCTCCTAGAACACCCCAGCAAAATGGGATAGTTGAGAGAAAAAATAGGACTCTCATAGAGGCTTGTAGATCTCTGTTGAGTGATACATCTCTCCAAGGTTATTTCTGGGCTGAGGAAGTAAATACTGTATGTCATGTCCTCAATAGAGCCTCTATCACCAAAGGCCACAAGAAGACTCCCTATGAGATGTTGAAGGGCAGAAAACCAAATCTGGGCTATCTCAGAATCTTTAGTAGTAAATGCTTTGTGCTTCACAATGGCAAGTCCTATGTGAATAAGTTTGCTACCAAATCCTATGATAGAATATTTGTTTGGTACATAAATCATAGCAAAGCCTATAGGATCTACAACTTTAAAAGCCAAGTTGTAGAACAATCAGTACATGTAGTCTTTGATGAGTCTACCATGATTAACAATGGACTACATAGTTCCTCTTATAGTACTGCAGGTACAGAATAGATGATAAACAAGCTGACCATCAAGGAAGCATCACCAGTCATCCAAGATGATATTGATTCTCCAAAAGATCTACCTTGCACACTGGGAGAGGATGAAGATCACCAAGAAGATGCAACTGCTGTTGAAAGAAGACTGCTACCTGCAGTCAGATATATGAGAGATCATCAAGCACACCAGATCATTGGTGAAGCAAGTCATGGAGTTATGACAAGGAGCAAAAGTCAGAATACAACCATGTATTCAAGCTTTCTATCCCAAGTAGAGCTCAAGAAGTTTGAAGAGGCCAATCTAGACCAGCATTAGATTAGAGCTATGCAGGAGGAACTGAACCAGTTCAAGAGGTGCAGGGTCAGGAAGCTGGTTCCCAGACCTCATGGTCATAATGTCATTGGAGTCAAGTGGATCTATACAAACAAGCTTGATGAAAATGGCACTATAATTAAGAACAAGGCTAGACTAGTAGCAAAGGGATACATGCAAGAAGAAGGGATTGATTTTATTCAAACCTTTGCGCCTGTTGTAAGATTGGAGGCCATCAGGTTATTCCTTGCATACGTAGCACACTAGGGATTAAAGGTCTACCAAATGGATGTGAAGTCAGCCTTCCTGAATGGTGACTTAAAAGAAGAAGTCTATGTTGAGTAGCCTCCAGGTTTTGTAGTTCCTAACTTACCTGATTTTGTTTATACACTTAGGAAAGCTCTATATAGGCTGAAGTAAGCCCCTAGAGCATGGTTTGAGACATTGTCTAGTTTCCTCATTGAAAACAAATTCTCATGGGGAGAAATAGACAAGACCCTATTCCTAAAGGAATCTAAGGGAAAGATCAGCCTAGTACAGGTCTATGTAGATGACATCATCTTTGGATCTACTGATGACAACCTCTACAAAAAGTTTGCTAAACTCATACAGGGGAAGTTTGAGATGAGCAGTATTGGTGAACTTAAGTTCTTCTGTGGCCTCCAAGTAAGATAGAATGTTGATGGCTTGTCCATATCCCAGTCTAAGTTCACTAGGGTGTTAATCAAGAAATTTGGCATGGAGAATTCCTCCACCATGAGAACTCCATTGGGTCAAGTATGCTTGTAGGAAAAGATGAAGCAGAGAAACCTGTTGATGAAAATTTGTATAGAGGGATAATTGGCTCCCATATATATTTGACTCCAGACATCATGTAGGCTACATGTGTTTGTGCTAGGTATCAGGCTTGCCCTAAAGAATCTCACTACTCTGTAGCTAAGAGAATCTTGAGGTATCTTAAGGGCACTCCAGATCTTGGCCTTTGGTACCCTAAGAATGCGGAGTTTGAACTAACTGGCTATTCAGATGCAGATTTTGTAGGCTGCAAAGAGGATATGAAGAGAGCATCTGGCATGTGTCATTTCTTGGGAGGGAGACTAGTATCTTGGAGCAGCAAGAAAAAAATCAGTGTGGCAATATCAACTGCAGAGTTAGAGTAACCCTCAGCAGGAATTTGTTGTGCTCAGTTGCTGTGGATCCAACACTAGATTCAAGACTACAACCTCCAGATAAGTAGAACTCCTTTATTATGTGATTCTAACAGTACAATCTCTATTGCTAGGAATCCTGTCTCCCATAGCAGGACTAAACACATAGATATTAGATATCATTTCATTAGGAAGCATGTGGAATGTGAAGACATTACCCTTGAGTTTTTCCCAAAAGACAAGCAAGTGGCTGACATCTTCACAAAGCAACTAGATGAAGCCAAGTTTAACACCTTCAAATTTGAGTTGGGTATGTTAAACTTAGTTTATCTTTAGTTTCTTATCACCTCTAGTTGCAAACTATTTGGCTTTATGAGGATAAGATGATCCTTTAAAGAAATGAAGATTCTCATATTGAGTAGGAGCAAGTCAAGCCATGTTGCCAAATTGAGGGGGGAGCAGGTTATAACATAATAAGTTTATAAGGTGCATCCTTCCTGCTACTTGCTGTAGTTAAAAAGGGGGAGATGATAAGATGATCAGATGATCAAATAAGCAAGACAGCAGTAATTCAAGGGATGTTGACTGCAGATGCAAAAATGTATTCTGCAAGCAGGGAAGTGTGGAAACTATAGATCACTTCTCTATTATTTAGTTTTCATTTATTATGTCTTGTACTACATGGTTCTGTGTATGCCATTCACTTTTCTTTAAGAGTTTTTGACTTCCTCAAATAGGGGAGATTGTTGGGTCCATTGCCCACAATGTCCTTGATTTGAGTGAAGACAATATTATCAATGACATACACATGTTTGTAGATGACTATGATAGGTTAGGTAGCCTAAGTGTCAGGTAAACACTCACCTATGGTGTGGGATGATTAAAAATTATCAAAGTCCACAGGCATTGAGTGAAGTCAGTCACTCAACGCCAGATGACTTATAACATAGAGTGAAGCCTATATAGTTTGTTGAGATTAAATTGCCAGCATAACACGTATATGTGGAACCATGTTATGGCTTCCCCACCACGTTCTAGGTCTGGGTGTTGACCCCGGTGGGCCCCTGTGGCAGAATATCCCTGCGGTTTTGTGGTTGGGATTAATCCCACACCGTCTGTAGCTTTCTCCCCTCCGTGTTCATGTACCACGCCACCCTTCATCTCAACACCTGGGTTTTGAGATGAACTGTTGGGATGGCGGGTTCTTTCATGGTATCAGAGGATTCGATCTTTTCAACTAGATATAGTGTGCCTCTCTCTGCGCGGTTTGTTCTTCCATGTCCGCACATTTTGTCATTTCTTCTTGCGTCTGTTCGCATTGATTCCCTTCCTTCTTTATCGTTGCCTTCTATGTGTGCGGCCTCTCTGCTTTCCCTCTTTATCTATTCGGGACCTATTTCTCGTGGTCTCTGTACTCTTCATCCTGCGATCTCCTTTAGTCGTGCGGTTTCCTCTCTATTTCGCACGAACTCTGTTGTTCGCGCGACCTGCTTTCCTTCGTACGATCTCCATTGTTCGCACGACTTCTTCCCCTCTACTTTGCTCTGCTTCTCTAGTCGCGTGGTTTGGTCATGGCTTCTCTGGCCGCTGGTGTGTTGATATTGTGACCGCTGCGTTCTCCTCCTTGATTGTCCGCTGGGGCCTTCCTTGAATCTGCTGCGGTCTCCCTTACTCTCGCGGCCTCTTTCTGATTGTCCACCTCTTGCTTATCGCCGCGACATTTCCTTGTCGCCGCGACCTGTTCGTCTTCCACAGCTGGTTGTCTAGCCTCTCTCTTCTCCTATGGCTCTCTTCGATATGTTTACTTCCTTCGCTTTGAAGCCGTCCGCCTCGGTGGTCCGTAATCTGGTCATGCCCACGTTGTTACTCAAAGAAGATGGCTGATCGACTCCGGTGCTACGAATCATATGATTGGAAATCCCTAGTGTTTTTATCTCTTAGAAACATATGATCGGTTGCCCCCGTTCTTTCTTGCAGATGGCTCTCCAACTCCGATTAATGGGGCGGGAGTGGTTCAAGTCACACTGTCTCTTCACTTGGCAGATACTCTCTACGTGCCCCAGTTCCCTTGCAATTTATTATCTGATACCTCTCTATGCAAGCAACTACAGTGTTCCATCTCATTCACTTCTACTTCTTTCTCTTTTCAGGATCCGGACACCCAACGAACGATTGTTACTGGGACTAAAAGTTGCGGCCACTACTTCCTCGACAATGTTTTCGCTCTGTCCGCCTTCTCCTCCACCTCCAAAGATCTTCTCCAATGGCATCTTCGCCTTTGTCATGCTCTGTAAGTCTCCCCCTCCCGGAACACAGAACACGGCACGAGAGGAGTCTTATGCCCAGAACAGCCACCTTGCGATAACACTAGCACTCGGGCTAGCCTGTACCATAAGATGCCTATCGTGCCGGCTACAACCAATATCACTCATTGCCAACCTAACCTAAATATAGAATTGAAGTCAAATCTAAACCAAGCATATAGTCCATAATATAACAACAGTAGAGAAGCTACAACAAGCTTCAAATATACGAGTACGTAAATAGTTTTCCCAAAAAGGGTACAACAAAAGGCTCTCACACTCACATCAGTAACTGACGGTAGCGACGGTACCATCCCCTCAAGCCCTGTCGTCCTGGCCTGGCTTTCTGGCTGCATATCCTGCTGCTCCACCTGCGGGGTTTCCTCCTAAAAAGGAAGACGTAGCAACCGTTAGTCATAAAGACTAAGTGGCTTCACATCCGCTCCCCCGGCGACTCCTCGGCACCGGGCGGAGAAAGGAACATGGTACAATATATATAATCATTGGTACAAGCAGGTGGTATATCACTATGTATATAAAGCAGTCTATAAACCAGTAACATGTCGTTCTAGCATTTCTACCATCTACCACAGCATATGAATAAAGATATAATAGAAGGTAACTCAACTTATATGAATGCCCATACAAACTTATAAGTTGAGGATCATTCAGCAGTAAGTAACTCATCGTATAGGAGTGCCCATACAAACTTATACAATGAGGATCTTGTGTATGTAATGAGGTGTAATGGTATGTATGCAATGCAATGACTCACCCATGATCACGCACATGCAAATGCTATGTCGTCACAGACTTGGAGTTCCCACTTTTCGAGCAGGTAGCTAACCTCTCAGGCGTCATCCGTCGTGGCCAGACGGTGACAGTAGAGTGGGCATCTCCACTACTAGGCTAGTCTCCACACTACCTATCCTAGGCCTTTGGATGCCTTAATGCTAAGAACATAATAGCGGAGCTCACATGCGTACTACGGCTCAGCGGGTGTCTCGGGTAGATGTGCACCGAGATCCTAGCCCCGAACTAGCCTACGGTGAGATACGTAAGGAGCCTCGGAAATGAGCACGAGAACCAAGCCCAACCATTCACTTGGCATGGAAGGAGCCTCGGGACGTGAACACCGAGGACCAAGCCCAACCGCCCAAGGTCTAGCTGTCAACTCCCATCGGTATGACGATTGGCGAGCCCATAGACATACCACACTATCCTTAACCCGAGATTACGACACCACGTGCCTACTCGCACCACATGCATTATATCCAAATCGTGATACTGAAGGAGCCTCATAAATGAGCATGAGGACCAAGCCCAACCGTTCACTTGGCACGGAAGGAGCCTCGTGACATGAACACCAAGGTCCAAGCCCAACCGTCCAATTTATGACTCTTCTCACGACACCAACAACATTTATTCCACCAATCTAATCAATCGTGAGCACATGAGTTACTCATCCAATAATCAACACACAAGTTCATATCAATTAACACTGATCATTTACCCAAGCTCTAGTAATCATTGTTATTAAATGACTAAATAGCATTCGTTCACTAATCCCCACCAAGTTGTTTCGATCAACCGCATATCATTCACCCTTTGTTTACGTGGGGTCTATTCCAATACTATCATCATGTATTGAATTATCACAGTGTACATATAATGATTTGCCTACAGCTTAATGTCGGATTTTTACAAGACCTCCTCCGAGTCCAAATTCATTTATATAACTAACCTAGGAATTCAGGTGAAGAATCCTGCTGAACAGCAACTTCGACCGAAGGTTCCCGTGGCTACAGGAATCCGTTGAGTGCGTGTAACCACTCGATGGAAAGGTATTTACATGGGCTACAACTTTCATGTTCTGTCTGTAACCTTGATCGTTTTGTATCCCACATGAAATTGGCTCCAAAGCCTGCTGCGTACAGAATACAATTTCTGCACGCTTAGTCCGACAACCCTCTACTTCAATCAGACATTCCCGTGGCTACAGACTTCACCCGAAGGCGTGTAACCACTCGTCGGAAAGGTAATTCAAAGGGCTACGACTCACGTGTTTAGTTGAAACCCCAGATCTGACCATATCTTGCCTGAAGATAGCCAAGAAGGTTGCTTCGTGCAGAACACAGATTTTTGCACGCATCTTGAGGAGAAATGAACGACATCGGTTCATCTTCCTCTTCAAGCCAATCCTCCCAAAATCAAAACCAGAAGTTCCTCCACCCTTATCCACCCTCTTAAGTCCATTCCTCTTCACGAATCCACCCCCATCATCACTTTCAAGATGGGGAGGTTGAAGATGACTAAACATTAGAACACAAGTTCTAGAAAGGCCCTCCTTACCTTCACCTCACACATCAAGATTCATTTGAGTCGATGTATCGCCTAAGAATAACTATGGATCTAGCACCAAGGGAGAGGGGGGATCTCACCTCATTTCCAGCGGTTCCACCATTTCCGGCAATAGATCTTTTCATCCTTCTCATTGGCATCGTTTTTCCCTTGACGGCGGTGGCGTTTCCTCATGGGGTTTGTTAGCTCCAGCAAGATCTATCTCCTTCCGAAGTTCCTTTCCATAAAATAGGGTTTGGAAGAGAATAAGATGGCTAGGGTTTCATTTTTCTCTTTTATAAGGAGGTGACATGGGTAGGGACACGGTCGTGTCCTTACCCGTGTTCTGCTTTGGCGAAACGTCATCAACGGTTTGATTGTCGTTTCGTGCTCATACACAGGTACTGATACGCCCGTGTCTGTACCCATGTCCAGGTTACACGGCCGTAGTTCTGGCCGTGTCGATACCCGTGTCCTGCTCAGGACACTTCTCGTTTTACTTGCCTTGGAGCACACGGGTAGGGACACGCCTGTGTCTCTACCCATGTCCTTCTCTGGTCAGCCATGTATGCCACTAAAAGCCATGGCACTCAAAGCCATGGCACTCAATGCCATGTCACACGGGTAGGGACATGCCCGTGTCTCTATCCGTGTCCTCCTTGTAACAGTCCACTCAATGCCGTGCCACTCAAAGCCATGGCACTCAAAGCCATGGAACACGGGTAGGGACACGCCCGTGTCTCTACCCGTGTCCTCCTCGTGACAATCCACTCAACGCCGTGCAAAAGTCACTCAACGCCACAGTCACTCAATGCCACGGAACACGGGTAGGGACACGCCTGTGTCCCTACCCGTGTCATACTAAACACAAGTACTCAACTTATTTCTTTTTCCCCATGAGTGCACGCCTGATCGCCTGCACCTCCTGAGCCTAAATCAGCTCTCCTTACTTCAAAAGCGCGCACAAGGGGTCTAGCGTGAATTGGGTCGTTATATGCTCCTCCACGACTTCTACGTCAACTTTTACCCCAACTTCCTCCACAAAATACTGCCCTCAACCATGAGGCCTGTCATCTTGGCAAGCATCTCCACTCCTCCTTCCCACTAAAGCAAGTTCATGGATCTTCTCGTCTGTTTGATCTCGTCCACTCCGATGTTTTGGTTCCTGCTCCTACCCTTATCGTTGGTCGGGTAGTTCATATTTTGTCACATTTATTGATGATTTCTCTCATTGTACGTGGGTGTATCTGTTAAAAGATCGCGCTGAATTATTCTCTATATGGACGTCCTTTTATCTTATGATCAAAACTCAGTTTAATGTTTCTTTTAAAGTCTTTCGATCTGATAATGCAAAAGAATATGTCAGTCATGACTTTTCTTCCTTCTGCATGCAAAATGAGATTATTCATCAAACTAGCTGTGTTTATACTTCACAGCAAAATGGTGTGGCGGAATGCAAAAACCGTCACCTCCTTGATGTCGCTCGCACTCTGATGACACAGATGCAGGTTCCTCGTGCCTATTGGGTCTATGCCATTCTCATCCCCTGCTACCTCATCAATCACATTCCCTCTATAGTTATCCACAGTCAAACCCCATTCTCCATTCTCTACCCGGGAAAGGAACCCTTCCCACTTCCTCTACATATCTTTGGTTGCACGGCCTTCGTGCATGCTCCCTCCGCCATCCGCGATAAACTCTCCCCACATGCCACCAAATGTGTCTTTCTGGGTTACTCTACCACTCAGAAAGGCTATTGTTGCTTTGACTCTGTTTCCCGCAAGCAGTTTGTCTCTGCGGACGTCACCTTCTTTGAAAATGCATCCTACTTCTCCCCGACTTCTCTTCCTCTCCTGATATTCCTACTTCTCCTATCACCCCTTTGGCACCCTCTGCACCTACCGAGATTCTGCCACCTCCTCCCTCTCCACCATCTCCTCCACTGTGTCCACCTACCGAGATATCTCCCTCTTCTTTGTGGTCGCCTCTCTCTACTCCCGGGCCAGCTCTCTCCGCCATAGATGCCCCAGAAACTGAGGAACATACCGACATGGATATTCCCATTGCTCTTCGCAAAGGGGTGTGGATGTGTAATCAACACCCGCTAGCTGTTGTTGTTTCATATGATCATCTAACTCCTTCTCGCAGGAGGTTTGCCTTGCCTATCTATGCCACTGATACTCTTACTATTCCTCATTGGAAGACCGCCATGGATGAGTAAATTGCTACCCTCACTGAAAAGGGTATATGGACCCTTGTTACTCCCCCTTTGGGCACTGATGTGGTTGGCTGTCGATGGGTATTCATTGTGAAGTTCTGTTCGGACGACAGTGTGGATGGATAAAAGGCCCGCATAGTTGCCAAGGGATCCACTCAAACTTATGGAGTTGATTACATTGACACCTTCTCTCCTATTGCTCGTCTCAGCACCATTTGGGTTCTTCTCTCTGTGGCTGTCAATAGGGATTGGCCCATTTCCCGGCTGGATGTCAAGAATGCCTTCCCTTATGGTGATCTTCAGGAAGACGTATACATGGAGCAACCTCCTAGGTATATTGCTCAGGGGTATACACGAGTATGCCATCTGAAGAAGGCCATCTATGGCCTAAAGCAAAGCCCTCGAGCTTGGTTTGACAAGTTCAGCGACATTATGGTGGCCATTGGTTTTGCAAGAAGTTCAGTCGATCACTCCTTATTCTTTTGCAAAACCTCCTCTTATATGGTGGTTCTTGCTGTATATGTGGATGATATTCTTCAAACTAGGGATGACCAGGCTGCGGTAGCTTTGACAAAGAAATACCTCCAGCAACACCTGGTCACTAAGGATATGGGCTCCACCAAATACTTTCTGGGGATTGAAATCTCGCGGAAGCCCAACTCTTTAGTTCTCTCCAAAAGGAAGCATGCTATTGATTTGCTAAAAGAGGCAGAGTTGACTAGTGCTAAACATGCCAGATGTCCCATGGCTATTGAGGAAGACAAAACTTTAACAGATGACTCACCTCCTCTATCCAATACAACGAGGTACCGACGTCTTGTGGGCAAACTCATTTATATCATAGTGACCCGACCCGACATCTCCTATGCTGTTGGCAAGGTTAGCCAATTCATTCAAGCTCCTAGGGAGTGTCATCTATAGTCTGCCCTGAGGATATTGGAGTATGTTAAAGCAGCTCCAGGGAAATGATTGCTTTTTCAAAATAACGGTCACTTGAGGGTTGAAGCGTACTCAGATTTGAGCTATGTTGATGATAAAGGAGACTGCAAGTCAACATTGTGTTTTTGTACATTTGTTGGGGTAAATCTTGTGAGTTGGAAGAGCAAGAAACAGTCTGTAGTCTCCAGATCTAGTGCAGAAGCGGAATATCGTAGTATGTCATCGACCACATGTGAGTAAAAGTGGTTATGGGATCTCATGCTTGACCTAGGAGAGGCCTACAACTATCCTCTTCCTATGTTCTGTGACAACAAGGCTGCTATATACATTTCAAAAAATCCGGTCTTTCGTGTGAGAACAAAACACATAGAGATCGACTATAACTTTATTCGAGAAAGATTTTGAAGAAATAGATTTGTACTCCGTTCGTCACTTCTAACAACGAGTTGGCAGATTTATTAACCAAGCTAGTGTCCACTTCCTTGTTTAACATTTGCGACAAGCTGGGAATGATTGATATCTATGCTCCATCTTGAGGGGAGTGTTGAGACCGGGTGGTCTGGCGTGTTGAGACCGGGCAGTCTTGCGGTCTGGCAGTCTGGCAGCTTGTCCCAGTCGTTTGGTAGCCGGGTTGGAGACCAGGTGGTCTGGCAGTTTGTCTGGTGGTCTGGAGGCTCCTCCTAGCGGCTTGGTGTCGAGTTGTTGTTGGTTGGTGTCTGTTGGTCTCAGCGATCTGGCGGCTTGTTTATTGCGGCTTGGAGATATTGTCCGCTTGTCCTCCACATTGTAGTGGTCGTATGGTTAGTCTAACCTCGCGGCTTGTGCGGCTTATGCGTCTTGTATAGTTTTGTGTTCATATAATTATTAGTCCCACATTGCTTATTTGTAATCTCTCTTCTCTCCTCCATTCTATAAATGGGAGATCATACCTTTGTAATTGACATTTTTTGGCATAATAAAATTTTTGTTATACCATTTTTCTGGTCTCTTTTTCTTTGTTCTCACATGGTATCAGAGGGAGGATGTCCTGCTGCGAGGGTGTGTTGAGATTAATTTGCCAACAGGACGCGTTTATGTGGGATCGTGTTATAGCTTCCCCACTGCGTTCTAGGTCTGGGTGTTAACTCCGGTGGGCCCCTATGGCGAAATATCTCTATGGTCCTGTGGTTGGGATTAATCCCACACCGCCTGCGGCTTTCTCCCCTCCGGGTTCATTTACCCCGCCACCCTTCATCTCAATACCTGGGTTTTGAGATGAACTGTTGGGTTGGTGGGTTCTTTCATAGTCAAAGCCAAGGCAGTGGCAAGACCAGAAAATGGCTAAGTCCATAGGCGTTGAGTGAAGTCAACTCACTCAATGCCATACAACAAAAGGATGTGAGATAGGCTATAGTAGTAAAAGCCTGAAGTTGGAATGAGCTAAAATATGGCTAAGTCAACAGGCATTAAGTGAAGTCAACTCACTCAATGCCATGCTACTAAATACAAAAAATTGGATAAGGCAGAAAGCGTTTAGTGTGGCATGTTCACTCAACGCTCTCAATGCTTATGTTGCTGAATAAGAAGAAATTTGGTTATGGTTAAAGCGTTAAGTGGAGTTTACTGACTCAACGCTGTCAACGCCTAGTAGCTGAAAGCTGATAAAGCAAGATTGGCATTGAGTGAAGCTAAATCACCGAACGCCTAGAATAAGACTAAATACTATAAGTAGTTTGGCATTGAGTGAAGGTTACTCAATCAATGCCAATAGACAGTGATTCTGTCTAAGTGTTTTGTCATTGAGTGATGCTTACTCACTCAACGCCTATTCTCTAATGTTCGATTTTGGCTAAGTCCACAGGTGCTGATGTCAGCAAAATCGATAAAATCAACTAAGATCAAATCAGTCACGGGGAAGCTACACTACACAATAAAACTTACCGTGAAGCTACTATACATCTTATTCCGTTAAAGCAAGGCACAACTGTAGGTGGGCCCAATCGATCTCTAAGAGCAGTTGATCAGCGAACTACAAAAGGAAGAAAAAGGGCCAGGACAAAGACAACTTTTAGGGCATACTTTATTTAAAAAAAAGGAGAACATCCATCTTCATCTTTCTCGCCATTGCTGCTAGTTAAAAAGCTTGAAGCTCTCCAGCAAGAAAAGTTCAGTTAGCTGTGCAAGTCTCCAACTGCCACAGTAGATTCAGAATCTGTTCTAAAGAAGAAGAACCTTCATCTTTTGGTTAGTTCAGTGGGTTATTTGAAGACTCAAGATCAAAAGATCATTAGCCTTTAGCAGCTAGTTCAAAAGTTTTTTTCTGAGTTCCTCCAACAAATCCTTTCCCTACTGTGAGGAGAGTAGGAGCAGAAAGTTTTCTGTTCAAGTGGTTGACACAGAGAAATTTCTCTGTGTCAAAGTTAATTAAACTTTTTCTCTTTATAGGATCCTTCTTGATCTGAGCTGTAGGACCTTTGTGTCTGAGGTAGGGCAAATTTCCCTGAGCTGTAGGAGAGTGAATCTCTCTTAGGTAGGTGAGTGTTACTCACTGAGTAGTAGGGTAGTATTGCCTGAACTATAGGAAAGTGTATCTCTCTGAGCTGTAGGAGCAAGCTTGCTCTGAGGAGGGCTATCCTCCATAGCCTGAGTGGTAGGGCTTAAGTGCCTGAGGTAGGTGATACTTGTATCACTGAGTGTATGCCTTTATGGCTGAGGTGTAAGTCTTGGAGGAGACTGAGAGATCCCGTGGGATTTGTGGTGTAAGCTCCTTGGAGTATTAGTTTGGAGAAGAGCCTTGACTAACAGGAAGTTAGCAAGGTGGGACGAGAGTGGATGTACCCATAATTTTGGGGAACCACTATAAAATACTTGTGTGCTTTTTTGTGTTTGCTTTTGTTTTCTTTAATACAGGTGATAAGGACAAGCTCTAGATCACTACAAGCTGAAAACTTAAAAAACCAATCAAGTTATTTAAAAAGACTCTCAAAAGACCTAAGCAGACATATTCACCCCCTAGGTTACTACCTATCTTTAAATCAAAGACTTTCAGTCTTGATCCGTACGCGATCACCTTTCCTTCTTATATCAAGACACAACCAATTCCAATGTGTGATGCATCCACATATACAACGTACTCAACTCCTTCGGTAGGCAAGGTAAAAACTGGGGCAGTACACAATCTCTTCTTTATATCTTGGAAAGCTTCTTCATACTTATCGCTCCAAATAAACACGGTGTTCTTCTGTATAAGTCTAGTTATAGGTTCAGATAACACAGAAAACCCTTCCACGAACCTTCTATAATAGTCGGCCATGCCTAAGAAGCTCCTAATCTCCTTATGTGTAGAAGGTCTCTTCCATTCCATCACAACAGAAATCATGATCGGGTCTACGAAAATACCATCCTTGCCCATAACATGGCCCAGAAAAGACACCTAGGGTCACCAGAATTTGCACTTACTCAGATTGGCATAAAGTTTGTGCCCCCTCAGGGTTGATAAAACTAAGCGCAAGTGTTGAGCATGCTCCTCAACACTACGGGAATACACGAGAACATCATCTATGAACACGACCACGAAGTGGTCCAAGAAATCCTTGAACACTCTATTCATCAAGTCCATAAAAGTTGAGGGAGAATTTATCAAACCAAAGGACATCACCAAGAACTCAAAATGCCCGTGCTAGGAACGAAAATCCATCAGTGGTATATCATCCTCACGGACCCTCAACTGGTGGTAGCCTGAATGAAGGTCAATCTTCGAAAACATAGCGCATCCCCACAATTGATCAAATAGATCATCAATCTGAGGCGACGTATATCTATTCTTGATGTTTACCTTATTTAACTCCTGATAATCTTTGCAGAGCCAAATGCCGTCTTTCTTCTTTACGAACAAAACAGGAGAACCCCACGGAGAAGAACTCGGTCAAATAAAACCACACTGCAGTAACTCATCCAGCTTTGTGCGCAACTCTTCTAGCTCACGTAAAGACATAGGGTACGGTGTCTTAGTAATAGGACGAGTACCTGCTCGAGGTCTATCACAAACTCCACCTCTCTCTTAGAAGGAAGTCCTGGAAGACTATCAGGAAAGATATCTGGAAACTCTCGCACCACCGAGATATCCTTAAGATGTGGTGTAACAAAAGCTATTTCCAGAGCAGAAATAGAAACATGACATTCCTCACAACCAGATTCTATAGCTCGACAAGCACATGCTGTAGAAATAAAGAGGGAACCCTTGCCTTGAAATCCATAGACACTCATGGGTTAGTCATTGTCCATCATGAACTCCAGTT
Organism: Platanthera zijinensis; assembly: GCA_039513925.1. Taxonomy (NCBI): domain Eukaryota; kingdom Viridiplantae; phylum Streptophyta; class Magnoliopsida; order Asparagales; family Orchidaceae; genus Platanthera; species Platanthera zijinensis. The sequence goes on from CM077082.1 coordinate 181,354,666, forward strand.
GCTTTACCTTGCACTGGATGACCGCATCATACTTGGACAACCAGTCCATGCCCAAAATCACGTCGAAATTTGCCAGGTCCAACACCATCAGATCCGGAAAAGCTAGGAAATCACCTAGACAAATAAGGCATCTCTAAATTCCTCGATTTGATCCAACCAGATCTTCGGAGAGAAGCTTGATGTTGATGGAATTTCATAGTTGAACCACGCTCAAATGATCTTTATCTACGAAACTCTGCGCCACAAAGGAATGAGTTGCACCCAAATCAGAAAGAACGCACGCCCACCTATTCTTCACCTTAAACTCCCCTAAAACCGTAGCATACATAACTAAATGAATGAAAACTATGACAAACAATGGAGAGTCAAAGTTAAACTAGAGTCTAAGCTGATATCACTTGAGTAGAGGTCTGATCTTCCTCTCTTTTCACCACATTTAGGTTTCTCCCCTTTGTCCTTGTTTGGTGGTGGTGGTAGAGCCCAGAGCAGGGCAGGCTATAGTGGGGACTGAGCCTGGGGGCATGAAGACTTCAGGTGCCCCTTCTGCCCGCACGTGAAGCAAGATTCATCCTTCGACTAGCAACGACTCACGTCATGTCCCTTCTTTGTACAAAACGTGCATACTAGATCTCCTTTGGGTGTGCCTTGGATGGCAAGCACCTACTACTACTTCAGAGTGGCGGTCCTTTTGAAACACCTTTCGTAAGGGTGGCCAGACTGACCATAGAAGCTACATATCTTTCCACTTTTCTTCTTTGAAGAAAGGCCAGATTCCCTAGAGCTTCCATCCTCATCACCCTTTCTCTTCTCTTTTCTCTCTGCAACACGTTGGTTCTTGGTGTTTTCAATGGCCTCGACTTTTAGAGCGACTTCCACTGCCTCAGCATAACTTTAATCTCTATAAGCACATTCCCACTATTGGACATCGCTTCTTAGTCCTCATAGGAAATGTTTCAGTCTTCCTTCCTATGAAGCTACAAAATCAGAAGCAAATCTGCTCAACTTACTAAATTCAATCTCATGTTCGCTCACCGTGAGTTGTCTCTGCTTCAGATGCAGGAAATTATTCATTAGACGATCCTGTTCGATTGAGAGTAGAAACTTTTTAAGCAGCATCTGTAACGCCACGAAACACAGAGGAGGATCGGGCGAGATTTGAGCAAAGTTTGGAACTTGGTAGGGTGAACACGCCCTGTGATAGGGGCGTGTCACAGGGGCGTGTCATGCTCATGTCATCAAGGAGAGGTCAACGATCATCGAGGGCTGGGAACATGGCCTGGGACACGGGCGTGTCCCTGGGCATGTCAAGTCACACGGCTAGTGACACGGGCGTATCACATGGACATGTCCTCTTCGAGAGGTTTTGGGTCCTGTGTCGACTGAGTGACACGTCCCAAACCATGGGCGTGTATTGGTAGACACGAGCGTGTCAAGTCTGACACGGGCGTGTCTTAGCCCGTGTCCTATTCAGGCCGTGACGGTTCCAGCGCTGTTTGGGGTACACGGCCAATGACACGGGCGTGTCCATGGGTGACACAGCCGTATCACAAGTCGTGTTATAGGTCGTATCCAATTCTGGATTTACTGGTTTACGGGAGTGCAGAACAAGGCCTTGGACATGGGCGTGTCGCAAGCCGTGTTCGGCCCAGAAAAATTATTTCCAGGGCAAATCGTGGATGTTTGTTTCTTTTAAAAGGGATCCAAGGGCGGAGGGCTGTCTTGGTTGGGTTTTAAGCCGGAAATATGATTTCAAACCCTTATTCCATCTTCACCATTCTCTTTCTAAAATTTTATAGAGAGGGGAGAGCTAGGAGGAAGAAGGAGGTCAACTCCGGCCGCCGGTGGAGCTTCGGAGCTCCAATTCTCGATCCGAGTCAAGATCTGCGAAGGCGAGGCCGATAGGTGCTTTCCATCTGACTGGATCGTCATGGCGCCAAAGAGAAATTCTAGGGTAACGATTCTCTTCTTGGTCATGTGAAGTCCTCTTCCCTTTTTTGCATAGGAAGCCCGCTCTCGCGAGTATGCGGTGAGTTTGAGGTATTCCTTCGGGTAGACATGAATAGTCCCCGTTGTTTTGCATATATAGTCCGGAATCGAAGTAGGGACATAGGCATGGTGTGTGAATCCTACCCTGACAAGTTGGTCTGGATCGGTGATGTTTCATTATACATGAATAGCCGGAGAAGGCTCCGTGCCGATGAGTGTTTTTCGGGGTTTCTACGTGGTAGATTGCAACAGGGAGTCTTGGGGATTAACCCCAAGGTGCACCCGGAAATCTTGGTGGAAGCGAAGTTCTGCCCTTTTGGTGGCCTGAGAGCCAACCTGGTACATAGCGGGGCTATGTACCATTGTATGATCGATAGTTGGCCTGGGAGTCAGCCCAGTACATAGCGAGTGTATGTACCGTTGTATGATCGATAGTTGGGACTGGGGGAAGCTTGGCCCGCGTCGAAGGCCAAATGGCCATTGCGGGGTGAGCAACGGGCTGGTGGAACCCTACCCGCTCCATCTACTTCGGTTAAAGTGACCTAAGGTACATGGGACTTACCGATAATTTGGAGAACGAGTTTAGGCTACAGCTAAAAGGACTAAATTCTCACGAGGTTTGTCGTCTAGGGGGCGGTTGTGGAGTCGAGGATTGAACAGGGTTCGGACAGGCTTCACCGAGTAAGTTCCCTGAGAGCACGAGGTGAGTGGTCGTGCGAGCCTGCATCTTTGGTGTATTGTGCAAGTGTGTACTTTCACTTAAATTGTGTGTATTAATAATGCATTACAGGGACAGATCACCGCCACCCCAAGAAAGGGGTGGGGTCATTATAATTTGGTCAGCTTTAGCTAACCGTTGCTTTGTTTGCCACCGTGCGGTTGATTGTTGCTTGCAGGTGCTGCGGAGCCTAGTGACAAGTAGCGAGTTGAAGCCCGTGTTGGTTACCCGGACCTCGAAATCCATGCGAATGTTTACTTATTTTAATCATGTGTGACCGGCCTGCGTGCCGATGTTTGTAAGACATTGTTTAATTGAGTAAAACCTTGTAAGGACATTTTCTATTGGTTGAATGGTTTCATTTAGTAATCCCCCGGTCTATCTGTGGTATATGGCGTCGGGCCCTGGACGGACCTACTGCTATATGCTATGCGACGGAAATGAGTGTTATAATTTTGTATCAGACTACTGGTTTGGTCATGCTTATTGGAATTCTTGGACTAATTCTTTTAAGGGGTGGTGAGCACATGTGTTTGCGTCATTGTTATAACATAAAGAGAACCCATGAATGTCCACTTAGGAATGAAAATACACATGTTTTAGGAACCTGCGTGTTCCTATAATTGCTTTTTGCAATTTTGTTTGGTCACTTAATGGTGTTTTGTACGACTATAGGTGTTCGGGTGTGACGTGTGTCAGTATGCACACACACTTTCTGAGAAAAGTACTGCACCCAGTGACGTGCCTGAGACCCCTCATTTTATTGAAACCATAAGAAGGGTAGTTGAGGCGATGTTTGCTGTGACCAACGCACAATATGGAAGGAATGTGAAACCCTCTGTCCGTGAGGTGGCCTCGACAGCGGGTGGTGTGATGGAGAAAAGGGCATTTAGAGGACCATTGGGTCAGCAGGTGAACATGCTTTAAGTGCAGCAAGCGCACTCAGTTGATGAATATTTGCAGGTGTTCCTTATGATAAGGCGCTACCCAGGCTTTGAGTTGGAAAGCGAGCAGTCTATAATAGATAGATTTTATGATGGTTTGCGTAGCGAGTTGTGAATCCTACTTCTAGGACCAAAGTTATTAGGATTTCGAGCCTTGGTGGAGTCAGCCAGATCTTTGGAAGTAGAGTTGGGGAAAACTCACCAGATACTAGTGAGTAGGGTACCGAACTCTGCAGATCCTATATGGCTGCCTACCGCAAAACGCTGAGAAAGGAGGCTAGATCATCTACTAGAAAAGCTACTTACACTTGTCATACTTGTTGTAAGAAAGGGCACTTTGCCCGATATTTTCGGGAGGGTGCTCAGATGACAATGAAAGCTATGTCAGGAGCAGTTGAGGACTCTGGTGTAATGGAAACGGTGTTCAAAATGCCGAGCTTCTCAAAATCTGGGTACCGTAAGTGGTATAAGAAGGCTAGGACTTCGGGTCTAGTCCCTTCTTCTGGTGCTTCGAAGGCAACTACAGGCCGTGCACCGGGCGCATGCTACAATTGTGGGAAGTCGGGGGCATTTTTCCTGTGACTGTTGGAACAGACGCCTGATGTCCGAGAAGAATTCGGGAGTAACTTTTGATGAGAAGGGCAAGGCGGTGGAGTCCACCGCATCGCACTATACTCTGGCCCAACCGAGAGTGTACATCCTTGGCTAGAAAGAGGCCATGTGGCCGATCGTCGGGTTGACAGGTATGAGTTAATTGATAGCAATTTTGCTTTTTATACCTATTACCTTCTGCGAGCTAGCTTAGGACTGGAGGTACTGGGCTTTGTTTTGATTTTCGGTAATCCGGCATGAGCATTGTTCGATACGGGAGCTTCACACTTCTTTTGTCCAAAGGATTTATATCGCGCATCGGAGTAACTTCTTCGATGACAAAGGACAAATTGGATGTGTTGTTGCTGAATGGGTGTTCAATGCATTCGGATAGAGTCTGTGGCATAAAGTTATGGATTGGGAGTCAGGAGTAAGACTTGCAAGCATCGTTACTACCACTGGTGGAGTTCGACGTAATTTTTGGTATGGACTGGCTCTCGGAGCAGCAAGCATACATCGATTGCAATCGCAAGGAGGTCAAGTTGGGAACTAGTCGTGAGACGACTTTTGTAGGCTTGAAAGGGGTTGAGCAAGATGTTGATGTCTGCTCTTCAGGTAGATAAGGCAGTTCATGTCGGTGCAGAGTTGTTCTTCACGCTAGTGGAGGCTTCGATGCCTAAGCCTACTTTGGACAGTGTCTCAGTGGTATCCGAGTACCCTGATGTATTCCCTGATCATCTCCCTAGATCCCCACCGCAGCGAGACTTTGACTTCACAATTGAGCTTGTGCCAGGTACCAAACTTGTATCACGCTCTCCGTATCGGTTAGCGCCTAAAGAGATGGCGGAACTGAAGGTTCAACTTGAAGAGCTTTTGGAACAGGGTTATGTGCACTTAAGTTTGTCGCCTAGGAGCACAAAGGTCTTCTTTGTTAAGAAGAAGGATGGAAGTTTGCGGCTCTGTATCGACTACAGAGAGCTAAATAGGTTAACGGAAAAGAACAAGTACCCGATCCAAAGGATTGATGATCTGTTTCATCAGTTAGTCAGGTCATCGGTGTACATAAAATTGGATCTTAAGTCCTGTTATTATCAGCTGAGAATATGGTAAAGTGGCATCCCAAATACAGCGTTCAGTACGAGATATGGAAATTTCGAGTTTATGGTCATATAGTTCGGGCTGACTAATGAGCCATCAGTGTTTTTGGATCTGATGAACAGAACGTTCAGGGAGTACTTAGACCACTTTGTAATTGTATTTATCGACGACATTTTGGTGTTGGAGACGCTGAGGAAGAACCAACTACGCCCAGTTGTCTAAATGCGAGTTTTGGCTGTCCTCGGCCGCATTCCTCGGTCATATAGTTAGTGGAGAGGGAATTACTGTGAATCCAGCGAAGATAGTTGCAATATGGGATTGGCCTGTATTGTGTTCGGTAGCGGAAGTCCGGAGTTTTCTAGGGCTGGCCGGCTACTACAGGCGCTTCATATAGAACTTCTCGCAGTTAGCGTTACCCCTCAAGACTTTGAAGAAGAAAGATAAAAAAATTTGTGTGATCGCTAGAATGTGAGAAAGCTTTCGAGGAGCTGAAGAGATGATTTACCACGGCGCCTGTTCTATGATTTGCCGAGTGGGACCGAAGGTTTCAAGATCTAAACATGTAGCAGCAAAGAGGATGGAGTTCTTGGGGGACTATACATTCAAGATTCATTATGTGTCGGGGAAAGGCAATGTAGTTGCGGATGCGTTGAGTCGCAGGATCCCTACGCGGGCCAACTGGTTGTCGGTTCATGATGAGCGATTGGTTCTTGTTTTGGAGGAATTGAAGATCTCTTGCATTGACAAGCAGAGTAGTACCGAAGCTCAATTGAACTGGGCAGAAGTTCAGTATGACAGGCTTATCAGATTCGGCAGGCTTTGGAGCTGGATAGCAACATGAAGCTAATCATGGATGAGGCTCTAGATGGGTCAAATTCCAAGTTTAATGTTGTTGGTGGACTGTTATGGAAGGACAGTCATTTGTGCGTCCCTGATATGGGTAAACTGTGGGATGATTTGATGAACGAGGCACATCGTGCCAAGTACTCGATTCACCCAGGGAGCACAAAATTGTATCACGTTATGAAGAAGTTGTTCTGGTTGCCAGAACTGAAGAAGTATGTGGCACTTTACGTAGCGAAGTGTCAAATGCGCCTTGGTGAAGGCGGAGTGCCAGAAGCCCAGAGGTTTCTCGAAGTCTTTGCCTATCCTAGAGTGGAGGTTCGACGACATCTCTATGGATTTTGTGCATGGTTTGCCAAGATCACAAAAGGGGAATGATGCCATCTGGGTAATCGTAGATCGTTTGACGAAGGTGTCGCACTTCATTCCGAATAGGAAGGACGATTTGGTGGAGAAACTAGCGAAATTGTATGTGGATAACATTGTTTGACTACACGGTGTCCCCCGCAACATTGTTAGCGACAAAGATGGACGGTTCAATTCCAATGACTGGAGGTTGGTGCCGAAAATCTTGGGATCCAAGATGAGTTTCAGCACGACCTTTCATCCTCAGATGGATGGTCAGACCGAGAAAGTTAACAGGACGATGGAGGACATGCTTCGCATGTGCGTCCTGGATTTCGGGAAGCAGTGGGAATATCATATGTACTTGGTGGAATTTGCGTACAACAACAGCTACCAAGCGAGCATTCAAATGACGCCCTTTGAGGCCCTATATGGTTGGAAATATCGCACGCTGTTCTCGTGGTATGAAACGGGCGTGTCGAGGTTGTACAAAAAGCAAGAGGTGGAAAGCGCCACTTCATTGGTACGAACCATTCGAGAGCGTTTTCTGATTGCTTAGGATAGGCAGGCTAAATACTATAATGCCAAGCATCAGAACGTTGAGTACGCTTTTGGCGACTGGGTGTATTTGAAGATAAAGCCGTTCAAGGGTGTTTCACGGGTACGACGCTTAAAGAAGCTGAGCCAGAGGTACCTTGGACCTTTTGTGATCCTGGAGCGGATTGGTGAAGAGGCTTATCACCTAAATCTATCGGTAGAGTTGAGTGGTCTATACGATGTATTCTATATTTTGGTGTTGTAGAAGGCGGTGCAAGATCCTTCGCAAGTGATTGTGGTCGATCAAGTACCGGTTGATGTTGGGTTGACGACGAAGATCAAACCCGTTTGTATTGAGGACTCTGAAGTCAAGCGACTCCGTAACAAGGAGATCAGGATGGTCAAGGTACGTTGGGACTACTATGGACGGGAGGAGATCTCATGGGAGTGAGAGCAGACCATACTTGCGGAGTACCTAGAGTTATTCCACTCAGGTACTGTTTTTGTTTTGTGTATCTTTTTCTTTCGGTAATTTCGTGGATGAAATTCTTTTAAGAGGGAGAGAATTGTAACGCCCCGAAACTCAAAGGAGGATCGGGAGGCGTTTAAGCCAAGTTTGGAACTTGGTAGGGTGAACACGCCCTGTTACACGGGCATGTCACAGGGGAGTGTCGTGTTCGGGTCATCGAGGAGAGGTTGACGATCATCGAGTGCTGGGAACACGGCCTAGGACACGGGCGTGTCCCAGGGCTTATCAAGTCACACGACTAGTGAGACGGGAGTGTCACATGGTCGTGTCCTCTTCGGGAGGTTTTTGGTCCCGTGTCAACTGAGTGACATGGCTCGGACCACAAGCATGTACTGGTCGACACGGGCGTGTCAAGTCTGACATGGGCGTGTCAAGTCTGACATGGGCGTGTCTTAGCCTGTGTCATGTTCAGTCTGTGACGGTTCCAGCGCCATTTGGTGTACACAGCCCATGAGACGGGCATGTCATTGGGTGATACGGGCGTTTCACAAGCCGTGTTACAGGCCATGTTTTATTCTAGATTTCCTGGTTTACGGCGAGTGCAGAACACGGCCTTGGACACGGGTGTGTCGCAAGCCGTGTTCGGCCTAGAAATATTATTTCTAGGGCAAATTGCGGCCGTTTGTTTCTTTCAAAAGGGATCTAAGGGCTGAGGGCTGTCCTGGTTGGGTTTTAAGCCGGGAATAGGGTTTCAAACCCTTATTCCATCTTCACCATTCTCTTTATAAAAGTTTAGAGAGAGGGGAGAGCTAGGAGGAAGAAAGAGGTCAACTCCAGCTGCCGGTGGAGCCTCGGAGCTCCGTTTCTCGATCCGAGTCCAGATCTGTGAAGGCGAGGCCGATACGGTGCTTTCCATCCGACTGGATCATCATGGCGCCAAAGAGAAATTCTATGCGATGGATATGGGTATTACAACATCTTCTTAAATTATACTCACGAGCATCCTTCATTTATGCTCTCCTTTTCCCGAATCCACCAACTCTTTGTCAGGTCTTTTAGCAGGTAGGTTGCAATCATTACCTTCTGGGCTTTTGCAATCCCCGAATACGAGAACATCTCTTCTATAGCGATGATCCAATCATCCAAAACCATAAAGTCGGCTCTCCCATCGTAAGTTGGAGGTCCCAATTGATGGAAATGAGAGATAAAATTCATCTTTGGCGGTAGCGTCACCGGGGGCACCAGAGGACTAGGAGTTACGGGTATGGCTTGACCCACAATAGAATCTTGCACTAAGGGTTGCTGCACAGGAGAGAGAGATAACAAGGACTGAATATGCGATTGCATCATAACTAATTGTCTCGACAGAGCCTCATTGCTCTAACGCAGACTCTCGATTATCACATCGCTTTGCGCACCTGACGACTCACCCTCCAACTGGGGAGTCGACCACGTCGCAGGACGCTTTGGCGGCATTCTAAAAAAGCAACGAACAACTCATCAAAATCCTAGATTATGACTAGGCCACACAACTTAGTTCTGACCATACTTAAAAGACACTTGCTTATGCTGCAACTTGCTCTAGGATTTTATAAATGATACCATATCATATTAGGATGATATCCTCTCATCCTACTGACTCATGTTCCTATGATATGAATGCATGGATTCATTATTCTTATTTAAAATCATATGTGTACATGTGTCATCATGTAAACCTTAACTTAACACGCGTTCTTATGCGATGATATGCTATGTATGCAGTGCTATGCATTCTAAAATGGCTTTAATGCATGCTATGAGTGGCGTATACATGAAATGTTATGCATCACATACTACATAACTTCGCATGCAATGAGAAAAGAAAATGTGCTAATGGGAACCCATGTGATGCTGGTTATGCATCCCATACTACATACCGTCACATGTTGCCACCTATGGTGGATCTATATGCAAACACATTATGCATCCCATACTACATAATATGCCTCGTATAATTCTTGTTATGCAATGAGTGTAGTGACTATGCTTTGGCTAAGATATACTGTTGACACATCGGTGTGTGTATGCAAATGAATGATGGAAATCAAAACTACAACGGGTGGCTGGTTCGACCAACTTGTCAAACCAACCTCCCTCTGATACTAACTATCATAACCCACATTTTCTCTACAAGAAGGGGGTATAACAGAGTAAGGGAAAATGCATGTCATGATGCCACGTCAGCAGGGGATAACTGTGGTCGCTCAAGCAAAACTCCTTCTTTACACAAAAGAGAGATCTTTAAGTGATTTAGAGATAAACAAATTTAAGTTAAGTATTTAACCGTATCCCTCGGATTGGTGGCTCATCAAGTCCATGAAAGAAAAATAGATTATATGCTATGGAAAAATACTTCATTCATGAGATTAAACATCCTACAAGAGTGTAGACGTTCCCCAGGGAACAACTCATGGTATGCAAGACTCTGGGTTTATAATAGTAATAAAAATAGCCTTAACGGTTGCTACATATAATGAGTTAGAGTTTTTTTATTAAAATATGCAATACATGAAGTAATAATAGTAGATTTTATACTTGAAAATACCTAACATGCATTCCTAGCATAAATCATCTCAAAGAGCAAGTAATACAATTCATCATAAAGAAAACAACTAGCAGCTAGCAAGTATCCAAAATCAACAACCCTGTGGGCGTCAACAATCTGACACGAACCCACATATAACAAAAGTATGTCTAAAATAAGTAAAGTAAACTAAAATAATAAACTACCTCGCAACGGCGAGGTGAAAACAAATGCCAACACTGCTTCTCAGGAACTCCAAAACTAGCTCCACTACCTGCTAAAGCTCTGGACCTGAGGCATTCCAAAGACAGAACACCTCAGCAAGAAGGTACAAGTGGTCGCAGAAAAAGTAGGCCAAAAAGTAAACAAGGTCAAAAGGGGTACCAACCCAAGACCAAAAGTACTGAAGCAAAGTACAGAAGAAAAGTACAAAAGAATCAGTAAATAGAACTTACATGAATCGTCATATACATCAAAATATACCAGATACACCAGGCTAAAAAGGTGTAAAGCATTATTCAATCATAAGCAAGAATATCACAACAACCTTATTAAACACATGTGGTCAACTCTACCCAAAAACCCGGGCGAGGTGGTCACTCATCTGGACACCCCCTCACTGATATAATATCCGTCTAACTGCGGGGGAGACCCATACACTCCACCATTCACCGCAGACGCCCAAACACCCGGTAGAGTTCTACAAGATACTAATAAGTCTAAAAACATAATGGAGGAAGATACGCCCACGAACTCACGCAAACAAGAGAATCATGATATATCTCATGACTTAGCACATCGGATTCTACTAGACATTTCTAGATTAAGAAACGGTTGATCAACCTTTAGGAATGATTTACATTCCTAGATAAACTCTAACACGTCCAACGTAATAGTTAAAGGATGGCTAAAAGAGCAAAATTAAATCTCATCCTCAAAACATAAACCACTATACAAGGTTAGATTAGTGAAATCAAGAACATGATAATAAAAGTGTATTTTGAACAAAGGATTTAAGATAGCACTATAATCAACAAGCTATTAATGATAACGACAAAAGAAGATGGAAATTTCAGCAGATCGGGAGAAAGAAGGGAAGAGGGGAGTGAAACCACCACTTCCCTTGAATTTGCAAGAAAAACTCTTCAAATCGCTCCTTGTCGTAGATCGAGACAAAGGAAGATGGGGGAAGTCGAAATCTGAACAAGCACAACCAAAAGAAGTGGTTAGGACCAAAAACCCTAACGAGAAAAACTAAATAAATGGGTAAGATTTTACCACGATGACGAAGCTCTCGCTGAGAGCTTTCAGGATCTATGATCGGTTCAAGATTTCGAGCACCAGAGCATCGGTGGCGGCCACCAGAAGAATCACGGAAAAACTTTCTCTCTCACGCTCACGCCACTCTGGTTCGGTAGATGAACAGGAGTTTGCTCTATAAGAAGGAGGAAGAAGAAGTACATATATATTTAAGGTATAATTTGTAATATTAAAAATATTTTTTACCTATAAAAGTTATTTTTATAAGAAAGATCCTGGGAAGAGGGTAAGCTGGATCGGACCTCTCGAGAAGAAGAAGACTTTTCGGGAACAGGACAAGCACTAATCGAGAATGACATGCCCTCTCGAGTAACAAAACACTTCTCGAGAAAATCAGGGCTTCTCGAGTACTGTAATGAAATTCTCGAGAACAATAGGGCAGTTCTTTAGTACTGAAAAGAACCTCTCAAGAACTAGAGGTGCAAACAACCCTGCTCGACGTATTATGGTCAGAGTTCATCAAGCACAAAGGGAAAACTGATCGAGGCATCGTCGAACGCCGATCGACGAATCGTCGAGCTCCACTCGACGCTTCATCAAGCTCCGTTCGACGATCGTCGATCTCCGTTCGACGATCGTCGATCTCCGTTCGACGATCGTCGATCTCCGTTCGACGATCGTCGATCTCCGTTCGACGATCGTCGATCTCCGTTCGACGATCGTCGATCTCCGTTCGTCGATCGTCGATCTCCGTTCGTCGATCGTCGATCTCCGTTCGTCGATCGTCGATCTCCGTTCGTCGATCGTCGATCTCCGTTCGTCGATCGTCGATCTCCGTTCGTCGATCGTCGATCTCCGTTCGTCGATCGTCGATCTCTGTTGGACGATCGTCGATCTCCGTTCGACGATCGTCGAGCTCCGTTTGACGATCGTCGAGCTACTTTTGACGATCGTCGAGCTATATTTGACGATCGTCGAGCTCTACTCGACGCTTAGTCAAATCACAGACAGCGCCCAAAAAAATGTATCCCGTCTCTGATCGACGAAAACCTACCATTAAGGAGGGCTCCCCGAGAATCAAATCAAGAATAAGGCTTTAATATAATAATCACATTCAAATAGTTTGAACAAGGAAAATACGAGCGCAAAACGGAGGCCCAAACATGTGCCGAATTAAATGAATTTGACATCGAAGACAACCCTAGAATCTGACGAACCATTCTTGAGACACTAACATCAAATGCTTACATAAGCAAAAATCATCACAAGGATCCAAACACATGCTGAGACTCCAAAATGCTCGGATCGCAATAAAACTGGTCAAGTCCAAAACCTCAAAACTTCATCCTTCTCAATTAAGGAAAAAACATTCAAGCCAAATCAAAATCCCAAAAATATGGTAAAACAAACCCAACAAATGCGAAAATGCACTAACGGAGCAGCGCCGTCAATGTGACGTAAAAAGGAATGCCTTGACATCATGAATATGACAATACCAAACCAAATAATATTATCAGAAAATTGGGGGGCATTACACAGAGTTACACTGAGGGAAAAAAAATAAGGGGTGCGCGTCAGCTCTCGCCTTCTTCCCCATACTGGCGGTCTTCCTCGTCCCTGGACTTGTGCCCACCCTTGAAATCTTTGGTCATCTTGAAGAGCGAGCCAAAGCTCTCCTCCTTCTCGTCGGGCTTAGACGGCAGGAACAGGCTCGTCATGAGATCCCGGACCATAATCTACTCGCAACCCTCCACCAACACCCCTATCTCTTTCATGATATGCAGGGTGCATTCGGTGGATTCGATAGAGTTGTCCTACAGTCGTTCAGCGACCTCACCCATGCCAAAGATCCACGACCTCTTGAACGAGAAGAGTGGCTCGTTGCCGCCCGAGGGAAGGAAGGCCTCTGCCTAGCGGATGACCTCACCACGGAGCTCCTTGTTCTGATCCTTCATCTTTTCATTGTCCACCTCAAGTCCGGCGCTGCGATCCTCCAGCTCGACGACGCAGGCACGCAACTGAGTGTTTTCTTCCTCCAGCTCGATGGCGCGGGTTTGCAACTCACTCGCGGCCTCGGCATCCTGCAAGTCAAAAAGGTCAGCAATTTCCACTACGAAAAATCTCAAGTAAAAAAGAGAAGGAGGTCCCCGGCACTTACCAACCCAGTGGCAGCTTTGGCGAGTAAGCTCTCGGAATTCTCGAGTTGCCTCGCCAGATTGGAAGCATTATCCTTTGCCAGGTCGCGCTCCTGCTTGGCTTTTACAGGAGGTGTTTGAGGTTGAAGCCGAGGCAGATCACCATATATTGTAGCTCCAGGTCCTGCATTTTGGCTAGCATGCCCTCATGGCCGAGTTGACATAGGGTCGCGCCCTTGTAGGCCTCGACATCCTCGCGGCCATATAGGTTGAAGCCGAGAGTATAGGCATGACCGAAGGATGGTTGGAGATCTGACCAGGAGGGGTGGATGGATGAGATGGAGACCCTGTGGGTGTGCTCATCCCATCGAACCATCGGCTCGCCGGCTGAGTCCTTCACCATTCCCCTGAAACCGAAGTGGGGGTGGCTCTTCGACGGGCCTAGCTTACGGTTCGCGGTCTCCTCTACAGTAGGAGGAGCAGATGGCTCACCACCTCCCTCCCCTTTCTCTAACATCTCCTATAGCGGGCTCTCCGGCGATCCGTCGGGAGAGCGCTCGGGCGAGCTCATGTACTTTGGTTTTCGTTGTCGTTGTAGTTGTCTCGCCATGGGGGTCACTTCTGCCCTTTTCATCTTCTTTGGTGATGGCGGGCGGCGAGGCGAGATGGACCCCGCAGGAGCTGGTCGCTTCTTGGTAGATGAGGGCTTGGAAGACACTAGCTCATCTCGGCATACTGCTGTGACTGCTTTCTCGCATGCGAGTTGGTCGGGGCAGATTCCCGAGACTGTAAAGAGCGGGTTCTTGGGAATCAGTCTCTCTCCTGCATGAAAAAACTTAGTTAGAAAATCATATGGATCTCGCGAGTTCGGCATGAAGGGAATTGTCCGAGGTATACCTTTGCAAGGAAGGACGGGGAGGAGCGAGTTGAGGCCCCTTCAAAGGAAGACGACCTCAAAATCCTTGTGAAGGAAGAATTTGTGGAGCTCGGCATCATTTCCGGACACGGTAGGGGGCCGGTACACCTCCACGCCCTTCTACAACGGTGAGTAAGGGATGTTGTTGAGGTCGCCCTTGATGAAGACGATCTTTGAAATCCAGTTGTGGTGCTTGTTCGCAAACTTTGATAAACGAGCCCCCGAAATAGGCGATGTCGTCGGGAGTCACCTTATTATTTGAAAAGTTTCCTGAAGATGGTCAAGTTGAACTCGATCCTCTCCCTACGGAGGAAGCACGCGAATGCAACCATAATAGAGATGGCATTTGAGTTTAGCTACGCGTGCAATGTGCCATAATACTTAAAGATCTGGCGGATTTTCGACCAAAGGGGTAGGCGCAACCCCACCTCGAAATGCAAGATTGGGAAGGCAAGCTTGTCAGGGTAGAATGGGTTAATGGCTTCACCACCACCCCCCTCGTGTCGGCGCGTCTCAAAGCCAGGGGCACGTAGTCATTAACGAACTCCGCGAGCTCTTCCTCCGAAGTGTTTCCCTCGAAAAAGAGGAACTCGGCAAATTGCCGAGCACACTTGGAGCGACCGTCGGCATCAGGGATTGTCTTGCCCATGCTCCGAGGGTGATCGAGGCACGAGTACAGGTAGTGGAAATGCTAAGAGAGGGGGTGTGAAAGCAATAAAAGTGGTGGACCGGGGTTGTTGAGGGGGCCTATTTATAGAAAAATAAATCTGAGGCTGAGCCGACCTATCAGTCCGGCTTGCCTGCCCCGACTCGCTAACCCCAGCTCACCGACTTCTGAGGCCTATTTAATTACACGCCGAGCTGAGCCTAAAGACCAATATCTTATTCAAATGGCAATCATTGAAAATCTAAACAATATTCAAGGTTATTACAGACAGGAGTAGGAATACAGATCAAAGAAATCAAATGCAGATAAAGGGGCTATCTCATGTGTGCGCGAGCTAAGGGGGATGGGGCGAGTAACTGTAAGCTCAGTATGGGAGCCATTTCTACCTACCATGGCCACAAGTCCCTTTCTCCGCAGGTGGGTGTGATTTGTGGAGCTCGTATATCAGCTCTAGGTTCTTCTGGGCAGCCCGAAGATTCTCGCCAATCTCATCCATATGTGGAGTAGGAGACGCCGCCTCGTCTGCCTGGCTGCCCTCCTTCTCGCCTGCCAGGGAGCCACTCACCTCATCCATGAGCTTCACATAGTGTCGCTGCAGCCTCTCATTATCCTCTTGGACCATGCGCATCCCGCGCAATAACTTATTGAAAAGCACGACCCCTCGCCTCGTCAGCTCGTCATTCTCCAAAAAGGGCCCAGGAAGGCCTCTATCGATTTGGGGGAAGGAAGGGGAGATAAATGATCTGACTTCGAAGGGCCGTTGGCATCAAGCTGGCTGGGGGCATCTGCAGAAGAAGTTAATCAACCTTACATGAGGGGCAAGTACTACAATTAAATTGGGCAGGATGGAGTAACATAAGCAAAAACCAACCCGGCAAGCTCGGCTCCCCAGCGAGGTGCGAAGAGTGATCAGTCCCAAGTTCTTGCCATGACCCAGGTGATGATTTCCTGGGGGGAGAAGGCCAAAGCTCGGCATCAGGATGGTTCCAATAGTTCTCCCCACAAGATCGGGAGCGAGAGAAGATTGCCGAAAAGAAGTGCAAGATTGTGACTTTGGCTTTTGCGAGTCCAGCCTTAGGGTCGCAAGGGGGGGGGGGGTGGGGTGGACAGGTCCCTGAAGCGAGTGTCAAGAGTTTGAGGCTGCGATATGTCATGAAGGGTGTCTATTCGTTGCATGGAGGACTCGCCATCATTCCGCTGGCTGTCTGGGTCGGTGGAGGGATCAGCGATTTCTTTACCCTTTTCTCAGGGGGAGGCCGAGTAGAGGAGTCAGCCCCATCATCCAGGAAAATTTTCAGCTCCTGGTAGATGGCCTCATCAACCTTTGGAAGCTGTTTAGTTTTCTTGGTGGCGTTGGTTTCTGCCAGGGTGCTCGGCAATTTGCCAAGGGACACGTCGGTCAAGCTGGCAATGTGAGCGGTGGCAGCGTCACAAGCTCAGGCAAGCTTTCTTGGATCAATTTGTGGATAAGCATCTCGGCAGGTTCAGAGCCAAAGGAATGGCAAAGGTCAACCCGGAACGCTGGCGTATATATATAGCCACAGGTCGACCCCACCCGAAGATTCTCTGCCGCACTCGCCGAATCCTATGGGGTTGGATGATTCTTTCCGATCTTGTTCCAACCTAGCAAAGAGCGGGGATTGTGTACAACCCTGTATCCGATGAGTGGAGCAGACAGGGGCCAGGTTGGCCAGATCTAGTAGTCTAAGTCCTGGGTGAGCTCCCAAGGGGGGTGGAGCTCGGCAGCCCCCTGAATCGCCCTAGGAGGGCTCGTAGTTCCCTAGGAGGGCTCGCACTCACCCCAAGAGGGATCGCACTCTCCCTAGGAGGGCTCGACAAGTAGTAGGTGAGTAGGCCCGCCGGGCCCGTACTCGCCGCCTCGGGCAAGTGGAGATCTCAGGGACCACTTGCCCAGTCTCCTATAGAGTACTTTACTATTTTGCCCCCGTTGGTCAGCCCATAGCCTTTCAGAATAGCGGAGTTACGCTGTCTGCAGACCCAGTTTGGCTGCACATTATACAACCCTGTATCCGGCGAGTGGGGCCGAGTGGGGCCAGGTTGGCCAGATTTAGTAGACCAAGTCTCGGGCGAGCAGCCAAGGGGGGAGGAGCTCGAAAGCCCCCTAACTCGCCCTATGAGGGCTCGCACTTGCCCCAGGAGGGCTAGGCAAATGACAAGCGAGTAGGCCCATTGGTCCCATACTCACCGCCCCAGGCGAGTGGAGATCTCAGCGACCACTCGCCCAGTCTCCTGTAGAGTACTTTTTCTATTTTGCCCTCGTTTGCCTACCCATAGCCTTTCAAAACAGCGGAGTTACATTGTTGGCAGACACAGTTGGGATGTACATAGTTGTTCAGAATAGAGGTGGTTGGCTATTAGCAGCCCGTTTTCAGAAATCTATAAATATACCCAAGGGGGTACCTCATAAGGCATACTTACTTGTGCCCCGATCTTCTTGCGCCTTCTGAGGTATCCTTAGATCGGCTTTTGGCTAGGGAGGGTAAGTACTCTAAGATCATCCGGGTGTGTGGTGGGACCTCCACGCCGAGCCCTTGGGTCAATCCCCCATTCCTTTTCCTTAGTCTTTTGGCTCATGAGAGAGAAGTAAGTTTGTGGTCACTCCTTCCCTAAGGGTGAACTCCATAGAGACCGAGTTTTCGGTTCCAACACACTTAGCGGGATTAAGTCTGTTGTTGAACTTGTAAAGCATGTTGAATGTCTTTTTAGATCCCTCAGACAATCCTCCATATTATGACTTTTGACGAGAAGGTTGTCTACGTAAATATCTAGGTTACGGTCCTTCTGTTTTTTGAAAACATAATCCATCATTCTCTGGTATGTCATTCTGGAATTTTTTAATCTGAATGGTATGACTTGATAACAGTAGCATCCTTCATCTGTGATTGATGCAACATAAGGAACATCAGGCTCGTGCATCTTTATTTGGTGATATCCGAAGAATGCATCAAAAAGGCTTATTATCAAAAGCCCTACTTCTATCCAGGGCAGTGGATAGCAGTCCTTGGGGAATGCCTTATTAACATGTGTGAAGTCAACACATATTCTCCACTTTCCATTGGGATTTTAGACCATTACTACATTGGGTATATATATGGAATATTGAACTTCCCGACAAACCATGCCTCCAACAACTTTGCAACTCTTCGCGGATGGGACTAGCAAGGGTGAAAGATACCATTCACTTTTTTTTCTTACCCGCCTGAAGTTTGGGTCAATATTGAGATGAGGACATGAGACCTCTGGACTGATGCCAGGCATGCTAGAGGTCGGCCATACGAGGACATCGAGGTTGTCAAGCATGCACTTAATGAGTAGTGCTTTACTTCTTTCTTCTAACTCAGCGTTGACAGAGATGGTTCTGCTTTCATCCCTTTCTTAGACAGGTAGTTCTTGAAACTCCTGTATGGGCTCGAGATGCAGCCCGCCCTCATGAGCTACAAAATGACGATGTGTGCTCGTGCCAATCACATAATCTTCTGTGAGTGTCTACTCGCCTGGAGGAGAGGTCGGCAACATTTCTCTTGAAGGCATCCTGTGGTCTTTGCAAGGTCCATGTGAGAACCGGAGGGCTTTTCCAACAGGATATATCTGATGGTCGCATGTTTGATCTTCTGTTGCTAAATTTGTCACCTAGTCCTTCCACAAACAAATCACTTCTTGGGGGATCTATCGAAGAGAGATAAGACCACAACCAGCCAGTTACTGTACCCCTAGCGAGCGTTGCAGACTGAGAGAGCGAGAAGAAAGGAAGGGTGTCACTTGCAACTATAAACAACAAACTGGACCTGTCAAGGAGAATGCCTTTCTTACGATGGGCCTCACCTTATTATCTTTATAAAGGTTACAAGGTGTGGTGCGACCACCTGTACACGCATAAAATGACTAAAAGCAAGAAAGAGAAGAACTGATGGTCTACACTTACAACATGACAGGTTCTGGCTAAGTCCGTGTGTCCCCTCCAAGCACCAATGGTCCCCCTTTTAAACAAAGGGGTAGGCTGCGTGGACAGTTCACGAACCGATGAGCATTTAATTCCTTATTAACAGTGATATTAAATGCACTGCTGCCGGCAGTACATAAAGAGTCAGGCGGCAGAGACTAAAATAAGAGATCCCACGAAACTGTGTGATGCTTCTCCAACTAAATCAAAAAAGGAAACGTTCTTGTGGACTTGGGTGAGGTGATCATACGTACTCTAGACTGGAGCTCCCGAATTGCTCTCTGAGAATCCGCCTGAAGGTTGCATGCTGACTGTCCTTGACGAATATTGTTGCGCTTCCACAGGTGTCTGCGAGCACTCTGAAGTGTCCGCTTGAATGGCTGTTAGACTCTAAGAGCAACTAATTGATATAGAATGTCTTCCTCCTCTGGATGCTCTCCTTCATTATCACAATATTCGGGGTTAATAACAAATTATGATATTCAACGCTTAATTATATATGAGAAATTTTGGAATGAGGTTCCTTACCTTTATTCTGCTTTGTTATTTATTGTTGTATGGGTTATCTATATTTAAGGTTCTAACTTCTTAAATTAGAGGGAGATTGTTAGGAATAGTGACCATAATGTTCTTGAATTGAAGAAGTCCTCACAATATAGATGATCACATTTCTATTTGATATGTGTGTGTTCATGCTGTGATGAGATAGGTATATATGTGCTCAAGCTCAGCATAGGGTTAGACTTAGTGTCGTCAGACATAGTATTTTCAATGTAATCCCACATTATGCAAGATACTGTGTTGACCTAATTCTAGACTATATTATGCTTGACACTCATCCTGAAGAGGATCAGGAAACACAATTTAGAAACTTGGGGAAAGAAATTAATTTAATAAAAGAAGCAAAAGATTGTTGAGTATAAATTCGACTAGATGGTCTGGTCAAATATCTATAATAGACGAGTAATCATATAGATGGTAATAATTCCACAAAGTATAAGATTGACTGGATATTCAATCGAATGGAAAGTGGGTTTGGTCAAAGGAACAAATGATTCGAGCGATTTTTTTCCTTTGCAGAATTTGCTTAAGTATATATTTGACCAGATGTCTAGTCGAACAAGTGAACATTCTAATAAATATGTAGAAATTTCAAGATGAATAAGACAACAATCCTGCAGATGAAAAATATTTTGACTAATTTAAAATCTGTTGGATCTTGAAGCGCCCTTAGAGGAGGGTGAATAAGCGCAAACTATAATTTTAAAAATTATCAAACTACTTAGCAAAATATTTTAGAATCAAAAAAGCTTAATCACAACCAAATATTTATTGAAATCACTTTGAAATTTATGATAAAATGAAATGCAAGTTTTTTCTTAATTTTTATAAATTACAAACAAAAGATTTCAATAAAGCTTGAAATCGAAGCTATGATGAAAAAAAATAAAATTTACTTTTTGAATTTACCGGTCCTTCTCCCGAGGGCCGGCTGGCTAAAGCCTATTTCTCCTTAGATACAAAAACTAGCCTCCCTCTAGATCTCACCAAGACCTAGTTGCTGCACAGACGGAGAATTCCCACTAAATCACACACGGGCCTAGTCGCAACTCATTAGGCGGCGAATTCTCTACTGATTACAAGGAGAATGAAAAAGAAAAAAAAATCTAAGAATAAAAACACCCTTAGGTCTTGAGCGTTGAAGAAGCCGAAAAATCCTTGCGAAGATCATCGGAGATGAGAAGCACAAATGGTCCCTTCTTCGCTCTTGATATTTCCCGAACATTAGGAAGTTTTCTTGTTCCACGGAGTGATCTGGATGGAGATGCACGAAATTAAGGCTCCTGAAGGTGTGTAAGATCAAATTCCTGAAGTTTAGCCCATTTAAAGTTTTTCCACGATCGCGGGGTGATAGTGTGATATCGCATGCGATTACTCCTATAGTTGGCATATGTCCCACTCCACAATAACCATGTTGAGGTGCTCGAGATCGTGTACAGTCGTGGGACAATTATGCCACAACAGCACAATATCGCCAAGTTGTATCTCTAATATTGCGTATTGTGGCAACCGTTATAAATCGTGGCCTATATCATGGCTTACTTCATCATACTAATGCCAGACGGTAGTAACTATCCCTTGCGATAGCTGAACTTTGTAAAAACGGATGTACGTCACCCATCCAAAATTATTAGTGTTATTCTTGTTATATATGCACACCACAAAACAAACTAGATCAAATACATTTGGGATTTGTTATTATCAAACCAAAGAGTGCAGAATGCATGCTCCAACAATCTCCCTCTTTTGATAATAACAAATCCTCTTAGAAAGAAAATTGGTGTGAGGTGTATAATAGGGTGTACAAAATATGATAAGCAATATAAGTACTTAAAGTTCTCATGCTCCCCCTAAATGGATAACCTTAAACGTTTAGTAAATCCAAAGGTAAATATTAAATATATTACGCACCCTTAATATAAGCTACCCACCATTTAATAATTAGAGTTAGTTCTAGTTCTTTTGATATTCTCCCCTTTTTGTTATTAGCAAAAGATAGGAAAGTTGAAATGTGAGAGAAAAGTATAAGAAGAATTTGTAAAGAAATTGAATGAGAAATAATAGAGAAAAGATACTTGACATAAATTGGCATGAAAATTTTTATTTGTGATGACAAATAAAGTGAACAATGTATATGTAATAAAAATATCAAGTATTCAAAACGTCGGTAGATCCATGCCAAAGATATCTAAAGGAAGTATGGAATGCGATATATAAATATTGAAATCATTTTCAATCCAATTCTCATGAGAAAAAATTTTATAATTGATAATGTTGTGTACAATTTGTGCTTTGGTAGATAAGAACAAGGGATATAATTAAAATCACATGAAATTATGAAATGTAGACACAAAACAACGATTATACACAAGACAACTTGATGTTCATGTATAAATTTGTTTCACGTTAGAGAAAAGAAAAAGGCAAAAAATATGTACACAAGGTACTTTACGATTCTTTTCAAGCTGCTCAACCTCACAATGCTCATGAAGACTTATCAGGATGGTGAGTAGCATTTGATAGAGTATCCTGAACATATTATTAGAATAACTTTTTATAGCACATTTTTGTTTTATTTTTTCTTTCCTTCTTCTTTTTTTATCTGTTATTGTTCAGGACTCCGAATCCACTAGTATAGCACAACATAATATTTGTTTTAAAAAGCCATTTCAAGTAAAATAAAATTGTGCAAGATTCAATGATAAACAAGTTGTATGTATATCAAATTTGTAATGTTAAACAAAAAAACATTCATGTAGATGAAAAATTGTCAAACACTTGTATAGTACCAAAATGTGTAAATTTGAAATCATTATTCGGTATAAAATATTACTCATACATAGAGGCATGCGAAAACAATTTGAAATATTTACTATACTATAACACCCCCAAAACCCTAAGTCCCAAAATGGGTTCAGGCTGGGTGACACGGGCGTGTCCCAGGGCGTGTCCGGTGCATACGGCCTGGGACACGGGCGTGTCCCAGGGCATGTCCTTTGCAGTGTATGTATCGAGTTGAGTTCTCGAGACAGCACGGTCGACGTTCATTGAGAGGCGACACGGCCTGGGACACGGGCATGTCCCAGGGCATGTCATGCTCGGGCGTCATTAAGTTGAGTGGCGTTGAGTGGCGTTGAGCGGAGTGGCGTTGAGTGGAGTGGCGTTGTGTAGCGTTGAGTGTGGTACACGGTGACACGGACGTGTCACAAGTGCGTGTTGGGCACACGGCCAAGGACATGGGCATGTGCCTTAGCCGTGTCCTTTCTCGGGTGTTTCAGCCTTGTGTTGATGAGGTGACATGGCCATCCACACGGCCATACACTGGTTGACACGGGCGTGTCAGGGAGTTAAACGGGCGTGTCCTAGCCCGTGTTCTGTTCCAGATTAAGCCGGTTCTCGAACCGCTCAAGGAACATGGGTGTGTCGCAGGCCGTGTCAGCTCTGTTTAGATGCATTTCAAAGCGATCAAGGCCGTTCGTTCCCTTCTTTTTGGATCTTATGGTCCAAGTTCATCCCTGCTCTTATAAGGCCGAGAATTGAGATGAATATCTCATTCTCATTCTTTCTAAAGTGAAGAGAGAGGAGAGCAAGGAAGGAAGATGGAGAAGCTTTTCGATCGTCGGTGGAGCTTCAGCAGTCTGAATCGAGAGCCGTGTTCAGCATTGCGGAGGCAAGGTCCCTGTGGGGGCTTCCATCCGGCTAGTTCTTTCATGCCGCCAAAGCTATCATTAAGGGTAACAGTCTTTCTTCCTTGGGTAGGTGAAGCACTTTGTTTATGCAAGTATATCTGTTGAATCCTCCATCAAGAAATGGAAGAGCGTAAGTGATTCCAGCAGTTGAGTCTGCATCTAGAGCCGGAAATGTGTAGTATGACATAAACATGCTATGTGAAGCCCATCTTGATGGATGTCCTGATTGGTGATGCTGCGAATCGGAGAAGACTCCGGGTATACATTGTTTAACCTACGGATATGGTGAGAACGATTGTTATGGTGAGAAGGAAGCTTTGTATGGCTCTTGTGGTTGTATGCTCGGCACGAGCTGTATTGATGGAATGGAAGGCGACACTATGTGCCGGTGTTGGGAAGGAATGCGAGAACCTCTGATTGGGTAGGACACCCACCAAGTTCAATGATCGGATTGTTGTAAGCGAACACCTCTTAGTGGGTGGGTAAGAGAGGCCTCCAACGGGGGTTTAGCTGATGATGCCCATAGCCAACAAGTTAAGAACCTCTGAGTGGGTGGGCCACCCAACAAGTTCAGTGATAGGATCGGGTGAGCGGTCGATTGATAGCAATGCAGCGGGCCGTTTTCCCTAGGCTTGTTAGATTACGGGGGTAGGTCGACTGATAGTGCTCACAGTTTTCTATGAGGTGTGTGCCTCTGACCGGACGGGTGCATGAGGTCTCTAACAGGGGTTTGGAGGCTTATGCCCGGCCAAGATGTAAACACCTCGAATCGGCGGTGGAACCCTGAGAAGCTTGGTACACCGTAAGTGTGCCCTGAGTCCACGGAACATCTGGCACAAAGGCTGGCGTTTGTGATGATATTGTGTATTGTATATATGTGTTGAGACTGATATACATGCAGGGAAGGAACCACTGTCCCATGTAAGGTGTAGGGTCGTTATAATTGGTCAGCTTAATGTTGACCGTTGCTTTGTTTATCACCCCTGGGGTGGATGTCCATATGCAAGTGCTGACCTTATGGATGCTGAAATGGGTTGAGCGGGCTGATGCACATGTTGCTACTAGGCCCTCGAAGATCGTGCAAAGATTGGGATTTCATGTGTGATTGGCCTGCGTTCCGATGTATGAAGTCATATGTTTGTAAAGAGAAACTTGTAAGGCCTTAAGGCCATGAGCAGTGTGCTTGTGCACATTCCTTTTCTTGTATAAAATGTGTTGTTTATATAGTAGTGGACATTCATAGATTGAGTTCGTGCAACTTATAAACTTTTGTTAGAATTCTCTGGGTTAGGATGCGTTGGTATTTTGGTATAAACCTGTGACCTCGCCGTCTATTTGTGGCATATAGTGCGGGGCCCCGACCGGACGTTCTATTATATGTTATTTAACAGGTCGGGTTGTTATATTTTGGTATCATCAGCCTCTCAGTTTTACGCTTTCGAATTCGTGGCTGAATTCTTTTGTCGGATGGCAAGTACATGTACGTGCAAACCGTTTTAACATAATTGAACTCAAGAATGTCCACTAGGAATGTGCGCATGTGTATTTGGTATGTTTGCCATTTTAGATTAGAGGTTGATTACTGATATCATGTTCACATATAGGTTACAAGGAGTGGTGCTGGGCAGTCTATGCCCCAGCATTCGGATGAGAGTGCGGCACCAGCCGAGGTGCCCACACATCCTTCTGCGGAAACTGTACGCCTAGTTGCGGAGGAGGTATTTGCCATGATTCAAGCACAACTTGATGGGCAGGCAAGGCCTGTAGTGGAGCCAGTTCGGGTTGGTGTAAGGCAAGAGCGTGTGGAAGCTTGGGTGTACGAGCGAGCAACTTACGAGCAATTGAAGCAGTTTATGGATTTTCATCCACCTACGTTTGTCGGGGCGCATTCTCCAACGCAGGCGGAAGATTGGCTTTCTAGAGTGAAGAGGATCCTGACAGTGCTCAGGATTGGTGAGGGGCAGAGAGTGACATTAGCCACTTTACTACTAGAAGGAGAGGCGAGTCTGTGCTGGGATGACGTCGAGATGCACCAATTGGCAGGCAGAGGCCTGGGAGAGATTTCGATGGATGAATTCTTTAGATTGTTTTGGGCAAAATATTTTCCAGTATCGCGGAGAATTGCTATGGAGACTGAATTCCAACGTCTGGTGCAGGGTGAGAAGACTGTGGATGACTACCTGCATGAATTTACTAGGCTGGGGCATTATGCGGGGTCTACTTTTGCGGAAGAAGTGCGGAAGACGAATAGATTCTATGAGGGACTCTGAGATGAGTTGAGATTGGCACTTCCAAGTTTAGTGAACCAAGGCTTCTAAGCCTTAGTAGATACAGCATGTGCACTTGAAAAAGATTTGAAACGAGTACACGACAAGAAGAACTTGGCGGCAGACAATTCGGAGTTCAAAGTTCCGCAGTCCGAACAGTCGGAGTTTAGGAAACGGGATAAGAAGAGGTTCAGGCCGGCTGAACAAACGTCTTCGGATGTTGCTTTGAGTATGACATTTAGTCAAGGACGTGTTGAGCCGCGTACTTGTTTCACTTGTGGGAAGCAGGGGCATATAGCCCGTTACTGTTGGAAAGGCCTGTCAAAGAGTGAGCAAAAGACAGGCGCGTCCTATGAGGAAAAGGGTAAGGCAGTGGCGGAATCCTCTACATCCCGGGCGCAACCGCGAGTGTACACTCTCGGAGTACAGGATCCGCAAAGCTCACATCATGAAGTGCAACAACCTCGAGTGTTTAACCTAGAGTTGCAAAAGGCTGTCAAAAAGTTGCTTAGAGATGCAGATGAGCGGAAATAATGTGGAGGGTGCACTTTATTGCTTGTAGGTTGTACTTTGTTTATATTATATGTATGTGTGTTTGTGAAAATAGTTTTGTTGGTGCGAGGACGTGGGGAGAGTAACCCCGGATCATTTTGGTTAATAGTGCATCGATTGCATTGTTGTGTTACCATTATCGTTGCGCTAAATTTCGGAATGAAATTTCTATAAGGAGGGGAGGATTCTAACACCCAAAAACCCTAAGTCCCAAAATGGGTTTAGGCTAGATGACACGGCCTGGGACACGGGTGTGTCCCAGGGCGTGTCTGGTGCACACGGCCTAGGACACGGGCATGTCCCAGGGCGTGTCCTTTGCAGTGTGTGTGTCGAGTTGAGCTCTCGAGACAGCTTAGTCCACGTTCGTCGAGAGGCGACATGGCCTGGGACACGGGCGTGCCCCAGGGCATGTCCCAGGGCGTGTCCTACTCGGGTGGCGTTGAGTTAGGTGGCGTTGAGTGGCGTTGAGTAGAGCGGCATTGAGTGGCGCTGAGTGTAGTACATGGCCGGTGACACGGGCATGTCACACGGGAGTGTTGGGCACACAGCCAAGGACACGGGCGTGTGCCTTAGCCGTGTTCTTCTCAGGTGTTTCAGCCTTGTGTTGATGAGGTGACACGGCCATCCATACGGTCGTGTACTGGTTGACACGGGTGTGTTAGGGAGTGATACAGGCGTGTCGTAGCCCGTGTTTTGTTCCAGATTGAGTCGGTTCCCGAACAGCTCAAAGAACACGGCATGTGATAGTTTCATGTCACAGGCCGTATCAGCACTCTTTAGATTCTTTTCAAAGCGATCGAGGCCGTTCGTTCTCTTCTTTTTGGATCCTGTGGTCCAAGTTCATCCCTGCTCTTATAAGGCTGAGACTGGAGATGAATATCTCATACTCATTCTTTCTAAAGTGAAGAGAGAGAGAGGAGAGCAAGGAAGGAGGAAGGAGAATCTTTCCGATCACCGGTGGAGCTTCAGCAGTCCGAATCGAGAGCTGACTTCAGCGTTGCGGAGTCAAGGTTACTGCGGGGGCTTCCATCCGGCTAGTTCTTTCATGGGGCCGAAGCGATCGTCAAGGGTAACGGTCTTTCTTCCTTGGGCAGGTGAAGCCCTTGTTTATGCATGTATACCTCTGGAATCCTCCATCAAAAGATGGAAGAGCGCAAGTGATTCCAGTAGTTGAGTCTGCATCTAGAGCCAGAAATGTGTTGTACGGCATAGGCATGCTGTGTGAAGCCCATATTGATGGATGTCTGGATTGGTGATGCTGCAAACCGTAGAAGACTCTGGGTATACATCAGTTAACCTACGAAGATGGTGAGAATGATTGTGATGGTGAGAAGGAAGCTTTGTATGGATCCTGTGGTTATATGATCGGCACGAGATGTATTGAAGTAATGTAAGACGTCACTATGTGCTGGTGTTGGGAAGGAATGCAAGAACCTCTGAGTGGGTAGGGCACCCACCAAGTTCAATGATCAGATTGTTGTAAGCGAACACCTCTGAGTGGGTTGGTACGAGAGGCCGCCAACAGGGGTTTGGCGGCTGATGCCCATAGCCAACAAGTTAAGAACCTCTGAGTGAATGGGCCACCCAACAGTTTCAGTGGTAGGATCGGGTAAGCGGTCGATTGGTAGCAATGCAGCCGGGGGATTTCCCTGGCTTGTTACACTACAGGGGTAGGTCGACTAATAGTGCTCACAGTTTGCTATGAGGTGCGTGCCTCTGAGCGGACGGGTGAGTGTGGTCTCCAATAGTGGTTTGGAAGCTTATTCCCGGCCAACAAGCAAACACCTCGAATCGGCGGTGGAACCCCTAGAAGCTTGGTACACCGTAAGTGTGCCCTGAGTGCACGGAACGTCTGGCACGAAGGCCGGCGTTTGTGATGATATTGTGTATTGTATATATGTGTTGAGACTGAAATACATATAGGGAAGGAACCACGTCCCCGGGTAAGGGGTAGGGTCGTTATAATTGGTCAACTGAATGTTGACCGTTGCTTTGTTTGTCACCCCTGGGGTGGATGTCCATATGCAGGTGCTGACCTTATGGATGTTGAAATGGGTTTAGCGGGGTGAAGCCCATGCTACTGCTGGTAGGCCCCCGAAGGTCGTGCGAATATTTTGATTTCATGTGTGACCAGCCTGCGTGCCGATGTATGAAGTCATATGTTTGTAAAGAGAAACTTGTAAGGCCTTAAGAACGTGAGCGGTGTGCTTTTGTACATTCCCGTTCTTATATATAAATGTGTTGTTTATATAGTAGTGGACATTCATGGATTGAGTTCATGCAACTTATAAACTTTCGTTAGAATGTTATGCGTTAGGATGCATTGGTATTTTTGTATTAACCTGTGACCTCGCCGTCTGTTTGTCGCATATAGAGGGTGCCCCGGGCGGACCTTCTATTATATGTAATTTAACGGGTCGGGTTGTTACATATACACTTATCCACTATAAAAGAAAAGATACTCACAGCAAGAAAGTTCGTGTACAATGTTATATGATAATTGAGAAAATGAAAAGCACATTAGACTACTTATGAAAAGTACAAACCAACAAACAAGAGTTTAAATTATGTGTCTAAACTATGAGTTATATATAACAAACAATAGTGGATAGAGAAATTGCAATTTTGAAGAACCAAGTCACTATCGCGAGCGATAGCAATATCGTGTCGTGATAGCTGATGAAGATTTTCTGTAGTTTTAAAATATTATCCGAACTAAAATCTCAAATAGGCAAGTGTACCTATCGAAATATAGTATAGGAAATGTCGTATTAGACTCGGGGCCTGTTGAGTACTTCTACTCACGCAAATTAATATTATTTTATCGAAATATAAGGAGGGGTAAATTAAACTAAAGAAGGAGAAAAATAGACTAACACAAACACTTGATCTAGACTCTCTTTGAATAAACCTTTTATAAAATACAAACTCTAAATTACTCACTTCGACCGTGGAGGTTCCTAAAGTACAAAAGCGTCTCTCTCGAGCTCATGCTTCTGACTAACCTTAGGTTGATCGATTAAGACCTCTCGGCCAGTCGAAACCCCTAAGCTTGCTTTAGGCGGTGAACCCCTCTATTGGATTTGACTCCAATCCGGCAGATTTATGTCGTCCCCTCTCGAGGAGTGCATTCAACTCTTTTATCCTTGAGCGATCTACTCGTATCTGCAACCTCTCGGTCATTTAGGATACGGATCTAGGATCGAAGAACATACCCGCGAAATATGAATTCGACAAAATATAATTTAAAGATAAATCGATAGTGGTAAAAAGATTTGACAAAAAGAGTTTTATTCAAAGATAATCATGATCAAGTGCTAAAGAAATTGGCTACTTGACATAATATAAAAGTTACATAAAAAGAAGGGAGAGGAGAACATGTTTGCAAAAAGAAAATGCTTGAATTGAAATTACAAAAATAAAACTAAGTTATGAAATTAAAATTACATAGAAGGAATGCAAAAAACGACAAAGTAAACTACAAAATAAGCCTAAAACTAGCTCCTAATCCTCTTCCTCAAGCTTCTGAACTCAGCTGGAATTTATAGATTTTTCTGCTTGGGAGTCACGCCCTTTGGTCATGCCCGTGACTTAGGGCGTGTCAGGATCGGAGACTGCAGTCTTGAAAGCCCGGGAACGTTGGAGAAAAACTGCCAAAAATCGCCGTTTTGCGGGTCACGCCCCTAGGTCACGCCCGTGACCTAAGGCGTGTCTAGTCTGTTACAGGAAACGGCGGGAATGAGAACGGCAGGAAGTAATTCTGCCGTTTCTGAAGTGGTCACGCCCTAGGTCACGCCCGTGACCTAGGGCGTGTCTGACTGGGCCAGCAAAACAGTTGGAAACGGCGCAATCTGGGATTAATTTGGCAGTTTCGGGTAGGTCACGCCCTAGGTCACGCCCGTGACAGGGGGCGTGTCCTTAGAAAAAAATCCCAAAATTGTTCAGGGAAGCTTTCTGGAAAAATCAGTTTTTTTTTGACCTAGACACGCCCGTGACTCAAATGTCACGCCCATGTCACGGGCGTGTACTTGTGAAATTTTCCAGAATTGTAGAGGACGTCGTCCTCTTTCCGTTGACTGTTTGCACGTCCCATAACTCTTTCTGGTTTGAAAGTTATGACCATTTGAAGTTGAGCTATCCGTTATCAAAAATGTTCATTTTCACCGCTTCAACTTCTGATCAGTCCTGCAAGCTCCAAATTGCAATTCACAGCCCAGATTGACCTAAAATATGAAAATAAAGCAATTATAATCATAATTACTAAAATATAACTATAATCTTATTATTAATTAAATAAAAACTATATGAAAATAACTATAATTAGTGACTTATCAATATCGTTGTTCATATAAAAGAGCAGATTTCCGTTAGAACATCATTCACCTAACTTTTTCCTTTAACCCTAATGCGAGAAATGACAGTGACGCCTGCGGCAGCTTTGGATCTAAGGTATTCTTCATGATTTTTATTTAACTTTTGTGTAGATCTTCATATTAGTTGTTAGTGTGAGTGTTCTTTGGAATTAAAAGGTGTTTTTATGAAGAAATTTTTGGGATTTAAAGTGATTTGAAATGGTTTGAAGAAAACATAAGAGTTAGTGTTAGATTTGCATAGATCTAATAGATCTCTAGTATATATTGATTTTTTATGTTTCTTTTTGAGTGAATGTAGTCTTAGATACTGGGATCTAAAATTTTTGACAGAAATTTCGGGATGGAGAAGCTTAACCTCTATCACGCGGAGACAGCCACTATCACATGACGATAGTAAAATTTCTTATTTTAATGGATTTTTGGGATAATAGGAATGACTTTCAGTTCAAGAGAACGAAAGAGTTCTTCCAGCAATCCACACTCATCTTACCAATCATTTCTAAGAATCAAAAAAAGCGATATATAGATTTCTAAAATTATGGATTTTTGCATTCATCGAGATGCACATATCTACGATCTCCTAGCACAGGCAGGTATAATATCTATTATCATCCCGGATATGTTTTGTTCAGTATTTGTGGGGGAGTTTTACAATACTTTTGAAGATCCCGCACACTTTAGGTTAAATAAAGGAGTGAGATCTCGTATTCAAAAAGGAATGGTTGAGAACACTAATGAAGACTTGAGGAATGAGTTTGCTTTATAAGAGTGTGAGAATATGCTTGATATAGTTGAGAATTATCTCATGGAGAGAGATTGGACACAGGCAAATATACTACTCCATGGAACTGCATCGAAAACACTAATCCATTCCACAGCCACTCTCACTCCTGATGTGTATATGGTGCAAGACATACTTAGGAATACTACATTATTGAAGGGATGACATACTAGGAAAATCACCGCACAACTCACATTTATCACTTATAAGATTTTAGAGAAAGAGCCGTTTGATGTCGCAAATTTAGTATTATCTGTGATCCGCTATACTAATATGATAAAGGATCCATTTAGAAAGAAAATTAATATGCTTCAATTCAGAAGTGTAATTCAGTGAGTTAGATACTCAAAGTATAAATAGATTCATCAAAGTTTATATGTACATGATTGTATTCCTCCAAAATATAATACGGAGATGACTAGATTCCCATCACGACATGGTGAAGCATCCACTTTAGCCGCACCTTGGCCGACTAGAGGTGAAGCATCAATATTTACTATACCTCCACTTCCTCGAGGTGGATCACTATGCAAGAAAATAGACGAACTTTATGATTTGGTGGAGACCAGCCACGTTGAGATGACGAAAAGGCTCAAATGAATCAAGAAATTTTTGAATTTCATTGCCCAAAGATTGAAAATCAAAGCAACCCCGATAGAAGAAAATGAGTGGGAGAGTCCAGAGGAGGTTCCTCCTCATCACTCTATTCGACGAATGTGATGCCCAAGGTAGTAGCAAGATCAAAGCTTGAGTGAAGATCAGCCAGCTACTTGTGAGGATTAGGAGTTTTAATTTAATTTTCTACAGATTCAGGTTTTTGGAGCAATCGCGGGGCGTTAGCTATAATTGCCGGGCGATAGTAAATTTTCAGAATTTCTTATTTTTGTGAAGTGAGA
The DNA here is from genome assembly GCA_039513925.1 of Platanthera zijinensis. Taxonomy (NCBI): domain Eukaryota; kingdom Viridiplantae; phylum Streptophyta; class Magnoliopsida; order Asparagales; family Orchidaceae; genus Platanthera; species Platanthera zijinensis. The sequence goes on from CM077082.1 coordinate 181,386,821, forward strand.
CATTATGTTTTAGTGTGTTAATTATTGTATGATCATACATTATGTGTTATGTGTGATGTAAGATATTATTGGTTATGATAAGACTATTTGTGATGGTTTTGATTACGCTTGATAATGTGTGCGAAAATTATCTTAATTCTTGTAAATCCTTATCTTTGTGTCAATAATTTAGTTATTAAAATTTTTAAGTTACACTAATAGTTTTAGTTTGAAATATCTAAGACTCCTTATTCTAGTCTTAGTGTAAAAAAGCGTGAATCGGGAAGTGGCTTTATAAAAATATAGGCATGTTGTGAATTGGTTAATATAAAGTATATTTTAATATTATCCTTCTTAATATTGTATCTCATAAAATGATGTCAAACATCTATGTGTTTAGATCGTGAGTGATGTACAAGATTATAGGTTAGATCGATTACACTTTTATTATCACATTTTAATTCTATAATTTATTTCTTTACCCCAAAATATTCTAATGTTTGTTTCATCCAAAGGGTATGTACACAACAACTACATAGTGCAATATATTTGGCCATAGTGGTAGAGAGGGCAACATAATTTTGATTCCTACTCGACCAAGAAATAAGTGAAGGGCCTAAAAAGTGATAAGTGCCACTTGTGCTCTTACAATCTAAAGAATAACCAGCATAATCAGAGTCAAAATAACCATGTAATATAAAATCATCATTATGAAGATATCAAAAACCAAATTTCCAAGTACCAATAAGAAATCTAAAAATACGTTTAACCACTTTCAAATGAGATTCTTTAGGATTAGCCTGAAATCTAGCACATAAACAAACTGCAAACATAATATCAAGTCTAAATGCAGTTAAATATAATAATGATCCTATCATGCCTCTATATAAAATTTGATAAATAGAAATACCACTTTCATTTTTTCCTAACTTTAAGAAAGCATTCATAGGAGTACTTGATTGGTTAAGGATTTCAAATCCAAATCTTTTAAGAACATCATGAATATATTTTGATTGGCAAATTAAAATTTCATCTTGTTTTTGAGTAATTTAGAAACCTAGAAACTATAAGTCTCCTACCATACTCATCTCAAATTCATTTTTCATAGCATTCATAACATCATTACATAACTCTTCATTAATGGCTTCAAAAATAATATCATAAAAATAAATTTGTAAAACTACTAAATCATCATTAGCATGCTTACTGAAAAATGTATAATCAGCACTACCCATTTTATAATCATTCTTTACCAAATAAAAAGTTAGCATTTCATACCATGCATGAGGTGCTTGTTTTAATCTGTAAAGTGTTTTTTTAATTTATAAACATGATTTGAAAATTTTTCATCCACAAAAACTGGGGGTTGTTCTACATAAACTTCTTTTTTAATGTACCTGTTTAAAAAAGTGGTTTTCACATCCATTTGTAATAATTTAAATCTTTTGAAACTAGCAAAAGAAAGAAAAATTCTAACTGCTTCAAGAGGTGCTATGGGTGCAAAGGTTTCATCAAAATCTACCCCCTCAATTTGAGCATATCCTTTTGCTATAATCCTAGCTTTATTTCTAGTGATCCTAGATTCATTATCCAATTTATTCTTAAAAATCCATTTAACATCTATAACAAGATAATCAGATGGTCTCTCTATAACTTTCCAAACATTATTAGGTTCAAATTGATTAAGGTCATCATTTATAACTAAAAACCAAGACTCATCATTTAAATTTGTTGAAACATCCTCAGGTTCTATATTGGAAATAAAATATATGTTTGAAAATAAATCTTGTAAAGAAGAATGAGTAATTACCCCTCTTGATAATTCTCTAATTATAAACTCTTGTGGATGATTTTTTGAAAAAATAAGCTTTCTTAGAGGCACATATTTTTCAACTTCTTCTTCTCTTTATTCTTTATCTTCTTGTTCTTATTCTCTAAGGATTTCTTCATCACCCTTCTCCAAAGGTGGAAGGGGTTCTTCATCATTTTTTGTAGTATTAGCTTCCACACAAGGAATAAACTAATCAAATTTAAGATAAATTAATTTTTCAACTATTTTTGTTTGTTTGTTTAATATTATATAAGCTTTACTAGTTGAAGAATAACCAACAAAAATTCTTTCATTACAATTTTCATCAAATTTATCTAAAGCATCTTTTGTATTTAAAATAAAACATTTACATCCAAAAACTTTAAAATAAGATATATTAGGTTTCTTTTGATAATGTTGCTTATATGGTGTAAGTTTTAAAATGGACGTAGCATGACTCGGTTTCTCACATAACAAGCAGTACTAACATCTTCAACCTAAAAGATCTCGGTATTTTATATTCAAATAACATAATACGTGCAAGTTTTTAAAGATTTCTATTTTTCCTCTCCACTACACCATTTTGTTGTGGTGTGTGAGGAGCAAAAAATTCATGCTTAATGCCTAATTCAATACAAAATGAAATAAATTTATCATTCTCAAACTAACCTCCTTGATCTGATCGTATGCATTTAATTTTCAAATCAAGTTCATTTTGAATATGAATACATAATTTTGGGAATTCAAAATATGCATCGGATTTGGAAACTAAAAATATTGTCCAATAAAAATGTGAATAATCATCTATCAAAAGAAAATCTTACTTTCTATCTCCTAGACTCTTAATACATCCATATAAATTAATTGCAAAGACTTAGTTGTGTAAAAAATATTTTTGCTTTACAAAGAAGATTTGGTAAATTTTCCTTTTTACACATCATGCAAAAAGAAGAAAGCTTTCCATCTAACAAAGGTAAAACCTTAATCAATTTATTTTTGGAAAGTTTAACTACAAGTTTTGTACTAGAATGTCAAAGTTTCCTATGAAAGAATTCTAAAGCATCATTTTTAGAAATAAAACATTTAAGTGAAGGTTGAAAAGGATGATAAGAAGTAATCATATAAACATTGTGAATTCTCGGTGCGGTAAAAACAATTTCTTCAGTTTTTGAATCTATGATTTTGCAAATGTTTGAAGATAATTCAAATAAAATATTTAATCCCCTATCATATAGTTGACTTATCAAAATTAAATTATGCTTCAAACATTCTACAAATAAAAAATTCTAAATAGTAAAGAAATCATTACCAATTACACTGATGCACATGATTCTTCCTTTATTGTTGTCGTTAAAAGTCGCTACTCCTCCTTTCTTCATTTCAACACTAAGGAACTTAGATTTACTGCTCGTCATGTGTTTTGAACATCCTGAGTCCAAGTACCACACGTCTTTTTTATCCTTAGCTTGCCAACACACCTAGAAAGGTGAAGAGAGTAGGTTGACGCCAGACAAGTTTAATTAAACTTTGGCCTATCTTCCTACAAGAGTCAGTAGTGTGTCAAAACCTATTACATTTGGCACAAGAAATAAAAGGTGATGAAGTCTTTTTTACAAATGAATTTGGACTCTTACTAGAAGATGGTCGATCAATAGAAGAATTATCTTTATTTTTTAAATTTAAATTTTTGTACTTTGAGTTATCGTCGGTGGTAGTAGTTATCGTGGGGGGATAGCTTCCAACAACATGTCCAAGTCCATACTTTGCAAATCCATGGCAATAGTTGGCTAAAATCATATCCAGCAATTTTCTGCCAATTCTAAATTTCTTAATAGCCAAATTTAGATCATGTATCCCAGCTTTCAGGCCGATGTTTTCGGTAACTAACATAACACAACGATTTGTAAATGCCTTTTTTCCACTTTCTATTTGAGATTGAGAAGATTTTTAATGTTCTCTCTAAGTCCCTTTTTCTTTGTTAAGAGAATCTACTTTGAATTAGAACTTAGTAAGTGCTTCTTCTAATTCTTTTATCCTTGTCGAAGAGTGATCTCACTCTTGACAAATGACCATCTCCTTCCAAAGCACTTTAATTCACTTGATAATATTTTGATTTTCTTTTAATAAAATTTTATTTTCCGATTTCAATAGATTTATATCTTAAAGACTTATTAAAAAAATTACAAGTATGTAAAAATTCAAAATATAATTCTGCATAAGTAGGAGTTACCTCAGTGTCGCTTATGACACTGCATTCATCTTTAGATGGTAAAATGCTCTTTCCCAACAAACACATGTTGGATTCCTCAATGTCTTCTGAACCTGAACCACTTGAATCTTCAGACGACGAATCATCTCAAGTTTTTTCCTTCAACACCTTCTTCTTGATCTTTTTGTCATGCCTCTTCTCTTTTTCTCTTTTAGATACTTTGGGAACTTTCTTCTTATATGACCAATCCTTCGACAATGATAGCACTCCGGTGGCGGACGCTCTTCATCTTCCTCCGCATCGACTTTTCCTCGACTTTTGTTAACTCCAAAATCCTTTTTATTAATGTACATTTTAAAGGAGTTCCTCCTCTCTGGATTCCTCATAAACCATTTGAATTTCCTTACAAAAAACTCTCCTCATACTCTTCATAATATTTATCCATTTCACTTTCCATTTCTTTCTTAGATTTTAACGCCAACGCCTTCTTCTTTGGCTCCAAGGTGTACTCTTATTATTGAATTTTCAACTCTACTTCATGAGTTTTCAAATTTTCGATGAGGCTCTCAATTTGAAAAGTTTTAAGGTCATGTGATTCCAATATTGCAGTCAACTTTGAAATGAACTTTGGGGGAAGTGATCGTAAAATCTTTCTTACTAAATCTCCATTAGAGAAATTGTTTCCAAGGACTTTGTGGTGTTGACGATTTTTGTAAACCTTGTGTACATAAAATCAATGTTTTCGTTTACCCCCATCTTGAACTTTTCCAATTTTGACTCCAATTGAAATAGCTTCGAATCCTTCACCTGCGATGTACCTTCATGCTTAAATTCAAGCAAATTTCAAATATCATAAGCAGTTTCACATGCACAAATTCTATAAAATTGAGTTCTATCTAATGCTCAAAATAATGTGTTCATAGCCTTAGCGTTTGTTTTGCAACAAAGTTTATCTGAATCATCCCATTTATCTTTTGGTTTATCCATAATAGCACTACCAACTACCATTGTAGGTGGAGTGTAGCACTATTTTACCATTTCCCAGACATCTATATCTAATGTAATAAGAAAACATCGCATTCGAGCTTTCTAGAAATTATAATCTGTGTTATTTCTCCCTATTATAAAACCATTTTAGAGAAACCTTGCTCTGATACCAAGTGTAGGATCTTGAGACACCCTTAGAGGGGGTTAATAATGGCAAACTATAATTGTACGAATTAACTAACTACTTAGCCAAATTTTTCTAGAATCAAGAAAGCTTAATGACAACCAAATATTTATAACAAATCACTTTGAAATTTATGATAAAATGAAATGCAAGTTTATTTCTAAAGTGATATAAATTACAAACAAAAGATTTCAATAAAGCTTGAAATCGAGGTTGTGATGAAAAAAAATAAAATCTCCTTTTTGAATTTACCGGTGCTTCTACCAAGGACCGACTGACTAAATCCTATCTCTCCCTAGATAGAGCAACTAGCCACCCCTAGATCTCATCACAACCTAGTCGTTTTACACACGGCAGTGATTTCCCCCTAAACCACACACATGCCTAGTCGCCAATCACAAGACGGCAAATTCTGTACTAATTACAAAGAGAATGAAAAAGCAAAAAAATTAATCTGAGAATAAAAACTCCCTTGGGTCTTGAGCATTGAAGAAGTCGGATAATCCTTATAAAGATTGTCGAGAATGAGAAGCACGAACGGTCCCTTCTTCGCTCTTGAGATTTCACGAACACTAGGAAGTTTTCTAGTTCTACAGAGTTATCTTGCTGGAGATGCACAAAATCAAGGCTCCTGGAGATGTGTAACATCAAATTCCTGAAATTCAGCCCATTTATAGTTTTTTCCACTATCGAGCGGTGGTAGCACGATATCGCCTGCGATAACTCAAATGGTTGATGTGTTTCCCATTCTGCAATAATCGTACTGAGGTGCTCCAGATCATATACGGTCATGGGACTATCACGCCATGATAGCACAATATCGCCAAGCAGTGTCTTCGATAATGCATATCATAGTAACCGTTCTGAATCGTGGCCTACATCATGGCTAACATCATCATGCTAATACGGGGAAGTAGTAACAATCGTCTACGATAGCTCAACTTTGTAAAAATTGATGTATGTCGCCCATCCAAAATTATCAGAGTGTTATACATGTTATATCTGCACACCACAAAACACACTATGATCAAATACATTTGGGATTTGTTATTGTCAAACCAAAGAGTGAAAAATATATGCTCCAACAAATTTGACCAGATGAATTAAAGCCATCCACACTAAAGTCTCTTGAAAGAAAAAAAATGTCTAAGTACAAAATAAGTCAGAGATCAAGTCACCGCATCAAAGCCATTCGAGCTGAAGAACATAGCTGAAGAGAAACAGTAAAGTTTCAACCGAATAATGAAATCGTTTAGAAGCATCAAGGCGATTTGACTGAATTTTTAATGTTCATACAGAAGTATTAAGGCAATTCACGGAACATATCCTGAGTATTTAAAGTGTTGAGAAAGTATTAAGCTATGTCCAGATTTGATTGGAAGATGAAGCTGTATCAAGTTAATTCGGATAGAATGCTTGTGAAGATGTAGATTCAGTTGAGTAAGACAGAATTTGACTTGAAAGAAGCAATTCGACTTGAAAGGTAAAATTCGGCCTGAAAGGATGAATTCGATTGGAAAGAAACAAATCGACCAAAAAGACCAAATTTGACCTGCTGGAAAGAATCAAATCAACCTGAAAGACTGAATTCGACATGATGAGAAGAATTCGACTGAATCAAGACTGCCAGGTCAAAAAATTCAAAACAGTGGAAATTAAAATCACGCATTGATTTGTCGCTTTCTCATTAATGCCACCGTAGAAAGGTCAAATCAAATTTGTGCTTCAAGGATATGGATCTCTGACATACGTAGAATGCCGAGGATTCGACCGTTAATTGATTTATTATAAAAAAGGGAATACAAATATTTTTGTAACCCTAATCGATAAAGCCGAAAGTAAAAAAAAGTCAATTATATAGAAAGCTTTTGTGATGTCAACAACGACAAAAATCAAAAGAACATGTATTTGGAGAAGACGATTAAAAAATAGACAATCTCTTCTCTTCTCCAAAAGATAGCCTTTCAATTCAAGTTACTGTGATCTACGTGTCAAATCTCTAACATTAGAAGAAGAACGATCTCCATAAAGAGCAGGGCAATTTAGATTAAAGAACTTATTCAATCTCTGGACAAAGATCCTAGTTGAAGCTTGTTGAAGCTTTTCAACATCAGCTTCAAAGATGACTTCGAGCATTCATGCACAATCCTTGAGACTAAAGAATTTTTGTTTTAAATTATATGAGGAATCTGAGTTATAGGGATTTGTGTAGCCTGAGTTGTAGGTGTTGGATCGTATGGCAAACCTTATAGGGGTTGAATAAGGTTTATGTAGATAATCAAAAATTTGAATTATTTTGAATCGGGGAAAACTACTCTAGAAGCTACTACGGAGCGCTAGGTTGTTAGCGCGCGGCAGTATATGTCATAACCTGCATTTTCTCAATATATAACGTTATATCAGAGCAAGATAAAATATGTGCCATGATGCCATGCCGTGCAGGGGATAACTACAAATGCTCAGGCCAGAACCTACTCCTTACACTTATCATGAAGTTCTCAAGTTTATCTTGAAGAAACCAGTTTTTTAGTTAAGTTTGATGATCGTATCCCTCGGCTCAGTGGATAGACTAGTCCACGAATAAAAATATAAATATACGTTGTGGAAAATACTTTATTTAGCTCGATTATTATCCTACATGAGCATAGACCTCCAAAAAGATAACTCATGATATGTATACCTCTAGAATTAATATAAGTAGGAAAAGAGATTTTACGTTCGTTAAAATATAATGACATTTGATTTAAAAAGATGTCATGAGTATGAGATAAGCATGATAATACTTTTATAGCTTGAAAATAGCTAACATGCAATCCTACCATAAATCCTTTCCAGAGTGCTAGTAAAACCAAATAATCATCTATAAAGTGACTTAGCAGCTAGCATGTAACTTAACATTCCACAAATTCTCTAGTGGGCTTCAACAACCTGACACGAAACCACCAAAAGGCATGTATGTCTAAATTAAAAACAAAACAACAAAACTACCTCACAATGGTGAGGAAAGGACAACTACAACAACTACAGAACACCAGCAACTACCAACCCTAACCGCATGATCGGCTACTGCTCCGAGCCTGAGGAATTCAAAAGAAAAGAATAACTCAGCAAGAATATACAAGTGGAGATCAAATATAAATAGTAACAATAATCAAAAGGAGATAAAAGGGTTACCAAACAAAATACAAGGAAATCTGTCAAACTATAACAAATAAGTCATAATATAATAAGTGGAGAAGAATTCCCAAATAGTTTAATAAGAGAAGTTGCACCAAGTGGGTAAGGAAGTCATGCTTTGATAAGATCTACAAGCGTAAGCATAATAACATATGTCTATGTAATAAGAAGAAAGAGACTGAGCAGCTCTAAACTCGTGAATTATTAACACTTGGAAAAAGGGTATTGAGTCGGTGGCACCTTATTCCAACACGAACCATCAGACCAAACATCTCAAAAAGGCACTGTGGTGGTGGCCACTTTCTCCAACACACCCCAAAAGTCCAAACATCTTGAAAAAGGCACTGCGGTGGTGGCCATATTGTCCAACATAACCCAATAGTCCAAACCAAAAATCATCAACCACCATGTGTAATGCTTCATGAACCGGCATCAAGTTGGTGGTCCTTTATCCATTGCCAACCTAGCTACGACCCTCATTCAGAACACTGATAAAATGCAAGCCTAACCTCAAAATTTCCTCAACAACAAGGATGAAGGAAAATCCAAAAAAAAAATAACCCTAAGGCCAATACTCGACGAATTGACATCATTCGGCGGGAAAGGATCCTAAGTCCACCTTGATTCGTCGAATATACTCGACGAATATAGGTGATACTCGTCAACTTGTACTTGGAAAAAAAAACTAAATCTAACGATACTCGACGAATTTAAGTCCAACAGGACAAAATTGACTTCACTTGACGCCAATGTAAAACCACTCAATGCACTCAATGCCAAAGACTAATCACTCGACGCACTCAATGCCATAGGCTAATCACTCTACGCACTCAACACAAAAGGTATATTCACTCGACGCACTCGACACCCAAGGTATCTTCACTCGATGTCATAGGTATAATCACTAGATGCACTCATTGTCATAGGCTAATCACTTGACGCACTCGATGCCAAAGGCTAATCACTTGACAAATTTTACTCCAAGCCAGTTTCACTTGACGAACTCGATGCCAAGGTATAATCACTACATGCACTCAATGCCAAAGGCTAATCACTTGACGCACTCGATGCCAAAGGCTAATCACTCGACAAATTTGACTCCAAGCCAGTTTCACTCGACGAACTCGATGCCAAGGTATAATCACTGGACGAACTTAATGCCATAGGCTAATACTCGATGGAAAGGCTGACCTAATACTGATATTCGATGAATGCTCATAGGTTAACTTACCCAAACTCGACGAAATTCACACAGTCGATCTCCTTCACTACTCGGCATACTTCGACCTAGCCGAACCCTACACAACTCCTATCATCTAATGTCACAACCCGCATTTTCTCCGAATTAAGAAATATTAGAGTATGAGAAAATACGTGTTATGATGCCACGTAAAGCAGGGTATAACTGCTGACGTTCAGGCAAAACCACCTACAAACTTAATAAAAGAAAATCATGAGTTTAATGATTAGAAAATCAGTTATATTTTAGAGACCGTATCCCTCGGCTCTGTGGATCACCTAGTCCACAAAAGAAAAACTATATTTATACGCTGCGGAAGAATACTTTATCAGGTTTGACGTCCTAAAGAGCGCATAAGGGTCCCAAGAGAACCACTCATGCTATGCAAGACCCTACATTTAATTTATATAATATATAAGAAAACGGTCTTTATACGTTGTTTGGAAAATAGTGATTAAGTTTTATAAAACATGCTGATCATGGGCTTTATTTATAATAATACTTATAGTTTAAAAGTAACTAGCAACCTAGCATAAATCCATCTCAGAGCAAGTAGACTATCTCCAGAAAATGGTAGCAGCATAAGTAATATATCTAGTACAAGGTAAAAACTACCAGTGGGCGCCAACAACCTGACACGAACCCACTGGCATACATGTATGTCTGTAAGAAAGTACTGAAAAACTACCTCACTAACAAGGCAAACGGATCTTCAAAGTCCAAGAGACCACCAACACCATCACAGCAAACTAGCCACCCAACTAGCTACAGCTCTAAACCTGAGGCATTCCAAAAGAAAACAGAAAACCTCAGCAAGCAAAACAAGGTAAAAACAACTGCATGTAAGAGTCAACCAAAAGGAAGAAGTAACTGAAAAAAAACATGCAGTAGAAAGAGACACAACTGTCCAAAAATAGGACAACAGAAAGTGCACCACGTGCAAGAAAACAGCAACAACCCAACCCAGGAACAACATCCTGCAGGGCCTACTAGGCTACCAAGAGCCAAAAGTGCTGCAAACCACCAAGGAAGAAACATCTAACACCCTAAACTGTGGGAAGTGATAGTAGCAAAAACAAACAACGAGGAACCGGATCAAAGGAAAACGCAGTCCCCCAATCCACCATGTCCAAGTCAACAAGCTCGAGGGTCAACACGTGAAAGCACAAGGGACCTTTCACCCAACATGCCCAGCCGTACCTGGAGCAAGAAAACAAGAGTGGCCTTGGCTACATCACACAACTCCACCCCCCTGAAGAGCTACAAACCACCACTACCAACCACGACCCACAATTCGGCCTTCAAGAATATAAAGAAAACAGCCGACAAGAAAACTCAGCAATACAACAGGAAAAAAAAGCACTCGGGAACAAAAATCAAGGTAAAGGAAGAATGTTGAAATGAATCAACACGGAGCTCGACGATCGTCAGTCGGAGGTCGACGATCGTCGATCGGCTGAAGGCCAAAAGTAGCCCGACGATCATCATCCCAGGGATCGACGATCGTCGAAGGCTAATGGCAAGCGAAGCTCGACGATCATCTTCCAGGAAATCATCGAGCGTCGATCGGAGATAAGGCTAAGCTGAGCTCGACGTTTTCCTCCCGGAAAAGCGTCGAGCGTCGAACGGCTCGAGACAAATCTGAGCTCGACGTTCTCCTCCCGAAAAACATCGAGCGTCGAACGACGCTAAGACAGAACAAAGCTCGTCGTTTTTCATCCCGGAAAACATCGAGCGTCGAACAGAGCTAGACGCTAACTGAGCTCGACGTTCAAAACTTTGAGCGTCGAACTGAGCCAAACAGAAGCTGAGCTCAACGTTTTTCCTCCCGGAAAAGCGTCGAGCGGAGAACTAAGCTAAACAAAAGCTGAGCTCGGCGTCTTTTCCTCCCGGAAAAGCGTCGAGCAGAGCTCGACGTTTTCTCTCCAGGAAAAGCGTCGAGCGGAGCTCAACGTTCATCGAGCGTCGAACGGAGTTAAGGCAAACTGGAGCTCGACGATCGTCATTCCGAGGTCGACGATCGTCGAAGGGGGTCACGGGCGTGACAATTTTGTCACAGGTGTGACAAACCCGAGAAGATTACTCCTAAGCTCAACGATCACACAACTCCGGCCAGACCAAAATTATGTCTTTTCCCCGGACATACAGCAAGCAACCCCTCCTAATACTCTCTCTCGGCTACACCCGAAAACAGCAAACAGATAGAAATCTGAAGTAAAGAAAATTGGCATTACGCCTGCATTTTTGGATTCCAACATCAAAAAGTAGGGGGGGGGGTTCAATAGGAAGAAATAAATCCTATAGTTAGCAAGAAAAAGAGAACAATAAGGCCTCTAACCTAGGGCTAACAAGGATTTCAAATTCAGCAAGAATATTTCAAAAAGAAACTTGGCAAGGGCAAGAATACCACTTGCCTCAATTTTCAGCGAAGCTTGGACGGCTTTCCTCCTCTTCACACGGTACAAACAGCCGTAGCACCGTCGAAACGAAGATCTCAGAGAGAGCAAGACAACGCCGCTCTCGGAATCGAATTCCGTCCACGATCAAGCCCGGAATCACCGACCGAAGGAAGTACAGGAATGGCGGTTTCTCCCCTGATTTCCGCGAACAAGCAGGGACGGTTTTACAGGAAGAAGAAATAGAAAGAAGTGGGCCGCCACCTCTTAAGAAAAGCTTTTATACTAATGCTAAACGCCGGTTCAGCCATAACCGAACCCTAAAAACGCATAATCCCTTAATTACCTTAAGTAAATTCCAAAAAAAGGAATAAGCCAATATATGGCTGCCACCAAGGCAAGGCAATAACTGCCCAATTAAATTCTCCCGCAGAATTTAATAATCGGCCAAAAAATCTGAAGGCTACAGGACAGCCAAATCAATTTAATTAATTGATCACATATACTATTAACACACCAAACGACACGAAAACCGAATCTCCTCGGAATTCGACGAAATTCGCACCGTAGCTGAATACCCACGCTACGAACACAACGACGAAGTAGAAATTAACTTTCAATGTACAGAACTCGAGTTATACCCAAATAAAGCCAAACACAAACATCCCCCCGAGAGGCCACACCGGGTCACCCAAAACGACTCGGCTTGCTAGGGAGATCTTGCCAACAGGCTACAAAACAGGGCACTCAGTTCTAAGGAGTTAAACCATACTCCACACATGGCACATGTCTCGGAAACGCATCATCGTAACGCCAACGAGAATAAAAATAATCGCAGGAAAATCGGGGGCGTTACAGTCACTCCCCCTAAAAGAAAGTTTCGTCCCGAAACTTTACGCACAACACTCCAACTAAAGAAGGAGGAGGAACAAATAGGAGTTACAAGAAGGAAAACATTCCGATAAAATCAACGAAACAGGTGAGGGTAAGCCCTCCTCATAGCCGACTTTAGCTCCCAAGTCGCGCTTTCCAAATCCTGATTTTTCCAAAGAACTTTAACCATCGATATGGACTTCTTTCGCAGCACACGCTCCTGAGTATCCAAAATACGAACCGACACCTCAAGAAAAGAGAGGTTGGGCTCCAACCGGGGCACAACGTCCAAGAGCTGCACACTGCTGCGCACACACTTCCGCAATTGGCTAACTTGAAAAACATTGTGCACGCCTGGGAAGTTTGCTGGCAAATCCAATCTATACGCTGACACATCAATCCGTTCCAAAATCTCAAACGGGCCCACATACCTTAGGTCCAACTTCCGATTCTTACCAAACCTCTTTACGCCCACCATCGGGGAAACCTTAAGAAATACAAGGTCCCCTACAGAAAACTCCAAAGCAGACCTACGCCGATTGGCATTCTTTTCATATCTCTCCTGGGCTATACGAAGCTTCTCCCGAATAAGCTTCACTGCGACTTCCATTTCTTCCAGTGCATCAGGACCCAACAAAGGCCTCTCACCAGCCTCAGCCCAAAACAACGGAGTCCTACAGCGCCTCCCATACAAGGCTTCGAACGGAGCCATCTGCAAACTTTCCTGATAACTGTTTTTGTAGGCAAATTCCATGAGTCGCAACCGCTCATCCCACGCTCCACCGTGGTCTAAAATATAACATCGGATCATATCCTCAACAATTTGGTTCACCCGCTCCGTCTGCCCATTGGTCTGTGGGTGGTACGTAGTAGAATACCTCAGATCTGTACCCATACCCTCCTGCAGACTCTGCCAAAAACGAGAAGTAAACCGGGAGTCTCGATCAGAAATGATGCTAACCGGCACACCGTGGAGTCGGATGACTTCATTCAAATACAACTCCGCTATCTTCCTCATCAGGTAATCAATCTTATAAGGCACGAAGTGAGCGCACTTCGTCAATCTATCCACTATAACCCAAACAGAATCAAATCCTCTCGGGGATTTTGGTAAACCCGTAATGAAGTCCATAGATATACTTTCCCACTTCCAAGTTGGGATCTCTAGCGGAGTCAACTTACCACCAGGCCTTCCATGATCAGCCTTCACATGCTTGCAAGTGTGACACTCAGCAACAAATCGGGCTATATCTCCTTTCATGCCATACCACCAGGCAATTTGCCTTAAGTCACGGTACATCTTCGTAGATCCTGGATGGTAGGCAACGCTTGAACCATGAGCCTCACTGCAAATCATCCTCCTAATATCCTCAACAGCGGGAACGCAAAACCTGCCACGGTACTTCAAAGTACCCGCATCATCAATAGCAAAATCAGACAACTCTCCCTTCTCAGTCCTCGTGAAAAGGTGCATAAGATCAGGATCGTCCTTCTGGTGCAGTCTAGTCAAAGAAATCCAGGACGGCTCTGCCACTGACAAACTACTCTGCAAACTACAGCATCCCATTGAAATATCCATAAGGAGGAACTCCTCTACTAAACAATCGGCGTAGAGGTTAAAGATCTTTCCCGTATTTCGGCTCAGGGCGTCAGCCACCACATTGGCTTTGCCCGGATGATACTGGATCTCCACATCATAATCAGCCACATATTCCAACCACCGCCGCTGACGCAGATTCAACTCCTTCTGCGTGAACACGTACTTCAGACTCTTATGGTCAGTAAAGATCTTGCACTAAGCCCCATAAAGTAGATGTCTCCACAGCTTCAACGCATAGATAACCGCTGCAAACTCAAGGTCATGCGTAGGATAATTCTTCTCATGAGTCTTTAGTTGCCTTGACCCATAGGCAATCACCTTCCAAACCTGCATCAATACGCATCCCAGACCTACAAGTGAAGCATCGACGTATACATCATAATCCACACCCTCAGTAGGTAGGGTCAGAACGGGAGCAGTGCACAATCTCTCTTTTAGCTCCAGAAAAGCTTCCTCGCACTTTTCGCTCCAAACAAAAGCCACATTCTTCTGAGTCAACTTGGTCAAAGATGCGGTTAGGGAAGAGATGTAACATCCCAATGTTACTTCCAGACCCCTTAACTTAGATTGGGTTAGGCATGGGGTGGGTGTTGGGATAATAAGCTAGGTTTGACCCTAGATAGTGGGTTGTAGCCATGTGGGGCCCACCATGGGACCAAAGTCAAATTAGGTCAAACTAGCCTAAACAGGAACCCTAGCCACTCCATGACCCCACCATGATGCCCTAACCCTAAACACAATCTAAGTGGACCCTAAGGTAGGCCATGGGGTCAACCAGTTGACACATGATGAGTCAAGTCAACACCTTTGACCTAAATAGTGAAAATGGTGCCCTAGCCCAATTCTCTGGGTTGGGTCCACCCAAATCAACCCAAACTCATTAGGTGGGTCTAAAGTGACCCTATACCCCCTAGGGAAGAGAAAAATAGAGGCATGCAATAGTAATTTTGGGAAATTACCTAGGAGAGAGAAAAGAGGAGGAATAGGAGAGAGAAAATGTTAAGGAGTTATTTTGGGCCACTTGGGCTCATCCCACCAACCCACAATGGGTTGGCTGACCATGTAGGGGTATTAGGAGGAGAGGGGACCCACCATGCAACCTTGGGTCAATCCCAAGCCCAAACCCGACCCAACCTAGCCCATTTCATTCAAAAGAGCCAACCCCCTTCTCTCCACCACCCACCTTGGCCCCGATCATGGAACCCGACCCAATAGGGCTCAATTCACCCAGCAGGACCAGTGGGGCCCATCTCCCAAGCAGCCAGCCAGCTCAACCCCCCAACCCGAGCTTCCCTTGGTGAAATCGCCCCCCCACCTTGGTGAAGTCGCCCTCCCCTCTTAACTCAGCCCCCAAACCGCATATCCCCCTCATTCCCACTCATTCCACCCCTCAGAGAGAGAGAGAAAACAAAAGCCAGCTGCTGCCATGGCCAACAGAGGAGGAAATCGCCGGAGCTTGCATGCATGGGAAACCGCCGCCACCCTCAGCCTCAGCCACCACCACAAGTCTGTATCCCTTCTCCTCTTACTGTGCTAGTATCCTAGATCCTCTAGGCTAGGGGTCGAGCTCAAACGAGCTCGACAATAGGGATTCAAAGCTTGAAAATTCTGTAAAAATGGCTTATTTCTGGACTTTTCGGCTTGGTTGCGCCGCCGCCGTCCGCCGCTCTCCGTCGCCCAGCCGCCGGCCAGCTCAAGCCCCGACCACCGTGAGGCCGGGGAATGACTTGGCCGGAGGTCCCGCCGCCGGCGATGGCCAGAAACGGCCCCGCAAAAACCGCCTGCACGGGTTGGCCATCCATGCATGCATGGGGAAGATGAGCCAGGGCCGTCCGATAGGCTTTAAGATTCGTGCGGCTTGATTAGCCTTATTATTAAATCCTGTTATTAATATATGTAGAATAATGATGTATTCTGTCACACTATACCAGTCACTTTGCATGTTAATTTTAGGGTACCTAGAGACCTCTACCTAGGTTGAGCCCTGAATGAAAATTGTAGCTAAAGGTGTTAACTTTAATTTGCCACCCTAAATTCAAGTTTTGGTCCAGTATATTGTGCTGTAGGGCTGTTTCACTGGGACTGCTCCTAAACTAGGGCAGAAATTAAAATTGATGCCCAAGCCAAACCAAGTATCATCATGACCTGGAATTTTGGTCATGAGTGTATTTAGGGCATGTCTAGGCCCTGCCAAAAATTTGGAATTTTTGGAAAACATTTTCCTAAAGTTTTTATCATTATATCAAAAAGAAAATTAAGGGTATATTTGTAATTATATGCACCCAAATGGCCCCAAATTTTGGTGGCATACCCTTAGGGACATTATTAGTGTCTGGTAGAAATTTCAGAGCAATTGGATCCCTGCATGATGGGTTAACCCATGTGCATGTGTTGGCTAATTATAACCTTGGGGTGCATTTAGCAAGAAAGGATATTTTGTGTATTTAGCCTAGCTGAGGCATCCAAAAATTGTGGAATTTATCCCAGGGATTAATTAGAGTAAAGTTCACCCCTAGAATTTATTATGAAATTTTTGGGATTAAAAATCCTATTATTTGGTATTTCCAAAATAAAAGCCCTTTTGGAAATTAAATTATAGGAATAGGTTTTGATCAATGAAAGATCCCCAAAATCAGTCAGAGCAAAAATGAGGCTTTTAATTGACTTAAGAAAATTTCATATCTCTGTTTGACAATTGTTAGAGCAAAATTCATGGAAATGAGCATTTTACCCTTTTTGTAATTGTTTATGAATTGGTATAAATACTTGTTGGAAAATTGTGAAAATAATCCTAGAGTTGCATAATTGTTATAGTAGTCTTGTAGATTTATATCAGAATTTTTGGGTACACTGTTAATTATTAATTAGCATAATGGCATATTTGGTAAATAATTAAGAATGGATTTTGATAGACCATTACACTGTAGAAATTAATGAAACTCTGCCATTAGTCATAAAATAGTAATATAAATGCTCAGTAATTTTCCTGGAAATTTTTTTGTATATATTTCTTGTACTTCATTTGGAAAGTGATAAATAGGTAGAATTTGTATTAATTATGGGAAAAATAGAAATATAAAAAGGGAATTTATGAAATGTTGTAGACAGTAATATTTTATTCATATTCAACTCAGGAAAATTCCCTTAGGTCAGAAGATTTTAATTGATAATACTTCTTGTGTAAAATGACCTAGGGAATAATTTAAAAGATTTAACTAAAGGCCTTAATGACCTAGGAAAATTATGAAAATCAACACACTCATTTCATTAGTCCATACCACCCTAGGATAAATATTTGGGGTCAGTTGGACCAAGAATTTAGAAGTTCGATTTCAGGGTGGTGTTAGGTCATGGGGTGCGCTTAGTGAAAGTAGGCTGGACTATAGGCCGCCAGGGGATGAATCAACAACTGCGTTAGAGTCTAAGTTCGGAAGTATAACCCTGGATGGCAGTTGCATTCTAGAGGCGAGAGTAACAGTGCAATATTAGACTTGCCTAGGAAGAGTTGACGGAAGACCGTCACTCCTTAATCCATACTTTAAGTCACTAGGTCACTCTATGTAACAGGAGAGAGAATAAGGGATTCGGGGTAGGCAACAACTAAAGTAAATATCCTTGAGAAAGGGAGCTTTGGGTTTC
Source organism: Platanthera zijinensis (assembly GCA_039513925.1). Lineage (NCBI taxonomy): Eukaryota > Viridiplantae > Streptophyta > Magnoliopsida > Asparagales > Orchidaceae > Platanthera > Platanthera zijinensis. Next base: position 181,404,915 of record CM077082.1, read on the forward strand.
AGCCCATCGTAGCTCCTAGTGCCCCTGAGAGCCCTTCACCGGGAATACCTTGGGCAGTCCTGGGATTAACCTTAAGACTCTAAGTATGATAATCTGTAGACAAGAGTAGTCTAATAGGTTAAGTGAACTGGACATGTGCTCACTCGTGCCGGGTTGGAGGTACTTGGAGTCTTTTGACTACTTGCTCACCCGTGCAGAGTTGGAGAAAGGGATTGGTTTATATACATACTCACCCGTGACTGGTTGGAGAGATTTGGGGACTGGATAGTCCATCGAGCTGGAGGCTCAATATACTATACTTGCATGTGCATATACTAGTGGCGGGCCATGCGGTACTGGCCGGTCGTCACACCGACGGCAGTACGGTGGACCAGGCGGGTGCGAGGGTTAGAAGGACAGGTAGGATGTTTATACTGGAGTCTGGAGGACTTTCCTAATAACGTGCACCCGACCTAACAAGACTGACGGGTCGTCAGCAAAGTGGTACGCAGAGACTCTAGAGTGCACTAGCGGTGTACAGAGGCATACAAGAGAGGTCTAGGCCTGGTAGTGTGTATACCCGCCTAGAAGGCGGAGACGCCCGCTCCGCTGCTGCCGTAGCCACAACGGTAGTACCTGAGAGTGATGCTAGCTCTCGAAAAGTGGGAACTAAAGGTCTGTGATCACGGAGTCGTGTGTGTGTGTTGCACTGCATGTTCATATCATACCCACCATATAGTTGCATAACATTAACCTTCATAACAACTTAAGTCACCTAATGTATAAGTGGTATGGGACGCTTATACATTAGGACCTGCTTTACGATCCCTTAGCCTATAAGCCTGAGTGGGCATGTTTATAGGTTGAGATTACTTTTCTTTTATATATATATATGCCTGTGACACCTGACACCCCATTGTATAAAATGGTATGGGACATTTTATATAATGGGAGCCCTGCAGAAGACCCCTTACTTATGCGTACCCGCATAAGTGTAGGTTACATTTCATTATTTACTTGATTACATATTTTGCTTAGTTTCTGTCACCTGCTCCGCTTTTGTCACCCCTTGTTGTCCTCCACTTCGTCCTCCCGCACGGTGCCTAGGAGTTGCAGGAGGAGGTGTTGAGGATATGACTTAGTCTCTTTTGACTAATGGTCGGTGACCTTACTATTTTAGGAGCTCGAGGAGGTGGACCAGCACGTCGAGGAGGCAGGTCTTGAGGAGCAGATACCAGCTACTACTACCGGAGCACGTCTACAGGTGTGATGTGAGAGAGTTTTAGTTTTTCCGCTGCTGTATGTGAGAGTGAGAGTGATTATGATGTACTGGGCATAAGCCCTATTTACTTATATTTGCTGTACTCATTGCGGACTGATATTTCATTCTCTTTTGATATATATATGTGTTGTGGCTGTGGACTTTTTCTGCGTTTATTCTGATATTATGATTTTATTCTCATATTGGCCGACAGGTTATGATCGTACTAGCCGGCAGAATCGGCGTCTTGCGGTGACGACTAACCCGTACGTTAGTGTCACCGTAATGCGGCGGTTCTGGGCATAAGATCCGGGTTAGCTTTGGGATGAGGAGACGGGATCTTACAAACTGGTATCACTTGAACACACGATCATATGAGAATACAGTCCACCACACTGGAACACCCCGCGCGAGCATTAGTTTGCGGACAAACTATGAAGCGGAAGCAATGGTGTGCCCATGTGTAAAAGCCACATAAAACAGTCCATTAAACAATGAGTTAGGCCAATTTTGACATTATCTTACATTTATGCAGCCTCCACAGGATGCGGTTCCTCCCCCTCCGGCTGCCATTCCGTTCATGCAGACAGAGATGGGGCAAACGCTGACGGCAATCCTGGACGCATTCAGAGATCAGCAAGCCCCGGTACAGCTACCTAACCCAGGGTCGATCTGGCTGAGTGCGTTTAAGAGTCTGTCTCCGCCATTGTATCGCGGGACAGAAGATGCTGTGAAGACAGAGGAGTGGTTGGAGACCATCCAGGAGCTGCTAGCTGGCATCAGCTGCCCCGTCAGACAGGCAGTTCCTCTTGCCACCTCGGCACTAGATGCTCATGCAAAGAGGTGGTGGAAGTCGGTGCGAGACTCTACATTCGCCGACAGGGAACTGATGGACATATCTTGGGAGGAGTTCAGTGACGTATTCTTGGAGCACTTTGTATCCTCCACAGACCGAGATGCTTTGGAGGCGAGGTTTTTGAACCTCCAGCAGGGGAGCCGATCAGTCATCGAGTATCAGAGAGAGTTCTCCCACCTGGCTAGGTTTGCAGGCTTCCATGACTGGGACGACCAGAAGTATGCGAAGAGATTCTATCACGGACTCCGCGATTCTTTGAGGCAGCCCTTGCTGTTCATTGCTCACGGTACCATGGCGCAGATCATTGAGATGGCAAAGAAGCTGGAGGCTGACCAGCTGATGTTGCAAGGCAGAAGAGATCGCTGGATGGGCAGTCTTTTGGGGAAAGCAGCAGATCATCTCAGAGAGGCAAGACTATTGGATACAGGAGAGGTGGGGGACGTCATCGTCCCAACTACAGGCAGGATCAGGGGCCCCCTCCACCATTGGCTCCCCCACCTATACAGATTCCCGGACCGATGAGACAGGATGATCGAGGTCAGAGGCAGATCACCTGCTTTGGTTGCGGCCAACCTGGGCACATTAGGACGCAGTGCCCGCTTCAGGTCCACCCTCTTCCTCCTCCTCCACCTCCAGTGGCCCCTCCAGTTCACCAAGGCCGAGGACGAGGACGAGGCCGAGGCCGAGGATATCACGGCCGAGGCCGAGACCGGGAGCAGGTATACGCGCTGGACCTCACGGAGCAGAGGGACCCAGAGGAGGTGATTACAGGTACTTAAAATTTTGTAGGATTTATAAATTGTAAATTTTAAGAGTACCTTGGACATTAAAAGTAATACTATTCTTTGAACTCAAACGAACCCAGGCATAGTGATGATTAGCGGCAAGCCCGCTCATACCCTCTTCGACACGGGTGCGTCACACTCCTTCGTGTCGGACTCGTTTATTGAAGGATTAGAAGGAGTGGAGAAGTTTTCCGGTTTGGAAAAGAGAGTGCGACTCCCTGATGGTACGGAACTTCGAACCACAGACTTCTGCAATATGGATGTCGAGATAGGAGGCAAGGCGTTCGAAGCTCCGGCAACAGTTTTGAGGCTACCGGATTTTGATCTGATCCTAGGCATGAACTGGCTTCATTGGAACTACGCGCAGATAGATTGCCCCTCGAAGAGGATCACACTCAGACACGGAGACTCCTACGTCACCATTGAAGGTATCTGTTCCATCCCCCGCCTTTCTTTATCTTCAGTACAGGCCGTCAAGGCCAATGAATAGGGGGAAGAGGTATACCTCATTTGCTTCGAGATGGCAGTAGTAGAGAGTTCCCTAGCCGATATTCTAGTGGCACGAGATTATGCTGATGTCTTTCCGGAGAAGTTACCTGGACTACCACCATCACGAGACTTGGACTTCAGGATTCAGTTGGTTCCAGGGGCGAGACCAGTGTACCGGGCTCCCTACAGGATGGCACCTAGAGAATTGGCAGAATTCAGGACACAGTTACAGGAACTGGTGGAATCGGGTTTTGTACGACCGAGTTCTTCGCCTTGGGGAGCACCCGTTTTATTTGTGAAGAAGAAGGACGGTTCACTGAGACTATGTATAGATTATAGAGAACTGAACCGATTGACGGTTCGGAATACATATCCATTGCCACGGATAGATGGGCTCTTCGATCAGCTTCAAGGAGCTTGCTGGTTTTCAAAATTGGATTTGCGCTCGGGTTATTATCAGCTCCGCATCAGGGAAGAAGATATACCGAAGACGGCTTTCAGCTCACGCTACGGGTTATATGAATTCACGGTGATGCCATTTGGGCTCACGAATGCCCCCTCGGCGTTCATGACGCTCATGAACCGTGTATTCGAGCCTTATCTAGATCGGTTTGTCATAGTTTTTATTGATGATATTTTGATTTACTCGCGGTCTCGAGAGGAGCATGCAGAGCACCTAGCGCTGGTATTGCAGAAGTTAAGAGAATTCCAGATGTATGCGAAGTTCTCTAAGTGCCAGTTCTGGCTTCAGGAAGTGGCTTTCCTAGGACACACGATTAGTGGAGCTGGATTAGCAGTGGATCCGGCTAAGATAGAGGCGGTGCGGGATTGGCCACAGCCAAAGACAGCGTCGGACATCCGTAGCTTCTTGGGCCTAGCAGGTTATTATCGCAAGTTCGTGGAGGGGTTCTCAAGGATAGCCCTCCCCCTCACGTCCTTGACGAAAAAGGATGCCGCGTTTGACTGGACAGAGCAGTATGAGTCAGCATTTCAAGAGCTCAAGGACCGGCTCACTTCATCCCCCATCCTTGCACTTCCCTCTGGGAGCGAAGGATTCCAGATATATACAGATGCCTCCTATCAGGGGATGGGTGCAGTCCTGATGCAACATGGACATGTTATCGCTTATGCTTCGCGACAGCTGAAGAAGCATGAGCATAACTACCCAGTACATGATCTCGAGCTCGGGGTCGTAGTCTTTGCCCTCAAGACATGGAGACATTACCTCTACGGGATTCATTGCGATATATACTCCGACCATAAGAATCTCAAGTTCATCGACACGCAGAAAGTTCTGAACCTGCGACAGAGGAGGTGGCTTGAGTTCCTCTGCGATTACGACTATAAGATGCACTATCACCCGGGGAAGGCGAATACTGTAGCAGATGCTTTGAGCAGGAGAGCCGGCACTTCTGGACCGGAGCCCCGGGTGATGTCTATGGAGCTGCTACGCATGATGGAGGATATGCAAATTACCATGGTTTCGGAAGCCGAGCCAGTGATCTATCGAGAGTACCTGAACTCTTTGGTCAGCGATGATGATATACAGAAGCGCATTCTTACACATCAGAGATTGGATACTCATCTAGAGCCTATTTTGGCGCTTTGGAAGGAGGCAAGTATGAGGACTACACGCTGGAGGACGATCTTCTTCGATTTCGTGGTCGGGTGTACATTCTAGCAGGAGGTGGGATCCGGGATGACATCCTCAGAGAGGCACACTACTCCAGATATTCAGTGCATCCCGACATCACCAAGATGTGGGCTGACTTACGACGGACCATGTACTGGCCAGGAATGAAGAGGGAGATCATATATCTTGTGACACACTGCGAGACTTGCCAGCGAGTGAAGGCCGAATGCAAGAGCCCAGGCGGTGTATTACAGCCACTGCCAGTCCCAGAATGGAAGTTCGAGGATATTTCCATGGATTTTGTACACGGACTCCCTCGCTCCCATTCTGGGCACGATTCTGTCTGGGTCATTGTGGACAGGTTGACCAAGGTAGCACGGTTTATCCCGGTCAGAAAAGATGCCCCAATTGCTGTGTTGGTGAGGTTGTTTGTAGAGCAGTTCATCCGGTATCACGGAGTACCCAGGTCTATTGTTTCAGATAGAGACAGTCACTTCACCTCCAGGGAATGGAGGGCAGTGCATGCTTACTTGGGGTCCAGGCTTTCTCTTAGCACTGCCTTCCACCCGCAGACCGACGGTCAGACAGAGCGGACGATACGGACTATGGAGGACCTGCTCAGGTTATGTATTCTGGACACAGGGAAGCCCTGGGAGAGGCTACTGCCACTGATCGAATTCTCTTACAACAACAGCCACCAGGCCAGCATTGGGATGGCTCCTTACGAGGCACTTTATGGGAGGAAATGCCAGACTCCGTTGTCTTGGGTTCAGGATGTGGATACTCGAGCCCTCGGGTCAGATTTTGTGGAAGATACGGAGGCCCAAATTTGCTTGATCAGGGATCGGCTTTTGGAGGCTCAGAGCAGACAGGCAAAATATTATGATGCACGACACCGGAAGGTGGAGTTCCAGGTTGGGGACAGAGTTTTTCTGAAAATTCGACCGGTACACGGTGTTTCTCGTATACGGAGACACAAGAAGCTCAGCCCCCGGTACATGGGACCCTACTTGATTTTGGAGCGTGTGGGCCCCTTGGCTTACCGGCTGCAGCTACCTCCGGAGCTGAGCAGCCTACATGATGTTTTCCATGTCACTTCCTTGCGAAGAGCTCTTCTTCGACCTGAGCAGCATATCACTACTGCAGCTGGACCGGTAGAGCCTGACCGTTCAGTTAGATTGGAGCCGATCCGGATCGACGATTCAGCCGTCCGAGTGTTGAGGAAAAAGAAGGTTCCGCTCGTAAAGGTGTTGTGGTCCAACCATGGAAAGGAGGAGCACACCTGGGAACCTAGGGATCTGATGCTGGAGCGCCATCCGGAACTATTTACGTCAGGTACTCTTTATGTTATCTTTTAAAAGTTCCTTAAAAGTTCAGCAATTGGAACCCGTAGACCCAAACTTAAATTTCGGGGACGAAATTATTTCTTTTGTTTATAGGATTTGTAACATCCCAATGTTACTTCCAGACCCCTTAACATAGATTGGGTTAGGCATGGGGTGGGTGTTGGGGTAATAAGCTAGGTTTGACCCTAGATAGTGGGTTGTAGCCATGTGGGGCCCACCATGGGACCAAAGTCAAATTAGGTCAAACTAGCCTAAACAAGAACCCTAGCCAAACCATGACCCCACCATGATGCCCTAACCCTAAATACAATCTAAGTGGACCCTAAGGTAGGCCATGGGGTCAACCAGTTGACCCATGATGAGTCAAGTCAACACCTTTGACCTAAATAGTGAAAATGGTGCCCTAGCCCAATTCTCTGGGTTGGGTCCACCCAAATCAACCCAAACTCATTAGGTGGGTCTAAAGTGACCCTATACCCCCTAGGGAAGAGAAAAATAGGGGCATGCTATAGTAATTTTGGGAAATTACCTAGGAGAGGAAAGAGGAGGAATAGGAGAGAGAAAATGTTAAGGAGTTATTTTGGGCCACTTGGGCTCATCCCACCAACCCACAATGGGTTGGCTGACCATGTAGGGGTATTAGGAGGAGAGGGGACCCACCATGCAACCTTGGGTCAATCCCAAGCCCAAACCCGACCCAACCTAGCCCATTTCATTCAAAAGAGCCAACCACCTTCTCTCCACCACCCACCTTGGCCCCAATCATGGAACCCGACCCAATAGGGGTCAATTCACCCAGCAGGACCAGTGGGGCCCATCTCCCAAGCAGCCAGCCAGCTCAAACCCCCCAACCCGAGCTTCCCTTGGTGAAATCGCCCCCTCACCTTGGTGAAGTCGCCCTCCCCTCTTAACTCAGCCCCCAAACCGCCTATCCCCCTCATTCCCACTCATTCCACCCTCAGAGAGAGAGAGAAAACAAAAGCCAGCTGCTGCCATGGCCAACAGAGGAGGAAATCGCCGGAGCTTGCATGCCATGGGAAACCGCCGCCACCCTCAGCCTCAGCCGCCACCACAAGTCCGTATCCCTTCTCCTCTTACTGTGCTAGTATCCTAGATCCTCTAGGCTAGGGGTCGAGCTCAAACGAGCTCGACAATAGGGATTCAAAGCTTGAAAATTCTGTAAAAATGGCTTATTTCTGGACTTTTCGGCTTGGTTGCGCCGCCGCCGTCCGCCACTCTCCGCCGCCCAGCCGCCGGCCAGCTCAAGCCCCGACCACCGTGAGGCCGGGGAATGACTTGGCCGGAGGTCTCGCCGCCGGCGATGGCCGGAAACGGCCCCGCAAAAACTGCCTACACGGGTTGGCCATCCATGCATGCATGGGGAAGATGAGCTAGGGCCTTCCGATAGGCTTTAAGATTCGTGCGGCTTGATTAGCCTTATTATTAAATCCTGTTATTAATATATGTAGAATAATGATGTATTCTGTCACACTATACCAGTCACTTTGCATGTTAATTTTAGGCTACCTAGAGACCTCTACCTAGGTTGAGCCCTGAATGAAAATTGTAGCTAAAGGTGTTAACTTTAATTTGCCACCCTAAATTCAAGTTTTGGTCCAGTATATTGTGCTGTAGGGCTGTTTTGCTGGGACTGCTCCTAAACTAGGGCAGAAATTAAAATTGATGCCAAGCCAAACCAAGTATCATCATCACCTGGAATTTTGGTCATGAGTGTATTTAGGGCATGTCTAGGCCCTGCCAAAAATTTGGAATTTTTGGAAAACATTTTCCTAAAGTTTTTATCATTATATCAAAAAGTAAATTAAGGGTATAATTGTAATTATATGCACCCAAATGGCCCCAAATTTTGGTGGCATACCCTTAGGGACATTATTAGTGTCTGGTAGAAATTTCAGAGCAATTGGACCCCTGCATGATGGGTTAAGCCATGTGCATGTGTTGGCTAATTATAACCTTGGGGTACATTTAGCAAGAAAGGATATTTTGTGTATTTAGCCTAGCTGAGGCATCCAAAAATTGTGGAATTTATCCCAGGGATTAATTAGAGTAAAGTTCACCCCTAGAATTTAATATGGAATATTTGGGATTAAAAATCCTATTATTTGGTATTTCCAAAATAAAAGCCCTTTTGGAAATTAAATTGTAGGAATAGGTTTTGATCAATGAAAGATCCCCAAAATCAGTCAGAGCAAAAATGAGGCTTTTAATTGACTTAAGAAAATTTCATATCTCTGTTTGACAATTGTTAGAGCAAAATTCATGGAAATGACCATTTACCCTTTTTGTAATTGTTTATGAATTGGTATAAATACTTGTTGGAAAATTGTGAAAATAATCATAGAGTTGCATAATTGTTATATTAGTCTTGTAGATTTATATCAGAATTTTTGGGTACACTGTTAATTATTAATTAGCATAATGGCATTTTTGGTAAATAATTAAGAATGGATTTTGATAGACCATTACACTGTAGAAATTAATGAAACTCTGCCATTAGTCATAAAATAGTAATATAAATGCTCAGTAATTTTCCTGGAAATTTTTTTGTATATATTTCTTGTACTTCATTTGGAAAGTGATAAATAGGTAGAATTTGTATTAATTATGGGAAAAATAGAAATATAAAAAGGGAAATTATGAAATGTTGTAGACAGTAATATTTTATTCATATGCAACTCAGGAAAATTCCCTTAGGTCAGAAGATTTTAATTGATAATACTTTTTGTGTAAAATGACCTAGGGAATAATTTAAAAGATTTAACTAAAGGCCTTAATGACCTAGGAAAATTATGAAAATCAACACACTCATTTCATTAGTCCATACCACCCTAGGATAAATATTTGGGGTCAGTTGGACCAAGAATTTAGAAGTTCGATTTCAGGGTGGTGTTAGGTCATGGGGTGCGCTTAGTGAAAGTAGGCTGGACTATAGGCCGCCAGGGGATGAATCAACAACTGCGTTAGAGTCTAAGTTCGGAAGTATAACCCTGGATGGCAGTTGCATTCTAGAGGCGAGAGTAACAGTGCAATATTAGACTTGCCTAGGAAGAGTTGACGGAAGACCGTCACTCCTTAATCCATACCTTAAGTCACTAGGTCACTCTATGTAACAGGAGAGAGAATAAGGGATTCGGGGTAGGCAACAACTAAAGTAAATATCCTTGAGAAAGGGAGCTTTGGGTTTCAGCCCATCGTAGCTCCTAGTGCCCCTGAGAGCCCTTCACCGGGAATACCTTGAGCAGTCCTGGGATTAACCTTAAGACTCTAAGTATGATAATCTGTAGACAAGAGTAGTCTAATAGGTTAAGTGAACTGGACATGTGCTCACTCGTGCCGGGTTGGAGGGACTTGGAGTCTTTTGACTACTTGCTCACCCGTGCAGAGTTAGAGAAAGGGATTGGTTTATATACATACTCACCCGTGACGGGTTGGAGAGATTTGGGGACTGGATAGTCCATCGAGCTGGAGGCTCAATATACTATACTTGCATGTGCATATACTAGTGGCGGGCCATGCGGTACTGGCCGGTCGTCACACCGACGGCAGTACGGTGGACCAGGCGGGTGCGAGGGTTAGAAGGACCGGTAGGATGTTTATACTGGAGTCTGGAGGACTTTCCTAATAACGCGCACCCGACCCAACAAGACTGACGGGTCGTCAGCAAAGTGGTACGCAGAGACTCTAGAGTGCACTGGCGGTGTACAGAGGCGTACAAGAGAGGTCTAGGCCTGGTAGTGTGTATACCCGCCTAGAAGGCGGAGACGCCCGCTCCGCTGCTGCCGTAGCCACAACGGTAGTACCTGAGAGTGATGCTAGCTCTCGAAAAGTGGGAACTAAAGGTCTGTGATCACGGAGTCGTGTGTGTGTGTTGCACTGCATGTTCATATCATACCCACCATATAGTTGCATAACATTAACCTTCATAACAACTTAAGTCACCTAATGTATAAGTGGTATGGGACGCTTATACATTAGGACCTGCTTTACGATCCCTTAGCCTATAAGCCTGAGTGGGCATGTTTATAGGTTGAGGTTACTTTTTTTTATATATATATATATGCCTATGACACCTGACACCCCATTGTATAAAATGGTATGGGACATTTTATACAATGGGAGCCCTGCAGAAGACCCCTTACTTATGCGTACCCGCATAAGTGTAGGTTACATTTCATTATTTACTTGATTACATATTCTACTTAGTTTCCTGTCACCTGCTCCGCTTTTGTCACCCCTTGTTGTCCTCCACTTCGTCCTCCCGCACGGTGCCTAGGAGTTGCAGGAGGAGGTGTTGAGGATATGACTTAGTCTATTTTGACTAATGGTCGGTGACCTTACTATTTTAGGAGCTCGAGGAGGTGGACCAGCACGTCGAGGAGGCAGGTCTTGAGGAGCAGATACCAGCTACTACTACCGGAGCACGTCTACAGGTGTGATGTGAGAGAGTTTTAGTTTTTCCGCTGCTGTATGTGAGAGTGAGAGTGATCATGATGTACTGGGCATAAGCCCTATTTACTTATATTTGTTGTACTCATTACGGACTGATATTTCATTCTCTTTTGATATATATATGTGCTGTGGCTGTGGACTTTTTCTGCGTTTATTCTGATATTATGATTTTATTCTCATATTGGCCGACAGGTTATGATCGTACTAGCCGGCAGAATCGGCATCTTGCGGTGATGACTAACCCGTACGTTAGTGTCACCGTAAGGCGGCGGTTCTGGGCATAAGATCCGGGTTAGCCTCGGGATGAGGAGACGGGATCTTACAAGAGAAACCCTCCACAAATCTCCTGTAGTAACCAGCCAACCCCAAGAAACTCCTGATCTCTTTAGGCGTACTCGGTCTACTCCAATCCATCACTGCTGCAATCTTTTCTGGATCGACCGAGATCCCATCCTTATTCACCACGTGGCCTTGAAAAGAAACCTGAGGCAACCAAAATTCGCACTTGCTTAACTTGGCGAATAACTTGTGATTCCTCAACTCTGTCAGAACCAACCGCAAATGCTGCTCATGCTCCTCCGTGCTGCGAGAATAAACCAACACGTCATCAATGAAGACCACAATGAACTTGTCAAGGAAACTCCTTGAATACCCGGTTCATCAGATCCATGAAGGCTGATGGTGCGTTTGTCAGACCAAACGACATCACCAAAAACTCAAAATGTCCATGCCTTGACCTAAACACAGTCTGTGGAATATCCGCCTCACGGATCCTGAGTTGATGATAACCAGAACGAAGATCGATCTTGGAGAACACCGTGCTACCACGCAACTGGTCAAACAAATCATCGATCCTTGGCAGAGGGTACCTGTTCTTGATAGTGACCTTGTTCAACTCTCTATAGTCGATGCAAAGCCGCATCGACCCATCTTTCTTCTTTACAAACAAAACAGGTGCACCCCAAGGCGACGAACTCTGCCTAATAAAACCTTTAGCCAACAGCTCATCCAACTGAACTCGCAACTCCTCTAACTCACGAGGGGCCATCCGGTACGGCGCCTTCGCAATAGGACGCGTACCCGGCTCTAAATCAATCACAAACTCAACATCTCGATCAGGAGGAAGACCAGGAAGATCATCAGGAAAAACATCGGCGAAACCACGAACAATAGGAATCTCCTCCAAGCGTTGCACGCTAACAGCGGTTCCAACCACCGAGACTAAACCAACACAACAACCAGAAAGAAACAACCTCTGAGCACATACCGTAGAGATGACAGGAGAATCCTGACACGGATCAGCATATACGCTGCCGGGCTGACCGTCGTCCCTGATGAAGTCCAAGCGCTTTCCCTTGCACTGAATGACCGCATCATACCTAGACAGCCAGTCCATGCCCAAAATGACGTCGAAGACCTCCAGATCAATCATTTTCAGGTCCGCCTTCGCAAGAAAGTCCCCCAACAAAACCAGGCAATCCAAAATGCCCAAATCTGACAACACAGATTCACCAGAGGGAAACTTGACACGGAAGGAATCCCGAACACGATCTAGAGTCAACCGATGTCGCTCCACAAAGGCTCTAGCCACGAACGAGTGGGTAGTGCCGGAATCAAACAGAACACGCGCCCAGCGGTTCTTCACCTTAAATTTCCCTATAGGAGCACCCAAAACTAAGGAACTAGCACAACAATACCGGAAAAATTCTAGCAAATAAAACTACCAGGCTAGAAAAACAACAAACAACTAACCTGAAATAACCTGAGTCGAGGCTTGAGCCTCCTCGGAAGAGATCACATTCAGCTTCCCCTTTCCCTTATCCACACGCTGAGGTGGAGGTAATGCATGTAATGGAACTGCAGGAAGAGCCGGCTGAACCTGAGGACACCTAGACTTGATTTGACCCTTCAGCCCACACTGCAAGCAGACTTTTTCCTTGGACCAACACTGGGCCGCATCATGCTCGGATCGCTTGCAAACAGAACAGGAGACATCTCTCCTAGGAGCACCCTGAATCGCATGGACTTGCTCCTTCCTCTGAGCTGCCGCCTTCTTGAAACATTTCTCGATAGGGTGGCCTGACCGGCCACAGAAACTGCACACCACTCTACTCCTATTCCCCGAAACAGCACCGGGTACCGGGGGCTTCTTCTCCTCCACAGACTTTCTCTTGTCCTTCCTCATCTACTGGACTCTGCTCTTTGCCATCTCAATAGCCTTCACCTTCAGAGCAACCTCTACAACTCCAACATAAGTCACTGACCCATAAGCACTGGTCAACTGCTGCACCTCGCTCCTCAAACCACCAAGAAATCTCTTAACCCGATCAGCCTCAACGCTGACCAATCCAGGGGCAAAACGCCTCAACTTACTGAACTCTATCTCATACTCACCCACCGTGAGTTGCCTTTGCTTCAGATAGAGGAAGTCATTCATGAGGCGGTCACGCTCGACCGAAGGCAAGAACTTCCTCAACAACATCTCCTTAAACATTTCCCAAGCGCACCCAGCTACCAAGCTCTCCTTTTCTCTCAGCCACCAACTCTTAGCCAAGCCTTTAAGCTGATAGGCGGCTATCATCACCCTCTGGTCATCTGCAATCCCTGAGTACGAGAACATCTCCTCCATGGAGATCAGCCAATCAACAATGACCATGAAATCTGCCTTTCTATCATAAGTGGGAGGGCTCAGTCTCTGAAACTTCGAGATGAAGACCATCTCTGCGGGCACCACCACTGGAGGTCTCAAGGGTGCAGGGGGAGGAGGAACATCTAACCTCCCAGCAGGAACTTGCACCCCCTGAGCTTGCCCTGCCACAGCTGCCACCAAGGACTGAATCTGGGCTCGCACCTCTTCCAACTGCCTGCCCATGGATTCGCTACTCTGACGTAGACCCTCGATCACCGCATCATTCTGAGCTCCAGACGACTCACCCTCAGACAGGGGAGTCGATCGAGTCGCAGGACGCCTAGCCATCCTAGAATTATAACAACACAAATCAGATCCCAAAACATCGATTGGAACCAAATACAAGTACAGACAATACATATATAGATATATACTTAAAGCTGCTAAACTTGCTCTGAGAGTTTATCTTCTCTTTTTTTTAACGAAAATTTGATGTTATGCCCTAACCTAGGATGTTTAACCACCACCTTACTAACTCTTGTGCCTAGATCGGGAATGCATGACTTTATATTATTTTGAAAACTTATGTGTGTACATATGTCATCCTGCAAATCTTTAACTTGGCACGTTGTGCTTATGCAATGATATGCTATGCATGCTTGTGCTATGCATTCTAAAAAGGCCCTAATGCATGTTATGAGCGGCGTACGCATGAAAATGTTATGCATCCCATACTACATAACATTTCCATGTAACGAAAAAAGAAATGTGCTAGTCGCAGTCATGTGGTGAGGTTATGCATCCCATACTACATAACCCTCACATGTTGCCCCTATGGTGGATCCATATACGAACACATATTATGCATCCCATACTACATAATATGCCCCGTATACTTCATGTTATGCCATGAGTGTAGTGTTCGTGCTTTCGCCAAGATGTGCTGATGACATATCGGTGTGTGAATGACATGATGCTGAACTACTAAAGCAAACAAAGGAAGGTTGCTCAACTAACTTGTCAAGCAAACCTCCCTCTGATACCAATTGTCACAACCCGCATTTTCTCCGAATTAAGAAAAATCAGAGTATGAGAAAATACGCGTTATGATGCCACGTCAAGCAGGGGATAACTGCTGACATTCAGGCAAAACCACCTACAAACTTAATAAAAGAAAATCATGAATTTAATGATTAGAAAATCAGTTATATTTTAGAGACCGTATCCCTCGGCTCTGTGGATCACCTAGTCCACAAAAGAAAAACTATATTTATACGCTGCGGAAGAACATTTTATCAGGTTTGACGTCCTAAAGAGCGCATAAGGGTCCCAAGAGAACCACTCATGCTATGCAAGACACTACATTTAATTTATATAATATATAAGAAAACAGTCTTTATACATTATTTGGAAAATAGTGATTAAGTTTTATAAAACATGCTGATCATGAGCTTTATTTATAATAATACTTATAGTTTAAAAGTAACTAGCAACCTAGCATAAATCCTTCTCAGAGCAAGTAGATAATCTCCAGAAAACGGTAGCAGCATAAGTAATATATCTAGTACAAGGTAAAAACTACCAGTGGGCGCCAACAACCTGACATGAACCCACTGGCATACATGTATGTCTGTAAGAAAGTACTGAAAAACTACCTCACTAACAAGGCAAACGGATCTCCAAAGTCCAAGAGACCACCAACACCACCACAGCAAACAAGCCACCCAACTGGCTACAGCTCTAAACCTGAGGCATTCCAAAAGAAAACAGAATACCTCAGCAGACAAAACAAGGTAAAAACAACTGCATGTAAGAGTCAACCAAAAGGAAGAAGTAACTGGAAAAAAAACATGCAGTAGAAAGAGACACAACTATCCAAAAATAGGACAAAAGAAAGTGCACCACGTGCAAGGAAACAGCAACAACCCAACCCAGGAACAACATCCTGCAGGGCCTACTAGGCTACCAAGAGCCAAAAGTGATGCAAACCACCAAGGAAGAAACTTCTAACACCCTAAACTGTGGGAAGTGATAGTAGCAAAAACAAACAACGAGGAACCGGATCGAAGGCAAGCGCAGTCCCCCAATCCACCATGTCCAAGTCAACAAGCTCGAGGGTCAACACGTGAAAGCACAAGGGACCTTCCACCCAACATGCTCAGCTATACCTGGAGCAAGAAAACAAGAGTGGCCTTGGCTACATCACACAACTCCATCCCCCTGAAGAGCTACAAACCACCACTACCAACCACGACCCACGATTCGGCCTTCAAGAATATAAAGAAAACGGCCGACAAGAAAACTAAGCAATACAACAGGAAAAAAAAGAGCACTCGGGAACAAAAATCAAGGTAAAGGAAGAATGTTGAAATGAATCAACACGGAGCTCGACGATCGTCAGTCGGAGGTCGACGATCGTCGATCGGCTGAAGGCCAAAAGAAGCCCGACGATCATCATCCCAGGGATCGACGATCGTCGAAGGCTAAAGGCAAGCGAAGCTCGACTATCATCTTCCAGGAAATCATCGAGCGTCGATCGGAGATAAGGCTAAGCTGAGCTCGACGTTTTCCTCCCGAAAAAGCGTCGAGCGTCGAACGGCTCGAGACAAATCTGAGCTCGACGTTCTCCTCCCGGAAAACGTCGAGCGTCGAACGGCGCTAAGACAGAACGAAGCTCGACATTTTTCATCCCGGAAAACATCGAGCGTCGAACAGAGCTAGACGCTAACTGAGCTCGACGTTCAAAACGTTGAGCGTCGAACTTAGCCAAACAGAAGTTGAGCTCGACGTTTTTACTCCCGGAAAAGCGTCGAGCGGAGAACTAAGCTAAACAAATGCTGAGCTCGACGTCTTTTCCTCCCGGAAAAGCGTCGAGCGGAGCTCGACGTTTTCTCTCCAGGAAAAGCGTCGAGCAGAGCTCGACGTTCATCGAGCGTCGAACGGAGTTAAGGCAAACTGGAGCTCGACGATCGTCATTCCGAGGTCGACTTTCGTCGAAGGGGGTTACGGGCGTGACAATTTTGTCACGGGCGTGACAAACCCGAGAAGATTACTCCTAAGCTCAACGATCACACAACTCCGGCCAGACCAAAATTAGGTCTTTTCCCCGGACATACAGCAAGCACCCCCTCCTAATACTCTCTCTCGGCTACACCCGAAAATAGCAAATAGATAGAAATCTGAAGTAAAGAAAATATGCATTACGCCTGCAATTTTGGATTACAACATCACAAAGTAGGGGGGGTTCAATAGGAAGAACTAAATCATATAGTTAGCAAGAAATAGAGAACAACAAGGCCTCTAACCTAGGGCTAATAGGGATTTCCAATTCAGCAAGAATATTTCAAAAAGAAACTTGACAAGGGCAAGAATACCACTTGCCTCAATTTTCAGCGAAGCTTGGACGGCTTTCCTCCTCTTCACAAGGTACAAACAGCCGCAGCACCGTCGAAACGAAGATCTCAGAGAGAGCAAGACAATGCTGCTCTCGGAATCGAATTCCGTCCACGATCAAGCCCGGAATCACCGACCGAAGGAGGTACAGGAATGGCAGTTTCTCCTCTGATTTCCGCGAACAAGCAGGGACGGTTTTACAGGAAGAAGAAATAGAAAGAAGTGGGCCGCCACCTCTTAAGAAAAGCTTTTATACTAAAGCTAAACGCCGGTTCAGCCATTACCGAACCCTAAAAACGCCTAATCCCTTAATTACCTTAAGTAAATTCCAAAAAAAGGAATACGCCAATATATGGCTGCCACCAAGGCAAGGCAATAACTGCCCAATTAAATTCTCCCGCAGAATTTAATAATCGGCCAAAAAATCTGAAGGCTACAGGATAGCCAAATCAATTTAATTAATTGATCACATATACTATTAACACACCAAACGACACGAAAACCGAATCACCTCGGAATTCGACGAAATTCGTACCGTAACTGAATACCCACGCTACGAACACAACGGCGAAGTCGAAATTAACTTTCGACGAACAGAACTCGAGTTATACCCAAATAAATCCAAACACAAACATCCCCCCGAGAGGCCACACCGGGTCACCCAAAACGACTCGGCTTGATAGGGAGATCTTGCCAACAGGATATAAAACAGGGCACTCAGTTCTAAGGAGTTAAACCATACTCCACACATGGCACATGCCACGGAAACGCGTCATCGTAATGCCAACGAGAATAAAAATAATCGCAGGAAAATCGGGGGCGTTACATCTAAGGAGGAAAATAAAGAGGAAAGAAAGGTAATACGAATAAGAAACTTAGCAAGGGGGAAGAATTCACAACTTGCCTCAAATCTTCCAAAATCCAGCCTCACGACCGCTCCACTTCAAGGACTGGCCGCAAGAACTCCTCGGCTACATTTCTTAAAACTTTTCGGGGAAAACGAGAGTCAAGGTCAAAATCCCTAATGCCAAAAATCCACGAAATGGGGAAAACATACCGTGCACGCGTAGATCTCGGTGAGAGCTTTCCGAATCTACTCTCCGACGACAATTTTGTGCACCGGAACTCCTACAGGCAGCGGCTGAAGACCTCGCGATACTGCATTGTCGCTCTTCTTTCGCTCTTCGTGATGTCCATCGGCTTGGGATACAAGATGAATAGGGTTTCGTATTTTACGTACAAGCTTATATATATATATAATATTATATTATTATTAATTACTAAATGTCCAAACGACAAGAAAACCCAAATCACCTAGAATTTCAATGAAATTCTCCTATGGCTAAATATTGATGCTATAAATCCAATGGAGAAGTCAAAATTAATATTTGACAAACCAAACTTGGGTTAAAATTCCCCAAAGTAACAACCAACATCAACATACTAAAATCCACTAAGTCAAAATCTAGGATTCCGATGAGAAAAATCACGCTCCAATATCGACGCCTGTTAACTACACGTCAACATAATGCCCTAACATCATTATTACGTCACTATAGAAATAAAAATAAATAACGAAAAATAAGGGGCATTACAGCCACTCCACCTTAAAGAAAGTTTCATCCGGAAACTTGATACAAAATCGAATCTACTACAGAAAGAAAATAACCAAAGGTTATCAAATAGAAACACTTACCAAAAGAAACTAGGAGAACAGATGAGTATGAGCCACTCCCATAGCTGACTCCAACTCCCAAGACATGCTCTCAACGTCTTGGTTTCGCCAAAGAACCTTGACCACAGGTATTGTCTTCCTTCGCAATACCCGATCCTGAGTCTCTAGAATACGAACAGGCATCTCGACATAAGAAAGATTAGGCTACAATTGGGGCACCGAGTTAAGGACATGACGGTCACTAAGCACACAATTCCATAACTGGCTCACATGAAATACATCGTGCACACCAAGGAAGTTAGCGGGCAAATCTAGCTTATAAACTGACACTCTAGTGCGTTAAACAACTTAGGAAGGTCCAACATACCTAGGATACAACTTGTGGTTCCTTCTAAACCTCTTAATTCCTGACATTGAATAAACCTAAAGAAAAACCATGTCCCCAACTGCAAACTCCAGATCAACCCTTTGTCGATTAGCGTTCTTAACATAACTCTCTTGAGCTATACGAAGCTTCTCTCGAATATGCAACACATTGGTACTCATTTCTACCAAAGCTTCCGGACCCAACAATGGTCTTTCACAAACTTCAGCCCAAAATAAGGGGGTTCGACAATGCCTCCCATATAAAGCCTCAAAGGGGGCCATTTGCAAACTCTCCTAATAAATATTATTATAGGAAAATTCCATCAATCTAAGCTGCTCGTCCAACGCTCCGCCATGGTCCAAGATGTAACATTTGATCATATCTTCCAAAATCTGAGTAACCCTCTCTATCTGACCATTGGTATGCGGATGATAAGTAGTGGAATAGCTGAGTTCAGACCCAACCCTTCCTGCAAACTTTATAAAAATGATACGGAAACCTAGAATCTCTATCTAACACGATACTTACAGGTACTCCGTGCAATCTAATGACCTCTTCCAAATACAACTATGCTATCTTTTTCATGGAGTAATCATTCTTAAATGGCACGAAGTGAACACGCTTTATCAATCTATCAACTATGACCCACACAGAATCATATCCTTGGGGAGATCTCGGCAAACCAGTAATAAAGACCATAGAAATAATCTCCCACTTCCAACCTGGAATATCCAAAGGCGTCAACTTATCACCAGGCCGTCCATGATCTGCCTTAACTCGCTTGCAACTAAAACACTCAGACATAAACTTGGCTCTATCATTCTTCATCTCATGCCACCAAACGATCTGCTTTTGATCTTTATACTTCTTTGTAGAACTAGGGTGGTAGGTACCACTAGAACTATTTGCCTCACTATACGGCTTTGCTCGAATATCCTCAACAACGGGAATACAATACCTACCGCGGTACTTCAAAGTACCAACATCATCGATTGAAAAGTCTGGTAATTCCCCTTTTTCTATTCTACTATAAATATGCTTTAAATAAGGGTAATCCTTTTGATGTAGCCTCGTAAGAATAATCAAAGAAGGCTCTGCCACTTCCAGGCTACTTGGAGAATCGCTACTCCCAACAGAAATACCCATTAATAAAAAATCTTCCACCAAGGATTCCACAAAAAGGTTAAAGATCTGTGCAGTCTTCCTACCCAAGCATCGTCCACCACATTAGCCTTACCCGGATATATAGGATATCAACATCATAATCTGCGACATACTCCAACCATCTATGCTTGTGAAAATTCAACTTCTTCTTAGGGAAGACATACTTAAATCTCTCATGGTCCATATAAATCTTCACAACGCACCATATAACAAATGTCTCCATAACTTCAGGGCATAAATCACTGTCGCACACTCCAAGTCATGAGTAGGGTAGTTCTTTTCATGAATCATTGACTTCCTTTGAAAGTGAGGGATATATCTACTTTACACTAGAGGGGGAGGGTGAATAGAGTATTTTAAAATCTTGATTTAGTTTTATAGTGGATTTAAAAACTAGTAATATATATATAAAAAGAAACAATCATAGTGCACAAATAAAAAGAATGACAATCATAGACGACACAAGGAATTTATAGTGATTCCCCAATAAACCTGGGTGTATCCACTCTTCTACCACCCTGGTAGGAATTCACTACAGTGTTTTGATCAGATGGCCTGCCACCACGGGTTTTTGCTCAGGTGCCCTGTCACCACTAAATCTATTTTTCTAAGGGAGATCTAGCAACCCTTTTAGCTTTTGATCAGGTACCCAAAAAACCAACTTAAGTCTTTTGATCAGGAGACTTAGAAACCAAAAGTGTAACTTTTGAAGTGAGTTAAGAACCCTATACATAGTTTATGAAAATAAACAAAAGAATGATGGTGTTTTCTCTGTCAAGATTCTCTAAGAATACTAGTGGATGTTGAAGCAAAAAGCTCCCCCTGATTTGAGTAGAGTTTATGATCAGGTGAGAGAGTCCTTTCTTCAGGGTATAGGCCTTCTTGTATCTGAGAAAAATGAAGACTTTACACAAGCAGTGATTGAAAATATAATTCTGTAAGAGTGTATGTTGATCTCCAAGTCTCTAAGTCAGTTTATCTAAGTGAGCAACCTTGGTCTGTAACCTTGCGGCAGCAATCTTCTGTACATATATATATGATGTAGAGAAGAATTCAAACATTTGAATTAGTCGATTCTGAAACGTCTGAGAGATTTCCCGAGAATGTTAAATGCCTTGAAAATATATTTGCCTTAAACTCTTTGATAAATCCATATTTAATGTTGCCTCTAAATGGCTATATTCGTTAGAATATTTTGCATTAAATATCATAGTCATAGCTATCTGTAATTAAGCCTTTAAATCATTCGTCCTTCAAGAAAAAAAGCAGCCTGAAATTAAGCCTAAAACTTGTTCTGCCTGCTGTAAACAAAACTGAATAAAAATACTACAGAGAACTAGTCGAGCTCAAGAAACATTTCGTCGACCTAAGCCTAGAGTTCGTCGAACTGAGTCTTCTTATTCGTCGACCTGAGCTCAGAGTTCGTTAAGCTGAGCTTGACTTTCGTCGAGCTGATTTTATGAGTAGAGATCGGAGTTCATCGACCGGAGCTCAAAGTTCTCGAGCTAAACTCAGAGTTAAAACTCTGAGTTCATCGAGCTGAGCTCAGCGATTATCGAACTGTGCTCAGCTTTCGTCAACCTGAATTCTACATTCAACTAACTGCATTTCTGCTGGAATTCTTCTAAAGGAGCAACAACCCTGGAAATAACCTATGACCCTAGACTATACAAAATGGGTCAAACTAAACATCCTAATAGTAATCTTAGCACAAATCAGTAATTGTTCCAACAATCTCTCCCTATTTGGGTGAGGATACAATTTACAAAGAAAAAAACAAACAGCCCAAAGCATAAAATATCTACCAGAAAAACTTTTAGCAGATACAAAATAAAGTGCTTTGAGAGTACATAAACATAAACACAGTTATAAGAACATAAAATCAAAAATCACTTGTTTTTCTTAGGAGCATTAGAGGAAGATTCTGAAGAAGGTTTGGTGAAGATTAACTTCCTATTAGGATCAACAGCTTCCTTTTGAATAATCTTTAGATATTGAGAGCCAATAATTCTCAGTGATGTAGTCCTAGGCACTACTGCCTCTGGATGTAAGTTCATGTATTTGTCAACATTGAATAAATTCTTAACCTGGTATTCATCTAGTTCCTTCTTTCTGTAAGAGGACGTAGTAGAGAACTGGGAGGTGTCCTTTCCTTCAGCTTTATCTTTATTAATTTGAGATAAAGTAATATGCTCATTGAACCTTGCCATTCTGAAGTTTGGGTCCAACTCAGGATCATAAATTGGTGAAGGAGGCTTTTCTTGATCTGTTTATTGTTGACTGCTTTATCTTGAATGTTGCTGACTTCTTTGTTGACTACTTTGAGAGCCTGACCTTGAAGGTCTAGAAAGATGAGATGAAGAAGTATACCACTGAGAAATGTTTCCTGCTGTACCTGTTGCTAGAGGAGGAGGAGGAGGTCCTCTGCTAGACCTTGGAGGTGAATGATATGTCTTCATTTTCTTCCTCCTTTTCTGTTCATTTTTATGAAATCTCATCCAGTGGGGAATGTCTAGAGTGAGATTTAATCCATGCAAGATGTAATATGGAATGTCAGCAGTAGAAGAAGGTTAAGGAGCAACCTTTGGTGGAACTTTCCTTTTATTATACTTTCTTTTCTTGGAACTATAGTCATCTAACTCATCAGATTCTTCATCATCAAATTCATCTTCAGGCAAATCATATAAATCATCAATCTGTTTAATTAACTCTGACTGATTAGGAATTGAAACTACTGACAGTGTATTCATAATATCAATATCATCTTGTATCTGCACACTATCATCTTGTTCCTTGTCTTCAAAAAGAATATCATCTAAATTAGGACTTGGGGATTCATCCCATGCATAAGTTGGAGGGGAACATGCTTGCTCAATAATATCTATATTCTCAATAGTTGCTACAGTCTCAAGGACTTGATTATAACTAGGAGAAACAACTGAAAAACTATTTCTTAGTTGTTCTAAAACTAAAAGATCAACTAGTGCAGTATAACATATTATAGCTTTAGAAGAATTCTCAAAAGTTGGAAAATAACTATTGTACAGAGTATCAAAATCTAATAACAAAGAAATCAAGTTAACTGTGGGATTAATTGAGACATCCCCAATAGTAACAACTTCAAGAATAACTGCTAACTCATCTGAAATAACTGTAAGCATTTCTGAATCTTGAATAACAACTTCTGCTGCTGCTGGATTAACCTGAGTATCTACTGCTAGAACTTATGGAGTTGATACTACAGATAGAGGAGCTTCTTCATGAAACATCTCCAACTGCCTAGATCTAAGGAGACCTTAATCTAGGCCCCGGAAGAAGGGACAGTAGAGTAAGAGGATATCTGAGAAGAGAGAAGAAATGGAAGCAGCAAGAAGAGCTATAACTTTAGCTATCATCTTTTTCTGAGTTGGAGTATTGAATTCAATAATATTTAATGCAATGGAAGAGAAATCAAAAAACAAAAACTCAGGAGTAGTTTGAGTAGATGTAGATGGTGAATTTGGGGTGGAAGAAGATGGATAAGATCTGTTTGTACAAATTTGGCAGATGGTGAAAGCTTGAGGGATATGAGGAAGATTGATTATAGGAGGAGTTAAATCAGGAATGGTTTCTTCCTGTATATGGGAGTGAGGTGGAGACGGAAATATATGAATTAGAGATGAGTGAGGTGGAGACAGAGGAAGTAGATTGAAATTAGGTAGATTAGAAATTAGAGAAGATGAGGGTGACTGATGAATGGGTGATTCTGAGTGAATGGAAGTGGATGGTATATCCTCAGATGTAATGGGTGGTATAGGTGACTAAATAGGTGACTGAGGAATGAGGGAGTCATCATGTGGATTTGATGACTGAATAAGAGAATGAGATGGAGATAGTAGAGAAGAAGAAGGAGGAGGAGCAGAAACTCTTGCTGGGGTTTGGAGAGTGGATGATACAACACTTGTGCCTTCAAAAATTGCTCTGGAAGAGGTAGCCCTTGATGGCTTTGGGATAACCCTCTCCCATCTTTCAAATAAGACAGATGTAAGCCTTTTAGATGCATTGATATGTACACTTTGAGAAATCAGAACTTCTGGACATTTAGCTTGGAGGAAAATGCCTAGAATTCTACCAAAACTGACATCCTTCTTATTGATCTTCTTCTTAATTGAGTCAAATAAAACTATTCCCCAATTCAAAGATTTATTATTAACCCAGGCACACATCAACATAAATTGTTGTCTGGTTATATAATCATGTGCAGAGTGTTTTCCTAACAAAACTTTACCGACCACATCGGCCAAAAACTTATATTCGACAGAAAATTTTTTTCTTTAATAAGTGATTAGGGTTTCCCTTATTATGACCCATTCTATCTAGCAGCTCATAAAATTCAGTACTAGATATTTCTATTTCATCTTCTCCATTAACAAAACCAAAAACTTCAGTAAGAATTTTTTGGGATAAAGTAACTTGATTTCCAGAGAATAATCTAGTAACTGTTGTCTGATCAGGAAACCTTGTAGTGTGAACCCATTCTTTGATTTTAGCAACTTGGAGTTTGATCCTTGTGGTCATGAAGTTCTTCAGAGTCTGATCCTCAAACAATTTCAGAATGTCCTGGAATATTCGGTCAGAATAACGGAAGGAATCCATGTCTATATCAAAACCAGCATCAAACTTCATCGCCGAGAGGGTTGCCTGTGAAATCGCCATCTTCCTGTAAGACAAAGAGATCAAGTGTAAGGGAAAATAGAGAAAGCGCAGGATAGAGTTCGATGAACACCCAAATATAAGTTTCAGAAGTCGAAATGGCGACCTCTATCCTACGAAAAGAAAAGCATTAAATCCTGTTCAATGAAAAATCCTGAAAAGAAAAGCATTTCGTCGATCTCTGGTCGACGAATGTTTTGCGAAAGAAATATATTTCGTCGAGCTTTGTTCGACGAAAAATATATGAAACTAATTCGTCAATCTCCATTTGACGAAAGTTTCTGAAGGAAAGTTCGTCGATCTCTATTCGACGAATGATTCACGAAAAGAACACAGTTCGTCGAGCTCCGTTCGACGAAAGGTGTGCAATTCATCGATATCAAAAAAAAATCAAATTAATGTTTCTTTATTTATCATATCTAGCTGATTTAGGAAGAATAAATGTTTTTTTGATCTAATGGTTTAGTGAAAATATCCGCCCTTTGTAAATTAGTAGAAATGAAGACAAGATTAATTTTATTTTTGTCTACATTATCTCTAAGAAAATGATATCTTATTTCTGTATGTTTAGTCCTACTATGCAGAACTGGATTTTCTGCAATAGAAATTGCACAGGTATTATCACAAAATATAGTTTAATTATTTAAGTTGTATCCATAATCCAGTAATTGATTTTTAATCCACAAGATCTATGAACAACAACTACCAGCTACCATGTATTCAGCTTTAGCAGTTGAGGTAGACATAGAGGTTTGCTTCTTGCAAAACCATGACACAAGCCTATCACTAAGAAACTGACAAGTTCCTGATGTGCTTTTCCTGTCAACTCTTCATCTAGCATAGTCAGCATCTGAGAATCCAATTAATTCAAATTCTGACTCTATTAGATACCAAAGTCCTAGATTAGGGCAACCCTTTATATATCTCAAAATCCTTTTAGCAAAAATTAGATGAGATTCTTTAGGATTTACTTGAAACATAGCATAAATTCATGTAGCAAACATTATGTATGGTCACTAGTTGTTAGGTATAATAGAGACCCAATGATGGTCCTATATAATTTCTTATCAACAGGATTACCCTATTCATCATTATGAACAACAACATTGGAGGGCATGGGAGTTTTCATAGCTGAGGCATCTGACATCCCTAATCTTTAAATTAGCTCTTTAACATATTTAGATAGGGATATAAAAATACCATCACGAGATTGTTTCACTGGTAAACCAAGGAAGTAGGATAGTTCACCCATGCTACTCATTTCAAACTTAGAATGCATTAGGTAAGAAAACCTTTTGCATAGTTTGGAATCAGTAGAGCTAAATATTGTATCATCTACATATATTTGAACTAGCAAAATTTTATTTGTATGATGTCTAACAAATAATGTTTTATCTACAATTCCCCTACTAAATTTTTTTTCTAAAAGAAAACTATCAAGAGTCTCATACCAAGCTCATGGAGCTTGTTTAAGACCATAAAGGGATTTGTTAAGTCAAAAAACATAAGAAGAGTGTGTTAGGGAGAAAAAACCTAATGGTTGTTCAACATAAACTTCTTCTTTGAGCTCTCCATTTAGAAAGGCACTCTTCACATCGATCTGATATACTGTGAATTTCTTGGATGTTGCATATGCAAGAAAGATCCTGATAGCCTCCAATCTTGCAATAGGAGTAAATGTATGGTCATAGTCTATGCCTTCCTCCTGTGAATATCCTTGAGCTACCAATCTTGCCTTATTCCTTACAATAATACCTTGAGCATTAAGATTATTCCTAAAGACCCACTTGGTTCCAATGACTGGATAGTCTTTGGGTCTTGGAACTAAATCGCAAACTCTACATCTCTCAAATTGATTGAGTTCTTCTTGCATAGCAATGATCCAGTAGGGATCTTGTTCTGCATCTTTGATGGATTGAGGTTGAATCTGAGAGATAAAATAGGCATGCATCTGATCTTGATTCAATTGATGCCTTGTTTGAACACTAGCTGATATGTCTCTAATCACTTGAGATCTAGGGTGATCCCTAAGTATGACATGATCAACAGGTAGAGTTGGGTGTTCATCTGTTTGTAGTGCTAATTCCTCTTGTGGAATTTCATTAGCCAGAATATGTTAAGTATAAATCACATGATTTTCTTCATCACTGTCTTCATCAGCAATCTGTTGAGAAGGATATACTAAATCTTCTTATGTTAGGATTAATTGATCATTTTATCACATAAATTTGGTACCTAAAAAGATTCTATGGTAGATTTGTTATAAACCCTATAAGCCTTGCTAACATGAGAATATCCAAGGAAAATTCCTTCTGCTGCTTTGGCTTCAAATTTTCTTAGGTATTTCTTGTCATTATTATGAATATAATATTTACAACCAAAGACTTTAAAATAATTTACTTTAGGTTTCTTAGATTTAAGTAATTCATAGGGAGTCTTACCCTTAAGTTTATGTAAGGACATAGTTTACTGTACTTATTTCCTCTGCCCAAAAGGATAGGGGAAAATGAGCATCTGCAAGTAATGTACTAGCAGATTCAAGTAGGATTCTATTTTTCCTTTTAGCTACCCCATTTTGTTGTGGAGTTCTAGGAGCAAAAAAATAATTCCTGATACCTTCCTTCTTATAGAATTCTTGCACCAGAAGAGATTTAAACTATTTGCCATGATCACTTCTGATCAATGAAATCTGAGTATAGTACTCAATCTTGATGCTATTAAGAAAATCTATAAGAACTTTAAAGTTATCTGATTTGTTTCTTAGAAAAATAATACTCAGGTTAATCTAGAGAAATCATCTACAATAACTAAGGTATATAACTTTCCTCCCAGACTTTGTATTGCAATAGTTCCAAAAAGGTCCATATGTAGCAAATATAAAATCCCTGGTGAATCACTTTTTGAAATAGATTTAAAACTATTTTTAGTTAGCTTGCTTAATTAACAAGACCTGCAGAGTCCTTCCTTCTTGTAAGAACCAGAAGGTAGTCCTCTAACAAGGTTGTCCTTAGAAAGTTTAGGAAAAGTCCTAAGGTTTACATATCTTAATCCTTTAGTCCATAAATCATTTGTTTTATTAATTTGATTAAACATGCAAAATTTTGAATTAGCAGAATTAAAATTAACTAAGTAAATGTTGTCTTATCTAATTCTAGTTAAAACAATTTTTTTTTATCTGAAGTAATTGAACATTAAGACTTATTAAAGGTTACCTGATAACCTTCATCACATAACTGACTTATGGAGATGAGGTTATGTTTGAGACCATTCACATAGGCTACCTTCTTAAATGTAACTGCTCCAACTTTGACATTTCCATAGCCTTCTGTCTGGCCACAGTTAGATTCACCAAAGATAACCTTTGGTCCAAGCTTTGCTTCAAAATCCACAAGGTTTTCTTTACATCCTGTCATACATTTTGAGCCACCACTATCTAGATACCACTATTCCTCTATGGTAGTATAGTTCTTTCCCTGCATAAAAACAAATTAGATGTTCTTGACCCAGGTTACCTTGGGTCCTAGTTTTCTTTCAAAATGATAATTGGAAATGTAAGAACACTCTGGTTGATCTTTATAACCAATTGGATGATATCTGCTAGGAGGGATGATCCACTAAGTATAGGGGTTTTTCAATTTTTACTTTTGATTACTGTTTTGAAAATAAGTAAAATTTCTAGATTATAAAAGTCGATTCGACGAATTATAGTTATTTCGTCGAGCTTTGTTCGATGAATATTATTGATTTAGTCGAGCTCGATTCATAGAATGATAGTATTCATTCTATGCATTCTACGTTCGTCAATATCTGGTCGACGAATCATATTGATTTCGTCGAGCACCAGCTGTTGAGTAATTATACCCAAATTCTGGGTTCGGAGTTCGCCGATCGTCGTTCAATGAAAAATACTAATTTAGACGATTTTGGTTCGACGAATTTTGTTGAACATGATTTTTCTGTGAATTTATACTTTGCTTTGATTTATTCTTTTGTGAAACTTCAGTAATTTTATCTGTAATTTGTAGAACTTCTTTTCCTTTAGCTGATATAAAGATCAAAGGGGTTGATAAAATATTTTTCTAAAAAAGATAAGGCTGACTAGATGAAGCCCCCCAAGCCTAATTTGCCATTGAGCCTGACATTAATTGTTCTTGTGATATCCATCAATTTGATTCTTCTCCCATTAAGGGATTCTTCAGACTTTTTAGCCTCATTTAGATTGTTTTCTAAAGAACATATTTGTTCATTAGAAATTTTTAAATTTTCTTTAAGTTCAAAGTTTTCTGAGGAAAGATTGTCAAATTCAGTCAGTTTCTCTCTGAAAAGTTTATTTCCTTCTCAGATTTTATTAAGTCATTACATAATAATTTAAAATCTATTTTAAATTGATCTGAAGTAATATCAAATGAGGAGATTACCTGATCTTCTTCAGATTCTTACTCAGACTTAGAATTGCTTCATGATGCATTGATTTCCATCAAACAGATTTCTTTAGCCTTTGCTTCTTATTCATATTCACTTGAGCTAGATGGAGATTCAGATTCTTTATCACTCCAAGTTTCATCAATAAATCCTCTCTCCTTCTTCTTGTGTTTATTGGAAGAAGTTTGTTGAAGTGATTCTTAGAGTCTTTTTCTTTCTTCTTGTCCTTTTTTTTATTATCAGGACACTCTGGAAGAATATGTCATGGCTTCCTACAACCATAACACACAATTTATTTAGTTGGTGTCCTATCATACATTGATTTGTCTTCATTTCTGGAATATCTTCTCCTGAAGTCTTTCCTTTCCTTTTTATAGAATCTTTTAGCCAAGAGACCTATAATATCTTCATTCCCTGGAGATATTTTTCTTCCTTAGTAGCTTGGAAAGAAATACTTTTCTCTTTCCTTACTGGGGGTGAAGACTTCTGTTCAGCTTCTCTGGTTCTGATGAGCTTCACATAAGACTTTAGCTTGCCCAACAGGGTCTCTATGGTAATCTCATTTAAACTTCTAGCTTCCTTGATTGGCCAATTCCTTGAATTCCATATGCTAGGGAAACACATGAGGATCTAATCATTGACTTCTGTCACTATGATGTCCTTCTCTAAGGTTTTCAGCTACTTGATATCGAGACTGGGTCTTGTGTACATCTCAACAACTGATTCAGATTCTCCCTTCTTGAAATTCTCATATTGAGAGATCAAGTTGGATCTTCTATCCTTTCTCTCATTAGCAGATCCAGTAACCATTGTGTTGAGAGAGTTCTAAATGTCTCTTGCTGAAGAGCATTCAGCAACCTTCTGGAAAATGTCAGCTGACATAGTTTGGGCTAAAATGTTCTTTGACTTGGCATCAAAAATCTTTGCTTTCTTCTGTGCTTCTATCCATTCTGGAGGAGGTACAACACTTGTACTTGTTGTTGCCACTGGTAAAGATGGACCTGTCAAGATGGAATTGTAGATATCTTCATCAATAAAGTTCATATACAGCCTAATCCTTTCCTTCCATAGTGTAAACTTATTTAGGTTGCACATAGGAAGTCTAATGCTTGAATATTCCTAATTCTGTGCATGATAGATTTCTTGGTAAAAGTAAAATCTATCAGATCTTATGGTTTAGGTGTTAGCCTGTGAATCCAAAGAACCTGCCCACTAATACCAATTGAAAGTGAGGGATAGATCTACTTTACACAAGAGGAGGGTGGAAAGGGTATTTTAAAATCTTGATTTAGTTTTATAGCAGATTTAAAAACTAGTGATATATATATATAAAGAAACCATCACAGCACACAAATAAAAAGAATGACAATCACAGACGACACAAGGAATTTATAGTGGTTCCCCAATTAACTTGGGTACACCCACTCTTCTACCACCCTAGTAGGAATCCACTATAAGTTTTTTATCAGGTGCTTTGCCACAACAGGTTTTTTCTCAGGTGCCCTATCACCACAAGATCTATTTTTCTAAAGGAGATCTAGCAACCCATTGAGCTTTTGATCAGGTGGCAAAAAACCAACTTAAGTCTTATGATCAGGAGACTTAGAAACCAAAAGGGTAACTTTTGAATGGAGTAAAGAACCTTATACACAGTTTATGAAAATAAATAAAAGAATGATGGTGTCTTCTCTATCAAGAATCTCTGAGAAGACTAGTGGATGTTTAAGCAGAAAGCACCCCATTATTTAATTAGAGTTTATGATCAGGTGAGGGAGTCCTTTCTTTAGGGTGTAGGCCTTCTTATATCTGAGAAAAATGAATACTTAGCACAATAAGAGATTGAAGATATAAATCTATAAGTGTGTATGTTGATCTCCAAGTCTCTAAGTCAGTAAATCTAAGTGAGCAACCGTGGTCAGTAACCTTGAGGCAGCAATCATCTGTACATATATATATGATGTAGAGAAAAATTCAAACATTTAAATTAGTCGATTCTGAAATGTTTGAGAGATTTCCCGAGAATGGTAATTGTATTGAAAATAGAAAAACATTAGACTCTATGATAAATCTATATTTAATGCTGCCTCTAAATGACAATATTCGTTAGAATATTTTGCATTAAATATCAAAGTCATAGCTATCTGTAATTAAGCCTTTAAATCATTCTGTCTTCAAAATATAATTAGCCTAAAATTAAGACTGAAACTTGATCTGCCTGCTATAAACAAAACTGACTAAAAATACTACAGAGAATTAGTCCAGCTCAGTAAGCATTTCGTCGACCTGAGCCTGGAGTTCGTCGGATTGAGTCTTCTTATTCGTCGACCAGAGCTCAGAGTTCGTCGAGCTGAGCTTGACTTCCGTCGAGCTGATTTTCTGAGTAGAGATCAGAGTTCGTAGACCAGAGCTCAAAGTTTGTCGAGCTAAACTCAGAGTTAAAACTCTGTGTTCATCGAGCTGAGCTCTACGATCGTTGAACTGCGCTCAGCTTTCTTTGACCTGAATTTTGCATTCGACTAACTATATTTCTGCTGGAATTCTTCTGAAGGAGCAACAACCCTTGAAATAACCTATGACCCTAGACTATACAAAATGGGTCAAACTAAACATCCTAATAGTAATCCTAACCAAATTAGTAATAGGGTTCTAATATCCTAAATCCATAAGCAATCACTTTTCCTTCTTGCATCAATACACAACCAAGCCCAACGTGCGATGCATACACATAAATAGCATACTCCACTCCTTCGGTGGGCAAAAATAATACTGGAGCAGTGCACAATCTCCTTTTCAACTCCTGAAATGCTTCTTCGCACTTATAGCTCAACACAAAAGTTGTGTTCTTCAGCGTAAGTTTGGTCAAAGGTGCTGACAACGCAGAGAATCCTTCAACAAACCTTCTATAATAACTTTCCAAGCCTAAGAATCTTCTTATCTCTTTAGGTGTGGTAGGTCTTTTCCAATCCATCACGATAGCTATCTTCTCTGGGTCAACAGAAATCCCATCATTATTCACAACATGACCCAAAGAGGACACCTGAGGTGGACAAAAGTCGCACTTACTCAACTTGGCATAAAACTTATGTTCTCTTAAAGCAGACAAAACTAAACGTAAGTGTTGGGCATGCTCCTCAGCACTACAGGAACAAACCAAAACATCATCAATAAAAACAACCATAAATTCGTTTAAGAATTCTTTGAACACTCTGTTCATCATGTTCATGAAGGCAAGGGGTGCTTTCGTCAATCCAAAAGACATCTCCAAGAACTCAAAATGTCCATGCCGAGAATGAAAGGTAGTCCGCGGAACATCCGTATCCTGGATCCTCAATTGATGGTAGCCTAAACAAAGGTCAATCTTCGAAAACACCGTACTACCTCACAACTGATCAAACAAATCATCTATCTGTGGCAAGGGATACCTGTTCTTGATAGCTATCTTATTCAATTCCCTATAGTCAATACATAACCTCATAGATGCATCCTTCTTCTTCACAAACAAGACAGGAGCACCCCAATGAGAAGTACTTGGTCTAATGAATCCACACTACAATAACTCATCCAGTTGGGTACACAACTCTTTCAACCCACACGGATCCATACGGTACGGCGCATTAGCAATAGGGCGAGTACCCGGCTCCAGATCTATAACGAACTTCACATCTCTCTCAGGCGGAAGACTAGAAGGACTAAATGGGAAAACATCAGGAAATACTCGCACCACAGGAAAATCCTTGAGACACGGAAAACTCCCAATGATTCCCTAAATGGAAACCAAATAAGCACAATAACCGGAATCTAAAAGCTTCTGAGCACATAACGTAGAAATAATCGGGGAATCCTGGCTCGGAAAGCCATACACACTCCTAGGGTGTCTGTTGTCCATCTTGAAGTCCAAACGCTTAACCTTGCATTGGATAACCGCATCATATCTGGACAACTAGTACATGCTCAGAATCACATCAAAGTTCTCCAGGTCTAACACCTTTAGATTGGCAAAAGAGTGAAAATCGCCTAAAATAATAGGACAACTCTAGATACCTTTGTCCGAAACCACCGAGACACTAGAGGGAAACTTAACACGAAACGAATTACCACCTTATCAAGATTAAGACGATAATGTTCTATGAAATTCCTAGCCACAAACAAATAGGTAGAACCAAAATAGAAAAAGTACGCACGCCCAATGATTTTTTACCTTAAAATTCCCTATAAAATTACAGCTGTAACTAATCGAACAACATCAAAACTCTAGCTATGAGCTAAGAACTAGATTAGAATCTAACCTAAGATCACATGGGTGGACGTCTGCGCTTCTTCCAAAGTCATCACATTCTGCTTCCCCTTTCCTTTATCCAGCTGCGGCAGCGGCAAGGCTTGAAGTGGAACTGGCTGTAGAGGGGGTTGAGATCGTGGGCATTTAGACTCCAAATGCCCTTTGTTCCACACTGGAAGCATACCTTATATTTATTCCAATAACAGGCAACCTCATGCCCCTTATTCTTGTACGAGGCACATACCAGATCTCCTTTTCGTATGCTTTGAATTACACGCACTTGTTGTTGCTTCTGAGCTCCCAACCTCTTCAAACACCTTTCAAATGGATGGCATGTCCAGCCAAAGAAACTACACACCTCCTTGCTTCCTTTCTTCGAAGCAGGGCAAGAATCCTTAGTGCTTTTAATATCGTTAGACTTTCTCTTATACTTCCTCATTTGTATACATCAATTCTTGGCATTATAGATTGCTTCAAATTACAAAGAAGCTTCTACTTCCTCAGCAAAATTTTCAGATCCATACGCACTAGCCTTTACTGGATGTCCCTCCTCAAACCATTCAAAAAGCTCTTTACTCTGCTCCCTTTAGAGGCTGCCAAATCTATAGCAAACCTGCTCAACTTGCTGAATTCTACCTCATACTCACTGACTGTGAGTTGTCTCTATTTCAGATGCAGAATGTTGTTCATCAAAAGGTCTTGCGCGACTGACGACACAACTTTCCTCAGCAACAACTCCTTGAAAGATTCCAACGAACATCCATCTATAAGGTTCTCTTTTTCCCTTAACCACTAGCTCTTCGAAAGACCCTTCAGCTGGTATGCGGCGACCATCACTCTTTGCTCAATAAATATTCCTGAGTATGAGAATATTTCCTCTATACAAATAATCTAGTCATCCAATGCCATAAAGTCAGCTCTACCAT
The DNA here is from genome assembly GCA_039513925.1 of Platanthera zijinensis. NCBI lineage: Eukaryota > Viridiplantae > Streptophyta > Magnoliopsida > Asparagales > Orchidaceae > Platanthera > Platanthera zijinensis. The sequence continues at coordinate 181,439,278 of CM077082.1, forward strand.
CATAGGTAGGAGGTCCAAATCGCTGAAAATGCGAAATTAAATTTATCTCTGGTGGTAGGAAAACAGGAGGCACCAAAGGATCAGGAGGAATAGGAATGGCTTGACCCACAACAACAACACCTAAATTTGCGATTACATCTCAACCATCTGCACTCTAGGCTGCTGTACTCAAATGATAGTCAACAACACCTAAATTTGCGATTACATCTCAACCATCTGCCTTGACAGAGCCTCATTGCTCTGCCGCATCCATTCAATCACAGCCTCACTTTGCGCACCTGACGACTCGCCATCAGGCTGGTGAGTCAACCTCATAGCAACATGCTTAGGTGGCATCCTAATAGTACAACAAACAACTAATCAAAACCTAGCTTAATTCTAGAACTACCCAACTTAGTTTAGACCATACATGAATGTATACTTGTTCTTGCTGCTAATTTTCTCTGGGATTTCATAAATGATGATATGCTTAACTTAGGATAATATATCGCTATCCTATTGACTCATGTGCATAAACTATGAATGCATGAATTCTCATTCTTTTCAGTTTAAATCCATGTGTATACGTATGAAATCATGTATATCTTGGCTTGGCACGCATGCTAATGCTATGTTATGTCATGCATGTTGTGATATGCATTGTAATAAAGGCCTTAATGTATGTTATGGCGGTGTACACATGAAATATTATGCATCCCATACTACATAATATCGCATGTAACAAAAACAAAATCTAATGGGCATCCATTTTATGACCATTATGCATCCCATAGTACATAACTGTCACATGTTGCTTCCTATGTGGATCCATATACAAACACATATTATGCATCTCATACTACAAAAATATGCCTTGTATACTTTTTATCATGCTTATAAGTGTAATGTTCATGCTTTGGCCAAGACATACTGATGAAACATCAGTGTGTGTATGAAATGGTGCAAGACCACTAAAACTACACCTCTTATACAAACTGTCACAACCCGCATTTTCTTAATATATAACGTTATATCAAAGCAAGAGAAAACACGTGCTGTAATGCTATGTAGTGTAGGGGATAACTACAGATACTCAGGCAAGAACCTACTCCTGACACTTATCATAAAATTCTCAAATTTATTTAGAAAAAAACATATTTTTAGTTAAGTTTGACGGCCGTATCCAATGGCTCAGTGGATCAACTAGTCCACTGATAAAAATATAAATATACGCAGCGGAAAATAATTTATTTAGCTTAATTATTATCCTACAAGAGTAGAGACCTCCAAAAAGAACACTCATGATATGCATACGTCTAGATTTAATATAAGTAGGAAATGAGCTTTTACAATTGTTAAAATTTTATGACATTTGATTTAAATAGATATCATGAGTATGAGATAAGCATGATAATACTTTTATAGCTTGAAAATAACTAACATGCAATCCTACCATAAATCATTCCCAAAGAGCAAGTAAAACCAACAAATCATCTAGAAAGTGACTTAACAGCTAGCAAGTAACTTAACATTCTAAAAAAATCTCCAATGGGCCTCAAAAACCTGACACGAACCCACCAAAAGGCATGTATTTCTGAACTAAAAACAAAACAACAAAACTACCTCACAACGGTGAGGAAAGAACAACTGCAACAGCTACAGAACACCAGCATCCACCAACCCTAGCCCTACGATCGGCTACTACTTCGAGCCCGAAGCATTCAAAAGAAAAGAATATCTCAACAAGAATATATAAATGTCGATCAAAGATTAATAGTAGCAATAATCAAAAGGAGACAAAAGGGTTACCAACCCAAATACAAGGAAAGTTGTTAAACAATAACAAATAATTCATAATGTAATAAGCAGAAAAGAATTCTAAAACAGCGTAATAAGAGAAGTTGACCAAGTGCAAAATGAAGCCATGCTTCGATAAGATATACAAGCGTAAGCATAGCAATATATTTCTATATAATAAGAAGAAAGAGACTGAGCAGTTCCAAATACGTGAATAATTAACACATGGCAAAACGGTACTTAGTCGGTGGCACATTATCCAACACGAACCATCAGACCAAACATCTCAAAAAGGCATTGTGGTGGTGGCCACATTGTCCAACACAACCCAACAGTCCAAACATATGAAAAAGGCACTATGGTGGTGGACACAATGTCCAACACAACCCAATAGTCCAAACAAAAAAATTCCCAACCACCATGTGTAATGATTCACGAACCGGCATCAAGTTGGCAGTCCTTTTTCCACATCCAACCTAGCCACAAACCTACATCCAAAACACCAATAAAACCCAAGCCTAACCTCAAAATTTCCTCAATGACAAGGAGGAAGGAAAATCCTGAAAAAAAACCACCCTAAGGCCAATACTCGACGAATTAACTTCATTCGTCGAGAAAGGATCCTAAGTCCACCCTGATTTGTCGAATATACTTGATGAATACAAGAGATACTTGTCAACTTGTACTTGGATAAATAAAAGTAAATCTAGCGATACTCGATGAATTTTAGTCTGACATAACGAAATTGACTTCACTCGATGCCAATGTAAAACCACTCGACGCCAAAGTCTAATCACTCTACACACTCGACGCAAAAGACTAATCACTCAACGCACTTGACTCAAAAGGTATATTCACTCGACGCACTCGATGCCAAAGGTATATTCACTCGACGCACTCGATGCCAAAGGTATAATCACTAGACGCACTCAACGCAAAAGGCTAATCACTCGACGCACTCGACGTCAAAGGATAATCACTCGACAAATTTGACTCCAAGCAAGTTTCACTCGATGAACTCGACGCAATGGTATAATCACTAGATGCACTCAATGACAAAGGCTAATCACTCAACGCACTTAACGCCAAAGGCTAATCACTCGACGAATTTGCCTCCAAGCCAGTTTCACTCGACAAACTTGATGTCAAGGGATAATCACTCGACGCACTCAATGCCAAAGGCTAATACTCGGTGGAAAGGTTGACCTAATATTGATAATCGACGAATAATCACAGGTTGACTTACCCATACTCGATGAAATTCACACCGTCGATCTCCTTCACTACCTGACGGACTTTGACCAAGCAAAACCCTACACTAATCTAATCTTCTAAGGAGGAAAATAAAGAGGAATGAAAGGTAATACGAACAAGAAACTTAGCAACGGGAAATAATTTGCCACTTTCCTCAAATCTTCCAAAATTTTGCCTCACGAGCGCTCTGCTTCAAGGATTGCCCGCCAGAACTCCTCGGCTAAGGTTCCTGAAACTTTTCGATGCAAACGAGAGTCAAGGTTAAAAACCCTAATGCCAAAAATCCATAAAACAGGGAAAATTTACCTTGCACGCGTAGATCTCGGCGAGAGCTTTCCGAATCTACCCTCCGACGAAGATTTCGCGCACCGAAACTCCTACAGGCGGCTACCGAAGACCTCGCGATACCGCGTCGTCGCTCTTCGTGGTTTCTGTCTACTTGGGAGAGATGATGAATAGGGTTTCATCTATTACATACAAACTTATATATATATATATATAATATTATATAATTATTAATTGCTAAACGTCCAAACGAGAAGAAAACCCAAATCACCTCGGATTTCCACGAAATTCGCACTAAGGCTAAATACCTATGCGACAAAACCAACGGCGAAGTCGAAATTAAGATTCGATAAACCAAACTCGGGTTAAAATCCCCCGAAGTTACAACCAACATCAACCTACTAAAATCCACCGAGTCAAAATTTCGGATTCCGATAAGCAAAATCATGCTCCAATATCGGCGCCCGTTAACTATGCGTCAACGTAATGCCCCAACATCATTATTACGTCACTATAGAAATTAAAATAAATAATGAAAAATTCAGGGGCTTTACAGTATGTCACAGAACTCATTTTCCGTCGACTCTTCGTAGTCGATATAGTCCTTGGCTCGCCGGAGTTCAAAGTGCGTGAATGGGAGGGAGGCGGCTTCCTTTTTCTTCGACAAAGACGATGGAACAGACACGAGAGAGGAGGCCGAACCCTAGGAATCACATAACTCTATCTATTTTCATCGTGGTAAATAACACGGAAAACGAGGCACCTTTTTTTACGTCTTTGTAAAAATAGGCTACCGGTGGCGGTAAGGCTAGTGCCCGTCGGTAGGTTCACGCGCTTGATCCTGACAGCTGTCATCCAAATCTGGAAAAATATTCAAAATGAATATTTTCCTTTTTCTAATGCTAGCGCGGCGTGGTAAGTAGATAACGCCCGGCGATAGTCCGGTCATCTCGACGCTTTCATCTTGAAGATCGTTGAGTGCATTACCACGACACGGTGCCAAGCTAGCGCCCGACGATAGTCCAGTTATCTCGATGCTTTCATCTCGAGGATCATTGAGTGGTATACCATGGTGTAGTATCAAGTTAGCACCTGCGCAGTTGATTCCCGAAAGCCTAGACGAATTAATTCCTCGAGCTAGTGCGAGCGATAGGACTAGCGCGGCACTATTGATTCCCGAGCGCCTTGGCCATTTAATTCATGCTATTTCCTGGCGTTAGCTACTACCGCTCGGCGGTAGGTTCCTGAGGAGATCTCCTTATATTTCTTGGACCTATAAATCTACACACTCTACCAAACAAAAGATGTAATCAAATACAATATGGGAGTTGATATTATCAAACTAAGGATATATGAACCGTCGACACCAACAATCTCCCCCTTTTGATAATATCAAGTCCCGTTCATGAGATATAATAATGAAGTACATGATACATCATATATATATAGAAGATAGTCTTGAAAGTTAAGGTTTCAGGTTCTATATATCTCCCCTACATACGTGCTCCCCTATATATGTGTTCTACATGCTCCCCCTATCTACGTGCACACAATGAACTAAGCTCCCCCTACATGTGATCTACACATACCCATGACTCATGAACCATCTATTCTTACCCTTTGATATTATCGAAAGGACATGGCTAGACCATAAACTAACCTACATATACACGGGAGAAACAGAATGCAATATATAATGAGCATGAGAAAAAAAGTAAACAGTGCACGTTATAGAAAGTGAAATGAGAGGAGAAAACAATAGGGGTGACCAAACATGATATCAAAGAATATTAAACATAGAGATCGCATGGATGAGTGCAGTATGTAGAAGTAGTTTGAAATAACCGTTTAGAGTTACACAAGATTGGACAACACAAGTAGACTAAGCACATAACGATATAGAGTACAATTCTACAAAAGTTATAGAATTAATGTAGAGGAACAGTGTACAAGTCATGAATATAAATCGTGTGCTCGAACTTGCGCGCTATAGAGATATAGTGTTATGTCAGTCCAATTCTTATGCATGGAAGCGTTAGATAGAGCATTGATGTGTGAAAATTTAGCATCAGAAGACAAACACCAAGTAGAGTTAACATTCATTACATGGTTTATCTCAGTAAGTAAAAATGTTATCGCAAGAGAAATAAGGTGAAAATTCACGTCACGGTGATATATACAAGATATCAATACTAGAATCAGGGGACATAAGCTTAAGTTACAAGTCTTTGCATAAGATCGAAATGATTTTCGGACCAAGGTGCTCATCCTCACAATGCTCATAAAGACTTATCGGGAGGAGTGAGTAGTGCTTGGGGGGTATCCTTGACTCAAGGCTTGATAACATTCATTGTTTGTTATTTAAATGTGTTGAGCTATCAAATTCAAATTTTTGTTTTGTTTGGATTTCAAGGACCAAAAATAAATCAAAATCTACCCACATAGATAAATACACTTTAACTTGTATACACAGGACTTGACAACTAGAGATTTTCCCCAAAATTCTACCTATTATAAAAAGGCATATGTATCGTGATATTGATTCTTCAAGTTATTTCTAACATGGTAGAAACAACATCACCAGTTATATAATGTAAGAATATACTTTCTACAAGAGTGAAAAATCCACAGTTTGTTTTTTTATTTTTTTGGGTTTTTTATATTATTTTTAAGTTTAATAATAATAATTTTTTTAAAAAAATTATTAATCAAATCAAGCATCATGAACGAAAACAATTGTAAAAAAGAAATAGGACAGCACGATAAATAATTATGCAAAAGACTAATTACTATGAAGCATTAAATAATGTTCGTGCTATGAAGGAGCACCCATGAGAATGCTCAAAACACACTTGACACAAGCAATGCGCCATCACTCTAGCCCCTAGACTAAATGACAGATGGGCATGAGGAGCTATACAAGTGTCGTAGGATGGGGTGTAAATCCCATATTCTCGCACAAGAATTCGCTCAACCTAACACTCTCCCCCCCCCCAGTATCACACAAGTACCAACTAGAATCCCTCTCCGGTTAAGGAAAAGACATGGATTACAGGTTCGCGATCTTAATGACGACACATCTAAACCCCTGCTATTGCGAGACACACCACAGTGAGTCTTGTGTTTACGTTTAAATTACTAAAGTAATGAAGATATTGCGGCTGATAGTCAGGAAATAGTACAAAAATGAGGGCGGTATAGTTACCGCATCGTAGTAGCTTCAGGATATATATGTCGCGTTTTGATCCAGTTCATCACTTTTGCTTGCTTGTTCTCACTCCTCCGGCTATAGTATTTCGCTGGTACTTCCAATATCTAGGTAGGCTCTTCTCCTTTTCCCCTTTAATTTCTAGTGTGGTGAGTTTTGGAACTGTGGGTTGTAGATTTCAAGTTGTTTTGGACTCGATCCGTTGCGGTTTCACGATGATTTTACGTTTGATTTGTGAATTTTGCAACGGGCCATGGTCTTTTTCACTATTCAAGCTTGTTAAAGCTTAGATCTCACATCCTTGAAATTTTCAAGTGAACAATCTTCTTAAAAATTGAGTTTTTGTGAGATCCGAAATTGGAATAAAATCCGGTTAGATTTCAACAATTTTCCATTTTTGATTTGTGAATTTCCTTCATAGATCTCGTTTGTTTTCCCCGATCTACAATGTATGAGCTTAGATCTATCTCCTCTACCCGTTTTTTAGTAGAAATAATGAAAAATGGAGTTTTGGAAAAAAATCCAGCGGAGGAAGAGAGGTTGAAGTCCGTCACGCTATCGCGTGGCGGTAACAGATTACTGCTCTGCGATAGTATCCAAAAATCAATTTTTTTTCCCCCACCCCCCTTTTGACTGAATAATTTGTGTTTTCTCTTCAGGTTATGGCGTTATTGTCACAACCCGTATTTTCTCAACATAAAATATTATATCAGAGTAAGAGTAAACACGTGTCGTGATGTCACCCCGTGTAGGGGATAACTACAGACGCTCAGGAAAGAACCTAACACTTTTCAAAGAACTCTCGAGTTTATCAAGAAGAAAACATATTTTTAGTTAAGTTTTGATTTTCGTATCCCTCGGCTTAGTAGATTAACGAATCCAAACAAAAAATATAAGTATACACTGTGAAAAATACTTTCTTAATTCAATTATTATCCTACATGAGCAGAAACATCCAAAAGGACAACTCGTGATATGCATACTTCTAAATTTAATATAAGTATGAAAAGAGCTTTTACGTTCAATAAAATATAATGACTTTGGATTTAAAATGATTTCATAAATGAGATAGGCATAATGATACTTTTATACTTTGAAAATATTTAACATTCAATACTAACATAAATCCTTCCCAGAGAGGAAGTAAAACCAACAAATCATCTAGAAAGTGACTTAGTAGCTAGCAAGTAACTTAATATTCTACAAAATCTCTAGTGGGCATCAACAACCTGACATGAACCCACCAAAAGGCATGTATGTCTGAACTAAAAACAAAATAACAAAACTACCTCATAATGATAAGGAAAGGACAACTACAATAGTTGTAGAACACCAGCATCCACCAACCCTAGCCTCTCGATCGGCTACTGTTCTGAGCTTGAGGCATTCCAAAGAAAAGAATATCTCAGCAAGAATATACAAGTGACAATAAAAGGTCAATAATAGAGAAGAAAGAAACAAAGGAGTCAAAGGGTTACCAACCCAAAACAGGAATAGCTGTCAAACCACGGCAGATAAATAATAAAGTAGTAATAAATGATTAAGTTAAAAAGTTCAAGTGTAAAGGAATTGCACCAAGTGAGAAATGAAACAACGCTTCAATAAACTCTGCACTAAACCATAATGTAATAAGTAAGAATGAACTCACATGGGGTTAGGTATACCAAGTTGCACCAAGTGCGATAAGAATCTAAGCTTTATAAAACATATATATGAGTAAGTGTATATATATAAGAGATTAGCCAGCTCATCATTTAGTGAGTAAAAACACTGGCAAAATCAGGTACCTACGGTGGTGGATTCCTTCACCGATACACCAATAGTGAAAACTTCACAATGGCCCAAGGGAGGTGGTCTTATTTCTTGAAACACCCAAAACTGGGGAAAAATCGGCACCTGCGGTGGTGGTGACCTTCCCTACCACACACTGTCACAAACCCACACCCGGGAAACCCACCAGGCGCAACAATTCACAAAATCGGTCACTTTGGCGGTGGTACATTCCACTAACACCCACATTCCAAAATAGTCCATAGTATATACTATAAATAGCATAAGTAGTAAGAACAACTAGGTTAGCTGAAATGATAGTCTTGTAGAAAGGGAATTCACGCAACAAACTTTCCCCTTGACGGGTAAGACTATCTTCTTTAAATAAGATAGCCTGACTAGACAAGACTTTGCTTGTATCTACGAATTATACTTAGCGAAATTTGGCTAACTTAGCGACACTCGATGAATTTAAGTCAGACTCAATAAATTGAGATACTCGACGAAAAAACTTCACTCAATGCCAGGACTTAACTCAATGAATTTTACTTCACTTAAAGCCTAGCTAAGTTCACTAAATGCACTCGACTCCAAAGGCAATTTCACTTAATGAACTCGATGCCATAATAGTTACACTCAAAGCACTCGATGCCAAGACCGTTACACTCAAAGCACTTGACTCCAAGAAAGTTACTCTCAGCGCACTAGATGCCAAAAGCAATACTCGACAAAAATGACTTAGCTTCTTATGAATACTTGACGAACTCGACACACTCAATGCCAAAGGCAATTTCACTCAAGGCACTCGGCGCCAAGACAGTTACACTCAACACACTCGACGCAAAAGTCAATACTCGATAAAACAAGACTTAGCTTCTCATGAATACTCGACGAACTCGATGCCAAAGGCAATTTCACTCAAAGCACTCGACGCCAAAGACTGCAATCTACAAATTCGTCAAGAATACTTGACGAATTATACTTAACCAGACTCAAACCTTATCCGATGAATTTTACTCATGCTTACTCCTGCATATTAGGCGAATTCAGACCTAGCCAAACCTTACACTACTCCCACCTTCTAAGGAGGAAGGAGGAAGAAAACAATGAACACAAAGAATTTAGCAAGGGGGGAAAAAATCACAACTTGCCTCGAACCCTCTGAAATCAACCCACACAAGAGCTCCTCCTGAAGGATTTGGCCGCAAGAACACCTTGGCTACACTTCCTGAAACTTTTTTGGGGAAAACGAGGGTCAAGGTCAAAATCCTAATGCCAAAAATCCATGAAATGGGGAAAACTTACCGTGCACTTGTAGATCTTGGCGAAAGCTTTCCGAATCTACCCTCTGACGATGATTCCAAACACCGGAACTCCTATAGTTAGCGATCGAAGGCTTTGCGATGTTCGACGATTTATTTCTTCTACGATTTGATCTGACAGCTTGGGAGAGATGATGAATAGGGTTTCTCTATAATGTATAAGCTTATATATTTATAATATATATTATTATTAATGATAACTAAACGTCCAAAAGACAAGAAAACCCAAATTACCTCTGATTTCCACGAAATTCGCACAAAGTCTAAATATCAATGCTACAAAATCCACTGAGTCAAAACCTCGGGTTATGATGAGAAAGAATCACGCTCCAACAATGGCGCCTATTAACTACGCATCAACGTAACACCCTAACATCATTATTACGTGAATATCAATATTAAAATAAATAACAAAAAATCAAGTGCGTTACATTCATCAAGCTCCCAACCTCCTTGCCGCAATTTATCAAAATGCTCTCGAGTTCCTGCATCGACCTCTCCTACTATAGATGAGGAGACAAAGAGTGTACCTATGATCATTGATATTGATGATCGGTATGCTCATATTTATGGATACTTGGAGAATTCAGGTGTGCTCTCTCTAATCTCTTCTGGTGCTCCATTTTCCTTGGTCCTCACTCGGAAGTTCTACAATAATCTTAGAGATCCCACTCACATGCAACTAGGTGGAGGTGTGTTATCCTGTATCGGGACTGAAGTAGTGATGATACTTCACTCGGATATCGAGTGGAAATATGTCTAGACGCCCAACTCTCCATAGCTTGACATCATGGAGTCCTTCAGAACCAGCCAGAGCTGGAGAGATATAAACAATGTTCTCCACAGTATGGAGGGGAATACATGTCTCATCACTGAGGTGCATATACTCACTCCTGACTCCTACATCATCCAAGATGTCCTGCGTCACTCTCTAATGTTCAAGGTCGGGGACACTAAGAAAATCACGGCCCAGCTATCAATGGTGACATACTGTGTCCTGGCTGAGAAAGCCTTCAGTGTCTAAAATCTCATCGTCTCCATGATGCACTATACCTATCGCCTTAAATCCCCCGACCACTAGTAGGTGAACACACTGCCTTTGGGCGGTGTGATCCAGAGCATCATGATGGAGAAGTACCCATCCATCGACTGGTCGGCATACCCTACAGATAGATGCCCTCCAATCTACAAAGTAGGTGACATTCCTACTTCCGCATGAGCACGACCACCTGCACCACAGCCTCCGTTACACCGTACAGGGTCCCTTAGAGAAACCAGCAGGGACATCTATAATATGGAAGAGGATCAGGGCTGGGAGTTCAGGCGACGAATGAAGTAAAGGGAATGAAGAATATGCTCAAGAAGATAATGAGCAAGTTCAACATTTATCCTACTTCTTCAGAGGAGTAGCTTTCTTTGTTTTATTTATATATCTATTTTATTTTGTAATAAAGCAGGTTGAACTGTCTTGCATTGGATAATATCTGTTATGGAATTAGCTTTATTTATGTTGATTGGATTTGTGTCAACACCTCTGCTTATCATGACTATTATTGTTCTTCTTATTCTCGTGAGACTATCTATATTGATAGTTCAAAATATAGAACAGAGACAAAAAAAATGCACTACGATAAACCTAATAACAAAAATAAGAAAAGGAAGAATGAAAAACAAGACAACCTAGTAGGCATATCGTGAAGTAAGATATCGTGTAGTTCTTTTGGAACTTACCTCACACAAGTTGTGGATGCTAATAGATAAGAGATTTAGGTATCCGAAATAAGCCAGAGGTGACGATTACTTTGGGTACCCAAACACACTGTGATATACCGTGGGGAGGTGACGATTAATGGACCCTTTTGAGTGGAATGTTTGCACTATTTTGAATGATGGGTATCCATTCATATTTTGGTTTAACGTTATTCTTATATTGAAAATTTTAATTTAGATTTCTCTGACTTTTTCTGTGATGACCTTCAATTGAATAATATTTCACTGGAGGTTTATATATATTGCAATTGTTCTTCATGTTTACATTATTTCGCTTAATATAGGGACTCATAGAGTAGTATTTTTTAGAAGGGAATTTATGTTCATTCGATTTTAATAAGGGAGTAATTTATTTTTGCAGGTAGAGGTGATTTGTATGTTTAGGAGCTTCACCTGCTTGAGCTACGGGTTTTCAACTCCCATTGATTGACAAAGTTATTATATGACCATTCATATTCAACATGATTTCGGATTTTACTTGAAACTTAGGAGTTGTGTGTTGTGAGCTTTTCAACATAATTCCCTTCAGCACATTGATTTTTGGAATTAATACTTTGTTTTTAATTTTGAGATTCTGTCTAGCTCTAATGTATGCGATTGTGTTATTCTTAAGAGTGGAGACGACCGATTCAATATGGGATTCATACTTACTCATGAATTTGTCAAACGCCTCATCCATCTCCATAATCTCATTTTTATAATCATTGCATCTAGCACAATCTCCTTTTAATGATGATTCTTCTAGACAGAGTTTCTCTGATTGTTCTTTTGCAGAGAGAGTCTCTTTTTTGCAAACCGTATGTGTTTTATTTGATTTATTACAATCTATATAAAGTAGAGTTGTTATCTAAAGAACATACAGGAGAATTAGGCATGACAGCAGTATATTCTACATTTACACTTGCTCTTAAATGGTTATTTTCTAGACGTATTTTTGAGTTAATACTTTTCAGTTTCATAATTCTACGTATAGCAGCATCTAGCATATTCAGTGTAAAAGTAGAATTACATAAGAGAGGGGAGTTTAACTTTCTTATAGTGCTCTTGGATGGGGCAAGATTGAAGCATTGAGTTTCTTTACTTTGTTTGTGAGTTGCCTCATCCATATTTGAGATTACAACATCCCTCTCCGGTGATATGATTACCATGTCTTTCTCCAAGAGAAGATCTCCATCTGATTCTTCACTTGGATCCATGAGAAATTTCTCAGTCTCATCAACTTTAGAAAGGGGACTATATATAGACTCAAGGAATTTCCATATATCATAAGCAGAGGGCAGGATGTAGATGAGTTTACAGATTTCCTGACCAAGTCCACAAAATAGATTATTTATAGCTTTAGCATTTATATGACATTTATGCTTAGTTAAGTTATTTGGCAGCTTGATACATGTTATGTTCCACACTTCTATGTCTAGACTTATAAGAAAGCTTCTCATCAAGACTTTCCATCCTTCATAGTTTTTGCCTAAAAATAATAGTGGTGCTAGTGATTTTTCGATGTATACCTTTTAATCCCCACTTGTAGATTCGAGATAAGGGTTGGTCATTATTCCCGATGGTGAAACCGTTTTTGGAATAACCTACCTCTGATACCACTTGTTGGATCATGTGGCCAACCTTTGAGGGGGGGGGGGGTGAATAAGTTTTATGCCGCTAATCAAAATTTGAATTATTTTGAACCGGGGAAAACTAGTTCTGGAAGCTACCGCGAGGCGCTAGATAGTTAGCGCACGGCGGTATGTCACAGAACTTGTTTCCCTAGGTAGATTCTCCCTTGGAGATCTATGCACTCTTCAGGACAATTCAAACTACCATTCATAGCAGTACATGCAAATAAAGAAACAGGTAATGAATTTCATTAAAAACTTAACTAATGATAGTTTACAATAACAAAATTTTGATCTTCGTGACACCGGAGATCGAAGGTTATGAATGAAAAATCTTTTGGCTTTCTATACAGACCCTCTCCTCAAACTAGTTGGCTCTCTCCCTTTCCTTCCAAGAAATATCTTCGAGCCGGCTCTTCACCGCCATGCAAGGAAGGGTCTTAAAGCCCCGCTAGATCCCCCAATCTAGACGTCCCTTTCTCAGGATGATTTCTCACGGAATCCTACCCCGGATTACAACGACCTTACACGGTCAATTTCCCTCAACATAAGAATAGAGAGAAAAAGAAAGATTACCATAAAGAGTTTGAAGGATTTAAAAGTTTAAAATCTCCCTCTAGATGATTCCTCGATCGAGCGATCCGAGGCTGGTGCTTGATATCTTCGTGTGCTTTCAATCGTTCAACTCTTCATAGTCGATGTAGTTCTTGGCATGCCGGAGTTCGACGTGCATGAACAGGAGGGAGGCGGCTTCCTTTTCCATTGACGAAGATTATGGAATGGACATGAGAGAGGCAGACAAACCCTAGGAATACAAGAACTCTGTCTATTTTCGTCGTGGTAAGGAACACAAAAAATGAGGCGCCTTTTTATAGGTCTTTGTAAAAATAGGATACCACTGGCAGTTAGACTAGCACCCGGCAGTAAGTTCGCGCTCTTGATCCTGACAACTATCCTCCAAATCTGGAAAAATATTCAAAACAAATATTTTTCTTTTTTTAATGCTAGCGTGGCACGGTAGGTAGATAGCGCCCGACAGTATTCCAATCATATCGACTCTTTCTTCTCGAATATTGTTGAGTGCATTAATGCGGTGCGGAACCAAGCTAGCGCCCGGGGGTAGTCCAGTCATCTTGATGCTTTCGTCTCGAAGATCGTTGAGTTGTCTACCGCGGCGCAGTATCAAGTTAACGCCTATGCGTTAGGTTCTCGAGAGCCTGGATGAATTAATTCCTCGAGCTAGAGCGAGCAGTAGGAGTAGTGTGGCGAGGTAAATTCCCGAGTGCCTTGACTATTTAATTCTGGATACCGCCCGATATTAGCTACTACCGCTCGACGGTAGGTTCCTGAGGAGAGATCCTTATATTTCTTGGATATGTAAACCTGCACACTCTACCAAACACAAGATGTAATCAAATACAATATGGGAGTTGATATTATCAAACTAAGGATATGTGAACTGTCGGCTCCAACAGTAGGGTTTTGGATAAAACCTATAGTATGATTCCTTGAGGGATATAATAGTTATAGGGTCAGTAGTGGCCTGAGGTAGGAAGCCAGCCAGTGCTTATGATGTAGGATTCCTTAAGGGAATTTGAGTTGTAGGAGATGTGGTCTTTGAGGAAGGAGCTTGGCTCCAAGTTATAGGATCTGCGGATCTGAGTTTCGCGAAGCTTTTCGAAGCTAGCACACTTCTAGATATGCGGAGGGGTAAAGTAAACGTACCCAAATTGGGGAACCACTATAAAATCTTTGTGTGTTGTGATCATGTGATTTTTTTGTCATAATTTTAAATTCTGCTTATAACTTTTAAAAAGGCCAATCACCTATTCACCACCCCCCATAACCCTACCCCACCCCCTAATCCCCCATCCCTTTAAGTAATTAAAGACATCCCATGACTTACAACTTCTACTTTGTATGGGCGGTGGCATGGTCATCTTTATAGATATTATTCTTTAAATACTTGAGTTGTATTGCATATGTTAGAATAAAAAACTTAAGAGACCTAAGGTGGGACTTAGAACAACAACCTGTGGTTATATTGGTAGAACAAAAGATAACATGGCTGATAGGTTTCTGGTTCAATCCACAAATATAGTGATAGAGTCTATAAATGTTATATTCTTTGAAAATAAATTTATTAAAGATCAAGGCTTAGCCATCTTTATGTCTTCTGATATGATTTCAAAATTTACTACAGAACCTGAAGCTGGCGCCTTTAACATTAGTACTCAATCTTTAGAGGTTTAACTTATATATTATGGTTAGAATATCTACAAAGAATAGAATCCCTAAGAATTTTGGTGAGAATTTAATCACCTACAACTGAGAGAACGATCCATTCTCCTATCAGGAAGCAATGAGATATAGAGATTCATTTATATGGGTAGAATCCATAGATGATGAAATTAACTCTCTATTATAGAACAACACTTTGCACCTAGTTGACCTGACGAAATGAGCTACAGTCCTTGGATGCAAGTGGGTATTGAAGAAGAAATAATATTGTGATGGGTCTATAATCAAATAAAAACATGTTTAGTAGCTAAGGTTTATAAATAAAAAGGAGGAATGGACTACTTTGATTTTTACTCACATATATGTGACACATTGATTATTAGGTTTCTTCTCTCTATAGCCTCTATCATGAATTTTAGATGGATGTAAAGACAACCTTATTAAATCGAGAGCTAGATGAAGAGATATATATGGCACAACCTGAAGGTTATGTACATAAAGATCTATAAGATAAAGTATGAAATTTGACAAATCAATCTATGTGCAAAAACAGGCGCCAAAGATATTGAACATGAAATTTGGCCAAGTGGAAAATAGCTTTTAATTTTAGCCCAGTATTTCTAATAAGTGCCTTTTATAACCGATCAATGTCAAATAAAACAATCAACATATGTCTATTTATGAATGACATGTTGATTCCGGGGTTGGATCTTGTTATAGTAAAGGATGTTAAATCCACTCTCATAGAATCATTTGACATGAAAGACCTTGGTCCTATTGATACCCTACTAGGTATGAAAGTTGGAATGGACAAGGGTCATGTAACTATTAGTCAATCTCATAATGTAAAGAAAATTCTTTTTGCATGGGGTTATAAAGACAATAATCTAATAGATGTATAGTTTGATCATAACATTAAGTTGATCCTAATATAGGGACCAGGCCTGAGCAAGTGAAGTACTCAAAGATCATTGGTAGTTTTTTGTATGCTATAAGTTATATAATACAAGACATTGTCTTCTAAGTTGGCATGCAGAGCCTCTTTACCAGAAATCTTAGAAAAGAGCATTAGGATGCCCTAGAAAGGATGATGAGATACCTGAGAGGTATTAAATATCATGCTTTGTGTTAAACCCCCCTCCCAGAACACAAGACATGGTCGAGGGGATTCTTATGCCTAGAACAACTACCTTGCGGTAGCATCAGCACTCGGGCTAACCAATAATATAAGACTCCTATTCTTCCAGCAAAATACCAAACATCATATTGCCAACCCATCAATAAAAGAAAATGTAATAAGTCCATAATTCACATAAGCATAAAGTCCACGACATATATAAAATAAGAAGCAACAAGGCTCCACAATACATCAAAGTACAAAATGCCCATATATAACATCAAGTACTCTAACTCACATCAGTCACATATGGTAGTGAGGGTATCGTCATGATAGGACCTGTCTCCCTTATTTGGGTGCCCTCAAGCTTGGGGTTCTACTGCTGCTTCTACTCCTACAGGGTGTTCTCCTAAAAATGGTAGTGTAGTAATGTTAGTCATAAAGAATAAGTAGATTCACATCCTCTCTCCTGGCAACTCTTAGGCACCTGCTGGAAAGAGGGAAAGTGGAGAACCTTAATATAAGCAGTAGTATAAAGCTAAACAAGTGGCATGGATGGTAAACTAAATCTAGCAGTTAATATATCAGCATTACTATAAGAAATAGGTCAGCACATGGATACTATTGTCAACTAATCTAGCAGTGTAGTAAGCAACGCATAAGTAAAAAACATATAAATAACTGAATTGAACTTAACGTATAAAAATGCCCATACAATCTTATAAGTTAAGAGTGTGGTGTAGTAAATAGTAACTCATCATATAAAAGAGATCATACAAGCTTATAAGTTAAGGATGTGATATAATAAATAATTGTTTATCATATAAAAGAGCACATAAAAATTTATATGATGAGGATCTTATATGGTGCAATGCAATGAATGTATGATGAATAACCCATGATTAAACATGCACTTTGATTTCTTATGTCGACATAGACCTTAGTTCCTGCTTTTTGAGGGTACCTAACTTCTCAGGCACCTCTCATTGTTGCCGAACTGAGATAGTTGAATGGGCTTCTCCACTACTAGGTGGATATGCACATTACCAAACTAAGGCCTTACATATGCCTTGGCTCTAAGAACCAAGCAATGGAGAACCAGCATTCTCTTGCTTGCAAAACTAGTTGATTCTTATGCCACAAGGAAAGGGTTATTGTAAAATACCAAAGACCACAGCCCCACCAGCCTGGAGTCTATATGTCAACTTACGTTGGTGTGGCAACCGGTAAGCCCGTAGACCTACCACAAGTAATCCCTCAAATAGGATCATCACGTAACTTTGTATCATAATACACACCCATGTAAATTCCCATGTTTAATCCAGTGTTACCAAGCACCCAAGGACTACCAATCAGGTCCTTATTATATCCCACCAGAATATAAGCATTTCCCTTGATCTAAACCACATCATCATTTCCTCCGTTAATGAGTTACTCAAACTCTAGTGCAGTGATTTATGGGAATAAATTCTAATGATCCTACAGGACTACTTGTGCGTCTAGCAACATGAATAAGTCATAATTTTAGCATGTCCAACAATTCGATCAACCATCTTCTTCATCATCTATACTTAAGATAAAAATAATTGGACATACATGAAATAAGAAATTATAAACATTTTCTTTAAGTTCTTATTTGAGAGATCATATCATGTTCAAATTTGCTAAAATTCTATCTCTAGATCAAATATATAATTTTGAACATCTCCACAAAATTTTAGCCCATTTGGACAACATAATAATTATTTGCGCCATAATAATTTATAATATATTATTGATGAAATCGCATTAAATACTTATCCACAAACAACAAAACTCAACAAGGATGAGAACAATACAATCAAGTTTATGTCTACAAAATTTCGTAAGCATTCAATAATTATTTTTAGAGTAATTCACAAAACATCAATATCTATATGATTATGACATAGTTTACAGAAACGGGATTTCTGGGAGCTACAGACTACCAAAAATTATGTGTCACCCTATTTTGGAAAGTTCTCTCAAAGGGATACAACTTTCATGTTGAGCTCGAGGTCCAGATCTAAGTGTATCTTACCTTAAAATTGGATTGAACACGGCTATATAAAACTAGACATAACTAGTATAACACCTAAGTCATAACTATCTTTGACATAGTACTTTCAAATTAGATTTAGGGAGCTTCATTGCTCCCCGAAAATTATGCAACCACTTTTCATAAAGGATTTTCCAAGGGATACAACTTTCATGTTGATTTCAAACCCTAAATATGACTAGATCATGCCTTAAAATGTCTTGAACCTAGCTATGCACATAAAAACAGATTCAGGTTGGTTTGCAGATTATAAAACTGCATAGGTCTTAAAGAAGATCTAATAAAGACTGTTCATCTTCTTCCTCCAGCCAATGTAATATATGAACCCATTCTTCACGAGATCAAGTCCTACAACTTCGTATTGAAGAGAGGAGATTGTTGAAGTCATTTTCTCGGCGAATGATGCCCTAAAACTGAAGTTCTAGCATGGTCTTTTCCAACAAAACTCCATAAAACTCACTAAAACCAAGCTCTTTTGATCCCAAAGTCTCTCCTAATTTCGAATCTAAAGATCTAGCACCTAGGGAGAGGGGAGGAAGCTCACCTGGCTCGCAACCATGGATCGAGTTTGTCTTCTTAGCGATATGGTGGCGATTTATTAAGCTCTGAATCCTTCTTTCAAGCTTATTCTTCCAAGAATATAACAGGTCTCAGCTCTTGAGTGGTGAGAAAGAAATGATGAAGGTCCCATGGAGAAGGAGAAGCATTACCCTTAAGTATTTTAACTAATAGGTGTTGGGAAAACTTTTTATCATATCTTAGAATGACAAGCATCACTTGTCACCTTCTTATAGGACAAAAATATCAACACTAGCCTTAAAATAAGAAAGATAAAGCATGGGGATAGATATGGGCACAAAAGATTGTCATGCTGTGTGACACAGCAAAATAGAAGTAAAGAACACTACGAACTTTAATTCCATTAATAACCCTTCAAATAATTATATCAAAACTATAGGGAAATGTTCTCTAAAAATTTTCAAACTTTCTTTGGTAGTTTTCATCATATAACTCATAGACGTACAAAATTTCATCTCCATCCGGGTAATATTTTATGAGGAATAGAAAAAACTGAGATTCCCTCGTTTGGTGACACTTTTACTAAAAATAGATTCCTGGGATCTATAGAGCTCCCCCAAAAATGTGTAATCACTCGTTGGAAAGGTATTTCTAAGGGAAACAACTTTCATATTGTGCTTAAGGCCTGAATCGAAATGAAGGGTGCCAAAACATGGCATGGATGGTTGTTGTATATTCTAGTCAAATTTTGAGTCCATGTAGTCGATGCAGCTGATATTTCGTGAAGACGATGCAATCGATATTTCATGTAGCCGATATTTCATACAGTCGATATTTCAAATAGTCGATATTTCATACAGTCGATATTTCATGCAGTCGATGCATTCGATATTTCATGCAGTCGATATTTTGTACAGTCGATGTAGTCAATATTTCATGTAATTTTCTTTGTGTAGTCATTTTTCCCTTAACCCAATCTTAACCACCTCAAAGTCCTAAGCCTACTCCTTATTCTGAGTAAACCCTTAGAGACCCAAGTCGCTCGAGGGGTCTAGCTCGAATTGGGACATTACAAATCCAATAAACAAATAAATAATTTCATCCTCGAAATTGAGGTCAGGCTAACGGGTTTTAAAGTATAAAGTAAGAAAGTTAAGTTTTGAACATACCTTGGAGAAATAACCTTGGGTAGCATTGTTGCATAAGATTCAAAGGCTCCCAAGTGTATTCCTCCTTCCCATGATTGGACCATAAAACCTTTACCAAGAGAACACTCTTTTGTCATAGCTTCTAGATCTCAGTATCTAATATCTGCATAGGCTTTAGCCGGACAGACCTACCGAATACCACAGGGCCAGAAGAAGCGGTAATATACTAATCAACACGAAGTAGTGCCCTCTGAAGGGAAGATACATGGAAGACATCATGTATGTTCTCCAATTCTTATAGTAGCTCCAGTCGATAATCTAGGGGCTAATCCTCTCTAAGATAGTATAAGGCCCCATGCAATGAGGGTTGAGCTTCTTCCTCCCCCGGACATGTGAAACACCATACAATGGCTTGATCATCAAAAATATCTTGTCACCCACCTGAAATTCCACCGCCATATGATTCCCATTATAATATTATTCATATCAGCTCTGAGCCTCAAGCAGTCGATCTAGTCTCAGTCTAATCATAGCATCGGTGTCATCGATGTACTCAACCCCCCAATGTATTTGGTTCCTTATCATGGACCCATGATAAAGGAGTTATGCACCTCCTATTATATAGTGCCTCACATGATGTGAAAGTTAGTGTAAGATCAACCCTTCACTCTAGAGGGGGGGGGGGAATAGAGTGTTTTAAAATAATTTTGCAAAATTAAAAATTACTTTAGCAGTGGAAGACTTAATTTACTTAGTGTAGAGTGCTTAATAGTAATCAGAATAAAACAAATACAAGAAACAAATCCACAGTACACAACAAACAAAATAACAAGCAACCAGAAGACACAAGGAACTATAGTGGTTCCCCAAAACCTGGGTACCTCCACTCTTCTACCACCCTTGGTAGGAATCCACTGCAGGATGAGTTGATCAGGTGTCCTGGGCACCAATGAGCTTTTGATCAGGTGCTTACAAACAAAACCAGATTTTTTGATCAGGTGTCTTTCCACCACTGAGTTTTAACAGGTCTCAGAAATGAAATCAAAACTTTTGAACGGAGTTTAAAGAACCCTTTTATAGGAAAGAAAAAGAAAAAGGTTAGGTTGTCTTCTCTGTCAACAATCAGAGAGAAGCACAAGTGGATGTTGATGTTGTCAAAGCTCCCCCCTGAGATTAGCAAGAGTTCAGGAAAAGAAGCTTTGTAAGGGTGATAGGTCTTCAATAAAAAGAATGCTCCAGCAAAAGATGATTCCAGCAAGAACTGAAATGTGTGTTGTCTGGAGTATGAATGATGAAGACTTGAGAAACTTTGAATCAGAATGAATCAGAAGGAATAGGAGCTTGTTTTCTGTTCAGTGTTATTGATCTTCTTCTGATTTTTCTTCTATGTATGTATTTCTTCTTCTCTGAATAAAATATGAAATCTAGTCTTCAAATCTTCTAGAGAGCCGTTAGCAAAATTCATAAATGCTTTCCTTAAATGTCAACTATCTCTGGAGGAAAAACCTAAATAACATTCCTTCTTTGTTTCCTTGAAACTTGCTCCAGATTTAATATAACGGCTAAAAATCTTCTTCAATAAATGCTCTGACTTGAAGATATTTAAAATCCTTAACAAACTGACAGTTCCAGAAATCGTCGATCTCAAAAGATAATCATGGATCTGAGCTCAGCTATCATTGAACTGAGCTCGGAGAAATTGGAACTAGGCTTAGAAAGAAAGCGTCGATCTAAGCTCAGCGATCATCGAACAGAGTTCGATGCCTCGTCGACCTGAGTTCAGAGATAGTCGAACTGTGTTCGATGCTTCGTCGATCTGAGCTCGACGACAAGTTAAACTCTAAAGTTGGGCTTCTCATCTGAACTAGGAGGCCTTGGGGAAAGCTTCAAACCTAAGTCCTAAGCCTTAGACCTTAACTAGTTGACCTTTACTCTATACAACAAGGTTAAAGCAATAAACCTATAGACATAGTGATCCTGACCCAAATTGGTAATAGGGTGTTCCAACAATCTCCCCCTATTTGGGTTAAGATTACTATTTACAAGAGTTATAGGAAATAAAAACAATAAAAACAGAAATACATAAAACATTGCAGAACCACAGATATATAAATATATCACAGAAGATAGTTCAGCAGAGATGAGATTGTTCAGCTTACATTAACTTTCCTTATCAATACATTTCTGAAATAGAATTTCCCTGTTAGGATTTTAAGAGTCTTTCTTTGATCTCATATCATCAGCAGCACCAAGGGACTTCTGGCTTTTGCCTCTGGGGACCACAGCTTCAGGATGTAGCTGCATATACTTCTCAGTATTGAAAAATTTCTTAGAGCTGTACCTTTCAAGTTCTTGTCTTCTTTGATCTGATAGAGTAGAGACGTCGGAAGTATCTTGGCCTTTTCTCTGGCTTTCTTGATTTGATCTAGAGCAGCCATCTCTTTTAGACTTGCTGTCCAGGATACTGGGTTATTCTCTGGATCTTCAAATAGAACTGATGGCTCATACTTATTGATGGTGTCAGTGGGAGGAGGTTTTCGATGAAAACCTTCTTTGAGCTTATAAGGAAAAGGACCAGAAGTGGAATCACTTGGGCTTTGTCCTTTCCTTTCATAAGGTTAATGCCTGAACTGTCCTCTGGAATAAACCTGATGACCTCTTAGAGTGCCTCTATACTGGCTGCCTCTTGACTGATTACCTCTTTGATGATATCCTCTAGATTGAGATCTTCCTTGAAACTGTGATTGAGAGGATCTTTGAGAAGAGATATTGGAGGAATGAGGAGCTGAGTCTCCACCAGATTCGGTACCTGGAGAAGGAGAAGGAGGAGGATTATAGTGAGAGGTTCCTTTATCATATTTCCTTTTCTTCCTCATGGCCTTCAACTAATTTTTAGAAAATTGCATCCAGTGCTCAGTTATAGGGCAGCTGTGCAGAATATAATATGGAATATCATGATCAGAAGTAGTCTTTTCAATTGGGACTCTTTTCATAGCTTTACTTCTAGATTTCCTCTTCTTTGCAATAGTTGCAAAAGAATCATCAGAGTCTATTCTAAATTCATCATCATCAGATCTCTAAGTCTCATCAAATAAAGAATCTATTTTCCTTAACACTTCTTCTTTAGAAATGGAGACAGGAACTTTCTCTGAAGTAGGAGGTGCAGTAGAAGAAATAACAGGAGCAGCAGTTGAAACAGCAGGAGCACTAACTGAAGCAGTAGGCTCAAAAGCTAAACAAACTGGTTCTATCACAGCCTCTAAGAAAACAACATTAGGAGCATCAACTAAAGCAGTAGGCTCAGAAACTAAACAAACAAGCTCTATCACAGCCTCTGAGAAAACAACATCAGGAGGAGCAGCAGCAGCATAAACCAAAGGAATACTTTCCACAGTCTTAACAAAATTGATATACATCTGTAGCAGATTGGGATCACAGTAGGAGAAGGGAACTACAACCTTGGTTAAATCTTCAGTAGGGAGAGGTGCTGAAAGATAACTACTATAGAGTGAATCAAATTCTGACAATAATGAATGGATGTCTACTACAGGATTGATGGTTGGAGATTGAACTGGAGTTAGAACTTGAACTTCCTTTGAAGCTGGAACTTCTGATACTTGCATTTCTGAAATCTATGAGGGCGCACTTCTTCATATGGCATCTCCCCCTGCCTAGAGTTAGTGAGAACTGAATCTAGGTCCCTAGAAGAAGGGATGGCCAAAAGGGAGAAGGAGGAAGAGAGCCTAGCAGATAAATCATATAAAGTCTTGACTAAGGGAGCCAAGGAGGTATCCAATAAGAGAGTTAGCTTGGGTGCCAACAACTCATATAGCTTGTCTGCTAGGGGAAGGAGATCTACTTGCTCAAGATTAACCTGAGTAGAGGTAGAGGGAGGAGCTGCAGAGAGAGCTGAGTAGAGGTAGCGTCGATCTAAGCTCAGCGATCGTCGAACAGAGTTCGATGCCTCGTCGACCTGAGTTCAGAGATAGTCGAACTGTGTTCGATGCTTCGTCGATCTGAGCTCGACGACAAGTTAAACTCTAAAGTTGGGCTTCTCATCTGAACTAGGAGGTCTTGGGGAAAGCTTCAAACCTAAGTCCTAAGCCTTAGACCTTAACTAGTTGACCTTTACTCTATACAACAAGGTTAAAGCAATAAACCTATAGACATAGTGATCCTGACCCAAATTGGTAATAGGGTGTTCCAACAATCTCCCCCTATTTGGGTTAAGATTACTATTTACAAGAGTTATAGGAAATAAAAACAATAAAAACAGAAATACATAAAACATTGCAGAACCACAGATATATAAATATATCACAGAAGATAGTTCAGCAGAGATGAGATTGTTCAGCTTACATTAACTTTCCTTATCAATACATTTCTGAAATAGAATTTCCCTGTTAGGATTTTAAGAGTCTTTCTTTGATCTCATATCATCAGCAGCACCAAGGGACTTCTGGCTTTTGCCTCTGGGGACCACAGCTTCAGGATGTAGCTGCATATACTTCTCAGTATTGAAAAATTTCTTGGAGCTGTACCTTTCAAGTTCTTGTCTTCTTTGATCTGATAGAGTAGAGACGTCGGAAGTATCTTGGCCTTTTCTCTGGCTTTCTTGATTTGATCTAGAGCAGCCATCTCTTTTAGACTTGCTGTCCAGGAGACTGGGTTATTCTCTGGATCTTCAAATAGAACTGATGGCTCATACTTATTGATGGTGTCAGTGGGAGGAGGTTTTCGATGAAAACCTTCTTTGAGCTTATAAGGAAAAGGACCAGAAGTGGAATCACTTGGGCTTTGTCCTTTCCTTTCATAAGGTTAATGCCTGAACTGTCCTCTGGAATAAACCTGATGACCTCTTAGAGTGCCTCTATACTGGCTGCCTCTTGACTGATTACCTCTTTGATGATATCCTCTAGATTGAGATCTTCCTTGAAACTGTGATTGAGAGGATCTTTGAGAAGAGATATTGGAGGAATGAGGAGCTGAGTCTCCACCAGATTCGGTACCTGGAGAAGGAGAAGGAGGAGGATTATAGTGAGAGGTTCCTTTATCATATTTCCTTTTCTTCCTCATGGCCTTCAACTAATTTTTAGAAAATTGCATCCAGTGCTCAGTTATAGGGCAGCTGTGCAGAATATAATATGGAATATCATGATCAGAAGTAGTCTTTTCAATTGGGACTCTTTTCATAGCTTTACTTCTAGATTTCCTCTTCTTTGCAATAGTTGCAGAAGAATCATCAGAGTCTGTTCTAAATTCATCATCATCAGATCTCTAAGTCTCATCAAATAAAGAATCTATTTGCCTTAACACTTCTTCTTTAGAAATGGAGACAGGAACTTTCTCTGAAGTAGGAGGTGCAGTAGAAGAAATAACAGGAGCAGCAGTTGAAACAGCAGGAGCACTAACTGAAGCAGTAGGCTCAAAAGCTAAACAAACTGGTTCTATCACAGCCTCTAAGAAAACAACATTAGGAGCATCAACTAAAGCAGTAGGCTCAGAAACTAAACAAACAAGCTCTATCACAGCCTCTGAGAAAACAACATCAGGAGGAGCAGCAGCAGCATAAACCAAAGGAATACTTTCCACAGTCTTAACAGAATTGATATACATCTGTAGCAGATTGGGATCACAGTAGGAGAAGGGAACTACAACCTTGGTTAAATCTTCAGTAGGGAGAGGTGCTGAAAGATAACTACTATAGAGTGAATCAAATTCTGACAATAATGAATGGATGTCTACTACAGGATTGATGGTTGGAGATTGAACTGGAGTTAGAACTTGAACTTCCTCTGAAGCTGGAACTTCTGATACTTGCATTTCTGAAATCTATGAGGGCGCACTTCTTCATATGGCATCTCCCCCTGCCTAGAGTTAGTGAGAACTGAATCTAGGTCCCTAGAAGAAGGGATGGCCAAAAGGGAGAAGGAGGAAGAGAGCCTAGCAGATAAATCATATAAAGTCTTGACTAAGGGAGCCAAGGAGGTATCCAATAAGAGAGTTAGCTTGGGTGCCAACAACTCATATAGCTTGTCTGCTAGGGGAAGGAGATCTACTTGCTCAAGATTAACCTGAGTAGAGGTAGAGGGAGGAGCTGCAGAGAGAGCTGGAGTTGATGCAGATTGAAGTGGTATGGATGGTTGAGATATTGGAATGGATATAATAGATGGAACTGGGATAGTGACTGATGGTAGGAATGAGGAGATGGATGGGGGAAAGGATGGTTGAGATATGATATCATGTAGGATTTGTTGAAAGGATGTTGAGGTGGATGGAATGGCTTGAGGTGAAGATGGAGAAACATCCATGAAGGAATAATCTAGAAGGTTGAATGATGGAAGATGGGGGATGACTCTAAATCAATGAATGGGAAGAAATGTAGTGGATGAAAAACTTCTTGATGGGTGGATGGAGGAGGTGGAGAAGCTATTTGAGATGGAGGTATGGAAGATGTAACTTGATGTGGAGAGGGAGGAGAGGATATGGAAGGGGATGGAAAAAATTCTAATGGGGCAGTGGACTGAGGAGGAGTGACTATTTCAGTCCTTGTACCTGAAGAAGCTTTAGCTGTAGGAGCCCTGCTGGGTTTGATAATTTGTCTCTCGCACTTTCCAAAAAGGGTATAAGAAAGCCTCTTTGATGCATTGATATGCATCCCATTGGACACCAACAACTGTGGGCACCTATTTTGCAGGAATAGACCCAAAATCCTTCCAAAGTTTACAAAGTTCTTATTTATCTTTTTCTTAAGTAAATCAAAGAAAATTTCTCCCCAATCCAGGTGCTTCTTATCCACTATTGCATCCATTAAATAGAATTGATACCTGGAAATTGTATCATGGTCTGAATGCTTGGCCAAAATGACCTTTCCTACAACATCTGCTAGAAATCTATATTCCATGGATAGATTCTTCTTCAGTAGTTTATTAGGGCTCTCAGAATTCTGACCCATTCTATCTAACATTGCAGAGAATTCTACTCCTAATAGTTCAATGCTATCATTACCAGTACTTAATCCAAAAACCTCTATAAGAATACCTGGGGTTAGGGATACCTGTGTCCCTGAGATGGTTCCAACAACTGTATTTTGATCCAGATTATGGGCAGTATTGACCAATTCTTTTATCTCATCTGCAGCTAACTTGATTCTGGTAGACATAATATTCACAAGTTGTTGTTCCTTGAAGAGTTTCAGAATGTCCTTAAACATCTGATCAGTCCCCTCGAAAGATTCCATGTCAATATCAAAGCTGGTATCAAACTTCATTGCGGCCAGAACGGCGACCGAGACCGACATATTTCCTGCAAAAATAAACAAGATAAAGTGTATAAGAGTTTGGAGGGAAAGAAAATTCTTGCAGAAGGTATGAAAGTGCAAAAGTGAACGACGCCTGAAAAATGATTTTATATTAGGGTTCGACGCAGAAAAGGAAAGATCGTTGAACTCAGTTCGACGATCTACGACTCTAGGGGAAACTGAAGGGTCTCCACATCGTCGATCCCTGTTCGACGATATTTTAGATCGCTAATCGAGAAGGAAATGTCGAGCTCCATTCGACGATCTTCATGAAAAACATCGACCGCAGTTCAGAGTTCAGAGAAAATCTACAGACACTAGGAAACTCAAATTTTTAACCTAGGTTTTGTCAATTTTTAGGTTTTTAAGATCTTGGAACTTAATTAAAACTGCCTCCATCTAACATTCCTAACTGATTAAGGAATAAAGTGTGTTTCTTTTCATCCAAGGGTTTGGTGAAAATATCTCCCCTTTGTAAATCAATTGGGATGTATTCTAGTTCAATTTTACTTTTCTCTACATTATCCCTTAAGAAGTGATGCTTAATCTCTATGTGTTTGGTCCTACTATGGAGGACTGAATTTTGAGCTATGGAAATAACACTAGTATTATCACAAAATATTTTAGACTTCTCTAGGTTGTAGCCATAGTCCAGGAGCTGATTTTGAATCCACAATATCTGTGAGCAACAACTACCTGCTGCCATATATTCGGCTTCAGCAGTTGATGTGGACATAGATGTTTGTTTCTTGCAAAATAAGGAGACAAGTTTGTCACCAAGAAACTGACAAGTTCCACTTGTGTTTTTCCTGTCTACTCTACATCCAGTATAATCAGCATCTGAAAATCCAGTTAAAAAAAATCCTGAATCAGCTGGATACCAAAGACCTAGATTTTTTTCATACCTAAGAATCCTCTTAACTAATATGAGGTGCGACTCTCTAGGGATGACTTGCAATCTAGCACATATGCATGCAGCAAACATTATATCAGGTCTACTAGCTGTAAGAAACAATAAGGAGCCAATAATTGCTTTATATGAGGTCTGATCAACTGGTTTCCCATGTTCATCAGCATCTAATACAGCATTAGTAGGCATGGGTGTTTTCATAGAGGATGCATCAGACATACAAAATTTCTTAACCAATTCTTTTGCATACTTGGTTTGAGAAATAAAGATGCCATCAACATGTTGTTTGACTTGCAATCCTAGAAAGAAGGATAGCTCACCCATGTTACTCATTTCAAACTTGGAATGCATTAGGTTGGAGAACCTTTTGCACAAATTTGAATCAGTAGAACCAAAAATAATATCATCTACATAGATTTGTACTAGTAGGATATTGGACTTATGGGTTCTAATAAAAAGAGTTTGGTCTACTCTACCCCTCTTAAAATCATTTTCCAAGAGAAAGCAAGCTAGGGTCTCATACCAAGCTCTAGGAGCTTGTTTGAGACCATATAATGCTTTATGCAATTTATAAACAAAATTAGGGTGAGTTAGAGAGATAAAACCTTGAGTTTGTTTTACATAAACTTCTTCCTTTATATCACCATCGAGGAATGCACTTTTGATATCCATTTGATATACTTTGAACTTCTTGTGAGATGCATATGCTAGGAAGATTCTTATGGCCTTTAACCTTGCAACTAGTGCAAAGGTTTGGTCATAGTCTATGCCTTCTTCTAAAGAATATCCTTGAGAATCTAGCCTTGCCTTGTTTCTTACAATAATTCCTTGATCATCTAACTTGTTTCTGACTACTCATTTTGTTCCAGCAATGGGATGATTATTTGGCTTTGGTACTAGCTCCCAAACTTTGTTTCTTTCAAATTGATTTAATTCCTCCTGCATTGCAATGATCCAGTTTGGATCTTGTTCTGCATCTTGTATGGATGGAGGCTCAATTTGAGAAAGAAAGCAAGTGTGCATCAGATGTTGATTGATCTGATTTCTGGTTTGCACACCTGTTGAGATGTCTCCAATCACTTGAGATATTGGATGATCTTTTGTTGTTACTAAATCAATAATTGGTGTTGATTGTTCACCAACCTGTGTTGTTGTTTACTCTTGTGGAACAACAACTGGCTCTTCATTTTGATTATCACCATGACTTGCCAAAATCTGACTATCATCTTCATTTTCACTACTTTTAGCTTCCTGTAGAGTGGATGAAGGTGATTGATCCTTTTCAATGATAGTCAGCCTGTCCAAATTCTCTGATAGAGAATGTACCTACAAAGGGTCTATGGTAGAAGTGCTCTTCTCCTTGTAATACATATTAGTTTCATCAAAAGAGATATGCACTGTTTCTTCAATTTTATGAGATGATTTATTATAAACCTTATAGGCCTTACTGATCATTGAGTATCCCAAAAACACTCCTTCATCAGCTTTGGCTACAAATTTTGGTAAGTATTTCTTGTCATTGTTATGAATGTAGCAAACACAACCAAAAACTCTAAGATAATCAACTTTAGGTTTCTTCCCTTTGAGTAATTCATAGAGACTCTTGCCCTTTAGCTTATGTATCAAACTCTTATTCAGAACATAATTTGAAGTGTTCACAGCCTCTGCCCAAAAGAATAGAGGAAGGTGAGCATCTGTCAACAATGTTGTGGAAGATTCAATAAGGGTTCTATTCTTCCTTTCAACTACCCCATTCTGTTGAGGAGTTTTAGGAGCTGAGAAAGTGTGCCTGATCCCTTCCTTCTGACAGAACTCTTGCATAAGAAGAGAATCAAACTCTATCCCATGATCACTTCTGATCAGGGCTATGTGAGTATTGAACTCAATCTGTATACATTTGAGAAACTCTTTCAAACATTTGAAGTTATCAGAATTCTTCCTCAGAAAGAACACCCATTTGAGTCTAGAGAAGTCATCTACAACTACTAAAGTATAAGATTTCCCTCCTAGGATTTGGACAGTAATGGGTCCAAATAAATCCATATGTAACAAGTACAAAATCCTAGGTGAATCGCTCTTATTAAGTGACTTAAAGCTGTTTTTAGTTTTCTTGCCTAATTGATAAGCCCTGCAGAGTCCTTCCTTCTTGTAGGGGCAAGAAGGAAGTCCTCTAACAAGGTTGTCCTTGGATAGCCTAGCAATGGTTCTAAGGTTAACATGTCCTAATATCTTATTCCATAATTCATTAGGTTTGCTTAGAGAATTAAATAAACAGATATCTACCTTGGTTGAATGAAAATTTACTAGATAGATGTTACCTCTTTTGTTACCTGTCAACACAGTTGTGTTTTCTTCTAATATGATGAGGCATGAAGATTTGTTGAATGTTACTTTGTAACCTTCATCACATAACAGACTGATACGAATAAGGTTGTGCTTCAGTCCTTCCATATATGATACCTTTTTGAATGTTACTGACCCTATTTGGACTGCACCATCTCCTTTGGTCTGTCCATAGTTTGAATCTCCAAACATCACTTTGGGTCCATGCTTAGCCTTAAAGGATACTAGGTTACCCTTGCTTCAAGTCATGTGCTTGTAGCACCCACTATCCAAATACCAGTGCTAGTCCATGGTTGGATAGGTCTTCCCCTTCACAAATAACAGTTCAATTGTTTTTGACCTAGTTTACCTTGGGTCTAGCTTGATAACCTTTGAAATCAGAAATAAAAGACATCTCTGGTTTACTCTTATATCCATCAGGATGATATCTCCTAGGGGGTATTATCCATTCAGTATAAGGGTTGAACCCTTGAGATGTAGGATATCTAGAATTAATTTTTGATGTACCCCTTGAGAACTGGTCATATCTCGAGCTCCGTTCGACGATCGTGGACCTGAGTTCGATGATCTTGGGTCAGATCGTTGAGCCCCGTTCAGCGATCGATCTTGTCTGTGTTTAGAGATCTGAGATCATCGACTTAAGTTCAACGATTCAGCATGAAATCGCCGAGCTCTGTTCGAAGATCGTCGAGCTCCGTTTGACGATTGCTGTCGAACTTTGTTCCCTTTGGGTAGATCAGAATATTTTCTAGTTACTTCCACAACTCCTTTTCCTTTATCATAGATAAATTTAATGGGAGTTATTAACAAAATAGCTTGGCTGGATAAAGCACCCAAGACCAGTGTACTATTGAGTATTGAGTTCATTGTGCTTGTGATGTCCATCAGTTTGAAACTTCTCCCATTGAGGGATTCTTCAAACTTCTTGGCCTCAGATAGTTCACTTTTTAGTGAAGCTTTCTGCTCCCTAAAACATTCTAACTCATCTAAGAGTTTGAGGCTATCTGAACTTAAGGTATTGTATTCAGATAACTGATTTCTGAGAGAGATAATTTCTTTCTCATAATTGAGTAGATCTAAACGCAGTGCTTTAAATTCAGACTTGAAGTCCTCTGAATTAAAATAATATGAATCAAATACCTGGTCTTCTTCTAGCTCTGGTTCAGATTCAGATTCAAATTCATGTTCTGAATCAGTGTTGTTCTGAGATGCATTGATTGTCATCATGCAGAATTCTTTTTCTTGTGCATCATCCTCATCATCACTTGATCTTGATGATGCATCAGATTCTTCTTCTGTTTCACTCCATGTTTCAGCAACAAATCCCTTTCTTGTGTGCTTGTTCTTGTTGGAAGAGGATCTGTCATAGTGATTTCTTCTAAAGTCTTTATCTTTTCTCTTTTCTCTCTTATCCTTCTTGTCCTTGTTTTGACTTTCTGGACAATCAGACAGTATGTGGCCTGGTTTCCTACAACCATAACAAATAATCTCTTTATTATTTGATTTATCATACCTTGGCTTTTCTTGGCCTCTGGATGACCTTTTTCTGAAGTCCTTCCTGGACATTTTGTAGAACCTCTTGGCTAGGAGGCTCATCAGTTCTTCATTTCCTATGACTTTGTCTTCAGGATGTTCTTCTGTTGCCTTGAAAGCAATTGACTTCTCCTTCCTGACTGCTGGAGAAGTTGTTATCTCCTCTTCTTTTCTATTTTTGATAAGCTACTCATAAGATTTGAGCTTGCCCAATGGAGCTTCTATAGTGATTTAATTTAGAATTCTGGCATCCTTGATGGGCCAGATCCTTGAATCCCAAGTGCTGGGGAAGCACATTAGGATTTTGTCATTTATCTATGTGAGAGAGATCTCCTTGTCCAAGGTCTTGAGTTCACTGGCAATCAGACTTAGTCTGTTGTACATGTCAGCTACTGATTCATTTTCTGCTTTCTTGAAATTCTCATATTGAGTGATGAGATGAGATCTCCAATCTTTTATCTCATCAGCTGATCCTAACACAAGCTCAGATAGCTTGTCCCAAATCTCTTTGGCTGAGTTGCATTCAGCTACCTTCTAGAAGATGTCATCAGACATTGTCTGAGCTAGTATGTTCATAGCTTTAGCATCAACAACCTTCCTTTTCTTTATGTCATCATCTATTCCTGAAGGAGGTGGAACAACATTTGTGCTTGTGTTTGTAGGAGGCTTGGGGCAATCTGTCAAAACAGAGTTAAAAATATCTTCATCAATGGAATTCATGTATAATCTGATCCTTGCCTTCAAAAGTGCAAACTTGGAGAGATTGCACACTGGAGATCTGGTGCTAGCATAATCTTTGTTCTGTACCATGAATTTAGATTAAAATAAATATAATAAAAATAACCCTCTATTAAGGATGGATCTTAAGAGAAATCTTTTTGTTCAGGTGTTAGCCTGTATGAACAACCAACCTGCCTCTATTACCAATTCAAAGTCAGTGTAAGATTAACCATTCACTCTAGAGGGGGGGGGGAATAGAGTGTTTTAAAATAATTTTGCAAAATTAAAAATTACTTTAGCAGTGGAAGACTTAATTTACTTAGTGTAGAGTGTTTAACAGTAATCATAATAAAACAAATACAAGAAACAAATCCACAGCACACAACAAAAAAAATAACAAGCAACCAGAAGACACAAGGAACTATAGTGGTTCCCCAAAACCTGGGTACATCCACTCTTCTACCACCCTTGGTAGGAATCCACTGCAGGATGAGTTTATCAGGTGTCCTGGGCACCAATGATCTTTTGATCAGGTGCTAGAAAACGAAACCAGATTTTTTGTATCAAGTGTCTTGCCACCACTGAGTTTTGATCAGGTCTTAGAAACCAAAATAAAACTTTTGAAGGGAGTTTAAAGAACCCTTTGCAGGAAAGAAAAAGAAAAAGGTTAGGTGGTCTTCTCTGTCAAAAATCAGAAAGAAGCACAAGTGGATGTTGATGTTGTCAAATCTCCCCCTAAGATTAGCAAGAGTTCTGGAAAAGAAGCTTTGCAAGGGTGATAGGTCTTCAATGAAAAGAATGCTCCAACAAAAGATGATTCCAGCAAGAACTGAAATGTGTGTTGTCTGGAGTATGAATGATAAAGACTTGAGAAACTTTGAATCATAATGAATCAGAAGGAATAGGAGCTTAAAATATAAATGCTTTCCTTCTTTGTTTCCTTGAAACTTGCTCTAGATTTAATATAACGGCTAAAAATCTTCTTCAATAAATGCTCTGACTTGAAGATATTTTAAATCCTTAACAAACTGAAAGAATTCCAGAAATCATCGATCTCAAAAGATAATCGTCGATCTGAGCTCAACTATCGTTGAACTGAGCTCAGATAAATTGGAACTAGGCTTAGACAGAAAGCGTCGATCTGAGCTCAGCGATCGTCGAACTGAGTTCGATGACTCGTCGACCTGAGCTCAGAGATAGTCGAACTGGGTTCGACGCTTCGTGATGATCGCGGAACAGAGACCGACTGTGGGTGGTTCGAAATGGTCAGATTCCCCGGGCCGGTTAGAAGATCGAGTTTTCTAACGAGAGGAGGCAAGTGCACCTATCGCAAGTAGTACTCGGTATTCGGGGGAATACCGAGGTCGTATTGTTCTCGGGGGCGCGTTGATTATACTTACTCTTCCAGGAGTACTATTATCTTACTATCAGTAAGGTGGGATTTTTTGTCAAATTAAAACGGAAAGAAAAGAGAGCAGAATTTTTACTTAGATTAGTTCGATGACGGGTTAACGCTCGGCATCGAATCGGATTATGACTAAAACAATTCTTCACAATTATTGAACTTAGTTTTTAAATTAATAAAAGGCACTTGGCCGTGGAGGTTCCATAAGTATGAGCACACCTATCTCTAGGTAATATTGCTCACCTGAATGCTAAGACTATTCGACCGAACGTGAGTCCGACGAAGGATTCCTCTTAACGCCCGCTTTATGCTAAGAACCCCGCTATTGGGTGGGGAACCCAATACGGTAGAACTACGCTCGTCCTCTTTCGAGGGTATGTACGCAATTCTATTTACCCAAGGGGGATTGGTCCATACGTGCGGCCTCTCGGCGTTGCGTATGGATAACGGAAATAGAGCCCACACATCGATTATGTGTTCCTACGCGTCGTTAACCCGGGGTAAACCTTAAGTCCTAATATTAAAGTAAAAATAAAGTTCTTTAATTATTTCAAATCATTTTATATGTCCCAATGCTCTTCGATGCCGAAGGCTAATAGAGATTAGCCACTCATTGGTATGGGGACGGCTTTATGTTTTTAGGTGAAGCGTGAGTGTTAAATTAAGCACTGAACAATTATAAGAGAAAACACAAAAAATTAGGACAATTAGATAAATTGAAGGCTAATTGATGCAGGCACTCACACACACTTAAAAACCATAAAGAAAATTAAATAAAGCAAGCCCTACTCAAATGAGTAGGCGGGAAATAAAAGCACGCCATTGAACTCTTAACGAGTAGGTGGAAATAAATGCACACACGCACACACTCTTCTTAATTGAAGAAAGCGATAAATAATGCGTAAAAATTATCTCCTACACGCACGCACTCTACATAATTAAGAAAGCGATAAAATTGCGAGTCCCGGCTCAAATGAGTGGGCGGGGGAAAATTTATCTCACACACGCACACACTCTACTTGAAAGTAAAACACACACACACACACACACACTACATAAATGAAAACACGTACACACACACTCTAAGTTTCCTACTCAAGTGAGTAGGAGAAAATAAAAGCAATAAAAAACAAGTCCCACTCAAACGAGTGGGCGGGAAATGAAAGCAGAGCGCCATTTAACTCTTAACGAGTAGGCGGAAATAAATGCATACGCACACGCGCACTCTACAGAAATTGAAATAAAGCAATAAAACCTAACTCATACACGCATGCACACTTATAAAAATAAGAAAAACAAAGTTGCTGAAAAATTTAAACGGCTGCATTTCTACCGCTAGAATGCGGTAGAAATGCATAAAAAGTGAAAATAAAAATTAACCGAGCGAAAATGTTTTGCAAATAAACGCAAAATGAAAGTACTCGAAAAATTAAAACAACTGTATTTCTACCGCTAGAATGCAGTAGAAATGCATAAAAAGATGAAATAAAAATTAAAGGGACTAAAAGTTTTACAAATAAAAAGCTAAAATGAAGTGAGCGAAAAATTATAACGACTATATTTTCATTCTTATATTTTTATAAAAACTCCTAAAAAGTGAAAATAAAACTAAAAAAAAGACGAAAAAGTTTTACAATCCTAAAAACCCTAAATTAAGGAAAATGAAAATCACACTTTTTAGGTGTTTTTATAAACTCTTAAGAATGAAAATAAGGAAAAAAGGAAAAGCTAAACCTAAACAAGTGCGGATTATGAAAATAAAACGGACATTACAACGGCTAGAAATGCCGATAAAATCCTAAACTAAGCGAGATTATGAAAGCTTTAGAAGATAAAACATAAAAAAGAACAAAAAAAAGGGAACGAATAATTGCAAAGAGAAGGGCGCTTAATTGAATTCCAAACCATATAAAGAGAAAAAAACTAACATTTCATTTAATAAAAAGCTATTACATGGAAAGCTAAAACAAACAAACAACCTAATACAAACTAAGAGAGATGGGGGGGAGAAATTCTCCTTACATAAGCATGGAATCCAAATGGGAAACACCTCCCCTAAGCAATTTGGACCAAAAAGTGGACAGAAATCTCATACAGCAGCTAGCCTTTTATAGGCAAAATTTCGGGTTGGTCACGCCCGTGACTAGGGAGTGACAGTGGGGTGTGTCACTACTGTTCATGAGCTGATCGGGTGATTTGACTAGAAAGTTGACTTCAGCTGAAAACGTGGCGGTCACGCCCTAGGGCACAGGCGTGACATGTGTAAGTCACGGGCGTGACTGGGGAGTGTCGGGGAGGTCAATCTGGGCGCGGTCCGGCCGCAAAGTCGCGCGCGTCATGTCGGGCCAGGTGGCGAAGTCACGCCCGTGTCACACTATGACACGGCCGTGTCTGGGGGCATGTCGAGCTCGGTTTGATGATCGTCGACCGTCGAGCTGGCAACCTGTGTTCGGCGATCGTCGAGGGCGTGACACGGGCGTGTCGGTCATGTGACACGGGCATGTCAGTCAACTTTTTGACTTTTTCTAGAATTTTTCTGGAATTTTTCTGGAATAAAAAAAAAGCTAAGTTAGAAATAATATTTACAAAAATAAGCAATTAATTGAATAAAATTAATAAAAAAGACAAAAATAAACAAAATTGACTTAAATAAAATACGAAAATATAGGTATATTTACAACTCATCAAATACCCCCATACTTAAGCTTTTGCTATTCCAGAGCAAAAGTTTGAGGTGAACTTATAAGGAATAATAAAAAAACCCTATGTTCCGCTACCGCTAAATTAATTATAAGAGAGATCAAATTAAATATACCGGGTATAAGAGTTAAGTCCTAACATCATTTATATGATTTAAACAGGGCAAAGGTTTTGGCCAAAAGACTTCTTGATGTAATCAAATAGAAAGCAATAATCGTATTGGTTAGATAAACAGAAAATAGTTTGGAGTTATACGAACTTTAGCTTATAGGAGTTTTACTGAAAATAATGTAATTTACAAATTATGCTCTCAAAAAGATTTTTGAATTAATTCTAGAGTCATGAAATTGGCTAAGGGGGGTTGATGTTGGTTTATGAAGGTGCTTGGATTTTGAGGCGAGGTTATTATTTTTTTCGAACCTCCATTTTCTTTTTGATTTGGATGTTAAAGGAAAACGAAATCTTATTTTTCTTAACATAAATTTTTTCTTCTTCATAAATTAAAATAACCCAATGTATATGTGTTGGAGTAATGAATTTTATCCTCTTACTCCTTAACGTATAATCTTTTAATTTATTGGGTGCCTATGTTTACGGAATGAAATCTTATTCCCATTGACATAGGATCTTTTTTTGGGGGGGGGAATTTTTTTATCATACCAAGAAGGTTATGATAAGTAAGGGGAGAAAAAAGAACTAGATTTTTAATTGAAAAATAATTGAGAGCAACCTTTATAAATTGTACGTTCCAATTTTTCAGAAAGCTAAAAGCAAGCATAATTGAATTCTATAGTCATTATTTTCTAACATGGTACACGTGCTCCTATCTATGAAAAATTAGAAGTAGTGCCTAAAGCGAGTCCCCTATTTTTAACAAAGTATAATAAATTCTTTAAAACTTAACCCCGGCTATTTAGATTTTTCAATCTATAATTAACAAATGAATAGTGAACAAAGAATTGATCAAATTCGCATATAAATAAACTCAAAACAAAAGTTTTGGATAGCAAGAAACTTAAGAATGATATATTTGTTTCATAAGTTATATATATTTTTTTGAATTTTTGAAGTTATGCTCTTTTTTTGTATTTTTGTATTTATATCTTTAATATATACATACTAAAAAATAAAAATAAAAAAATGCGAAAATAATAATTTTTTTGGATTTTTAAGTTTTGCGAGAAATTTTTTATTTTTTTTTTTGTATTTTTAAGTTTTGTGAATTTTTTTTTTAATGAAATTTTCATTCTATTTACAAAAAATTGGAAAAAAAAAAGAAAAAAATTTACAAGGATGAGAGGGAAAAAGGGAGAGGGGAAAGAGAAAGAATATTAACAAAAAGTACTTATAAAAATTATTTACAAAAAATATTTACAAGAATATTTACAAAAATATAAACTAGGTTGCCGCGAGATGACTCGTTATGTGGATGGCTCGATGAGCCGGATCTCGCGGACCAAGTTAAAAATAAGTCAAAGTTTCAAAAATGAAACTTCAAAATTTTTAATTAATAAATTTTTTTTTGATTTTTGTGTTATATATATATATATATATATTTTTGAAGTTTTGTTTTTAAAATTTTTTTTTGTTTTGTTTTTGTAAGTGAAAAAAAAGTACGAAAATACAAAAACACCCCCATACTTAGATCCAACATTGTCCCCAATGTTGCATGCTAAGCATGAGGAAAAAGACAGCAGGTATGTGTATAAAAAAGGAAAAAGAGGGGGGGCAGAAAACGTCCCTGATCCGCGCTCGGGGAAGCCCATTAGAAACCCTGCATTTATTAGAAAAATAGAAAACATAATAAATAAAGACGTAAAAAAGATAGACGTGGGGTGCCTCCTAGGTGCGCTTTGTTTATAGTCGCGTAGCTTGACTATATTGGCGGGTTTATATATGGAGAAGGGTTATGGTTTCGCTCCTACTGATCACAGGGTCGCCCGCTATATAAGACTAACCGATTACCGTTCACCTTAAAAGTGCCTTTTTCGGGGTGGGAGACGAGTACGGTCTCATATGGAAAAACTTCTTCAACTTGGAAGGGACTGGACCAACGAGATCTAAGTTTACCCGGAAAAAATCTAAGACGAGAATTATAAAGAAGGACTAAATCGCACGGAGAAAAAATTTTGGGGGTTTTAATTTTTCGATCATGATAGAACTTAGAACGCTCCTTATAAAACTTATTGCTCTCGTAAGCGTTCGCACGCCATTCATCGAGCTCGTTTAGTTGCAGTTTTCTATTCTGAGCGGCTAAGTTTGAGTCGAGGTTTAAGAGTTTTAATGCCCAAAGTGCGCGATGTTCTAGTTCTACGGGTAAATGGCACGCTTTGCCATAGACTAATCGAAATGGGGTACAACCGGTAGCGGTTTTGTACGCCGTACGATACGCCCATAACGCGTCGTCGAGCTTAGCGGACCAATCTTTCCTATTGAGTGAAACGGGTTTTTCTAATATTCGCGTAATCTCTCAATTTACTACCTCAATTTGGCCACTTGTTTGCGGGTGGTAGGGGGTGGCAAGTTTGTGCGTGACTCCGTATTTAGCTAACGTCTTAGCCATTAGAGCATTACAGAAATGCGTTCCCCTATCACTAACAATAGCGCGAGGCGTGCCGAAGCGAGAAAATAATTTTTTTAGAAATGTAACGACGACTCGCGCATCGTTGGTGGGGAGAGCTTTCGCTTCCGCCCACCTTGATACGTAGTCGATCGCCACTAAAATATATGTATTTTTATAAGAAGGAGGTAGGGGGCCTACAAAATCTATGCCCCATAAATCGAAAACATCGCATTCTAAAAACATATTTTGGGGCATCTCGTCTCGACGTGAGATGTTACCCGACCGCTGACAGCTATCGCATGTGCGCACAAAATTGTGTGCGTCTTTGAAGAGGGTTGGCCAAAAGTAGCCCGCCTCTAGCACCTTCCTAGCGGTCCGGTTGGCTTGATAGTGCCCCCCGGCTGGACCCTCGTGGCAGTTCCTCAATATTTGTGTGCACTCCACTCCCACGACGCATCTTCGAACCGCTTGGTCCGCGTAGATACGGAAAAGAAATGGGTCATCCCAAAAGAAATTTTTCAAGTCGGAAAAGAATTTCTTCTTTTGATTACTTGAAAAATCTTTTGGAAGTACCCGCGCGACTAAGTAGTTCGCAAAATCTGCGAACCAAGGCGAAGATGACGAAGATGAACGAATGGCGAGAAGGCGTTCCTCGGGGAATCTGTCGTTTATTTCAGATTCGACGAGCGCTTCCGCACCCGGATTTTCTAAACGGGAGAGGTGGTCTGCCGCTAGATTTTCCGCGCCCTTCTTATCCCGGATCTCCAAGTCAAATTCTTGTAGGAGGAGAATCCATCGAAGAAGGCGGGGCTTTACGTCGGTTTTGGCTAGTAAATACTTAAGGGCGGAGTGATCGGTGAAAACGATAACTTTAGATAGCGTAAGGTACAAGCGAAACTTATCGAAAGCGAAAACGACGACTAAGAGTTCCTTTTTCGTCATCGTGTAATTCACTTGTGCGGAAGTGAGTGTCTTGCTAGCGTAATAAATAGGATGAAAATGTTTTTCTATGCGTTGGCCAAGAACGGCTCCTAAGGCAATATCACTAGCGTCACACATGATTTCGAATGGAAGGGACCAATTAGGGGCCACTAGAATTGGAGAATTGATAAGTTTTTGTTTTATAAAATTAAAAGAAAACTCGCAATCGCTACTAAAGACAAAAGGTGATACCTTTTCCAAGAGGTGAGTAAGCGGCTTTGTTATTTTTGAAAAATCTTTAATGAAGCGCCTATAAAAGCCTGCGTGGCCTAAGAAACTCCTAATGGATTTTATGTTTGTCGGCTGAGGAAGCTTTTCTATGATTTCTACTTTGGCCTTATCAACCTCTATCCCCTTAATCGAAATCTTATGGCCGAGGACCAAACCTCCTCAAACCATAAAGTTACACTTTTCCCAATTTAAAACAAGATGTGTGTCCTCGCATCGCTGGAGGACACGATCGAGATTACGAAGATAATCCGGGAATGAGCATCCGAATACAGAAAAGTCATCCATAAATACTTCCATAATATCTTCTACTAGCTCGCCAAAGATTGCCAGCATACATCTTTGGAATGTAGCTAGCACATTGCAGAGGCTAAATGGCATTCTTCGATAGACGAAGGTGCCAAACGGGCAAGTAAAAGTCGTTTTCTCTTGCTCTTCGGGGGAAATGGGGATTTGGAAAAACCCCGATAAACCGTCGAGAAAACAATAAAATGGATGACCGGAGTGGAGGAGGCAACAGACATCTCCGCCACCTGCTTAGTTAGCCTTTCGAATTGAAGGGCTAGCTGAGTAGTGGCATCCACTTCATAAAGGCCCGCCTGCTTATGGCGCGCCCGCGGGACATTCCATTGATAGGCATTCATAGCCATCTCTTCGAAAAGGGCCTGGGCGGCCTCGGGGGTCTTATTATTCAGAGTGCCCCCGGCAGCCGCGTCAATCATTTAATGCGTCTGACTGTTCAGTCCATTATAAAAAATTTGTACATGCAACCACGTTGGCAGCGCGTTGTGCGGGCACCGGCGGAGAAATTCGTTAAAATGCTCCCAAGTCTCATAAAGAGACTCGGATTCGATTTGCACAAAAGAGGAAATGTCTGCCCGCAATCTTGCAGTTTTTGCGGGCGGAAAATATTTAGTAAGGAATTTTTCCGCCAACTCCGCCCAGGTCGTGATGGATCCCCGCAGGAGGGAGATTAACCACTACTTAGCTTTGGACTTAAGGGAGAAGGGAAAAAGGCGCAAACGAATGGCGTCATCAGTGACGCCATTAATCTTAAAAGTATCGCAAATTTCCAAAAAATTAGACAAGTGATTATTCGGGTCCTCATTCGGCTGTCCGTCGAACTGCACGGCATTTTGGATCATTTGTATAACACTTGACTTAATTTCAAAATTATTGTTCGCCACATCAGGCCGAACAATACCTGACCCCGTATCATCCAAGTTGGGTCGAGGGTAGTAAGACATCATACGCTCGGCCGCTTGGGCATTATTTGGGTCGGCCATAGAAGTGAATGAGGGTTCTCTGGTGGATTCTGCGGGGTCTTAAAAGGGAATTCGACGGACAGATCGGATACGTGCAAGAGAGCGGTCGATCTCGGGGTCAAATTCAAGATTTTCAGAACTCGAAGGTTGTCCACGGTTCATACACCCAAAAAAAAAACAAAAGGGGGAAGGAATTTTTTTTTTGTATAAAATTTGTTTTATTTGAAAATAAAGTAAAATTAAGAGAGTCCTGGATTCAATATAACAACCGTGCTCCCCGGCAACAGCGCCAAAAACTTGATGATCGCAGAACAGAGACCGACTGTGGGTGGTTCGAAATGTTCAGATTCCGCGGGCCGGGTACAAGATCGAGTTTTCTAACGAGAGGAGGCAAGTGCACCTATCGCAAGTAGTACTCGGTATTCGGGGGAATACCGAGGTCGTATTATTCTCGGGGGCTTGTTGATTATACTTACTCTTCTAGGAGTACTATTATCTTACTATCAGTAAGGTGGATTTTTAGTCAAATTAAAACGGAAAGAAAAGAGAGCAGAATTTTTACTTAGATTAGTTCGATGACGGGTTAACGCTCAGCATCGAATCGGATTAAGACTAAAATAATTCTTCATAATTATTGAACTTAGTTTTTAAATTAATAAAAGGCACTTGGCCGTGGAGGTTCCATAAGTATGATCACACCTATCTCTAGGTAATATCGCTCACCTGAACGCTAAGACTATTCGACCGAACGTGAGTCCGACGAAGGATTCCTCTTAACGCCCGCTTTATGCTAAGAACCCCGCTATTGAGTGGGGAACCCAATACGGTAGAACTATGCTCGTCCTCTTTCGAGGGTATGTACGCAATTCTATTTACCCAAGGGGGATCGGTCCGATACGTGCGGCCTCTCGGTGTTGCGTATGGATAACGGAAATAGAGCCCACACATCGATTATGTGGTCCTACGCGTCGTTAACCCGGGGTAAACCTTAAGTCCTAATATTAAAGTAAAAAATAAAGTTCTTTAATTATTTCAAATCATTTTATATGTCCCAATGCTCTTCGATGCCGAAGGCTAATAGAGATTAGCCACTCATCGGTATGGGGACGGCTTTATGTTTTTAGGTGAAGCGTGAGTGCTAAATTAAGCACTGAACAATTATAAGAGAATACATAAAAAATAGGACAATTAGATAGATTGAAGGCTAATTGATGCAGGCACTCACGCACACTTCAAAACAATAAAGAAAATTAAATAAAGCAAGCCCTACTCAAATGAGTAGGCAGGAAATAAAAGCACGCCATTGAACTCTTAACGAGTAGGCGGAAATAAAAGCACACACGCACACACTCTTCTTAATTGAAGAAAGCGATAAATAAAGCGTAAAAATTATCTCCTACACGCACACACTCTACATAATTGAGAAAGCGATAAAATTGCGAGTCCCGGATCAAAGCGGGGGAAAATTTATCTCAT
Source organism: Platanthera zijinensis (assembly GCA_039513925.1). Taxonomy (NCBI): domain Eukaryota; kingdom Viridiplantae; phylum Streptophyta; class Magnoliopsida; order Asparagales; family Orchidaceae; genus Platanthera; species Platanthera zijinensis. The sequence goes on from CM077082.1 coordinate 181,482,799, forward strand.
ACACGCACACACTCTACTTGAAAGTAAAACACACACACACACTCTACATAAATGGAAACACACACACACGCACTCTAAGTTTCCTACTCAAGTGAGTAGGAGAAAATAAAAGCAATAAAAAACAAGTCCCACTCAAACGAGTGGGCGGGAAATGAAAGCAGAGCGCCATTTAACTCTTAACGAGTAGGCGGAAATAAATGCATACGCACACGCGCACTCTACAGAAATTGAAATAAAGCAATAAAACCTAACTCATACACGCACGCACACTTGTAAAAATAAGAAAAACAAAGTTGCTGAAAAATTTAAACGACTGCATTTCTACCGCTAGAATGCGGTAGAAATGCATAAAAAGTGAAAATAAAAATTAACCCAGCGAAAATGTTTTGCAAATAAACGCAAAATGAAAGTACTCAAAAAATTAAAACAACTGCATTTCTACTGCTAGAATGCGGTAGAAATGCAAAAAAAGATGAAATAAAAATTAAAGGGACTAAAAGTTTTACAAATAAAAAGCTAAAATGAAGTGAGCGGAAAATTATAACGACTATATTTTCATTCTTATATTTTTATTAAAACTCCTAAAAAGTGAAAATAAAACTAAAAAAAAAGACGAAAAAGTTTTACAATCCTAAAAACCCTAAGTTAAGGAAAATGAAAATCACACTTTTTTTAGGTGTTTTTATAAACCCTTAAGAATGAAAATAAGGAAAAAAGGAAAAGCTAAACCTAAACAAGTGCGGATTATGAAAATAAAACGGACATTACAACGGCTAGAAATGCCGATAAAATCCTAAACTAAGCGAGATTATGAAAGCTTTAGAAGATAAAACATAAAAAGAACAAAAAAAGGGAACGAAAAATTGCAAAGAGAAGGGCGCTTAATTGAATTCCAAACCATATGAAGAGAAAAAAACTAACATTTCATTTAATAAAAAGCTATTACATGGAAAGCTAAAACCTAAGTCCTAAGCCTTAGTAATAGGGTGTTCCAATATGGTGCCATTCTGATGTTTGCCTGATGGCTATTATTGTATGAAAATTCTACCAATAGTAGAAGTCTCTCCCACAACTCTACCCGATCCAAAATGCACAACCGTAACAAGTCCGTAACTACCCCTCCATTCGCTAGCAGTGAATCGGCCATCGTGAACTAAAATAATGGTCTTGGGCTTTCCATGATATCGAACAAACTGTTCCACTAAGAGGCGCACTAACACATTAATATATGTCTATTTCCTCATTGGGATAAACTAGCAACCTTTGTAAGTCTATCCCCAATCACCCAAACGGAGTTGTTTATGGAGTGTGAGCGAGGTAAACCATGAACAAAGTCAATGGATATGTCCTTGAACTTCAACCCAAGAATGGGAAGTGACTTCAATAATCCACCGGGGCTCTTTAACTTTACCTTCACCTTCAAATAAGCATCGTAGAGAGTAACATAGTTTTTGACATCTCTCTTCATTCCTAGCCAAAACATAGTCCTCGGTAAGTCAATGTATATCTTGGTGATCCTGGGATACACTGAGTACTTGGTGCAATGAGACTCTCTCAAAATGTCCTCCCGGATCCCACACCTGCGGGAATATAAGGTTTTATATGGAAAAGAATGAGGTCTTCCTTCAGTGTGTACCCCTCAGCTGATCCATGTACAATAACTTGGAATATTGGGCCTAGAGCATCATTCTTCCCATGCTCAACTTGAATCCACTTATGGATGCCACAAACCAAAATCATGGTGGCCAGGTACTCTATTTAGACCTTGGGAAAAATATTACTCAAAAGTGTAATCTCTATCTCCTCGAGTACCTTAGCCAACTCCATAGCCATCAACCGAGAATCTGTGCCTAATGTGGGTGCCTACCTGCTTAGTGCATCTGCCACCGAGTTCACCTTCCCCATGTGATAATTGAGTGTAAACTCAAAATCATACAAAAACTCCAAACAGCGTCACTCCCTCATGTTCAGATCTTTTTGGGGTGTGGATGTACTTTAGATTCTTATGAATAGAAAAGATCTCGCAGTGGACAACGTACAAATAATGCCTCCAAATCATCAAGGAGAAGACCACTACTCCCATCTCTAAGTTATGAATAGGGTAATTCACCTCATTCTAATTTAGATGTCTCGACGCATATACAATCACATGCCCTTGTTATATAAATATTACCCCCATGCCCTGGTATGATGTACCTGTATAAATCTAAAATCCTTCCTTCCCAGATGGAAGGGCAAGATTTAGTGTGGAAGTAAGGATAACCTTCAGCTCTTAGAATACAGGATCACACTTGGGTTAATATACAAAAGGCATACCTTCTTCGTCAGAGCAATTATGGGAAGGGAGATTTCGAAAATCACTCCACGAACTTGTGGTAATACCATTAAATCCCAGGAAACTGTGAACGTTTACTACCAACTTCAAAGGCAGTCACTCCTTAACATCTCTCACCTTGGAAGCATCTACTGCAAACCCTGCACAACTAATCGTATGGCCTAGAAAAGCAACCTCCTGGAGCCAGTATTCGCATCTACAGAACATGACAAATAACTAATGCTCCCTTAACTTTTCAAGTACTAAGGCAAGATGCTTTGTATGATCCTCCTCCGACCTCGAGTAGACCAAGATGTCATTGATGAACACAATCACAAAAACATCATAGTAGGGTTCAAATACCTGGTTCATCAGACTCACGAACATAGAGGAGGCATTTGTTAGCCTAAATGACATAATAGTAAACACGTATATGCTGTATCTCAAGCTGAAAGTGGTATTTAGAATATCCCCTTCCTGACTCCCCAACAAATAATACCCGGATCTCAATTCTTGATTAGAGAACCAATATACTCCCAGATGTTAATCGAAAAGTTCATCGATCTTTTTGATGCAAGAAATGCACCCCTGGATCCTACGAAGGGAAAATGGGGCAGAGAAAACTACATGTAGTTGTCTACTAACGGTTAGAGGAAAAAAGAGTTATAGCTGTAGATCGCAGTAACACCAAGCTTCAACCGCTAAAGTGAATGCCACTCTTGTGATGGGCTTTCCCTTGATTGAATGAATGTGGATACAAGGAAAAAAGTGAAAAGATGTTAATCTATGCGAGCATCAGCCCGCAAAGCTTAAGAATCGAGTCTGCAGCCTTTAACAAGGGGGCTCCTGGGCTCGAGTAAACGTGCTTTGGGTGTGCCACTCCCCTCTACTTATAGGATCGGGTGCCTGTCCAAATAGGTAGGGCTAAAATAACCTCCTTCCCGGGGTACAGGAGAACCGGGCAGCGGTGACGGGATGCAAAGTGAAAAGAAAAGGCAAGATCGCGAGTCCGCTAAAGAGTGGTGGACTGAGCCTTGCGACCTGGGGCCTTTTCCACTGTTGAATATGCACCGACTTGGGCGAACTGACATTTCTATATGCCACTGATTATGGCGATATGCTCCACACAAGTCCTTATGTATGCCCCCTTTTTTTCTTTTAAACCAACAGGGTCTTATGCCCAGAACCGCCGCTTTGCGGTGACACCAACACGCCCGGGAAGGTCGTCACTACAAAATGCTGATCCTACCGGCCTTAACGATCACCAAAGAAAGAGAAGTATACAGATAACTTCAAGTCCACATATCATATATAATATAAAATAGAAATCAAAACAATGTCCACATGATATGAGGTACTTAAGCCGAAAGGCAAATAGAAATATAAACGGGCTTAAGCTCAGTACACCAAGTCCTCACTACAACACTCTTGCTACTCTCTACATCTAAGCGGAAGCAAACCGAAATCCATCCTCAACCTATAGCTGTGTAGCAGTGGTAGTGCGCAGCAACTCCTCCTTATGTACTGCCTCCTTGTCCTGCCAGTGCTGATGCTCCTACTGCTCAGTCACCAAAAATGATGTGGTCCACCGATTGTTAGTCAAAAGACTAAGCCACTGCAATCCTCGCCTCACCCCTGCGACTCCTAGGCACTGTGTGGGGAGGATGAAAGCGGAGGACAACAAAGCAGAGTGGAACAAGCAGGTGACAACTAACCTAACATGTGTATGTACAAAAGAACTATAATAGGAAAAGCAAGCTAGCAGTTAATTAATAAGGAAGCAGTATAGTAAACAAGTAGAGTGGAGAACTAAGTGTATGAAAAGTAAACTAAGAAATAAGTAACCTTAACTTATATGAATGTCTATACAAACTTATAAGTTAAGGGTTCTTTTGCAAGGCTCCCATCATATAAAAAGTCTCATACCAATTTATACGATGGGGTGTCGGGTTGTATGCAAGCATGAGTGTAGTGTAATGATATACCATGATTCATGCAAGTGCAACACATGCACACGACTCTATCCGCACAGACTATTAGTTCCCCCTTTCTGGAGCCTAACCTCCCAAGATACCTCTGTAGTAGCAAATCGAAGCGGTGGGTTGGGCCTCGCCCACCTCTAAGCCGGTATCAGCCCTACCAGTCAGACCTATCGTACGCCTCAACGCTGGTGCACTAAGCGGAGCTCTTGTGTACTTTTGCTGACGCACCGGACTTTATTTAGCTAAGTGCTAAACCACACCGACCGGGCCAACGTATTGGTGTAGGTGCGACAACACTCCAATACTGAAGACCCACCACCTTATATTCTATGCACATGCAATATTAATGTATTTCCCCACCGAGCGAAAGCTCCCCGGACCATCCCTTCCATCACAAATCCATCCAATCCATCGGCTCATCGGGCTAACCTGCCCATCACCAAAATCACTGAGTCTATCGCTCGTGAGACCCAACCTAACTCCCACAACACCAGGGAGTGTGAGTGTAAGTTTAATACTAGAGTATTTCTAAGTACTCTTATAATCCATTTAGTCTTACGACTTACGTTAACCTTGGACTGCCCAGGGTATTTCCTGTGAAGAGCTCTCACGGGGCACTAGGAACTATGATGGTAGTTGAAGCCCCTCATTCCTTTTCACAAGAAACTTACTATTATTGGTTATTACCCAGGTCCCAATCCCATATAATGTTTTACTGGATCTAGCCCTAGTGCATTTTGACTCTCTCTCTCTCTCTCTCCATAGGAAAGACGATCTTTCGTCGATCCCGAGCACCACTTAACACTAGTTAATCCAACACCCTCCTCGTCATGACTCCTAATGAAGCTCTCTTTTTCACATAACTAAATCAGTATACAATCAACCATACTCCCTATGTCCATCCTTCATACTAACACCAATTTGCAGTTTTACTATGTGCAGACCAACCTAAGCTATATGATGAGCATGAGGGGTGACCCCTTCTAATATTCTCCCAAATGCCCTAGAATTTTAGTGGGGGTCTATCATGATATATTTAGACTAAATCCAGAAACTTGTAATTTTGCTAATTTATTTAGCATTTATTAAATATTTCCCAAAATTAGGCCATGGATGGTTTTGAACATGAAGTACTAGATTTCCTTAAGTTATGGCCACCCTAAAATCATGAACACTATATAATAGCAAAATATCAGTGAAGTACTTTCATAGGTTTTCATAAATGTAATATCCTCTAAATAATTAATTGAATGTAATTCAAATAATTAGAGGTAATGAAGGAAGTATCATAATTCATAGTCTAAAAATTATATAAAAATTACCAGAGACTCATTATTATCACAAAACATTGCTGACTAAGTTTCATGCAATTACATGGTCAGTAAGATATATAGAAAAATACCTCAAGTGAATTCATGATAGTGCACTTTTGAAGAAATATTCTTGTAAACACATCCAAATAACATGTAATAATTTTTTAAGCTTTATTATGACCTAAAAAGTTCTCTGGCCATGTAACACAATTTTCCAACAAGATATAGTATTTATTATCTATTTATCAATCTAAGGTGTACTAGTTCACTTTACACATGAAGTACTAATAGGAAATGTCCAATTATTCCAAATAATTTATCAATGCATAAAAATGGTATTTGATTAACTTTGCCAGAGTTTCATATCATTCTAAGTTAATTAAACAATGGTTACTTCAATATCATCACAAAGGGCAACATGAAGGATATAACTACAATTATGAGCTACTGTTATCTAAACATCCTGTTGGAACACCCTATTACTAATTTGGGTAAGGATCACTATGGTTGTCTTAGGAAACCAGGTTGACCTAGTTGTATAGTTGTGAAGGTCAACACTAGAGTGAGTCTAGGGCTTAGAACTTAGGTTTGAAGCTGCCCCCAGGACCATTCCAAGATCAAGGTTGAAGAGCTAAGTCTAAGGCAATTTTCGTCGAGCTCAGGTCGACGAATCGTCGAACTCGGTTCGACGCTCTCTGAGCTCAACTTGATAAATCGTCGAACTCCGGTCGACGATCTTCGATCTCAGATCGACGATCTCTCTTCAGTCATTCTTCAGGTCGCTGAGCTCGGTTCGACGATCTTCGAGCACAGTTCGACGTTTTCTGTCTGCTTTATCTCATTTTATCTCTGAGCTCAGTTCGACGATCGTAGAGCTCAGATCGACGATTCTTCTGAGAGATCGACACTTTTAAGTATTCAAATGCTGTTATTCTTTGGAATGTTTTTGAATATTATCAGCATTTATGATAAGAAGATCTGCCAGCCGTTTGTCTTTATTCTGGAGCAAGTTTCAAGGTATTATTCAGAGAATGTTTGCTGGACTTTCCTCTAGAAGACAAGACTCTTTATGGAAGACATTTATGACTGCCAACGGCTATTTTGGACAAAGAATTTTTCAGAGAATAAAAACTTCCTTTTTCAATTACAAGGAGATACACAGAATACAGAACACTTGTAGAAGGAGAATAACAGAAAAAAGTGTTCACAACTTCATCTCAAGAACTCCAGACACCTCATTTCTCAGTCTTCTTGCTGAAATAATCTTTTGCTGGAGATCAAAGTTCTGAAGACCTATCCCCCTAGAGCAAAGCTTCCCTTCCTGAACCAGTCTAGATCTCAGGGGGAGCTTTGACAACAAAGATCCACTAGTCTTCTCTCATTTTGATTTGAGAACAGACAAGACAACTTCATTTCCTTTTCCTTTTTATTTTCCTTCTGTAACAGGGTTTTCAAAACTCCCTTCAAAAGCTTTGAGTCTGGTTCTGAGAGCCTTGTCAAAACTCAGTGGTGGCAAGACACCTTATCAAAAAATCCAGTTTTGGTTTTTGAGCACCTTAATAAAAGCTCATTGGTGTCAGGACACCTGATCAACTCATCCTGAGTGGATTCCTACCAAGGGTGGTAGAAGAGTGGATGTACCCAGGTTTTGGGGAACCACTATATTTCCTTGTGTCTTCTGGATTGTTTGTTTGATTGTTGCTGTGTGCTGTGCTCTTAGTTTCTTGCTTCTTTAATTATTTTCTAGCACTCTATACTATAGTAGAAATTAAATATTTATATGTGTTGATATTTTCAAAACTGTGAAACTTATTTGAATAAACTCTATTCACCCCCCCCCCTCTAGAGTTGAGATAGATCTTACCCTCACTTTCAATTGGTATCAGAGGGAGGTTGGTTGCTCATATAGGCTAACACCTGAACCAAGTGATCCTTGGTAAAATCTATCTTTTAAGAGGGTTATTTCTCCTCATTTATATTACTCTAAGACATGGCACAGAACAAGGATTATGCAAGCACCAGACCTCCAGTGTGCAATCTATCTAAGTTTGCACTTTGGAAGGCAAGGATTAAATTATACATGAACTCTATTGATGAAGATATTTTCAATTCTGTCTTGACAGTTTGTCCAAGTCCACCAGCAAGCTCAAGCACAAATGCTGTTCCACCTCCCTCAGGAATAGATGCAGACATAAAGAAATTGAAAACTGCAGATGCAAAGGCCATGAACATCTTAGCTCAGACAATGTCTGATGAGATATTTCAGAAAGTAGCTGACTGCAACTCAGCCAAAGGAATTTGGGACAAGCTCTCTGAAATTGTCTCAGGGTCTGCTGATGAAAGGAAAGATAGGAGATCTCACCTCATAACCCAATATGAGAATTTCAAGAAAGGAGAGACTGAGTCAGTGGCAGATATGTACAACAGATTGAGTCTGATTGTCAATGATCTAAGGACCTTGGATAAAGAAATCTCATTGACTGAGCTTAATGACAAGATCCTAATGTGCTTCCCCAGTACTTGGGATTCAAGAATCTGGCCAATCAAAGATGCCAAAAGTCTAAATGAAATCACTACTGAAACTCTCCTAGGCAAGCTCAAATCTTATGAGCTGCTTATCAAGAACAGAGAGGAAGAACAGAAGGCTGCTTCACCAGCCTCAAGGAAAGAGAAGTCAATAGCTTTCAAAGCTATTGAAGATCTGCCTGAAGAAAAACTCACAGGCAATGAGGAATTGGTCAGCCTACTGGCCAAAAGATTTTACAAGCTAGCCAGAAAGGACTTCAGAAAAAGGCCATACAAAGGTCATGACAAACCAAGGTATGATAAGTCAAATAATAATAACAAAGAAATCATATGCTTTGGTTGCAGGAAACCAGGCCACATTGTGCCTGACTGTCCAGAGAACAAGAACAAGGATAGAAAGGATAGAAGAGAAAGAAGAAAAGAAAAG